>OW679194.1:164363467-164485745 GCA_940337035.1 Agriotes lineatus | reverse complement strand
TGCGGGTAGTGTTTGCAAATGTTCCAAATGTGAGAGCCGATCTGCTCGCATGGCTGGTAGTTATAGGTTAGTCTATTGGTGAAGGTTTTTGCGAGTAGTTTCTATGGTTGTGGTAGTAAGCTTATGGGGCTATAGTTATTTAAATTAAGCTTGTCTCCCTTTTGATGAAGTAGAATGACTGTTGAGAATTAAAGTTGTATTCAGGTATCTGTATCTATATGAAACAAATATATTTACTTACAACACCGTGAGTAGTTAATTAAATATTTTTTTGAATGGCCAAGAGACCTTAAATTCTGGATTTTCATAGCTCGCTTTTAGACAGATATTTTTCAATAGAATAGTCAAGTTAATGCTATTTTTTGTTTGATGCGTTGCCTTAACAGCTACTCAATGGCGACGTGATCATACGATTATAATAATTGACATTTTCTCCAAGATGGATACACCGAGCATTGAGTATAGGTTTGCAAGTGCATTCTTGTTTTGTTCTGTATGGTACATAGGTATCTTCATCACGTCGATAAGAATTTAGACAACCGAAAGGTAAAATGGAGATCCTTCCCACAATTTTAAAGACAGAAACTGTTGAAAAGCAATATAATCACAAAACCTGAAGAATATGTAAAGAAGAAAGAAAAGGAAAAATAGCATGCCTCTATATCGAAATCATGTGCCGTTCGATTAAAGTCACCCTATTATAAATATTCTTGATAATGCTGGTCTTGGAATAATCAATGACCAAATCTATATTTTTCCGAATTGGTACCCAAGACAGTTCTTTTGCTTCCTAATCTAAAAGCGTATTTAAAGGAAACAAGACGATAATACATAGATCGATGCCATGGAATAAAGGTATAAAATGCAACGGTACTCTCATTTTCAAAACGAGTTATCCCATTTAGCCTATGGATGAGAAAAGTGCAGTTTTGCATAGAGCTTATACTTGCATACGATGCACACAATAATTTTGTAATCACGCATCACGATGTTTTCTAATGCGAACTGAAATAAATTTCGTTAAAAAACCATTATCAAGCGGCTTTGTGTCAAACAGTAATTTTTGAAAGTCATGTCGTAATTAATTTTTTCGGCTACCATTTCCTGAAGGATACTATTATTTGACACTTTCCATATGTCAAAAGCATCTTGTTATTGCATACTATGCAGTAAAAATTTTATTGCACACATCTGTCACTTTATTGAACCCTTCTGTCAAAACTATTTATTAAAATTGGCGAGTTTTCAATGTAAAACAATGAAAGCATACCTAACATGATAATATTCTAAAAAATTATGTATACAACTTGCATCCAAAGATTCTTTTTTTTTTGTGAGATTTAAAGAATTTCTCTACCGCTCATTCTTTAAACTTTCTCACGCGTGCAAAAAATAGTATATTAAAAGTTGTAGAAGGCATGGGTCAAGCACGAATTTGAAATTCCGAAACAAGCCGCATAGCGGCGAGTTGAGGAACAAATGAGTGGTTGAACGACCTTCTGCAACGAGTGTTTTATACTATTTTTTCTATTTTGTCGCTTTATACCATTTTATAAATAAAAAAATAAAAATGTTTTCCATTTTGCGTTTAGAATAACTCCATTCTAGCACCCAAATGACGTCATTTCATAGCGACTTATTGTAACACTCAAATGGGTACTAGAATGGAGTTATTCTAAAAGCAAAATAGAAAAAAACATTTTAGCTACTCGTTGTATAAGTAACTATTCTGCACACAACCTCACTTTGACAACTGACAACTCAAGTGACTGAGTGCACTGGGTAGAGCGATGTAATTAATCACCGACATACAGTCGTAAGATAAAATGTTCTTCAAAGCCCTCTTGATAACGTTTTTTGTTTTGAACGCACGCTAGAAGCGCCCGGAGGTCGTCCTCGTTGTTGGTAATTGCAGTCGGGCCTTACAGATGATATTGACTGCGCTTCGACCTATTCTAATTTGAATGTTACTGTATTAGTAATTTCATATATTACTAGCTGTTACAGGCGACTTTGTACGCGCGAGGTTCGTTATTTGTGTATTAAATAATGACTAATTATTTTCTGTCATCCCATCCCATCGAATGGGTCCCCGTCCCTTTCTTCGTCCCCGTCTCTTCCCGTCGCTTCCGTCCCCGTCTCTTCCCGTCGTTTCCCTCCCCGTTCCCTACCCTCCCCTCCCATCCTTTCCCTTCCCGTCCCGTCCCGTCATTTCCTATTTTCATTTTCAGGGGATAAATTTCCAAAAACTTTGAATGACTTAGTTCAAAATTTGATCTTACAAAATTCCAACCCCTATTTTACCTCTTTAGGGGTTGAATTTTCAAAAATCATTTCTTAGCGGATGCCTACTCCCTATGAGAAATCTGCCTGCCAAATTTCAAGTTTGTAGCATTTATACTTTCTGAGATTTCGTGATTAATCAGTAAGTGGTATTTCGCTTTTATATATGTATATAGATTAGGTATATTTAAGGAAATAAGGGCAACTTTAAAGCGAAAATATATAATTATTCCAGTTATTCCCTATTCTAAGGGGTCGATTTTTTGAAAATAATTACCTACTTATTTTTTACTGAATTACAGCTACGAAGGTTCGATTTGAAAAGTCTGTTTAATACTGTTTTCCAATACAACTCTGAAACCTCGTTTTACCACTATAATGTCTTGGACTTAAAAATAAATGCAATTTTCGCAATAAACGTCCCAAAAAACCTCAATAACGACACCCATATCGATTTTTAGGCTTATTTACCCCATTTTACGTCCTAAGGGGTTGATTGTCGAAAAATCAGGAAATACGTGTTTGCTTATTTGTTTTTAGGAGTACGCCTACGATGTTTCAAGTCGAAATGTCTATTTAATATTATTTTTCCAAGATTATGTAGAACAGCATGGAGCTTAGCAAGTTTCCTTCTCTTTATTTCGGATAGCATTACACTTT
Source organism: Agriotes lineatus (assembly GCA_940337035.1). Lineage (NCBI taxonomy): Eukaryota > Metazoa > Arthropoda > Insecta > Coleoptera > Elateridae > Agriotes > Agriotes lineatus. Next base: position 164,482,802 of record OW679194.1, on the reverse strand, counting down.
CTTCAATTTCAGTAATTTTCATAGATTTGCCGAATAGCAAATATGAAGTCGGTAGTGAATCTGTTTTCTTTGAACTCCATCTGTTATTCGTTGTTCTCCAGTTCCGTGTTTAGTCTGTAGAGTTTGTGTGTATTGTTATTAGTTTTAAAGCATCCGTAAATAAGGTGATTTTCAGGAGGTTTTCGAGCATCTTGTTTGTAGATTTGCATGCTGATTTTAGTTTTAATTTCATTAGGGATTTCCTGTTTGTCAATTTTTTTTTTGGCTCAGTGAAATGAGTTCTTCAGCTTTTTGCCCCGAACGTCAGCAATTAATTTGGTATTCTATCTGGTCCAGGTGGCTTCCTTCTATTGCCTTTTTCAGATGTTTTATCACCTCTTTTGTTTTTCATTCTGCCTGTTCTTCAGTATGATCTTCATCTGTTGGGTTTTGATCGTATCGTACATAAGTTGAAATTGCTTTACACGGGACGTCAAATCTTATTTTGCTGTGATTGGATTTGCATTTATACCTTTCCTCCGATATCGACCATTTGCCACACTTTGTTCAGCACTATAACAGGAGTTCTTGAAGTCGACCGTTGGATTGCATAGTTCGTACATTAAATGTTGCTATGGACAATGCCGTTTTGATTGAGCGGTTTTGTTGCGAATTTTTGCCTCCCCCAGATTCCGTGAGGCAGACCTTAGGGTTGTGGGATTTGGAATTTTGGTTTCTACCCACGTGTGGAAATATTCCACTTCTTTTGAAATTCGCCATTTTGGGGGTTTAATAGCCATAATCTTCTCTGCTGGTTAGACGGGTTGGAAGATGGGAAATGGGATAGGAAGAGATGCTTTGGTAATTTGATGGGATTGAGGGTAATGGACATAATTTCTCCGGGAGGGGGTGTTGGAGAAATTTAGGGCCTGCAAGGGCACCGGGATCGTGATGGAGTACCTCCCGCTACCCCTTGTAGGACCGTGCTGCTATTTAATGATGACATCTGAATAGTTCTTGCATTTGTGGATTTAGTGTTATATTCAATTTTTAATAAAAAATTTACTATTAGTAACTTTGCCGCGATCATATTCTTTACCGTGAAGTTGGCAGTCAGTGTATAGTTTTATAAGTCACAGTAAACTTGTGTAGATATTTTGGTGAGATTGTTATACCTCTTATGTTACTGTGATACTTTGGAAGTGATTTGCCATGTGTGTGTACTTTATGTATTTGTATTATGTACTACCTATTGCAGATATTATATTCGCTTCACATCTTTGCCTGCGTATCTGATTTGTGCCTTTGCTGTTACCTTTCATTTTCAGGTTTGGTTAGTAGTGCCTTCTGTAGTGTATTTTTTGATTAGCAAAGTGCTGGATAAGTTGCTACTTGGCGCCCATATTTTTCTTTTCAGCTATAGATAAGAGTATTTTGTTTTACCCACGACCAGCTCCGACTGACTTTGCTTTTCTTCTTTTATAGCCGCAGTGACGGTAAATTTCTTTATTGCAGAGAATATAAGCGACAGTATAGTCGCCGTGGTTGCAGGTCCTTTTGACTTCTTCTTAGTCTCTCACAGGGAGCAGAAATCAATTTCCTTTTTACATATTTAAGTTTGTTATTAGCTCTTGGTCTATGGAATTACAGGACATTATATTTCAGGTAGCTAGTGTTATTGTATTCTTTGCTATGGAGAGTTTCAGGGTTGGTCGTTGAGTGGTTGTTATATCTTTGGTCTCTTCTGAACCGAGGCTATTAATACTAGAGCTTGCCGGTCGGATTACTTAAACTGTTAAAGTGAGGCTCTTTTATGATGTATACAAGCTCTTGGCATTAACCCCATAATATCGTGTGAACATAATTTTTTAAATAGTTCGAACTTATAGTACAAGAGCCAGCTACGGGTATGCTTACAATATTTTTAACAAGCTTGTAACTGTTGTGGAAGGTACCCTTTGAATATACTGAGAAGGAAACCTGAAGTCTGGCAAGCCGGTGGTGGTGGTTTTGACATCCTTGCATCCTTGAAGGATCTACAAAAATTATAAGAAAAAAGTATAGTAACTTGTTATTATAAAGTCTGGCTCTTTGCTATGTTAAAGGTAATCATATTTTATGTACGTAAGAAAATTTAAATTCCAGGTTTGCATAAAGTTACATAATAAACTTAACCATTTACAGTAAAATATCGACAGATCCAAAAAAAAACTGATCCTCCGCTGGCTGTGGAAATTCAAACGTATGAACATGTTGGTGTTACTGTAAGCCTATGTCAAATTCGAGGTTATCAGGTTAACTTTTCGGTCACTTTTGACACAGATTGACGCAAAACCTAACCTGCTAACCTCAAATTTGACATAGACTTACAGCGTTACCAACATATTATTCATAGGTTTTGTGTCAGTTTTGACACATTATTTTGTTTCCACCCGTCAAGGTAGCAATGGGGCTAAAACCACCATCACAGGCTTGCCAGACTTCGGGTTCCCTTCTACGTATATTCAAAGGGAACTTGCATAACAGTTACACGCTTGTTAAAAATACTGTAAGAAATCCATTGCTGGCTCTTGAGAGATCCAAAAAAACTTGTTCCTCAGCGGGCTGTGGAAATTCAAGGTATGAATAATATGTTGGTGACACTGTACGTCAATGTCAAATTCGAGGTTATCAGGTTAGGATTTGCGTCATTTTGTGTCAAAACTGACGGAAAACCTAACCTGATAACCTCGAATTTGACATTGACGTACAGTGTCACCAACATATTATTCATACCTTGAATTTCCACAGCCCGCTGAGGAACAGGTTTTTTTGGATCTCTCGATATATGCTCTTTGTAAGCAGACAAGAGGTTTTTAAAGAATTTTGTAGAACTTGAAGGACCTATGAATACTAAAACATAATTTTAGGAGTTTAAAAGCAAGCAAAGCCTTCTTAGCTGGAGGAGCTTTTCCTATCGTCAGTTCAAATCGTGAACACACCGTATCTGTTATGAGTCATTTAGTTCAATATTATGTTAAAATGACTATATAGATGTAGGTAATATTACATTTCATAGAACTGTTATGAAGATATATAAACAGGGTGTTAGTTAAGTACGTAGACACACTTTGAGGGGTAATTCCTTGACAATTCTAAGATAAAAAGTTCATACAAACATGGGACCTAAACTGCTTCATTTTCAAGATACAGGATGTTGAAGTTTAAACAATTTTTTTTTCAAAAATCTGGGAAACGCCTAGAGGTATTCTAATGAAACTTCGTGTAGGTTAGTATTTCATAAAGTGGCATTCTATTTCCACCAGTGGCGTGCATCGGGACTACCTCAGTTATATTATTTTAGAAAAATCTGGTACGCCACTGTTTTTTAGCCAATACGACAAGTTTTTTAGCTTTATCCATTTACTATACAAAAAAATTTATCGTTAATTTATTTGATAGAATAAACCTTTTTCGAGAAAAATGGAAACATCTGCAACAGAAATTTCGTTCATTTGACGTTAATGGGACCTACACGGCTTCGTTTTCAAAATACAGTTTAAAGAAATTTCTAATCAGAAGAGATTGGGAAAATACATTTCCAGTATAAAATAACATACACCATGGCACAAAAAAGTTGCAGCGGTTTTAACAGTCGCTTGTGGCGCCTCTAGAGGATACAACCGAATCGTTGATAAATTTGAATTTCTCATGCCAAAAACCCCCGGATACGAAATTTCGTGAAATTAGCTGGAAGTGATCGAAAGATATTAAAAAAAATTTGATTTATTTTTTCGACTTTGACACCCTGTAGCTCCGTTAGTACTATCTTTTGGAGTAAAGTAAGTTGGGTTAAATCAGCTTATTTTTGTCGAAATTAACTATATCTGAAGTTTGGCCCATTCTTTACCGAACGCCCTGTATATGACCATATCTAATTCTCTAACGTTTCGTGAAGCTGAACTTGCTGGAATTGCATAATTTTCATTGTTTAATTACGGTACTCGTCGAGCTACGACAAGTTGACTGACGGTTAATTAATTTGATAAATGTGCAGTTTATCAAAGGTGCACCTGTCAGACTGGCAAACATATAGAAAAGCCGAGACAATTCTGAATTTACTGCATCTTTAAGGTTGAGCAAAGTAACGACAGCGCACACATACTGCAATAGGATAGTTTACATAGTAAATAGTTAACTTCCCCTACAGGTATAAAGATACAGGTGCAGTCGTCACCTGCTGGGTTACGTTACATGTAGAGTTCCAGATAGTAAAAAATTCATTAGGGTTAGTGAGCATTTACTATTGGCAAGCATATCTCTTTTCTGGCGATGAACAGTATTTACCATATCTATATTCCCGGCGTCATAATTGCGAAATTTAAACTTTTCTGGCACCGACAAGTGTCGTTCGTTAATTTATTTATTTTTTAACCCGCTTTAGTAAGTCAATGGTTAAGGTTGTGCACAACATAGCTTTGAGAAGCAATGTCCAAGAGCAGCTAAAATATATCCTTTGGGAGTAAAACATTTTTGTTTCACAATCCACTGAATGTTTTACTCTTAATAAGTTTAGCTTAGGCAGCCTGCAGTCCGGATTGAATTTTCATCTTTTATCTGCTTTAGAGACCATTCTTACCTAAGTTCCAAGCTGCAATTTAGTAGACTCAAAATAAAATACATTATGCGGTTTAAACAAAATAAAATATTAATTGAAACCTTGATTTTGTTTCAGATTGGGCAGTAGTTCAGCAAGCGTTGGTAAGTGATCTTTTTTGAGAAAACACGTAATTGATAAGATGTTAACTTATTTTCAACGATTTTAACGTTTTCATGACTCTAAAAGTGAATTAGAAAAATTTTATTTAACTTTTTTGACATTAACATTGAATTAAAAAATTCAATAATGTCACTAGGCAACCAGGACTGCCACAGACTGCTAATTTTTATTTTATTAAAATTAAATATTAACTATTAGCAGTACTATTTCGCCAAAAGTGTTTAATACTTGTAGAAACTACGTGAGTTCAGAATGTAGTCACTCGAAGAAATAAGCCCACTCGCCCTTACGAGCTCATGCGATTAACATTCTTCTCGTGAATGGACATTCACTTAGCTCACTTTGTGTATAAATATCTACTGTAATATGGGAGTAGTTAGTATGAACCTGATCTTAAGCAGAGTTATATAAATAATTAGGTATATCCAATAGATCAGATACATTTAATTCATAATGCGTTTCTATATTTAGATAACTTGCCCGTTAAAAAATTAAAATATACTTGGTGACCGATTTCATAAAAGAACACAGAAACTTTTTTATTTTTAGTAAATAAATAATATGGCTAACGTAATTGATGTCTAAGGATTTTTAGCCTCCGCTCTCTCTATTATTTAAAGTTCTAATCCAGGCAGCCTTGTTACTTAAATTAAATTCAATGTTTTAGTAACCTTGTGATATACCATGCTTTTGCTATGTTCAGTTTTGATATCGGTCACTCGGTATGTCGCAGTGTAGTTGTTCCGACACAAAAATATATTTTAAAAGAGAATAGAATTTCAGTTTTATGAATCAGAAGTAATGCAGTACTATTTTTCTCTATTGTAACTTGTACTCATACATAATCATCGACGCTATTGTATGTGCATTGAAGTAAAGTAGATCCTAACAAACTACATTTAGTACTTGAAACGTAATAATACTTACTAGATCCAAATACGATATTTATGAGGGAATAATTCCTCTAATAATGTCAATTCGTGGTAGTACGATTAATTGGGTAACCCCAATTTACTTTGGTATGAATCAGAAGATAAGGTTTATGATTTAATGTTCATTACTGACATATTTATAGTGCACGGCAATTAATAAAACCAATAGGAGAGTATTTCTTATTAAAGAGTGCGATCAGTGACCGAAGTTTTACGAAATTATCCTTACAAGTTCACTAGTTTTGTGCTACGCTATAACTATTTAGTCTTAAAAAGTGCATCTTATATGATTTCGTTCAACCATTAGAATTCCAACAAAGAGGGTAAGATTTATAATCGCTATTAATTTACTTACAAACCAATGTCTCTGCTACGTTTTCTTTTGGAGGATTGTTAGTTTATTTGTCGGGTTTCCTTTCAGGAATTCTTTCCACTTGTATTGTAGGAACAATTATTCTTCCGGCAGCTCCTATTTTTTCTTGTATTTCTGTAGGTATAGCTACCTAGTTCTTCTTGTATATTTCAATTCGTTTAGCTGTTCGAGGATTTCAATATCGATTCTGATGTTCTGTCTTCGGTTTTCTTCTTTTGCAATCATTGTTGAAGAAAAACTACCTTCATTTTTATATAACTCAGTTATATGTATCTAAAAAGGTAAACATATGTTATTTGAAGTTGTCAAAGTCAATTAGACTTTATTTAATAGTTATTTACTATACAAGTGGGATAACAGCATCATTAATATACGTATGTGTAAGTTACAAACGAGTGCGTAGCACGAGTTATGTAAGCACACAAGTATATTAATGATGCATTATCACACATGTATTGTACAAAATTTTATCTACGACTGCCTAAAATTTAGAAAAATGCATTAAGAGAAATGTCAGATCTGACATTTTCAAAATTATTTTAGTAGGCAAATGTCATTATGTCATTCATTTGACACTATTTCAGTTACGTAATGAAGTCATTACACAACTCAGTTGCGTAATGAAACCATTACATAACTGAGTGGTGTAATGAGCTTCATTACCTAACTGAAATTGTGTCAAATGAGTGACGTAATGCGTTACTTGTCCCACTGGAGTAGATAAAAAATATATACTTGTATGTCATAAGCTCATAAGCATAACTCAATCTCATGTCGTCCCATCGAAGGTGTGAGAACGTGTGACAGCCTGTACAGTGTACTTACCATGGCTTTTTCCCGGATATTTGCAGATACCTATTAAATGTTATATAGATCAAATAAGTTATACGAGCCCAGAATCACGTCGTTTGGCCAAGTTAAGATTTTTCAAGTATCTTTTTGAAAACTTTATTTTCTACCCACAAAGGAACATATTTTTGGCCAATATTCTGACTTTACAATTCTATGATTTTTTAGCAGTATTTTAAACATATTTAACAATAACGAATTAGAAAAAGTAGTTTCGATAGAAGTGAAATAATTGTTTATTGCTGTTTGTTGTTTAATATCATATCTATTGACAGCCTGGAATCGGTATTCTTTTTGCAAAAATAATAATATATGGTATTGCTATTGTCAATTTGTTTAATTTCGTTAATCCTTTTGGCAAAAGTAGTGTACGAAATATTGTGAAACTATAAAACAACAGGATCAATTAAAACCAAATTTGGACAAAATTTCCAATATTACACCAGCAAATTTAAGAGCTTTACTTATCGTGGCCAAATGATATGAGTCTGAGCTTGTATACATTTACTATAAAAAAACGTTATGGGGAAAACCATAATATCCTGTATAAGTACGTCATTATTTGCTCATACAATAAGGTGTGTTGGATTTCCCTAAAATTAATTTTAAATATCTTCCAATCGGCGATATTTTTGTCAACAAAAATAAAAACTTATATGAGATAATATTAAGCAAAAGATCCTAAAATATATCATTCTTCTGAAAATAATGAAATAATGCAGGTTTAGATTGTACTTACTAGTTCTTTTTAAACTTGATAATATTATAATACAGATTTAATTTCAGGTAGTCTTAATCATTAGCACCGATATTATCGGGATTTGCTTAATTTAGGCTAACATAATATCCACCCTGGTTGATAAGTACCAAGAAATATGTGTTTTAAATATAAAATTTAGGAGATTTCTGCTACATGGTGTATAAACTTAACAATATACATATTAAACCTGCCAAATGGTAGAAAATAGGGGAAAGTTTCGGTGGAGTTTTGATATTTGGTTCCTATATGTTTTTTGGGTAGCTGTGCCCAAATATCAAGTTTGCCAACAAAAATTTTTACCTGAAACACGGTTTTTTAAAGCAAAAACGGTGTAAAAACCTTTTTTTTTAGTTTTTCTAAAATTACCCGAAAGCTATCCATTTGTAGTAAATGTTGTACCTACAGGAAATGAAGGAAAATAAAATTTCCTACATTTTATGTTTTTCAGGTTTTTTTTTTCTCCGACCAATAGTTCAGCCGTCAGAGCGCCGCGAAGTTATAATCCAGTCAAATGGTAGAAAATAGGCGAAAGTTTTGGTGGAGTTTTGATATTTGGTTCCTATGTGTTTTTTGGGTTGCTGTACATGAATATCAGGTTTGCCAACAAAAATTTTGACTGGAAACACGTATTTTTAAACACAAACGGTGTAACAAAACCGATTTTTTTTTTAGTTTTTCTAAAGTTTTTCGAAAACTATCCAAATTCGTAAATGCTGAACCGATATGAAATGAAAGAGTATAAGTAGCATGAACCGAATTGTGCTCATTCAGTTTTGTTCTCTATTTTATCAACCATGCTTCTAACAGATACACTCTTATTAATGCTGTTGTCGGATTTTCACTACATGAAAGGATTGCTATATTAGCAGCGAAAGTCTGCGGGTATGTTTGTTCTGTGGCTGCTACGTCATAGGTGTATAGTAAATACAATAGAGGTCCAATAGCGCTTTCTTGAGGGACACCTGTCTTTATTTCTCTCAGTTGCAAGGCTTCGTCAACAAATTCAGTTTGGAAGAAACGGTCTGGTAGGTAGGATTTTAATATAGTGTGTTTATTTGATGAATTATACCCATGTGCCATACCTTGTGGAAATTATTATATGCAAGTACTCACAGCTAGGAGCATTACACTACAGTAGATTTTGTGAGGCGATGATATTGTTGTATCGTTGAATGTTGATTTCGAAAAGTAACTTGTTGGTTTGTTAACCATTCTTCTTGAGGCGATTTCGCGTTTATAGGTTTTAATAATTTAGGTACTAGTTTTTCTAGGAAACTGATCTAATTAGGTCGTTCACGTGTTTTAAGTATTAGTAGATATTGCAAATTTAAGCGATAATGACCAGAGGGTAAGTCGCAATTCTCCGTTGAAGAGAATTTGCAAATGTAATTCCTCTTCACGGTGCATTTAAACAGTTTCTGTAATAGCATCCATGCTTGGAGATTTTTTATTATTTAGTAGTATTCTTTTGCTCTTCAACCTCATGAATGGTAAATTTGCGTATTGAAGGCGATAACTGTAGTGGAGTTTTAAGATAGTGTGCACTTTTCTGATTAGGTTCGTTATAGTTCAGCTAAAATACATTTTTTTTTATTTAGTAGTACTCAGCCAACAGCTGTTAGGGCAATTATAGCCGTCGCTGTAAATTTTATGGAGACTTCCAACCCCACTAACGACTGTCATGATGTTATTATGACATCCGGGACCAACTATTTCCTTGACAGCCGTATCACGAGGCGCCGAGAAAAGCAGCCGTGGAACTCCCATCCAAGTTCTGACCAGAAAGAGCGTTGCTTTACTCTGCTGATCGAACGTGGACGCTTGTTCAAGTTACACCACCCGGGACCTATTTTGATGAACACTTGCCAGTTATACTGCATTGCTGATATATAGGGTGCTCCATAAGGTACTATACAAGCTCAAATAGGTTGAAAGGGACGCTGATATTTAACAGTTTTTATAACTGAGCAAGGGTATTAAAGTAATAATTGGCAGAAATGTTTTACCAATAGCAGGCGAACTTATGAAAGGTTCTTTAATTTTCACCTATGATTATAATGTAGGTACTATGCAAGACAAAAAAATGGTACAGTAAGTATGGTCTGTTGTGAATGTGACTGCTTTAATATGTACGGTTGCTAGGTATTTCTAACATAACCGTCAAATTGTTTAGACGTTGCTATGGATATAATAAACGTAATTGTTCAAAGCCTAGTTTTAGCTAATCAAATTATGCAAAAATCTCTATCAAGAGTTGTACCAGTTTTTTTTGTATTGCATAGTACATGAATTTGATTATCAGAAATATCTGTTGAAAGGCCTAATTTATTTCATAACATTTCGGCTTTTATTGCTTTCATAAAGCCAATAGCTTTTGTGTAAAAAATAAATGACTAACTGTGTCGTGCTTCACAATGTATGCTATTTGCTTACACACAAAAACTATTAACATGGCAAACAAAAGTTAAAGCATTTGCAAAGGGCGTTACTCAGAACTTCCCCCGCAAGTGGACGTTGTAACACTAAATAACTTCAAAAATCAAAGGAAACTAGGTGTAAAAATGTCTTCACGTTCTTAATAAAATTGAAACCATAAAACGAAACACCTGGCAACGAGAATTACATCAATTTTCAAATAAAATATCATTACCGGCAGAATTCATACCGCAGCGCCTGCAAATGCGATCTAAATGTTTGACAGTAGTCCACAGTCCGCAACCCCACATCGTTGCGTTGCGGATGGCTTAAATAGAACGCATTTATTGTTAACCCGTTTTTCTCTCATTTACAACATTTACCTTGTATCCCTTAAAACCCATTTTTTCCAAAAGTGAAACTTTACCTATGTGCCGAATATTACTTTTATCTGTTTTTCAGTTAAAGCAAAAATATACAATTTTTTTTTGTTAGGGTGTTCACTCTGTATATATTCGTCCGAATTTTTCTCGGTTTCATGCCAGGTAGACATATAATCTGCATGCCAAATATCGTCTTCCTCCAAACAGTTTTTGAGTTATACCGGTAACAGACAGACAGATAGACGGGCAGACAAGAGCAAATGCGAAAACCTATTTTTCGTTATTTACGGACCCTGAAATGTGTAGGTCTGAAGAAATCTCGGAAAGCGATTTTTTCTCGATTACAATTCTTCATCTTCTAAACGAGGGATGTAAAAACTAAAATATTCCAAACGAATCAGAATATCTAGTACACATTTTTGCGTAATTAAATTTTACTATTTTAAAAACTTTTCATATAACCACCCTCTTTAGAATGCTGCAACTTAGCAGAAAATATTTAGAAGAAAAAGTTTATTTGCAACATTTTTATGTCTCAACCTTCCCTTTCATTGAGTTTGTACAGTACCTAACGGAGCACCCTGTATATATAAGAAAACTAATAATTATCTTCAATTGATCAAAATTACGCCTCTGTTTTTTTAAATACTGAATAGCTTTTGAATTTGTAATTTTATACGGACAGTAAAATAATTATCAACAGTAATGTATTAAGTGCATAGTGATTTGCCGATAATGCTGGTCAGATTGCACGACCGCTGGATTGTTTAGAAAATACGCCCGACAGCGAAGCTGGAGCAATATATTTTGCGTGACTATTGCTTGAATCGATTAAAAAAGCTAACGAATCATCATTTTAATGAGTAAGGTGGAGTATTACCGATAAGCTGTTATCTAACAATAATTATCGACGCAAGCCATTTTTGATTCGTTGAAAGTTCAAAAAGCGAGTGCGATCATTGGTCAAATGACATCGTTCGACAGTTGTATGCAATAGTCTATATAACAGCTGTAAAAACTGTCAACACGTCAAGTACCATTACACTTTTGCACATGTTTTATTTAGCAGTTCTTCGACAATAGTGCAACTGTAATAAAAAAGAACAAATATTTCACAAATTGCTGGAGGATTTTATTGTACCTACTGAGTGCATTAAGGTGGCACTTTTTGGACTCAACGCTATACATACAACTGTACTTTATTGCACTATTTAAAAAAATCCGCTTATCAGGTTATAATATTGAATGGTGCAACTACCAAATCAATGAAAATATTTTCCTAAATATGTGTATGCTATCGTCACACTTTAATAACATATTGTTCAGCTAAAATAAATACAGGGTGTTTCATAACGTACAGAGGAGACGGGAATGGTAGCTAGATGGGACCAAAATAAAGTAATTTTTTTAATAAACTTCTGACTAAAACCCAACACCAAGACAGAAAGTTACAGCCGGTTAAAATTGAAAAAATTAGCGAAAATTTTTTACAATCTGATGTAGTAATTTACGTTTTAAGCAGGGGATATTTGAGAGTTAACTAAACAATGTTGAGTTAAAAATAATAATACAAAGCAAATCTCATAAAATTTACGGCTATTTAAATTTTTCTTTTAAATGCTTAAAAATTGGTGTCCATTGATGGTGAACCGCTGAAGAAGTCCTACCAGAGCTCGTCGAAGATGTTCTTTTGGATGTGTGCCGTACCATGTGGTTTATGCATAACGGCAGTTCTTCACATTTTAGTCATACTCTACGAGATTACCTCGACACTATTTTTCCGCAAAGATGGATCGATCGGAGTGGATTCATTTTATGACCCCCACGCAGTCCAGATCTCAACCCAGTGGAGTTTCTCTTATGGGGTTGTATGAAAGAATTGGTATAAAGCATCGAAGTTCATGCAATCGACGAATCAACGCATCAACGCTGCGACAGAGCAGTTACGCCTACCATTTTCAAGAGTATCGGACACCTGTATACGTCAAGCGCAAATGTGTTTCGAAATGCAGGGATAGCATTTTGAACACCTAATGTGAATGTTTTTGTTATGATAAATTGTTTGAATAAAAATACTGTAATTTATAAAATAATGTTTGCTTTATTTAGAAAGGTATTTTATTTCTTCTGTCTCTTTTCTGATTTAAAATTAAACTACCTTGACAGCAAATTAGCAGGTGTTGTAAGAAATATGTTTCTACGGAAACGAAAACGTATGATTTTTTTAAAAATTTTTCCTTCTTAATACCAGCGGTATTCAATAAGTGGGCATAATTTACAAGAACTTTAAACTGCTGTTATTTTTATGTTATTGGGTTTTAATCAGAAAATAACTTTATTTTGCTCCCTTCTAGCTACCCTTCCAGTGTCCTCCATACGTTATGAAACACCCTCTATAATACATTTTAAATTTCCATTTATGCTCAATTACATTGTAAATATAAGTATCTGCTTTTGTTTATAAATATCTCGTGATGCTTATTTCTTAGTTTTTTAAATTTGTTAAATCGTAGGTAGCAATACATGCTCACTTAGCACCGAGTATTTAAATACCACTCATACAAAATGTAACTGCGCACCGACATTGCCATGCTGTGGTAAAGACTATAACCGGATTTTCATTAAACTCTCGTTTTTCAAGTTAACTTTTAAAAATGACCCATTTTGCATTTACATACTTTCCGCGCGTTGTCTCCAGGATATGCTGTTTTAAATGTTCATCCTAACCTAAATTAAAATGTATGAGATTATTATTTTAATATTTGCGTATACAAAAACGGATTTACATGCAAATACGGCAGAAATCTAATATCAGCTCCTGCTTCGAGTAGTTTGAATAATTTTATAGTATTTGAAAGCTGCTGTCGCTGTTCATATAATAAATATTCCAACTGCCCTCATATGCAATTTAAGGTAAATTTTGGACGTAAATGTCCCATCCTATACCACCAGGAGTAAAATACGCTTGGCTCGAAGGCAAATCCAATCTGATTTTAGATTTAAATCTTCAATACAAATTTTAGTCAAAGCGTTTGGTAACCGTAAGGTAAGCTTTCTACGTATACATGTCTTTTGTGATGGTAGAGATAGTTTAAAATTGCATTCTCTTTAAGAGGCTGCAACCGTAAAATAGTGCCGTCTAAGATGCGATTGCATTATGTGCGCTAACGTATAAATTATCATTTTTAATGTAATTTAAATTCAACAATTCCGTTCGACAGTACACTGTCCATTTGATAGGTGTGGCAGTCGAGTCGAGTTTACTAAACTATATTCATATCTTTGCTGTAACGTCACTTTGAAACCTTATAACTGATAAATAGGTAGGTGATTAATACGAGTACTAGTGATAATAATTAGTATTTTCAATACCGCTATAAAACGATATATTTTCGATTGACAAGAAATAATGTAATATGACTAATATGAACAACGGAGAGGAGTGCAACGTTTAACATTTTAAATGTCTTTCATGGTTATTTTTACTGGGATCTACATTTAAAGGTATCAGTAGAAAACTCGTTTCAGTAAAATAAATAACTAAAGTTGTGTCAGAAATTCTTGTCAAAGGAATTGCTACTCAAGAACAGCACGATGCTATTTTTGTCTTTCTTTGTTTACATTTACTTTACGAACCTGTTACTTACAATACCCTCATCGTTGCTCAAAGTGCTAGCAGCACATAGCGAACCTCTTCTTTCATTTCATACGTGTCTTACAATATTATTCCTATAATTCCTGGTAAAGGAAGTGTACTGTTTTCAAAGGCAATGTTAGGCAACAATGTGTCCAAGGTAGCGCTAGTATGAAGATCTCGTTAATAGTAGGTTCTACAAATTTAATTAACCGGAAAAGAAGTTGCGTAATTAAAGGACTTAAAAATGACGCCTAGAAATCCTTGATATGATTTTTCGTTTTTGAGTTATATTAAACAACCGCATTTTTGGATTTTGAATTCATTTTCTGACGTTAATGTTAAAGTTACATTGAAACTGATAAAACTTCTTTATAACAACTTCTAGGACTTAAATATTACGTCACTAGCTTTTCTATCCGACGCGTCGTCTTCGAGCAACCATAATTAACTTCACCTTTTTAACCAAATTTGTTTCTCTGACTATTAACGAGTTCCCTATAATAGTCCTCCTTTAAACTGTCAAACTGACACTCTTTTATTATTTTGCAACAAGTTATCGACATATAACCCGATAATAGCGAAGTACTTATAGTATTACTATAAATATTATTTTAAAGCATATAAGAAAGAAGCTTCTTGCTAGTACCACTTTTAACTATTGATGATTTAGAAGACTGTTAAATATAATTATCTTGTCACATCTGAATCACGTATTTTAGAATAATTTGTAATAACTGCACTCTGCTTGCAACTGAGATTTAAACAATTTTATAAATAATTCAATGCCTAATAATTAGTTTTGTGAATAATATACGCAAATTGAATATACTGTTATGATACATAAAGAGCAGTTTTGGATGAAGATAAATGTAAAAATAGAATTTGGAAGATCAATACAATCAACTTAGAAAAGTTTTAAAAAATGGCTGTTTAAATGAAAGTCATTAATAGATTTTGAATTTCATGCAAATTAAGATGAAAGGTATAGCACTTGAGTATTCTATAGTGGTTTTAAAAGTGATAAGGTAACTAAATACATGCTCATATTACAGATTACAAATATAATTTCTATTAAAATAATAATATGATGAAGTAGGTAGAACTCAAATAAGTTTAATTTGTAGATGGCATGAATAATTGTAACATAGGATCTGTTTGATTCACACAGATGCGTGCATTAAAACCTTTTTGATTATAGTTAATCATGTAATTCAATTCATAACTGTTCTATCTCATTCAAAGGTCGTGGTAAAGTCAAATTTGCATCTTGCCGTATTTGTTTGCCTCTGTTAATATTGGAAAGGAATTTGTAAGCTTCCCTTAATGGCTTTTAAGCGGATGGATACATTTTCTACTAGAACTTAAGCCGACTTAGCATATTTGGGAATCATGGGTTTATGGATTTCGTTCAATTGCCTCATTGAGAGAGCTTAGCATTAAGGTTTCTTAGAATAAGCATTTTTCCTAAATAACGTGCGATGCTCCGATTGGCTACGCAGGATCGCCTCAGCCAATAGTGTTTGAGCTTGCCCCTCCTTGAATTGGCGAGTTCGTCTCGCTGTAAATTCAGAGTTAGTTAGATTCAGAGCCTCGAGGAAGCAAGTTCAGCTATGCTTTGTGCTAGTTTGCGTTTCGGTCTAACTCCCTGGTAAAGTCGTTTCCAGGTTATTTTGTGTTACGGTTACGCGCAATTCGCTATTTTCGCGTGGCCAATCCAAGCGTGTCACAACAGTTGAAGCTTTTGTAAAAAACCATCGGTCCATCAGTGACGTTTGTAATCGTTGTTACTCAATATACTCGTGTTTGTTAAGTCTTGTTTCACTCCAACAACTAACTGAACCCAAGTTAGGGTTATTAAGTGGCAGTTCCCGGCAATCCCATTGAACCGGAACTCGCAGTGGATTAATTGGGGGCCCCATTCGTGGAAGCCTCTTATCAAGTTAATCGTACAAAAAACAGGATCTAACCAGATTTTGTTATGATTATTAGAAAATAATAACTCAGAAAATAAAATGTACTTTTGATATGATTTTTCGATTTTTAATAAAAACTTTTTTATGTTAAATTTTAATATGTAAGTTATTAAAATACATTTAAAAAGGGTTTTAACAAATTTACGAGGTGAAAATACAATTAAATATTAAGAAGATTATTATAACAGTTACTGAAGAAAATTTGGAAAGTTCTATAACTAGATACAAGCAAGCAGAAGAAGCAAGAAGAAAATAAGATTTGGATGGAATTGGTTTATTTTAAATAATACAATTGATAAGAAGTTACATTGGTTAAAAAGTTGTTAATTGCTGGATATTTTGGGGGAGTGCTGAGGACGTGTGGATCTCCCAACGTAGGATAGCAGAGAAACGACTAGACTTAGACAATTCTGTTGGTTACTGACGACAGAGATTATTAATTAGGGATCATATGTGATAGTAGCAAACTTAACGTGAAGCCGTTAAAAACGAGGGAAGGTGACAGTGGCGTTGGTGAGTGCTAGCAGCCAAGGATTTGACAAATTGACACCTGTTTGTCAGTAAGCAGTGCATCACAGCAGGACTAACTGGGGATCCGGGCTGTGGATATCAGGAGGAGTACTGTCTTGGAGGTGACATTGAAGCAGGGAGAGTAAGATCAGTTCAAGGTGGGTTTTTAGTTTGTCATATTGAAGCTATAATAAATAAAAGACAATTAAAAAAATGTAATAAACTATAATCAAATACTTACCGTATAATATTGAATCAATAAGAAGTGAATAGAAGTTATATTTGTCAGATTTGATTGAAAATATTAGTAGAGTACTATTTGACGTACAAGGTGACAGTTCACGTCATTAAACAATATAAAGTCATTATTACAATAAAATTTTAATTAATAAGCAACTAGATAATCGCACCAACCCTGAAAAGAGTCTGAGGCGCCATCGTTATTAATAAGAAAATAATATTGAATGTCAAACTATATAATTCAAGTTAGAAAAATAGTAGAGCAGTCACTACAATACATATAAGTAAATTTCTCACATTATATTATTAATTTTTAAAATAACCATTTAACTTAGGTGGAGTTCATACTATGGTCGTTTTCTTTCATTTTAAGGAGGAAATTATAAGCGTAGTTTTTTACTAGTTCGTAATAGCAAAACTTTAAGCGTTTTTTTGTAAGGGCTCACTTCTTTGCATCGTTCTGTGTCTGAAGTCGATATAACGTTAAATAATTTAACAAAGCACTCTAGTTTGACATCGACCTCTACCGAAATCACAGTTTAATTTTTAACATAAGGCTTTTAGTTGAAATAACTACGAAGAAAAACCTAAAAGCAGAACATTGTCAATGTTCAGCACAAGCAACGTGTTTCTCTATGTTGTATCCAGTCTTGACAAATGGAGGATAATTTACATGTTTATATTTCTCGAATCCTTCTGCTCCGTCACTACATTTACTCTCACAAAGGATTTCGGGTAATCTCTCAGCAGTGATAAACGTTTACTTTCCATTAGGTCAGTTTACGTGAAATATTTGAAAAGCTTTTGTTTGCAGTTGAACTCAACTAGCGATTTACTTTTTCCATGACATGAACAGAATTGACGGTTTATATGCGACAGTCTAAAATTGTTTTCCATTTTTTGAGAGCCAAATAGTAACGGCGCTTCTTTATCAAGTAAAAACCACTCGATTTTGGAAAACCATTATTCTCTATAAGGGTGTCTCTGAAATGTGTGTACATCACTTAACCACAGATTCCTGGGCTCAAAATAAGACGATTTAACCCAACTTACCTATATCCAAAAGTGCTTCGTTTAGCCAGTATTATGATTCAAAGTTCAAAACAAATTTTTTTATTTTGCTTATAACAAAAGAACGATGTTGTCGATTTCGATGATATTTGGTATTGCACTCCTTACAGATGTAGGTCATCTTTTAAGGTGATATTAGTTATTATCAGTGGACCATTAGTGTACGAAACACAGGTAACCCGGCATAAACCAGTCAAAAACTTTTTAATGTTAAGGCCAATAACTTTCCAAAAAATAGTTTCAGAAAGAGACATTCAATAGTAATCTTTATTGTTACTTGTTAATTGATGATATCTTTTAAGGTTTAGACACAAAAAAATAAAATCTGAGGGACCGCGCACTGCATTTCTTAAAACAGATATTATCTAGCAGTCTGGTATTCTAAGAAATAAATGACGATAAGGCATTTTGTTATGATATTTATTAGTGACAAGTATGTGTACTTTTAATGACAGTAGCTATTGTTTAGCAATTGTGAAGCGTCTCAAATTGCTGTTGGTGTTAGCTAGTGATTTTTAGCAGTTAATACATATTCTTTGTTATTTACGTAGTAATGGCTGTAAAATACACTTACGCTGAGCAAACGGATATGGTGATGGTTTTAGGATATTGCGAAGGAAATTGTCGCAGAAGTGCTAGAGTGTACAACGAAAGGTTTCCAAATCGTCGCGTGCCCAATCATCAAACTTTTGCAAACATTGAAAGACGCCTTCGCGAAACGGGAAAATTTGCACCGATCACAGCTGATCGTGGACGTGCTCGTACAATTTGCACACCCAGGGTAGAAGAAATTCTGGAAATAGTAGAAGAAAATCCAGAAGTGAGTAGTCGATGCTTAGCATGGTAAACAGGCGTTTCGAAGGATGTTGCTCATAGAGTTCTTAAAGAACAATTGCTATATCCTTACCATGTACAAAACGTCCAGGAGCTTTTGCCAGCTGATACCATCGCACTTGAGTTTTGTAGGTTCATTCAAGAAAGAAAAGCTGAAGATATCAATTTTAATAGCAAAATTCTCTTTACTGATGAGGCGTGTTTCACAAGGAGTGGTATGACAAATTTGCACAACGAACATGTGTATGCAGATGAAAATCCACATGTCATCAAGCAACGCCACTTTCAACATGAGTTTAGAATAAATGTATGGATAGGAATAATCGGCAGTTTCATCTTAGGCCCTGTCATTTTACCAAATCGTTTAAATGGAGAAAATTATTTACACTTCCTTGTAAATACCTTACCCGATTTATTCGAACACTTGCCGTTAAATCGCAGACGCGACATGTGGTTTCTACAAGATGGAGCACTACCTCATTTTACATTGAACGTTCGGAATCATCTTCATGTACAGTTTCCTAACAAATGGATAGGCAGAGGAGCTGATGCTCCTGCAAAATGGGCACCTCGTTCTCCAGATTTGAATATTTGCGATTCTTTTGTGTGGGGAGCTCTAAAGAGCAAAGTGTATTCTCGTCCTATAAACACACAGGACGAACTTTGGGCCAGAATACAGAACACTTCACAGTCCATTAAGAATGATGCAGAAATGTTACAACGAGTACAGTTCAATTTTTTGCGTCGAATCAACCTTTGCATCCAGGAAGATGGTGGTCACATTGAGCATTTACTGTAGATCTAATAAAGTACATACTTGTCACTAATAAATATCATAACAAAATGCCTTATCGTCATTTATTTCTTAGAATACCAGACTGCTAGATAATATCTGTTTTAAGAAATGCAGTGCGCGGTCCCTCAGATTTTATTTTTTTGTGTCTAAACCTTAAAAGATATCATCAATTAACAAGTAACAAAAAAGATTACTATTGAATGTCTCTTTCTGAAACTATTTTTTGGAAAGTTATTGGCCTTAACATTAAAAAGTTTTTGACTGGTTTATGCCGGGTTACCTGTGTTTCGTACACTAATGGTCCACTGATAATAACTAATATCACCTTAAAAGATGACCTACATCTGTAAGGAGTGCAATACCAAATATCATCGAAATCGACAACATCGTTCTTTTGTTATAAGCAAAATAAAAAAATTTTTTTTGAACTTTGAATCATAATACTGGCTAAACGAAGCACTTTTGGATATAGGTAAGTTGGGTTAAATCGTCTTATTTTGAGCCCAGAAATCTGTGGTTAAGTGATGTACACACATTTCAGAGACACCCTGTATATGTATAGTGTATAATGACGTGACACCAACAAACTCTAGTTTCCTAGTAGAAATCAACTTGACAGTTAATAATATTACACTAACCATATTTTGTATTGTTCCAAATTACTACTATTCTGTCGCTGATCTTTTGTGAGAGGCATATTTGCTACATAAATGAAGCAAAAAATCTGTAAAAGGCTTTACCTAGAACTTCCCTCGTCGACATTGTGACACTAAATAATTTTAAAAATCAAATTAAGTTAGGAGTAAAAATATTTTCACGTTTCTAATAAACTAAATAGATTTTCAAATAAAAAAAACGTTACCGGTGGTCGAATTCGAACGGCAGGCGGACAACGTATTGAGCTCGAACGTTTTGTGGGACGTCGCAAGGGACTGGGCTATTTCTACGTGCGCCATGGAGCACCGATCTTTCGAGTTTCCGCGTCGCAGCTATATTTAGTAACGCGATAGTTTTTGTCCCCTTTTTGTATCGTAAAACATTTATTCGGTACCTATTGGCTCCCATTTTTGGTAATAATAAAGCCTGCAATAAGTACAAATTATTACTTGTATCTATTACTAACGTAAATAAAAAATAAACATTTTATTTTAAAAAAAATAAACATTTTATTTTTTAAGGTGCTCACCCTGTATATATTTGTTTGAAATGTTTTCGGTTTCATTCCAGGTAGATATATAATGTGAATGCAAAAAATTTTCTTCCTCCGACAAATAATTTTTGAGTTATACCGCCAACAGACAGACAGACGGACAGACAGACAGACAGACAGACAGACAGACAGACAGACAGACAGACACACAGACAAACAGACAGACGGACGGAATTGGGAAAACCTGTTTTTCGTCATCTAGGGACCCTGAAACTTGAAGATCTGGAGAAATCTCGAAAGGTGATTTTTTCGCGATTACAATACTTCCTTCGTCTTTTAGACGAATGAAGTAAAAATAAGATCTGAAAATTTAAATTATATTGATAATCTAATACGGTAGGAGGCATGTTTTCTCTTTTATTTCTTTTATTATTTGTCATCAATTAGTGTAGTAGCGATAAATATAGCGATTCCTGTTAGTTTTCGTTATCAATGAAAGTAATCTACAATCAGGGTACACGTCACCTGGAAATAACGCTTTGTACATAAATCGCAGGCATAGGTTTGTTTACATGTCCTACATAATACGACAGACTTTGCCGTTCTTCTGTTCTTTACAGCCAAAGCTGTTCATCTTTCCAACTTCACTTTTCCAAATTGTGAGAAGGTATTGCTTGCCTAACTCTTTGTTTCCATTTGATGTCGAATCTTCTTTTTCTTTCAAGAAGAACCAAATCGAATTATTTAGGCGTCAGTATCGTAATAATTTTTTGTCTTCAGTATCTAATACATAGAGTGGGGAACTTAACATGTTTACCTTTTCTAACCTTTTTATTTTTAAAGATCAAAAACTGGTTAAATTGAAAGAGTTTCAGTATTTTTTAGGACCATTGTAGATTGCCCATTATATTTTTAATAGCACTGCGGGTTAACTGGAAATGGTATTAATCTGTCTTTTTTTAATTTGAACACTTTGTATTTTTTATTTTTTAAAGAGAACACAACACCAGCTTTAAAAGTTGTAACAAATAAATATTTTATATCTGTTTTGTATTGAAGATTCTTAAAAAGCGCACTTTTTATAATATTATACTTGCTATTTGCAATAGTTATGGGTTAAGAGGAACCAACAAGATATTCTAGGAATAAAAGTGTTATACAGGGTTTACTGTCCACACTGCTCAAAACGGTTTTCCTGGTGCTGCTGTATAGAGATTTGTATTTGAGGTTGATTCCTTTCTTTAAGTTCGCTTCTTCCGTAAATTGCTTGTTCTACACATTGGTATCGTTCTTCGAAAATACAATCTTTTAAATAATCCCACAAAAAGTAGTGCAATTACGCTGGCAGGTTTTGGAGGTCATGGTATAGGACTATGGGTTCATATCCATGTCCCGCTAAAAGTGAGAGTTAGGTATGTAACAGAGAAAATTCCGTTTACTGTGCAGATTGTCTGCAGGTACTAAGTACACACGGTAACTAGATACAGAAACGGTTAAAAATTTTAAGACACACAAACCGTCTCTGTATTTAGTTACCGCGTGTAACTAGTACCTGCAGACAATCTGTGTGTAACTAGTCTAAAGAGGTCTAGTAGCTCAGCGTGATGAAGAGGGTCTTACACTGAAGTTTAAGGGGGTTCGCCACTATAGTCAAAATAATGATATCTTATTTTTAAAGAATCCACCTGGTATTTGTCTGCCAGTGATGTATTGGGAAACTTCAACTAGGAAACTCTCCCTTTTGTAGATGTGAGATGGGAGATGCGAGCGTTCAGCTCTTAGAGTTGGACCTACCTTGTTTTGCGATGTCTGAAAGCCCAGCTTACTGCAAAAATATGCGGAAGTGCACTTACCTTCACAAGTGAATGCCAAGCAGTAAATTTAAGAACTCTATTAAGATAACATTTATAAAAACATACTTTATGCGCGCGACAATAGAAAGCCAGAATCTAAACAAACAATGGCAAAAAACCCACCCTAAGAATTCTACCTGTTCGTGACGTCACCCCTTGCTATAAGCAAAATCTGTTTCACATGTATACGCCTGGAAAGCCATGAAGAAAACCATATTTAATAAACTGCTGCATAGCGCTTGAAGCATTACTACACTTACAACGGGCATAGGCCTGTTATTCGTTTAAAAATGTCAAGTTGATACTATTTTTAGCTACACCGAAAGCGTTATTAAACAATTGTGATTTTTTTCCTTTTAAAATCTTAAAAACGTAAAAGCTACCTATGGTAGGTCAGATTTGGCTCCCTGTAGAAGCTTTATATCTTTATAATGTATATTATTGTTTCATTTCTCACTCTGTTTTATTTGAATATTTTCTAGCTCCTCCCTGAGTCTTTTTCTAATTTTTTATTGAAGATCCCTACTCTGAATCCATACGTTGTTATGCTTTCTGTAATTCTTTTTAAAATCTTCTTTACTTATTTGCACCGAGTAGTTGTCTAAAGCATTCTTGACCAACTCTATGTAATACATCATTTTTCTTATACTTTCTTTCGTCTCTCAAACACCCAAGTACATTATACCTTCCCTGTAATTAACTTGATCTTGACCACCCCTATATATTTGCACTTTATATTTTCAATGTTTATAGTTAACCGCAGTATTCCATATTCATCAATTAGCAGTCTTGAAATACCTACTAACTTCAGTATCCTCAGTCCTGATAATATGCAACGTGAACAAATTCACTGTAATTTACACATTCCTTACGCCAGTTCTCAAGCATTATCCTGTTTATGTATTTATTCCTTGGCGTAAATTACAGACCTTCCTATTAAGTATGAAAAATAATGTGTGACAGATGTCGTTCTCCACTGGGAGACCCCAGAGCCAGTAGATATAGGAGAGTTCCGCCACGTCCGCCATAATAAACGTCCCTCTCACAATCATTTCGATTTTAGAAATTCCTGCTATAGTCTGTCCCCCATTTTTAATCTGCTGATGCCTTCTTCATATATTCTGTTAAGGCATGATCGAAATTTTACGACAACACCGAACCGCAGTTACTACAGGCCAGTTTGCTTTAGGAGATAATGGTAGTAAGGCCCCCGATCGTCCACAGCTAGCTAGAGGGTGGGTGTGGTTCACGACCTTCGTGAAGCCGTCCTATTTCAGATTAGTCAAAATAGGGAAATGCTAGGCGCCAATGTAAAACATTCAATCCTAGTCCACTCCGTTCACGGCCGAATCGAATTGGGTCTGGTGCAAGAAAATACTTAAGATATTTGTCAACTAAGACCTTAATTACGTCAACTATTAAAGTGTAACTTCCCTGTTACATTCTCTTCACAAAGGTTAAACACAATCTTTAAATGTCTGAAGGGTGCTTGTGAGGCTCTATATTACTTACCCAATTGACACTTTCATTCAAGGAAACCGAAAATGTTAGAAATTACGTTTATGAAACTCTTAAAAATAACTGGAAGTGCCAAAGACCAATCTAAAATATAACCACAGTTACGCAATACATAACACAATTTACAAAATTAAAAATGCATGTAAACAATTCAGTAAAAGCACTTCAAGTAATGAGAAGCTCCTTCTCATCGAGCTGTGTTGCAGGAGCTCTCCCAACAACAATATCGCACAAAATCCCATCCAAATCTGGTCTGTCTGACTTTATATTATTAAATCAAAATATTTTTAATGCTATCTGAATAGTTATCACTGTGGTTATTCACCAATTAAATGTAAATATAGAACTTGTATTGTTAATGGAAAATTTTATATGTAAGCTACGACACAATGAACTGAATATTTAAATCAATACAAAACACTCCTGAAACCCAATTTGGTCTCTAGCTGTCTATCTGTTATTCGAAATGATTTCCTTGTTCATTTGTAACTATATCGACATCACCAGCCATTATCCATTGGATCTTCAAAAAATAAAAAGAATGACTAACTGGATTCAGTTTAACATTAATACCTGCATGTATATGCTTGTTGCATTGCAATGTCGATAACATTTTCGATAAATATCAACCTGTTGTATTGAATAATAACTAGAATAAGCTTGTCGGACGACATGCATCCTTCGCAGTTTAGATGTACAACGTGGACGAGTGTTTCTAATACTGTTAAATATTTACGCCATCGTTAATAAGTACACATTAAAATAATTAATTGCTTGAAAAGGTATGCAGGTTAAAAGATCTAGTTAAATTTAGACCAATAATAATCACAATCATAATGCTCTAATACTTGAATTATACGTATGTGTTTTAAAGCGTTCAATAGTTAAACATTTATTTAAAAAAAACTGTTGCAATTTGTTCCATTAATTGCTATTTTTTATGATATTCTTTTAAAACTGTGAATTTGTAATGATTTTATATAAACGACATAAACATGTTAACCGAACAAATAAAAGTATAATTTTGTTAAATTACTTTGAATACAATTTTTAAATCAAGAGCGTTAAGATGGTTTTCCACTACTTTTTAGGAATTACCACAAGATGCGTGTTTTCGAAAACAAATCCCCATGGAGTAACATGCAGGGTGGTTTATGCATGCTTAATTTAATACACTTCAGGTTGGAACTTAGCTAAAAGGAAAATGTTCTAAAAGAAGTATAAATGTCAGTTAGCAACGATAAAATATCCTCGTTAGCGGCGATTAAACTGTTTATTAAGAACAAGTAAAATGCAAAACGTTTTATAATTATTTTCCAAGTTAAAGCAATCATCATAACTGTATAGTTGAGACAGGTAATCCACACAAACAGTGGCTTAGAAAATCCATGTAGGGTTCTAGCTAATAACCAGAGCCGCAACTTGGTAGCTCAGTGGTAAGCATCCTGACTACTGATCTAAGGGTCTCGAGTTCGATTCCCGGTCCCGGTGAGGTTTTCAAAAATAAAAAAATGCAGATGAAAGCATCTACAGAATGTCATCATTCGGAAGTGATGTAAAACCGTAGGTTCCATGTTACTACGATGTGTAGCACGTAAAAGATCTCTTGCTAGGGTTGGAACTCCTTAGTCTCGGAATTTGACCATATGACCCGAGCAGTCGGTGTCTATGGTACCTGGTACTCTGCATACCTAGACCTTGTCCATTAACAAACAAACAAACAACAAATATTTTGAAAATATTTATTTAGGTCTACCTAGTTAATGATACAGTGCGAGCATTCGTGGAGTAATGACACAACCACCGATAAAATTGCAACCGTCCCTACACAACACATTTTTGAACACGACTGTACATCCCAGGTTGAAGCGTTCCTTGGATTTATCTCAAATAATTTTCTAGAACCTGAATTTTAAAGCAAATGCATCGACTTATCTGGGCTTTTATCGATCCCGTTTTTCTTATAAATGTATTGAGATTAAAGAAAACTAGATTAAAAGATCTGTAAAATGCTTTATCCAGACTTCCCTCGTCGACACTGTGACACTAAATAATTTTAAAAATGAAATTAAGTTAGGAGTAAAAATATCTTCACGTTTCTAATAAATTAAATTACTTTAAAAAAACCGTTACCGGAGGGATTTGAACCGCGGCGCTTGCGACTACGAACAAATGCTACCGAGCAATTCCTTACTACTATACGGAGAACTGTTGGTATCCACGGATTTCAGCTGGCTTAACCTTCACGCCGGGCAAGAAAATTTATTATATTTTTTACATCAATAAACCAATGCAGATAATTCTTTCACTAAACATCTTTTTATTCATTTTTAAACATATCATATGCAGGATGTATATATGTATGTGCAATAGTTTTTACGATATACGTCGATGCCTCGCTAAAATATGCGTTTCCCATCAATTTCAAGGTTTGGAATTAACGCGTTTATGCGACTCGCGGCCTGAAAATCAAATTAAAATAATATCTTAACACTAGCTTATGCAAATTAAAGCAATTATCAAATTTTAAAAAGTACCGGGGAGGGATTCGATCTACATCATCTTCGGATACAATCGTCGATAGTCAGATAGATTTAATTACGACCTTATTTTGTATTTGTTGGGTTCTATTTTCGTCAAGTGTAAGGCCTGATCTATGAGCAAATTAGTACTTTAATTTATTTCCCACTCAAAGCAAATATAAACAAACTTTTATTTTTTTAAGGTGCTCACTCTGTATATATTTGTATGAAATTGTACCGGTTTCATTCCAGGTATGTATATAATATGTATGCAAAATATCGTCTTCCTCCGACAAATACTTTTTGAGCTATACTGCCAACAGACAGACAGACAGACAGACAGACGGACAGATAGACGGAATTGAGAAAACCTGTTTTTCGTCATCTAGGCACTCGTGATCTGAAGAAATCTCGGAAGGTGATTTTTTTGCGATTACAATACTTCCTTCGTCTTTTAGACGAGGGAAGTAAAAAGAATAAAATATGTTTGCATTTACTGTACTCGTTCTTTGTTAACCGGAGAATACTTAAATTGCCCGTGTACATTAAAGTCTATTGCTACACAACTCACTATTCTTGAATTTAGAACAAGACGCAGTGACTAACATCGTTTAAGAATGATGTTTATTTATTTTGTAGAAAAATATATTAGAATGGTGTGTTTCGGATTACAGTTCTTTCTCTCTTATTTTAGGTACACGATGTAGAGAGAAACAAATTACAATGTAAACATAATTTAAAAATGTGCCATCTGTAGCCAAACGGGCAACTTTGTTTTTAGAACTCTTACAAAATGTTTGAAAATGAAATAATGAGAAAGTGCGAAAGAAAAGCAACAAAAGTTCGCCACGCAAATTAGACTGTTGACTGTGACTTCTTAAAAGTTCTGTTTAAAAGGGTTGAAAAATAAAGTTGGGGTTTAATTGTAATATACGACCTAACCAGTGTACTGGAAAACTGTCTTTTATACTAAAACTGCCTGCTATAAAGATTAAACAGATATGACACTACACTGGCGTTTAGATATTAATAAATTCTATGAATCTTGACTGAATATGTATCAATTTATTACTACATTTTTTATGTAAGTAAAGTACGTCTATGCAAAGTACAGTGACCTAGGAAAAGAAAGAATTTGTCATCTCACTTGTATTCAAATATTGGAACTGAATGTAAACGTATTTTACGTCATAAAAGAAATTAACGTCTTCATGGCGAGGTCTCTTAGTACAGCAAATGTATAAACCAATTAGCGCTACTAAATTCAATTAAAACTTGGCTCTTAAAACGATAACATGTTTATAGTATACCCAAATTGATGTTGAATTATTATTCTTTGATTATATTAGACGACGAAACTAATTACCATTTATGTATTCGATTCCTTAGACGGTGAAAGTATAGAGCTTTAAAATTAGACACACCGGTCGGGGATGTTCTTAATTAGAAGGTTTAATTAAATGCTTTTTTTATATAGCACAAAAACCTTTTTGAATAGCCAGATTAAGCGAAGCTTTTGGTTGACGGTCAACCTTTAAAATAAAAACGATAAGTCTCCTTGCCAGCTTGTAGAAGAAATTAAATTTAGAATTCTTTACAGTGCGGTATATACCGAAATTCTCGGTAAATATTGAAATGGTTAAATCCCCAGTAAACGTCACAAACACAAGTTTATTCAGTAGGTTACCTAGAACGAGGTGTATCTTAATTTAGCAACTATGCTAGAAGCGCATGAGGTAAACTCAACTTGTTTGCAGCTTGCTCAGTTTGATTTCGGCAAAGTTTGTGTCACACGTTTGTTCAGTGTTCTGAAGTGACAAGTTTTGGAGGTTTAATCGTAATTATCAAGGGGGCGATATTAAATTTACATACGTATTTGGTATATGGGAAACTTAAACAGTTGGTATTTACAGCGGTGCGTAATGGCCTGACAACTATTCGTCTTTGAGTGGTAAGTACAACACCGTAAAATAGTAAATAAAGTTACAAACTGGATGGTTGTCTTATTAAATTGGGTTTAATGTAGTCGAGTGCTTTGTAATTATTTATTCCCATTAGCATCACCGTCAAAACTGAAATTACCTAGAATTAGGCAAATTAACGTCATTTAATCAAGCAGCTACAATGTGACTAAATGGCTACGAGTACGGTATGGTAATTTTCTTAATCAACCATACACAAACACACGTGGCGATGTAGTTAGTCTTGTTAAGTATGGACCACATACTGAACATATGCAATAATTACAAGACAAAAAGTTAGAATATAATGAACCAATTTAGGATATAACAATTTTATCAGAAATGCACAAGGTACCGTAAAGTAGCGCATTTATTCTTAGAGATTTTGTTGACCTCTTCAAGCTTAAGAACACTTAAACATGTGAGGCATCAACAATATTGTAATTTAAGTATTTAAGTAAGCAGAAGTGCCTACTTTTGTACTAAAATTGCAATGAAATCAAACTTTATTCATGTTTTTCGTTTCACAGCTACAACTGCATTTTTTAAGAATAAATCCTGTTTTGATAAAATGATATTGCTTACTACTGTGTTACTATGTAGTGTATAGCAATGTAATTTAAATGCATAAGTTAGTATGTTTGGTAGGAAAAATACATGCAGCCAAAATTTTCAATACAACATCCAAGGTCTTTTAATTACGTAAGTTTCGTTGGCATAACAAACTTCTTCAGCAACAGCCGTTTACTCATACAATTTTTATTAAACTATAAGTTAGTATATTGGCCCTCGCTAGGGAACGCAATTTGGCTTTTTAGTCCAGTTACATTAGGCGGAAAAAGGTAGCATGCGCCGAAAAAATCCAATTGAGCTGACATTTTGCATACAACTTAGTTTGACAAATCTCTCAAAAGTCCCGATCGATATCGCGCTTGCGTTTTCAGTTATTCAAGGTCACAGAAATACGTTTTTCGCAAATATCTCGCTTTTTACGCAGGTCAAAGTTTTGTGGGATATTGCAAGGAAACGGGCTATTTCTACCTGAGCTACGGAGCACCGACCCTTCGAATTCCTGCGTTGCAGCTATATTAAGTAGCGCACTAATTTGTTGCTCCTTTTTGTATCGTACAACTTTTATTCTGTAATATTATGGCCCAGTTTTGGTAATAATAAAGCCTGCGCTATGTACAAATTATTACTTGTATTTATTGCCAAGTTAAATCAAAAATAAACAACATTTTAGTTTTTAAGGTGCTCACCTTGTCAATACTTCTCTGAAATTTTCTCGGTTTAATGCCAGGTAGATATATAATGTGTATGCAAAATATTGTCTTCCAAATAGTTTTTGAGTTATACCGCCAACAGACAGACAGACTGACAGACAGACAGACAGAAAGACAAACGGAATGGAGAAAACCTGTTTTCGTCATCTAGGGAGCCTGAAACGTGGAGATCTGGAAAAATCTCGAATTGCACTACTTCCTTCCTTTTTTAGACGAGGAAGTCCACCTCCGAGGTGGAAACAGATGCACCGTTGCTAAGTACTTCTCTAAGGTATAGCGTGAAAACAGCTGGTTGCACGTAAAAAACGTATATAACCTTTTTTGTAGATAATTTCCTAACCTTCATTTTTGTAAAAAAGTCGTACAACGCATAGGAAGCGAAATATTTGCGAAAAACTTATTTCTGTGATCTTTGACATTGAATAACTAAAAACACAAGCGATATATTGATGGGAACTTTTGAGACAGTATTTTTTGTAATGTCAAAATAAAGGTGTAGGCAAAATTTCAGCTCACTTGGATTTTTTCGGCACACGGAGTATTTATGGCCCTAGGGTCTATAAAGTTGCTAAACGGTGTAACAAACACCAACAGTAGACTGTAGCAACAGCAGAAGTCTACATAGATCATAGTACACCCAGAAATCTCAGGACCAGCAAAACGATGACGTGATAGACTCCAAAATACTGAATCACCTAAGTGAAATGCCATCATTTTCTCTCGTATGGTGACTCATTTCACTCACTTGTGATACAATGTACTGTTATTATTTATGAATAACTCAATAGATGTTACTTTATACCCATGGGTGCAAATTAAAATACATTTTAATCCTTGAGTATAGTTTTACGTATAGCAAAAACGAAGTTTATACATAAATTTTGCTTATATACAAAACATCAAATACCGAGGCCTTTTATTTTGGGAAATCTTTAGATCACTTTTCTCTGTAACAATTTCGTAACATACTACATAATGAAGCCGATTACATGTATGTTCCATATCATGAACTTGTGGTTCTTCTGTAAATGTTGACTGGATTTGATAAGTTTTTGGGAAAAACTCCATCAAGTACTCGTAGTTTTGAAAATTTTCCTTTTGGTGAATAAAGGGTGGAGACATGTACAAGTATAGAAGTATCTCTTTAGCTAACTTCCTCCACAATTTTTGTTGATCTAAAAAATTAAACAAAGCTTTACATTTATTGCAATCTATAATCGCCTATGGTTTTTTCCTTTGCACTTATTCCTGGATCATATATTTGCATAACCAAGTGTTTCCTTCAATTCCTTCGGTATTATTAGAAACTTGGAACATATTTTTACTTACCTCGTCCGAAAGACGAAGGAAGTATCGCGAAAAAATCACCTTCCGAGATTTCTCCAGATCTTCACGTTTCAGGGTTCCCAGATGACGAAAAAGATGTTTTCTCAATTTCGTCTGTCTGTCTGTCTGTTGGCGGTATAACTCAAAAAATATTTGTCGTAGGAAGACGGTATTTTGCGTACACATTATATATATATATGCCTGGAATGAAACCGGTACAATTTCATACAAATATATACAGGGTCAGCACCTTAAAAAATAAAATTTTGTTTATTTCTTATTCCACTTAGTAATAGATACAAGTAATAATTTGTTCATAGTGCAGGCTTTATTCTTACCAAAAATGGAACGAATAAATTTTTTATAATACAAAAACTAGGCACAAATTAGCCTTTTACTAAATATAGCTGCAACAGAGAAATTGGAGAGGTTGGTCCGTCGTGGCTCAGATAGAAATTGGGCGTTCCCTACCATATCGCACTATACGTTGGGGCTGCACAGGCGATTCGCCTGCCGTTCAAATTCGATCACCGGTAAGGTATTTTTTTATTTGAAAATTTATTTAATTTATTAGAAATGTGAAGATATTTTTACTCCTAACTTAATTTGATTTTTAACATTTATTATTGTCACAATGTCGACAAGGGAAGTTCTGCGTAAACCCTTTTACAGATTTTTTACTCCTAGTTTCCTTCGATTTTTTAAATTATTTAGTGCTACAACGTCAACTGGCGAGGGAAGTTCGCATTGAGAGCAATCTTACATGAAAAGGAAAGGGCTTTTGCCTAGAAACCGATCGCTTTTGGAAATTATAACTGCTTGAAATCGCTCTTTCAGCAGAGGCGATAGTTTGCTCATTAATGTATTACTTTTAAATATTGATTTAGATTGACTGGAACAGCCCATTCTCTTCAAAGATGTGTAAAATTTTTCTTACACTGCATCAGTCCTTGGGCGGTGGGGATATTTATTTCTCGAAACTTCTGAAAAACACTACGTGTCAATTGGTCTCCATTTTGAAGCTCCAACTTCCATTATTAACTTTTATAGAGAAAATTTGCAAAAAATCTTCAATTCCACATGGCTGAGATAGATTGGGAGGGTTATTGTAATCCGTGATAAAGACTTTGTTGATGAAATTCGCTTTATGCAGGACAACATGCAGTTATTCGTTCAACTGATTTGGTGTGTATTTCGGGAATTTCTTCTTTTACGATTTTTTTTACCATTTCAGGAAAATTTTCTTGAAATGTTTGACTTTGTAACACCAAATTGGCGCAATATCTTTGAAACTGAAGTTACAACCTTGTTCTTGGCAATCTATTTACAATAGGTAGAGTAAAAAGTCTTAATTCGTCCTGTTTTTGATAAGTTCGTATAGAAAATACGTTCTTTACATTTTGCAATTATTCGGTAGATAGTTGTGCGTGGTATACGTATTTTAATCTACAAATATTAGTAGAATTTCGGCTTTAGGCATTTGCCCAACTAGATTATAGATACTTTTGTATTTTGTTTCTAGTTTATAAGGCATCATGACACATGCACGATACTGGGGTAATTTTGTTTCCAAAGCGACCTTGCTGCTTTGTTATCTGTGATTAATATAGAAGAGCTGAAAATTGTGAAAAAACTTATGGGGCGTACAGTCGTGTTCAAATAAATCTGGGTCAATGTTTTTTTCATATGTAAGTTGAGTTAAGAATTGAAGAATATCTCCGTGGATTTCCTGCTATAAAAGATTGTATCTGACCAGAATAATGTAGGGTAAAGATGACGGGCTTTATTCTTTTACATTTTTTATAAGCTTAGAAAAATAAAAGTTCTCTTTACTAAATAATTTCTATCAAATTTATCCAATTTAAAAAAATAGAAATTACAGTTGGTATGTGTTCTTACGATTTTCTACGTTTTTACGTTTTCATGAAATACAATAGAAAACAAATAAGTAGAACATCACAAATAAGTAATAGTATGTTCTATATAACAACTTTTACTTGGAATGTCTTTTCTACTTACAGTTGTTTCCATTCCACATGGTTTAACAGGCGTGTTGAATTTATAGAAGGAAATTCCACCTTGTTCAAAGATGTAGTGACACCTATTTTGTTTAAATCGTTCAAAACTTTCTTTTTACTCGTCAGAACGGACTGTTGAATCTAAATGAAATTAGGTCTTACTACAACTTCCTATCTGCCCAAGATAGAGAGCAAAGCTGTCATATTAAATGCAATTTTGAAACTAAAAAGGTAGCTAGAGCTAGAAAATATCAGAAATATAACATTATTGAATTTTAAAACGCTTTCAAAATCAAGTGTTATTATGGATGCCAGACTACAGTCAATTCTCTAATGCATAAATATTTAACCTGTGTTATGCAAAATTATTCAACGTTTACTGTGTGTGTGCTAACGGTTGTGCTTTAGCGTCAATATTGTTTCTCTCCTCTTTATATTTATTTTTCGATTGAAAATGACTGCTTAATTATGTAAATAGCTATCTGGAGAATATCAAAGTTATAATAAAAACTAAAAACGTTTCGAAACACCCATATTCCATAACTGAAATATTACGTGGAAAAATACTTCTCCTAGCATTTACCTCGAACGTAATGCGAAAATATACAAATATGTAAATTGTATAGGGAAACTATATTTATACAGGGTGTTAATTAAGTCGACCGTGTGGTCCCCCATTGTAGCATAAAAACTTCGAATCTCCTTTAGGGTTCTGACGCAGATTCGCAGCTTTCTGCGTTAAAAGTTAATGAAAAACATTTTTGTGCCCCAAAATATATAGTACAACTGCGTGTTTGTAAAATCAGGCCGGTAACATAAGAATTTAATTTCACAAAGCCGATTCTATGAACTATGTTTGCTCGATACTTGTGACATCAAAAGTTGCGAAGTGTGTGAGGTTCAATTAGGCGGATTTCGACTGTGGTGGAGTTGATTGCTCCTTGTATTAGCAAATTATATATACGTTATAGACAACAGCAACTCTTAGTTTTATTTCAGAACAAAATCAATCAAGATACACAAGCATATACATATATGTTAGTACAATTATATCGTGTGTTTCAAAAAAAACTTCGTAGCATGCCATGATCAAATTGAAGTTTGTGGTAACTTCAGTAATACCCAATGATGCAAATGAACTACCAAGTCAGAGAGAACTAAAATACATCTTAACCTTGAATTATTTTCCTGAAAATATACAAAACACTTAACAAAATAATTTTTATTGCCCGCTATGATAATTACACTCCTTGTTGTTGTGTACATGCCATCTTATTTTCCTTTTTGCTTGTGCCAATTAAACTTAATACAGTGCAAAGTTTTACCTGTCACAGTGACAGATGTGTTCATAAACAAATTGCAATCTGCAATTCACCCACAGACTTACGTTAAGACATGACTAGATTTTCTATCTTTCCTTCCAAGGCCTACCCTAAATGAGTTTTTTTGGAACAAACGATACATATAGAGTACGCGAATACAAAACTTTACGTGTTATCAATTACACGCATGTACTATGTCACCCCAAGAGCTCACGGCAAGTTTCAGAGTGCCAATGGCCGAAAGCCTAAGCAAGCGGATGAGTGAAAGGGCCGTAGTAAACGGCCGTAGTAAACTGCCACAATAATATTGAATGCTGAACTGAATTCAGGTCGTCCACCTGGTTGTATACCACATAGTTAACGAAAATAGAGGGGTTGTATGATCTAGCGATTTCAGAGAAAACCCCTGGTATTCTAGAGAGTACTTCGTGCTTCGTCTAGAACGCCAGGGAATCGAAATTCGAATGTTTTGCGTCTTTCTTGTCCAATAATGTCAATTCTTTATTACTTTGGTTCACAGCTGGTTACTTGGAATGCCACCCGGATCTTACAGTTGCTGCTTTTTATATTTAAAAAAATTTACAGGTACATTCCTTAGAGCCGCATCTATTGCATTTTCCAGATTGCGTAATTACGCCGGTTCTAGCATGTTGTATTTTGTTAACCGGAAGAGTTGTAATAATACTTGCTGTAACGTCCCGCATCCACTGCAGTTTGGTGATGCTATAGTTTCAGTGACATCTGTACTTTGCATAGCTTGTCACTTTCTGAAATAGTCTGTCACTCCCCAATATATGTGATACGCACATAATTTAGTTTCTGGTGTTAGGCATTATGCTACACCTTGCGTCACGTTTTAAATTGGGTACCCACTAATTAGGCTGCAAAGCTGTTACCCGAAGTTTTCACTTTCTATTGTTGTCCTTCTATGTATTTCTCGAGGCGATTGATCATGGTGCAAATGCTGGTCTGCTTCGATGCGCCCCGCTACAATTGTATAAAGCTCCGAAACCATTCTTACTATCTAGAGCACGAAAATTTTTTCTTGCTTGCTTTTAAAAGCACACCGTCAAATTACAAATTTAGTGGATCTCAGAACTACTTTTTAATTTTTTTACTTCCTATGTTTAATAAAAAAGCTATGATTCTGAGGAAAAAACCTTGAAGAAGTTTTCGACTGTTTTATCGTAAAATGTACCTTCAAAAGCCACATATTCTACTTAGCACCCTGCACCCTTTATATACAACTAAATTATCATGATTGATCTTTATTAGAATCTTAGCTGTAGCTGTAAAGTGAGCTTTTGGGTATTTCAAGTCGTTTCAATTAATGGCGACAAAGTCTCACAGCTAGAAATATAACTTACAATACTTAGAAATTTTTCTATATTGTATCTACTATCTAGAATGAACATCGTCAGTTGTAGTAGCTACGAGTACCAACCGATCTTATGGTCATTAGTGACCTCACCCAGTTCAATCTTCGCTGTAATGACAGGCGCCAGGTTACTGGCATTAATTAAGCCAGCTAGTTGATATACTTTCAGCTATTCATAAATATTTCTAGCAGCAACGTATCCTATCTCCTAGTAGATGCCTATTTTAGGAGTATTAGTTCATTAAGCAGTAGTTAGACTCTAGAATTGCATAAAACGTTTTCCATATGTGCTCATTTTGCTCAAAAAATATTTATTGCCAGCATCAGTAACTGCCGTTGTTAAAACTTTTAAAATAAAAATTATTAATGGATCACTTAGTTTGGTACGTTCAAATGTTGAACTTGGAGTTGGCGCGAAAGTATATAATTGTTATACTAACTTCACGCATTTCACCATCCCGACAAACGCACCTTTCACTGAAAACTCCATTAAAACTTTTTTGTTTAGACCAACGCGATATCTAACTAGCTTGTATTTGTTTTTATTCTGTGTTCTGTATTTTCAATTTAAACTAAAATTAACGAAACATAAAATTACAACAATCTCAGCAGTTGTGAGCAATAGATCTAATGTATTAATTATTGAATACGATTTAGTTTTGAGAAAAACTTGTCTTTAATTAGTGCTATGCGGATTAATTTATTTTACTAACTAAACCAACTTTTCGTTATCTTCAAATGAGGAATTCGGATTTCATCGATCAGGGCTGCCACATAATATATGTAGAAGTAGGTTTACTTCATCAAAGAGTCGACGATACGCTTTAGAAATCGCGTTCACATGGATGGTTTTAACACGTCGACTCCGCAGCTAAAAATATTTATGTTTCAGTGAGATGTAAATTAGAAATTCTGTTAGCAGATTTAACTGGTTAAGTAAACAACATTAAACAGAGTACGTGGTGCTAATTATCATTGTCTATAAATTTGGGTCTCCATTACTCATACGTGACTGCACCTTTTGATGAAGACCTTACAATACTGCAAGTTTTATTATCATCGTCAGATGTTATTAGTTTCAACATACATTCCCTTTCAACATACAGTGCTAGTTCTTCACTATATTCGTTTATATTTTACACAATGCAGATATAAGGTCTCTTTTTGGTGCTATAAAATCCTGGGCGTAAAGATACGAAAATTCATAATGCGCATAACTACAATGCAGAGGCTCCTTTTACGATGAGATAAAACGCTACGAACTTTTAAAAGTCCAAACTTATATCATAAAGGTTTTATGAAAGCGCAGAATATCAATTTATCTGTGAAATGTATTTTATCTTAAGAACTGCTAATCAAATTCACTAAAATTCGTTGACCGTTATTGTGGAATTTTTACGAACAAATGCACTGTTGACAAACAAATGCTTCTATGAGTAACATAAAATTTAATTAAATTGCTTTGGTTATTATAACACGTGATTCAAAAGAATATTCATCAAAGTAACCTTAGACAAAAATCACGTATGTCGCGCTTGCACTTGAAAGATTTGAACGACTTAATCTGGCATGTACTCTGTTAGAGTAAACTCATTACCGTTTCACGTTTCTAAACATTTCTAGCATGTGCCGTATTTAATGATCAGCGAAAACCATGACCAGGACTTGCCTGAAGAGCGGTGTGGAACTTGTCAAATTAAGCTGACATAAAGAGGCAGTTGTATTAATTAAAGTAACCTACTTTCTGAAATAATACTACACATCCAGCTTATGTCTATCTTTGTTCTTTGGCCCTCTTTGATGAAGTTTTTTTTTGTATTATCGTTTATAATTATTTATTTATATTCGAGATTATTACCAAAAGTTTTTGACATCTTTCAATTAAATTATTAATAATATGAAATGTGCATTTAATAAGTATATACAGCTAAATTTTAAGAAGAACAGAAATCCTACATTTTGGTAACGTAAATAGAAAAAGCCAAAAGGAGAAGAGAATAGCAGTTTAATAATATCAAACGCAGATATTTGGCTGATATTTCGTCCTGTCGCTATTCTATTTTGTAATATGACATCATATCTGATATAACACACCCCTTGAATATAAAAGGAATTTGTATCTTGAATCTCGGGGTTATATACGAGCTAGCAGTCTGTTACATCCTATCATCAAAGCGTGTTATTTTCCACAATTTTTACGTCAATGCTCTGCGGCAAACAAATAACGGAACCATAATAATAGTGATGCACAGTTTCATTGCAAAATTGTGGCTGTCGACCTAAATCCCATTTTAATAAATTATTTGAGGGATTTGAATAAATGCCCACTTGTTTCTAAGCAAGTTGCAGTCGTTTGCAGATACTTGAATAGGTACCTACGTTTAACTGCCCCCGCACATATTCTAGGAATGAAAAGCGATAACGACAGTAATTAGTCCCATATTAAAAATTAGAACAGCGGCGACGATAATATGAATCTAAAGTTTACGCTGAAATAATAGAAAATATCTTTGCTCTGAAAATCAACAATTAATGATAGGCACACCAATTTCAATAAAATAATTAAACTTAAATATGTGTGTGTTCTTCTAATGCGTTTTCATAATCCCACATGTTATTGTACTATATCAGTACTGTCTGCTTGATCGAAATGTCACCCATAACAGCTGAGACCGTCAAAATTTAACAGCCACCGCCGTTATTATAACTACTGCTACACTACCAAATCATGTGGATTATTTCATTTGAAAAGGAATCTGTAAACATACGTTTCTACGCTACTAAATTACGTATAAGACTTAGCTTACTAGTAAATTTATTTATATTATACTAATATCACACATCCTAAAACTTGCCACTTTTAGCAGTAATTAAGAAAGTGGTACAGCATGAAACCGTCGACATGAATTTAACATCCAAAATACTCAACCGTTAGTTACCCGATAAAACGATACAAATTGGAAAATTCTCAGATATGTTGCCCCAACTACGTTACGATGGGCTGTAACAAAGGTTGCCGACTAACACTCAGAAGGAGAACGGGTGGTTCATTACGACTTTAATTACGGCTACGACCCGGTAAACAAATTAAAGATGTTAAATGCCAGATGCAGCTACCACTTTAGTAAATCGAGAAAAACAGGTGGGCTCATCGAGAAAGTGAAAGCGATAGCCCAACCTTTCTGATCCAGCATTGTCAGTGCTTGAGCGACGGTCCACGTACAACGTCAAACTTACCTTGTTTCCATTTGCTTACAGCTACCCGAATCTCTTTACACGACAGAACATCACAAAGCACACAAGCAAACGGAATAAATCTACCAAAATGAAGCACAACTAATTGAAAATAAACTATATAAACGTATAGGTATGTCTGTGAACAATGAACATTATATGCAATACTCGATAAAGGTTAGTGTGGGTAATTGCGCAACGTTTAATCTAAACACAGTCGGAAAACTAGCCAGCAAATGATCTAACTAACTACAAAACGGTAACAAATTTAATTGCGCAATAAAACTACTCACAAACAATAAATCCTAACGGTAAACAATCCAATATGACTTAATGACTGTAATTACTTTAATCTCACAAAGTTAAGCTAAGTAAAAACATTAAGACCTGACGATAAATACTCAAATTGATTTAAAGTCAATAACAACAGTTCAAACGCTTAATTTTAAATCGGTTAGCACAAAAGAGGTTTCCAATGAATTATCCCCCCCCCCCCCAAGGCGTTAATTGAAGCTTGCCAACTCCGCGATACGGTAATTCCTCAGCTAATAACTTCACAAAACGTCACTTAAATGACAAGAAACTCAACCGATGACACCCACACACAGTTTACTTGATTTCAACATTGTAGCGGAACAAACAATCACACATGTTGCCTCTTTCAAGTCTGGCGGAAGAATCTTGAAGTCAAAGGAGACGCATGCCTGTGCTACCTATTCGCTCTCCCGCTCTAACTCATACAGACTAAACGGGGACTAAACCTAAACGTGAAAGTCAAACAATTATTGATAAGGCGTCAATTATACGGCAAGCAACCACATGTGAATTGGAATAAAATGTATGATGAAATGAACCTGATGACGCCAGTATTTGAAATGAACGAAATTGAGTTTTAAAACATAGCTAATCTATCATTTTCGGCCCAGTTTGAAGCGGGAAAAGTACTAGTATTTGAAATACAAAAGCGGAAAATGCGGAAAAGCGCTAGATTCAAAAATTGTCCTTACAAAAGCTGTTAAACAACATACGGCCGATATTACAAATAACTAAACTCGGATAACTCATTGGCCTCCACCTAATCGGCTTCAAACACAAAATTTATCCTTGTCGGTTTTATGCTTAATATCGGCCTAATACTGTTAAATACTATAACGAAAAATTAGGTAAAATGTACACGAAAGTCTAAAAAACAAAAAACAACACAGTATTATTATATCGAAAACCTGTTAACGCAATATAAACTGTAGCAACTTTAACAGTACTACCAACGAAATTGCGTGGAATAGGTAGGTTTTATATGTATATATTTTTTAAAGCCAGGAAATCTTGAAACAACGCGTTAACATATCTGCGTTTCACAAGCAAATGCTCCCTAAATGGTGGCAGATAGACATTCAGCATTCCAAGTACTGTTAAGTGACAACACTTATTTTTTTCTGTTATCGGCTTTTTCACCTCTGTGAAGTTAGCACCACAAGTTCAAAAATTTTATTTTATTTAAAGTTGAAGTTGCACCCTAAAGAGTTCTAGAGTTACTTGCTATTTTTAAGAATACATAGTTCTATGTATTTAAGAG
Organism: Agriotes lineatus; assembly: GCA_940337035.1. Lineage (NCBI taxonomy): Eukaryota > Metazoa > Arthropoda > Insecta > Coleoptera > Elateridae > Agriotes > Agriotes lineatus. The sequence continues at coordinate 164,442,150 of OW679194.1, read as the reverse complement.
AAAAAAATGTGAATCGAAAATTTGGGGTGCTAACTTCAAATTTTCCTCAGACAAATACCACTATAACTTTTTTTCAGTTACACTTATTCAAAAATGTTATGACACTTTTCGATAGAACTCGCCAAAAAAAAATTATAAACCGGAAAAAAATAACTTTTTAACTTTTTTAAGTTCCGGTACTTCTAATGGGAGTTCTAGTAGCACCGTGGCAAATTCTATAGTTAACTTTAATAACATTTTTTGATAGGACCCGAAGTAAAAAGGTTACGGCCATGTTTGTGTTACTATTTTTACAAAACGACGAAATCCTGAAAGCATTTTTTTAAAGTTCCGGTAGTTCTAATGGGAGTTCTAGTAGCACCCCGGTGAGTTCTATTGTTAACTTTAATAATATTTTTTGATCGGACCCGTAGTAAAAAAGTTACGCCCATTTTTGTGTTAGTTCTTTTACAAAACGACGAAATCCTGAAAGCAATTTGTTAAAATTTCTATGGGAGTTCTCACCTCGGCGAGTTCTATCAAAAAGTGTTATGACATTTTTTAATAAGTATCAATGAAAAAGAGTTATAGTGGTATTTGTCCGAAGAAAAAGTGAAGTTAGTACCTCAAATTTTCGACTAACATTTTTTTCTGTTAAATACCTAGAACTATTTTTAAAAATAACAAGGAACTGTAGAACTTTTTTGGGTGCAACGGGAATTTTTGAAAAGAAAATAAAAGTTTTTGAACTTGTGGTTCTAACTTCACAGAGGTGTCTTTTTTGCATAATTCAATTAGAATCAACGAATCCAAAATGAAATGGTGAAATAACTACAGCGCAGACTAAAAGAATAATGATCATGCGAAGATAGACGCGTTGTAAACATGCTCTCAACATTGCATATTGGTAATATACTGCTAACCACGAAAGTTATGCGTGATGGTATAACCATGCTAAAACCAGCTTGTGTAATAGACTGCAAAAAAATATGAGTGCGTAGGCAAAATTCATATGCTATTCAGTTGTATGTTATGCATTAGAAATTGAAGTGGTATAAAAAACTGTTCTTCCACTTAGTGGACCTAGCTCTAGTCAGTCCTAATTATTTTATTATCTTTTTTCAAACTAGAGCTTATTAGACAGCTAATATTAAAATTTTTGAAGCAAAAAAGGCAACCAAACGGTGGCGCTCCTTCCAGTGGAGATATACCTACTCGTTTGAGAGCACGTCACGCGCCACAACTTGTATATCCCGTTCCTGTTGGTAACCAGAATATACAACGTTTATGTCATGTTTGCAAGTATACAGGAGTCGTAAAAGAAGAAAATGTATTACATATTTTTGTGCAGTTTTCAACGTAGAACCTTAGTACCATAGTACCATATAGTTTTATTATCTGTCAATATTTTCTTATTATATAAATGCACATAGGTTACAGTAAATGTATGTATATTTTGATACGATTTAATAGGTCACACATTTATTTTACAGATTTTTGATTCAAATAAATTAATTTTGTAAGTAAAAGTATAACGGGAGAGAGACATTTTACAAATTAGTCAGAATAAATGTTAAATAATTACATAACTATCAGGGAATTCAATATAAAAATAATTCTAAGGATAAAGTAACTCTTTCTAGCCGAAAAAAGTGCAAGAATTACAAATTTCATTCAAAATCCAGGAGCTTACAATGATAAAGCACTGCGCAAGTAACAAACAGTATTCTATATAATTACAGAATCTAAATTTCCATTTAAAACACCTATCATTATCAATTAAAAGTTGGGATAGTGAAGTTAGTTTTGTATAACTATGTTCTATTGAATGAATAAAGTGGACATTTTGAAGAACAATATTTAAATGTTCATAATAAATGAAATTTTCTGTTTGCAGAAGACGGGAATTTAATTACTTTTGGGTGCGATTATCATAGCGAGAGAAGATGGGCGGAAATTCTGATTAATACTACAACACGTTGATTAAAATTTGTTTTGGTAACATTCATACTAATAGCCCACAAGTCGAAATAAGTATACCAAATTTCGAGTTTTACATTTATTACGCTACTTATACTAAAATTGAAAATGATGGTTTTTGCTTTGAAACTTCATTTTCTATGACAAAAAATCTTTAAAAGGCTTTATCCAGAACTTCCCTCGTCGACACTGTGACACTGAAAAATTTTAAAAATCAAATTAAGTTAGGAGTAAAAATATCTTCACGTTTCTAATACATTAAATAAATTTAAAAAAAAATGTATCCCGCTGGGGTTTGAACCCGCCGCATCTGCAGAGCGATTGTAACCACACCCCTACATTGAGATTGTATCTGCACCGATAAAGCCAACTACGCTACTGAGCTTCTTTCAAATGAGTCCGGCGCGCGCCTCTCTTGAACAAAACGGTGTTATTGTTGAAACGTTTTTACTAGTTTGTGACATTATCCTGTATCGGTTGAGTCTTATTTTCGACAAATGTATGTGAAAGTTATTACTTCCTTCTATTTCAAAATTAACCCAAAATAAACAAAATTTTATTATGTTAAGGTGCTCACCCTGTATATATTTGTATGAAATTGTACTTGTTTCATGCGAGGTAGATATATAATATGTACGGAAAATATAGTCTTCTTCTTACAAATAACTTTTGAGCTATATTGTCAACAGAGAGACAGACAGACAGACATACAGACAGTCAGACGGAATTGAAGAAAACCTGTTTTTCGTCATCTAGGCACTCTGAAACGTGAAGATCTGAAGAAATCTCGGAAAGTGATTTTTTCGTGATTACAATACTTCCTTCGCCTTTCAGACGAGGGAAATAAAAATACAATGGGATACGACTAGTATCTTCGTTTCCATAGGAAGCTCTAATTTTTGACGTTATAAACACACTGCGAGTATGCGATTTAACCGACAACGCAGGTACGTAGAAACCTACGTGCGCTGACGTCAAGCCGGGGATCTGAGGTTTCATTTCTAGCAGGTAATGACATACCTCGATGTCTACAGAGCAATAGTTGATTACCCAATAATCTTCCATTGTTAATTTCGCTCTGTCTAATACGATGAGACACACTGTATAGTTAATCTTTGATAAAATCTATCCATGCAATTTCAATTCTAATAATTTTTTTAGTTGTTCAATATTGTATAATATGGCATCCGGTGTAATTTATAACGGTCTCAATTATTGTATTACTAATTTCTAAATTTACGTGTGCTTCTACTAACCGGATAAATAACAGAGTTTTTGTTCTTCATAGAACAAAGAACATTTGTAGTTTAAACGTATCCTCAGGGTACTTTTATTATTTCTTATTGCCTTGAACCCGAATTGAGCGGGGTCAGCCCTGTAGCAACTGAAGTACTTCAGACAACCCGACGCACTTCATATACTATGGAGATCATGTAATTCAATCAGTGGCACACTTTCCCACTCTGCGTATTACATTCTCGCACCTGTGGGGTTTTCTGAAGTAGAATCGTCGCCTCGTAGCAACCCTTCCGTAGAATTAACCGTTGTCCCACTCTACGTCGTTTTAGCGCATAAGATAATTATGTCTTTCAGAAAAATCAAAGTAAATGTACAATTCAAATGCAAACAGAATTTTTTGTTGACGTTTACGAGAATTTAGGTGCTATTCTGATATAAAATATGTGTATGTAGATAAACGAGATATTTATTCAGGGGTAGTCTTACTTTGCTGTATAAAAGCACACGTATATTAATCTTTTAAAGATATCGAAGCGTTCAGTGTTCTTTTGAGCATAAAAAACCTATATTTCTTAATTTCGTTCTGGCTTTAACCAAAATTTAATAAAAGCACTCTCTTGCGTTCTTTATACATCGAGAAGCTACAACAATGTAATATTAAGATACAATCGAGATATTTATAAGCATATTGCTTTAACAAGTGCTCTTTTTTATATACTTCTCCTAGTATTGTATTCTTTTCGAAAACTCGCAAACAAGGAAATTACAGTGCACGCTGTCTTCAGTAGGTGTTTACATTTCTAAATATAAGAAGCTTTTGTAGATTTTATTGGAGAAATTCGACAAAGCACAACGCGTGCGAGCAATGCATGAAGGAAAATCTTATTTGACAAGGCGGTAGAAAAAATTGCTTTTTTATCGTAAACAGCCCCGCGGCGGGATGCATATTCTTGCTAAGAAAGCTAACATAAGTATGTCTTCAGCTTGAACGATTTTGAATTAGATAATATCACCGCTTAATATGGCGTTCGAAAAAAAGCAAAGTTTCAAAATCATTAAAAGCGATCTATTGTTCTAAATAGGACTGCTTGTCCCTTCAACGCAAGTTTTTACATTAGTATGAACTTTAAGAAGTAATATATGAGTACATGTTTAGCTTATAATCATAAAGCACAGTTCCAAGACAAACTGGAATAATTAAGAATAACGTCCAATTTTGCTAAGACTAAGCATAATATTTATTGCTAAATATAAGTACTTATTACATTTGTTGGCTAAACAACGAGCGCCTGAATTATTTTGTACTAGTTAATCTACAGTTTACGCAGGAAAACGTTCTTACCTCGGCGTCGACTGTCAGTTAACAACAGGGCAACTTGTAGAAAATTCAAATTTGATTTTTGAAGTTCTCATTTACTGAAAGAATGAGAATCGCCAATACAACTAGTTAGTAACTATAAGTATCAACAGTTCTGAGTTACAAGACAAATTTGCACTTAAGCTAAAATACAAAGTATTGCAAAATTGGAAAACAGGCAGCGAATTACAGTAGAATTACTGCTATCCCTAAAAGGAAACGAGGACGGAAACGTATATTCCAAAGGGAATACCTCCCTTTGCAGAAGTAAGCGGATTTGAAAATTAAAGTAGCCTGGATGTCAAATGCCAGAAGTGCATGCAGACATAGTGAGTTAGATACAGAAGTTCGCTTACATCCGAGCATACAATTGAAAGTACATAAAAGCATGCCCAGGGAAGTTGAGCATAGATTTATGAATAGGAAGTAGTAGTTGATGTTAACTGAATTTTAAACAGAGCAAAAGCTTAAGCTTAAGATTTTGTGCTAATACAGTAACCCACATAAATAAAATATTTAGTATCTTATATCAAAGTTTTCAAAACTAACCCAGTCGGTTAATATTATTTACACAGACACTTGATTTTCGATTATTTTAAATATACAATATATGTATCTGCTTTATTGCTTCAAAAATTACAACACACTCTCCGACGTCTATTAACGAATTGAGAATTAAATTGTTCCCTTTGTTTGTAACCTTAATATGCACACGGAAAGTTATTAGTATTATTCTCATTTCAAAGGCAGTGAGCTTCAAATGTTGGATAATAACTCCAACGACATTTAATCTCTTGTTACAGTGTTAAAATCATTTAGATGCAGTCAAGCATTGTTACGTATATTTTTTTCGCTTAAATACATACAGATGCAGTTTAGAGGGTTCGAGTGACCTGCAGTTTCTAGGTGTGTATTTGGTTGCATACTCATTTTGGCATCTTTGGGATATTTTGAAAACCTTGATATTTAGGTGATTATAGTAAAATTTTCAAAATTGATTGTGGGTACGATTTCCCGCTGCCATTTTATGAGACTGATTTGGTGATATTATTTCCTTCTTGAGCTGCATGTGGTTTGGAATTTTCACTTGAAGTGGATAATGTAATTCCAAAATTATTGGTGAAATCTGTTGATCAGCCTTGGAAATTGTGTATGAAATTGCTAGGATAAAGTCAGTTATGCTGAGATAATACTATATTTTTTCTGAAAATTACTCACCTGAGGTCATCCACCAGCTCTGGTATGTTTTTGTAGTTCTGTGTGATCAGCGAATTCGAATATCGTGTAATTTTAGGTCTCTTCGTATTTCTTTTGCGTCTCGTTCGTACGAAATTCTGCTCCCCCTGTGGCATTGATATCGCCTTCAAAGCACCTGGAGGACCAACCCACACGCAGTTCTGAGCACCCTCAACCCATGTGGTAGTCTTCGAATGCACGACTTCTTCCCAGTGTGACAGCCACGAGGTTTTTCCCCCCAGTGCAATTAATGGAGAAAGGCCTGTCGCACATGAGGTTATTTCAAGTTGTTGGACAGCATCTTCCAGTGTGGTGCCGTGTATAGCTGCTCTGTCGACGCCGCTGCACCCTGTCATGCATCACGAGGTATCTGCTAGCGATTTAGTCAAGTGAAATACCGTTCGTGCTGTAGTTATGAGATTTTATGCGTTGTGCCTTACCTTTTATGCTGGCAATATTCCTTCCACGTGCAATTATTTATGTGGAATAGGTTATTTTCAATTTATAAGTGTATTTAATATTTGCCTCGATTGGCAATGCTGCCTTTTAGCATTTTGGTCGCGTTCAGTAACTCAGCACTTTGAAATTTAATTATCTTTTGCGAGGGTCTATCGGGAGCTTAAATATTGAAATTAACTCCATATTATAGCTGAAAATACACATTTAAGTGTAAAACCCTAGGCGGAATAGTACCAATTCGAATAGATCGCGTTTAGATAAATTAACTCCCTTTTATCGTTATCGTAGTACTTGAATGTTTAAGTCACTATATCCTTACAGTTGAAATACGTGTACTGGAGCGAATTGCGAGTTAAAATCGTAGAGTGCTGTTTTTCACTTCAAATTTTGTTAACATTAAAACCTTTGATATTATATAAGTAAAACTAAAATTGCATCTACTATTCCAATTACAAACAAATATTCTATTATAGTTTGAGAGAGTTTGTATGTGTACATACTGTAAATAAATAATTAGGTTTTATTATTTTTATGAAACAGCTAAGTGGTTTAGGAACTTACACGGACACCTGTAAGTTTTCTGGTTTGGACCGTCTCGAATTAGTGGCGCTTACGGACAACCCTCACATTCCAGCTCAGGAACTAGCTGGCGAACATTTGCTACACTACTAGACAATTCCTGAACCGCCGTGTTGTTAATTATATATTATTTTCTTTTTCTTTTGCGTACGAAAAAAATTCAACGTGTAGAAAATAACACTCTTTCTTTGAGAAAAATATATTTTCTAGTACGTTTAATTTTCTTTTCAGTTATATAAGTTTTATATAAAACAAATATAAATATTTGCTACAGGTGTTTCCAGAATCACTAGTCGTAACTTTAATAATTGATAGACCACTTAGTGTATGCACTATGCATGCAGAATAGCTACATGCCAATAGAAAACTAGTTACATTTATTCTTTGTGTATAACTTTTGTGTCGACTCTTACAAATGCATCGGTTTACAAATGTTAAATGTTCGCACATGCATTAAGCTTAAATCGCACTAAATATTCATAGGAAGTTGGTGTGCCAACTTGATGGTGCCCCACACATTTTGGATAAAATGCTGGAGATTATGTAAATTCACAATTAGGAAATCAATGTATAAAGTTACATGGTTACATTTGTCTTACATGTTCGCCAGATAAGAGATCGACGGATTTTGTAATGTAGCTTTTCGTAGCGCCATATACGGTTACGTTTTGTTAAATTATTTGCCTTGTTGCCAGCTAGTTCACTTCGCAACAAAAGACCTCTTAACTTTTTCCCAGCCGTGGTTACGCATATATCAATAAAATAAGTTTTTGGAAGTTGATCCAATCTAACTCGTAGCGCTGCAACTATGTGCTCTAGACTGCTACTCACAAAAATAGTCAATCTGCTCACAAGCCCTAGAATAAATGAAAATTTGTAAGAACAACAGTGTTAACTAAGAATGTATAAATTGCGAACGTTTGCTGTGGGCTACACTCATTTACAAGTCAAACGAGTATAGCATCACTATGATGCCACAAATACATTATTTGTATTTAAACAACGTTAAAGACACCATAACAACTGTCTTGTATACGCGAACATATTACTGCATGTAAATCCACGGTCTTCCACATGGTGCAGGTTTCCTCCCGTTTCTAGAAGACGGGTTGCTGGCTCTTTGTCGTGGTCCGCTTCCAGGAATTGTGGCACCTCGTTGGAGACGTTATACGTTTGTAAGTAAGCTGCTATTTTCAGGTAGCGTCAAATTGCGCTGGTACCTGGCTCAACAAAGCAGCCCTTAAAGCTGCTGCGTTATTTCAGCGAATCACACTGATGAACTCTTTTGGCCGTTGGCTCAGTTCAGTTGTGCAAATGACGAAAGTATTCGCTACAGGTGTGGCACGACGAATGTATCTCCTTTTGCCTGAGCTTTTCGCAGTAATTGTTTCTTTCACGCATTAACACAGTCCTTTTTAGTGTATTGTTAAAACCACTGAACATTCAAGACTGCGGAATAGTTCGGCCGAATGCATGCTAATTGGCGCTTAAGTCATACCTATTGAACTTCAAATAAACTAAAAAATAGACAAATGGCGTAAAATCCCGTTGCAATGTTTGTATCTGCGTACAGAGCTGCCAAATTACTTTGAAAAAGTAATGAATTAATAATTACCGCCCAATACAATAATCGAATTACCCGATTTTCGATTACTGAAATAAAATAGTAGGTAACTCACTTATCAATTACTTGGTAATTGTAATTGCACGACATAAATTACTTTTTCACTTTTCACTAGGAATTGTTGTCTAATACTTGTATTTAGTAGTATTTAGACAGATATGTGCTAGTACATCGTTTTAAACAAGCTAATTAAAATTAATAAATACTATTATGAACAAATATTGTAAAATGAAGCATTAGTTATCAATTGTTATGGGAAAATTTTACCCTGCACTTACCGCAGACAAATTTTCCGCTTCTTACACAATCATTATTACTAAGCTGCAATGCTACATATTGCACAGCCTACATTACACAAGACACAACTCATGCACATCTCATTCTCAAACTTAGGCGCATTCACCAAATACCTCTTTGCTCCTGCACAAAGCTATCTGTTATCCGACTAGTCATAGAAAGTCATAAATTATTCTTATATTGCTTTAGCAGTGTCCTATTGCTATTTTCTTAACACGAAACGCATTGAGCCTTATCTTACTTTTTGCTTTCTGGCCATTTAATACCTTATTGAGGAGAGTAACTTAGTTATTAAATTACCAAAAAGTAACTTCGATTATGAGCATCTTAACGAAACGCCATAATCAAACGTTTATTGTGCAAATTTTATCTTCTTCAATAAATTCTGGATCAATGTATTCCTTGTTTTGTAAAAACGAGTGCAGTAATATCCATTACCACACAGAGTGCGGTAATAAAGCTTTTAACAATACCCAAATTAATTTGGTAAATAATCTATAACAACTTCGATGAAGACAAAAGTTTTAAATTGCTCTTAGAATTATAAACACTTCAGCGAGCGCGCTACATCCTGAAGCATTAATAAATTACTATTAACGTGTATGATGTTTATGAAGAAACTTATTACTTCGACACGAAGTGTACGAAGTATTGAAATTCCCTCATATCGAAAACCACTCTGAGTCAAATATCTCTAAAATTCGAGCCAACCGACTAATGAACCCACTATATCAAATCTCCGTCTCGGAGGTGCGGATCTTTTGGTGAAGATCCCAGCCCACTAGATCAATACCCCGTATTGGGGGGTGCCTAAACGTGCTGTGCGGGGGATGTATGTTTGTATGTGTACACGATTCCGGTCGCTAGGAACCTTCCTGAAGTCTTGCATCGTTTTCATACGATAGGTCCTCCGAAAATGAAGGCAACATCAACTTTTGAGCTATGGTCGTCGGCAAAAAAATTTTTTTTTGTTCTTTTTTTCATAAATTACTGGTTCATATCATTTCATTGTATTAGCGAAACGGAGTGATGCTGAGTATCGAAGTATCCTTGGAAAGCACGGAAGGGCTCTTTTCTTGGGTGGGGAGTACCGTATATTTTTCTACATGTTTTCCTAAGAATCTAGACAACTGGAAAACATAAAATCTAAAGGAATGCTTTGGTTACATTCCAAACAAATATTAAATTCATATTTTGATTATTAATGCTTCTAATCATTTTCCAACGCTTTGGCAAGAATTATTTGCATCGGAGGTGTCTCCGATATGCTAAAAAATTCGTTCGTTCATACTAACCAAAGGGGAAAATAATTCGAACAAGTGATTTGAGTCAATTCACCTTATAAATTTTTAAATGGTTATGCTCACAAATGTAAAAGGTATGCAGGTGTTAAGTAATAAAGATGAACATACTGAATATGTTGCATAGAGTAAGTAAAAAATTAAATTTGTGTATAGATATAGTTTTGCTTTTCCCAGGATGGACCAACAGCTCATGATACGTTACAAATGTTCTTTTTTTTTCAAAAAGCCACCCATTTTACAAAAAAGCAGAGCATGTAATTATTAGACACAAAATGGCGCCGAACATGTGTCCCACATACTTAATTCTGAAAATATCTCTTCGCACTTATTATCTGTAAGGCAGTCAACTGCAAATGATTATTTAAATAATCTCGTCGGCTTAATCTCCAAATCGCTATTAAAATGTTCTATACTGTTTTCGTAAGACAGTTCTTGACAATAAGTGAACATTGGGGAACTTTACAGTTCTACTTTCACACAATCAAGGTACTTGTTAGACTATGATCTTTTGCAAGCACAAAACACTAGTTTTAATAATTCTGGTAATGCAGATTTTGGAATAAATCACGAGAACTACCACATCATTGTTAGTAGTCCACCCACATAATATTGGCACCCATATTTCTGTTTCTGTTTACCTTGATTGTAAGATGGTGCCTTGACAACGATTTTTTTGTGAGCTTATAAAATCAGCCAATTAATCAGAAGGCTACAGAGAATATGTTTAAAAATTATCTGGATTGTACGAAATTTTATTTTTGAAATATGTGTATTAATTGTGACTGATACTCAGCTATACTAATAAGCAGGCTGTTAATACCAAAGAAAATGACTGTACCTCTTTCATCGGGGCTAGGACATCTCGGCCTCGCCATCTCGGCGCCGGGCCAGCTCGGCGCCGAGACAATTCGGGGTACAGTCATCTCGGAGCCAGCCGATTCGGCGCAGGACCATCTCGGAACGGAATTCAAATTTGCAAACTACAGTATGCTCTACGTAAGAAACTCGTTAGAAACAAATAATAAAGAAATTTACAAAACTATTCTAATTTGTGAATTAATATTGTCCGTACCTATGAACTGATTACAGTATTCTCTTAATTATCTAATTCTGCTAAAGTACTAGTGATGCAGATTATAATAAAAGTAATGTATTTTTAATAGAATTGTAAAGGTTTATTGAATCCCAAAGTAAGGTTTGGGATGACAGGGAAGCAGCCATACCATTTAATTTATTAGTAAGACCTTATAATTTTGCAACATCCTGCCACAGCAAAACTTTACATAATAACCCTTAATTTCAATTAAAAATAGATTACCATTATTGAACATGATCTGCAATAGTAAAATAAGATAGGGTATGTGTATATTATAATCCTTGCTTTCAGGTAAATGCAATTAATTCGCAAATAGCAATTATACATTTTGTTATTTTCAAAGCAATTCGGCGCCGAAATGGCCTTGCGCCGGAGTGACTGCGCGCCGAGTTATTCCAGCGCTGAGCTGGTCCCGCACCGAGATGGCGGTGCCGAAGTGGCGACGGCGAGACGGCGGCGCTAAAATATCCTGGTTCGCTCTTTCACCATTAGTGCTCTTCTTGAAAATGAGCTCAAAAGAAGCTTCAGAAATTCACGTTCTTGAGGAAATCGATAATGTGGTTTTTTATTAGATTGTCCGGTATTAAATATCTACAATTCTATCCACGTACAAAAATATTCAAGTAAAATGAACCTATATCGAAAATACGAAACACCCGTCTCAGGCATTGCACCAAACAACCAAAATTTCGCATAATTTAATTCTATCATCGGAATTGTCCCCATTAGTTATATATTGTATGACTGAATCTCTCCACTTGTCTTAATTAACTGATTTTGATATCAAATGCGACTTACTGAATGTGTGAATAGGGACTTGACTACAATGCGACGACATTATTTAACTCGACATATTCATCTACTGCCCGATCATTTTCAACGGTTAAGAAAAGAACTAAAAGCTGCACCAGAAAGATAGACAAAGAAACTGAACTTGAACAAAGAGCCGTTGGCATCGATGTAAAACACTAAAGTTAAATATAAACACTTTTCCTATTAGCAAAATTTTACGATTTGATGCATTTACATATTATAACAAGTAAAATCAAGGTTTAAAATTAATTGTACGTGTATTTAGTGTGAAATTGTCAATAAACTATAATGATTTTGAATATAGAAATACATAGAATACAATATATGTGCGAAAATGTGCGAAATCTGAACAAAATATGTTTTTGAGTAAATTGTTTTTTGCAATTTTGATATTCAAATTTCGTTCACTGTCAGTTAAATTGCTTCATTAATGGTTCAAGCGTCGTAAAGTATTTCTTTTATGCCCAATTCAAGGCCTTTTATGAGTTAATAATTCTTTACAAGTAAATTCTTTATTAATTATTTTATATATAGAATAGTTTGGCTTCTGTTCAGCATGTTGTCGATTAAATATGAAGTCCTTGGGTCTTTTGTAGTATCTGAAAGCGAAAATTATTTGTTCGGAGGTTAGCTTAGTGACGGACAAAATAATTAAATTCGATCTTATAAGCCTAGGAATTATCAAACACGGGCTGTCAAAATCTAATTTAGCCTGAATTGAAGCTGGAAGTAATTAAAAATGTCAACGTTTAATGAAAGTATTGCCCCAACCTACTTTTTTATATCTCAGGATTAACTATTCGTCGGGTTTTCAAAAGAAGAGAATGGTATTTTAGACTGTGAATTTAAACAATCTAATTGCTTCTATAAAACGCAGCATTGAATATCAGGTGTTTCTCTAAAGTGCTAAATTATGCTCATTGTTTCATTAGCAAAAGCTGTAGTTAGTTCCAAAATCTAACACAATAGGCACTAGATATGACACATTTAGATCTATGCCTACGTAATAACCTGCTTTCTGTGTCCTAATTCACTTGTCTTTATGCACACCTCTTGTTGCTGGATGGGATATGCTCTCATAACAACGTTAACATAGTTTTAGGGGAAACGCTAGCGGTTGCTATATTAAATTGGAAGTGTTTATTAGAATCGCGATCTATCTGTAAGTACAGCTTCGTAGCAACCAAATATTAAGGACTGGACAGTAGCAGCTCGTGATAATTGTATTTGGAGGGCTCTTAATTTTTAACAATTCCTAAGCAAGAAATAATAATGACTCACCTACATTCCGGCTATGTTTTAATCTAATATAGCAATGATCTTTTAATTTTAATAATTCAAAAGAAAACATCATATACACAGAACAAAAATAATTTAAACGCGTCAGAAAATATACATAAGTGCTCAAAAATATAAGTAACCAGACAAAAATAATTTAAACGCGTCAGAAAATATACATAAGTGCTCAAAAATATAAGTAACCAGCTTTTTACCCCGTTTTAATCTAAAATGAACTCACAGCGCAAACAATAAAAAATGTTAACCCCTTGTTCCTTTTTACTTTTAACGCCTTTTAGCAGTTTAGGGCTTACTAAGTTATTGAATATCCATTAAAAACATTAAAAATACATTTATTTGAATAATTAAAGGGCCTTCTACAGTATTGCGCTTGTTGGTAGAGTAAGGTACGTTCGGCATATGTTAACGCGTATTCGACAATTTTGTGAACGACAGCCCTGCCTCGCATTGTTCTGCAAACAGTTATACTGGTAAGAACTAATTTAAGGCCAAAACAGTAATCGGAGCTCGGATATGTTTATAAATAGGCCCGCCAGTTTACTACTTGCTGGGCTATAGCACAGTTCGCCTATGGAGTACATTGAAACTGCTGACCTCAATTATGCTGCTTCAGCGTTTTCGACCATAATCGCTATATGAGTTTGGGTTTTATTTCTGATCGTCCTAATCAGCTGCCAGCCGCTCCGTGCATTAATACGAGCATGTTGTTAACACACATAGCATGTATGTTGTTTAACTCGTTTTAAGCTGATCTGACTAGCTGCCTACGGTTCTCATTCCTTACATCTTGCTATATTATAGCGGTAGGCTAGATGATAAAATATATTTTCAGTTATAGACTAATTACTTTCTAATGCTATATAGACTGTTGACGGCTGAGAGGCTAGCGCCCCTGGTCTCCTAAGTTGCAGCCGCCAGTGCGACTGGATACGAACATTCACATTGAAAAACAGTTATATCATCACACTTGTTATATGGCAGTTTCATTGATTTAATACATTCTAAAAACATGCAGAATATTTTATTTAACGGTATTAGGCAGATATTGAGCATATAACAGAGACAAGGATACATTTGGTGGCCGAGGCTAATAAATTAACAGTTTTAAAAATATTATTTAGCAAATAATATAAATAAAACTTAATAGTAACCTGAGTCCCTCACAAATTTGCCAGTGTAGCAACGGTAGTTAACTTTTTTGTATACAGTCTGGTAGCAACTATCTACTAGCTTAGCAACGAGTCCGGTAGGTACGTTTCTACGGCCTAAGCCGACCTCTGTGAAGTTAGCACCACAAGTTCAAAAAATGTATTTTTTGAAAAGAGTTCCAGTTGCACTTCAGAGTTCTAGAGTTCTTTGCTATTTTTAAAAATAGTTCTATGTATTTAATAGAAAAAAATGTGAATCGAAAATTTGGGGTGGCAACTTCACTTTTTCTTCGGGCAAATACCACTATAACTCTTTTTCAGTCCTACTACTCATTAGAACTACCGGAACTTATAAAAAATTGCTTTCAGGACTTCGTCGTTTTGTAAAAGTACTAATACAAAAATGGACGTAACTTTTTTACTTCGGGTCCTATCAAAATATATTATTAGAGTTATCGATAGAACTCGTCGGGGTGCTACTAGAACTCCAATTAGAACGACCGGAACTTTTAAAAAATTGCTTTCAGGACTTCGTCATTTTGTAAAAGTACTAACAGAAACATGGACGTAACTTTTTTACTTCGGGTACTGTCAATTTTTTAATTAAAGTTGACGATAGAACTCGCCGGGGTGCTACTAGAACTCCTATTAGAACTGTCGGAACTTTTAAAAAATTGCTTTCAGGCTTCGTCGTTTTGTTAAAATAATAACACAAACATGAGCGTAACTTTTTTTACTTCGGGTCCTATCAAAATATGTTATTAGAGTTATCGATAGAACTCGTAGGGGTGCTACTAGAACTCCCATTAGAACTACCGGAACTTTTAAAAAATTTACATTTGACTCTAATAAGGCTTTCACGGCCATTTTTATTAAGTAACAAATGAGTTCCGGGATTGGACCGTGTCATGATTGAGATCGAAGAACTCAACGTTTCGCCCACTTTCGTAAGGGGCTTCATCAGAAGAAAAAGCAAAAGAGCACAGTAACTCAACGTGTTAACCACGCCAGAGGCGAAACTCTTTGCAAAGGAAGGTATTTTACTTGATATCAGGACACAATAGGCCCATGAGACAAGAGTATCTTTTTGTTGTCAAAAACTTCAGGCTACTACATTCAATATTTTCCTTAGCCCCCCCAGTTTTACCCGTCGATGTGCATTTTACATCGCCAAGAGTAACTTTATCTTTTTAAGTAAAAGAAGTTTAGTAGGTGTATAAAGTTTTAAAGAATTATCTTTGAACGTTTCGAAAATATTAAACAAAAACGATCCTCATCACTACACCTCTAACACCCTGTATCTGGAAAACCAAGGGTTTTCTGGCCCATAGTTATATAAAGTTTTCTTAATATTTCCGGTTCTAGAATTCGCTAGTAAAGTTTGGCAGGCTATTTTTGGGACACCCTGTATATCTACCATGCATAAAACTGCGAACAGAATTATTATTTTTTCTTTTCTGAATTTGACTGACCAGTTCAAGTCAAACTGTATATATTTTGAAGTTATGATTCACAGAAGAATCCACCATTACCAGTCGAATCTGGCCCTGTCGGTCCTGGAGGATCAGCTATGCAGTACAAATAATTAAAGAAAGAAATTAATTATATATTTTTTTAATTTTTGGAACGTGCTCCCTATACATTATGGGTTGTTCCTTGAAGTAAAAATTTTCAGATCATTGAGGGCCGATTCTACAATACAAGTATATACTTAGAATAAGCTATCCGAGGTATAATTGTCATAGTTTTCTTTGTTACAATAATCGTTTCTAGGGTATTTATCCCCGGGATAACTTTATCCTTGGATTGTAGAACCGGCCCTGAATAGTTTATCTTGGCATTTTATACATGATATAACCATTTTAGTGTAAAGTGAAGACCAATATACTACACTTAAGTCATCTCCTCCTACTGTAAATAAGAAGTGAATTTACTATAGTACTGTAAAGTACAGTGGTGTTCTACAATATGTTGTACAGAGACAGTTATAAGTTTATTGGTGATTGTGTTTTTACTCGACAAAGGCTCATACTGTACCACTAGGTAGACCCAGACGTATAGTTTCAATATATTTGTCTATACAACATTGTTTGAACTTTGTGTAATTAATTTATAATCACAAAGCACAAATGCTGTACGTCACTTTAACGAACACGGCCGTAAAGAGAAAAATATTGCAGTCGGTAAGTTTCAAACCTATGATACCAGAGGGAATGTGATTTCTAGTCAGCCGCCTGAACTGCTTTGTCAGAAAGGCTTCGTGACATGCAGGTTAATTGCTTCAACATGAAAGAGGGAGTAACGACGTTGGCAAGTAAGCCCGATCGCGGACAAAACAAGTCCGATCCACGTGACGACTACAGCTTCACTCGCTTTTAATAAGATAATTATGTGTAATAGCTCATATTCTAATATTAGCTGCAACTCTTTGGTTTTAATATAAGATACATTTAACCGTAAATAGTATTTTCAAATTTTGTAAACAAAGGGAGTATTACATATCGTTTGCAGTACCAACGGTTATCAAATGTGCTCAATGTTGTTTCTTATTATACCTTAAATACTGCATGAAGTGGCAAGCCAGCCTTATAGATCCTGATCCTTATAGATAATGCAATCACAAAAAGTTTAAAAATTAAAGAAATATTGCGATGGTCTTTAGCCCTGTACTCGGCTCTGGTTGCAATACAGAAAATACAAAATACAGTCACAAAGGCACAAAGTCGAGGCAATGCAAATAGCTGGGAAAAGTCATGTAATTTTATTAAATCAGAATAATACTGGTAGAATGGACGATTAACTTTAAAAGCATTCAAATGAGTATACAAATAGGGGAACTCAATTTCAAGTGTTGGAGTTAATAAAAGAATTTCAGTTATAATTTCAAAAGTTTGGCAATGTAGAAGCCAGACATGAATTAGTTAAAATTGACACAAGAATTCAAATTGTGCAGAACTTGAGATGAAGCGTTAGTTAGTACAGTAATTAAAGAAAAACTGACGTTGTGAGCTTATTTGATTAAGGTAAGAAAGGATTTACGAATTGGATAATGCAAGCAAGATTAGCATAAAAGAGATTTTGGCAAAAAGGACACAGTTAGTTATTTTTGAAGAAAATGAAACAGTAAACAGGAAATAGACAAGTTTAGTGCTATTAGTGAGTCAATAAAGTGATGTGAGCAAAAAGACATTTGTTATAAACAATTTAATGGACAAGAAGATAGGTTATAAACAATTTACTTTGAAAGACAATAATTTTAGTATTAAGAGTTCTAGTTAAATGTTTGTAAAATATGAACTTAATGTTAAATGTTGTTAATTTGTACTAAGCTGATTTCCTTGTATTTGATTTTTGATGTTCATTTGTTTTTAGAAGCTTGGATAATTCAATTATTATTAAACGTTGACACCAGCAGCATCTGCCTTTTACTCTGCAATTAATTAAAGTTTTTATATGGTTAAAATAAAGATACAAAGTTGAAACTTTACCAAAGTGTGCAGTTTTATGTGTGTAACCAGTGGTGTTAAAAGGGGCGATCCATCTTGAAAGAGAAAAAAAATTTCACGCCTCCTTCGACGAACCAGCAACGGCAGGCACCCGAGGAGATTGCAATCGAGATCCCAGCGTTCCGGAGGGCTACGAACGGGTCCAGAAGGTGGAGACAGGCTGTCCGAGGGTCCCAGCAGCGATACCGGCATCAAAGGGCGACCGCAGGTACCGCAGACACCAGGGAAGGCTTTCCGCAACAGCTACCGATGCAAGAGCGAGAATGCAAGAAACAAAAGAGTAGGCGCAAACAACGAAGATCCGGTTTTCCTAGAACAAAAGAATGTACAGACGCTACCACAAAGGCGCGAAAATCAATCCATAACTCACCTGATTTTTAATTTGCTCATAATTTGATTTTACTAGTCATTTCACAACGCAGAAAGTCGCACAAACTGAAATTTATGTAGGTCAAGGTTAACTGTCAACTCGAGCACCGGCGCAGTGCAGTTTTGATATTATTTCCCAGTGGCGTGCTGCCATTTTCAAATAAATTTAAGGAACCCGACACCTGAGAGCTGAGTTTTCATGTTCTTAATTTTGGAGCTAGCAAATATTATCAATAACGGTTATATGCAATGTTTAAGAGGGCAAAATACCATAGATATTACTAGTTAATTTGGTGAACCCAAGATTAGTCAGTTTAATGTAACATTTACCGATCTTTGAAAAATAATTGGTATGGTAGACAATTTTAATTTAATTTATTTTATTCTATAATAATAAAAACACACATATCATATCATAGCAATATATGTGAATAAGGTACACAAATATTGTATCTACTAGAACAAAAAATAAAATTACTTTCAGACAAAACGATAGCAAAACAGTCCCAATGCAGCAAAAGTTGTGTAAGTAACCGGGTATATTTAATTTGTGATGCTTAAAGTACACAGTTTTAGCTCATGTTGATATGAAGCAGGTACGTATAGCATATTACAAAGAACTCTTAGGGTGTAAGTGTTCTTTCTGTACTGATTTTAATCTAAATATATAATTACCTTTCGAAACTTCATTTATTTAGTCACCCTCCACATAAAATGGCAATAAAGCAAGCAATTTAATTATATAAATGCTAGCTTCTTCTGTATAATATATACATTTGTTGGAATAGCAGTAGCTGCTCCATTATTGTTTAATGAAGGAACTATTTATATATAAAAACAGTGTTGAACTGGCCCACCGGGCAACCGAGCAAATGCCAGGTAGGCCAATCCAGTTTGGAGGCCAAAATGTCCACACATTTTTTTTCAAAAAATGAAAACAAAAAAAATTTTCCAAAATAGGCTAAAAGCTTCTTTATCCCAAGAAATGTTAGAATGTTTTCTAATTTTGAATGTGGAGTGTGATCTACTTCAAAGTTTGAATTTCGACGAAATCATTGACAAGTTCGCAAATAAATCAGTCTCTTTAACATCAAAATTATTGATGTGATTCATATTGTTAAGTAGAATTATTATAATGGAATAGAGTGTAAAAGTTCCTATAAGGTCAAAGCTTGTGAACATAATTATTTATATTTTTTCGTTATAATTGTTTTAAACACACAGTTTATAAATCATAATAGATAATAGTATATTATGTAACAAGTTTTATCAACGTCACTTTAAACACGAGTTTTTTTAGGCACGAGCGGAGCGTAGCGCAGCGAGTGTTTAATAAACGAGTGCCTAGACGAGTTTATATAATGTGTTACATACTATACTTTTTCTACGACCACAAATTTAGACAATATAACATAATTTCATTAGGATTTTGAATATTATGTTAGGTTAAATTATACTTGACAAACGTCGAAGTTGACTGTTGAAAGTTGAAAACTAACTTGATTTTAGTTTTGGCTGTGGCTAATAAAGCAAATACTGTTTGAACCTAACTTCACCCCATGACTAAAACTTTGTTGCCAATTTCAGCTCGTGACTAAGAGGCTCTTTAGTCACATGTTATGAAGGCGTGATTAAAAGGTCACTTAACGACGCGTATGTTAGTATGTTAAATACCATTTTAGTTACACAAGTAGAAACGAATATTTTTTCGTTATTTGTTTGAATTTCAAAGTTTATAACAATAGAATAATTACCTACCTCCTACCTGTTTTATTTTTTTGTTACCTTGTTTCATGTTTACATTTAAAAATTATTAGAATAATAATTATACTAGACGATGAAATTTTATTTTATCGACCAGCGAAAAGTTTTAATTTTCGATTGACGAAGGAGAGAGTAAATTAATTTCGCGAGTCGATAATGAATTTTATCGTCTTGTATAACATTCTATTTTTTTATAGCAAAAACTTCAGTAGCTAGATTGGGTTGCTAGGGTAATACGAAATTTGCTTCATAACAGCTTTTTCGCCATTTATGTCAACAAAAAAAATTTTTTTTATTCAGTTTTAATATCCGGAAAACGTGCCTCATAAGAAGTTCTTTATTAACAAACGACAGAAAAAGTGTACCATCAACCTGCGAGGATAAATACTTTGTATACATTTCCTAAAGAAACTGCCGAAGATAGAAATATATCAGAAAGAATTAGAATATGAAAAACCTACACTCGATGTGGAAGAAGGGGCGTGACAGGTAATTGGTAAATTAGTGCCTCAAAAATCGCGGTTGATATATGAAAAAATACACATGCTTTCAAAAGTGGAAAATGGCAAAGAATATTTATAATGTGAGTGAAAAGATATTTCTGGCAAACTTTTGGGAAAATTCAAAGAAAGTGAAACCATCAACATTATGGTCTTATTACTCCATGCTAAACTCTACGTTGCTGGTAAATGCAAATTGTGACATTTCAAAGTAAGTAATGCAAAATTTAGTGAATCTTGTCTAATATCAAGCAACTAGCAGTCCAGTGAGACAAATGTCTCATTTAAAAAAACAAAAAAGACCATTTTTCAAATAGAACGCGTATTAAATAAAAACTGTACCCAGACCTGGAAGGTGTCAAAGTGGTTGCCTAACCAATCGCCGTTTTAAGGCGCAGAGGGTCGCAGCTCCGTTTGGCTGCTGAAACATTTTTATTTAATACGCGTTCTATTTGAAAAACGGTCTTTTTTGTGATTTATCGAAAACCGGAAGTGTCACGTGACTGAAATTCAGTTCCTGAGCTGACATGACCATTCCAAACATATAACTTTCATAACTTTTTTCCCTATCTCTTACGGTTTGGCTGCTGAAACAGCGTCCCAGACAGACAAAACAGCGTCCCGGACAGACAAGTCTATTAGATAAAGGATCCTTACAGATACAGCAAACTCATTACATTGTTAAAGAGACTAGCTGATGGCTATAAACCAAAAAAATCAAAATGTTTTGAAACGAATGATGTCATTCGATTTTTAATAGAAGCTTCTGATGACGATTATCTGTGTATGAATGTTGTTACGATAATAGGTTTGTATGGGACGTGCCGGTTTGATGAATTGTACAAGTTAGAAGTTGTTCATGTTGATGATCGAAAATCAGTAATGGTCGTCTCACTTATTGACACCAAAACTAAGAAAGATCGGTCGTTCTGCATTGCTGACAAGGAAGTGAGTGTGCTGGACATTGTGAGAAAATACATTCCTTTGCGTTCTGAAAACGTGCCTCATAAGAAGTTCTTCATTAACTGCCGACAGAAAAAATGTACCATCCAACCTGTAGAGATAAATACTTTGTATAAGATTCCTAAAAAAACTGCCGGTTTCCTGAAGTTACCAGATTTAGAAATGTATAGCGGCCATTGTTTCCGCCGTTCTGCAGCCACAATGATGGTAAATTCTGGTGCTGACCTGGTAACAATCAAACGAGCAGGAGTATGGAAGTCATCGGCAGTAGCAGAAACTTATATAGAAGACTTAGTTCGGAATAAAATTGAAATTTCAGACAAGATACTTAGTATGGCAAGAAATTCTAGCAAATTCACATCTGTATGCTTGTCAGAGGACAAAAGTTCTGTTCCTAAAATCGATATTTCTGAAAACGTAAATTGCACAATTGACCTTGTTATCAATCAATGCAAAGAGTTAAAATCATTAATAAGTTGTAATATTTAATTGAAATAAAAATTATCAAATTAATGTACTTTATCTACCCTTGCTGTTAAAGTAACACTTGATCTTTTGTTTTGAATCGATTAAAGCACACTGTAACATTTTCCATAGAAAAAATATTTTTTCCATTCCTCTATCGTTTTCTTTATCGTAGTTATTGATTTTGTTGTACTTTTACCTGCCATTACTGTACTGTGTCATTACTGGTAAGGGGGGGTGCGTTTTGGGTCTTCGATCTCCGTAGTCCCTACAATCATAAAAATTTTGCCTGCGGCAGGGCTTTGTCCCCCGGATTCTCTTTTAGCCGGGGGGCTGTGACCTCCCCCCCCCCCTTTCTCTTATTTTTACGTGTGGAGGCCACATGCATTCTTTGCCCGGTAGGCCAAATTTTGCCAGTCCGACGCTGTATATAAACCTTATATCACTTTGGGTGTTATTTTAAATACTTAATTAAGCAAATCGAATTTGTTAAAACTGGCGACACCGGACGAGTGAGTTTTTATTCATATTATTTTATATAATGTTTAATTTACATTATTCTTCAATTGTGAATATAGCGACGTCATCTGGTAAATGAAAATGTTGCTGTAGTGTAGTAATTTTTTTCTATATCTCAATCAACCAACCCAAAGCTAATCGATATAAACCGTTCCCCATATAATTACACCGCAATAATAACTTTCTACTAGAATAAGCAACGCCAAGACATGTTTGCTGCAGGCAATTCCACAAGATATAAATAGCTGCAGACTTATTAGATTAGAAAAATTTAAGGTCGGATTCTTCAGCATCTCTGCGTTATACTACTGCGGATATTAATTTCTACGCTGCGTGCCAGATAACGAGGGTAATTTCCTCGTCACATTACATTTTTGCAATATCCGCTTCATGGCCTTCCGGCTTCTGAGCATTAGAATTCAGTGTAAAAGTTAAGAGCAAACTGACAGCTATTTTCTGAAATGCATATGCAGTGTTAACTACCGTCTATAGATTAATTTTAAGCAATAATGGAATTGCCGTTTTGTCCAGGAAGTTAAACATAAACCTTAATGACGGTCGTTTGCCATAAAATGTCGGTTTGATCCCAAAATAGCCGTATATTTTACTTGCGTGCTTGGGATCTAATTTATGTTTCAAGCAAATCGAACACGTGAACAGAGATAAAGTATTTCGCCCTGCAGCTGGAGATTTTTCGGATTTATTTATATTTAGGATCGCACTTCCTCTTATTTTGAATAAATTACTCGGTATAAATTGTGTGCCATATTGTATGATTAATATTTTCATATTTTTCTAGGCCAGTCGACAGCATGAAACATATGGGTAAGTAATTATTGCTAGAAATATTTCCTATTACTTTGATTGAAATGGCTTGGCATGTCATTGAACAATACTGTAGTGACAGCAGTAATAAAGTGAGACTCTTTTGCACCGAGACTTACCTGGCACCTGCGAAATAATGTTTTGTATGTGAAAACAATGCAAAGTTTTAGAAATTTAGTTATAGCGTAGTAACCATTTACAAGTATACGTATTACCATACAAAATGAAGGAAATCAAATTCAATATACAGTGTGGACCACGAGAATTTGGAGCTCCTTCTTATTTAAAACTGAAACTATACATTTCATGGCAATATAGATACCCAATATTTATCTAAAAGAGATATTGATCCATGTTTCTGTGCCTTTTTGACATTTAAACAAATAATTATTATTAACAAACATAAAAAACTAACACTACTTTGGTATATGGTTGCTGAATGCTGTAGAGTTGCAAATGTAGAGTTATCTACTCCACAAATCTGAAAACACGTTGCAACGCGTAATCAGTAAGAATAACTTTCATCAATACGTCTTTTAAATAAATATTGGGCATCTACATATGTTGCCTTGATATGTGTACGTTGGCTTGCCATCTCAAGAAGTAAGAAACTCTAAGTTTTGTGATCTATCATGTATGTATAACAATTAATATAAAAAATAATTAACTATACTTCCATAAAATTTGCTTAGTTGTGCAAGAAGTTCTAGTTTCTAGAAAACAAGAAAATAAATCTAAAAATGCGACAATGAACTTATCTCTACCATTGCATTACAATTACAATTAATTTGTGGATGGTTCCATTGCAGAACTATTTGGTACTTACAAGCATGCTGTTAAGGATTAATAAAAATATATCTGTAAAAAGGGGGATTATTTAAGTAGGCCAATACATCTTGAAAAAAAAACCAACCATGCATTTTACATTAAATTTTGACTGAAATTTTATTTTGTCTATCTTGATTTCTATTCCAACTTTCAAATTTCCCGAAGAATTTTTATATTCAGATACCTGCGTGTGACAAAGTTGTTGATTCCTACTGAAATTTTGGTATCTTGAGGGCTACATAAGAATAATCATAACCTAAGAGAAATAAACAAAGCACTAATTTAATTTCGTATGGTTAGTTGACAGATTTTGGTGGCGCAAGTTGTATATTAATAAAGTATCCTAACAAGTCAGTTTATGAAAGCTCTTGCACTGATGAGCAAAATATTTGTAAAGGGATTTACACGGAACTTCCCTTATAAGTGGAAGTATTGGGACAAAAACTTTTGAAAATACCAAAGAAAAAATAAATTTATTTTTTGAGGTATTTGCCCATAATATGTTGGGTTCGAAATATGTCCTTTTCCGTCAAGGGTAGAAATGTAAGCTTTGTACAAACTATTACTTTTATTTAACTAATTGTTTTTGAGTTAAAGAAAAATAGACAGAATTTTATTTTTAGGTGCTCACCCGCTATATATTTGACCGAAATTTTCTCTGTTGCATGCCATGTTGACATATAGTTCGCATGCAAAATATCGTCTTTCTCCAATATACAGTCTTTGGGTTATTTCGCCAGTAGATAGACAAACAGACGAACTAATAGACACACGGACAGGCAGGTAGACAGACGAAATTGAGAAAACCTGTTTTTCGTCATCTAGGGAGCTTGTAACGCCAAGATCTGAAGAAATCTGGGAAGGTAACATTTACGCCATTACAATACTTCGTTCGTCTTTTGGACTAGGTAAGCAAAAGGAAATTCAACAGAAGTATTATCAACGATAAACTATCGTCAGACAACTATTAAAAATTCTTCAAATGCAGACAGGCTCCTTTTAAAATCAAGTACCACAAAATTTTTATGAGAAAGAAAGCTAGTCGTATTGTGTAGATTCGCCCGTTGAACTACATTATCGTTTACATTTGCGAAATACAAACAAGAATGTAGTTCAAAGGGTACAAAGATGAATTTGTTCGTTTTAGTCTACTAGTATTCTCTTCTAGTAA
This sequence comes from Agriotes lineatus, assembly GCA_940337035.1. Classification (NCBI taxonomy): domain Eukaryota; kingdom Metazoa; phylum Arthropoda; class Insecta; order Coleoptera; family Elateridae; genus Agriotes; species Agriotes lineatus. Next base: position 164,416,830 of record OW679194.1, on the reverse strand, counting down.
AAAGGTTAGTACGAATGTAGTAAAAATAGGAATCCATTGACAAATCTTACTGAAAACAGAATTGGAGCACCTCAGCGTCAACTGGTTGCAAAATATGAAGTTTCATAATCGTGTGTTTGCTGCAGTTTAAAGAAGAGGTTATAATTTGACATTATAAAAATATTTTACCCATAAAAATTCTAATGCCGTTGGAAATTCTAGCCATTCTATCAGATATATTGCTGACACCAAAATATACTGGCCTGGGTGGCAATTAATTGAAAAATTTGGTGTTTCCAAAGCACATATTGGAAAAATGCGAGACTGCAGTGGGAGTTGACAAAGAACAATCGAAAATGTCTATCAGAACTAAACAGTTTTATTTCTGTACATCAAAGGAATGATTATTTTATATTTTGGTAGGATTTGGCAAGTGCCCGTTATGCTAGAAATAGTTCAATGATAACAACATTCCTGTGATACCCAAAAACATGAATTCTTCCAACACCCTCCAGCACCGTTCAATTGAGAACTTTTGGACTATTTTGGCTCAGAAAGTATGAGAAAAACTGGAGTGTAAAATATAAAAAGCGATTAGCACGTAATTGGGAAAGTATAAAGAAGTTCTCCAAACCATGATAAAACAGATTCTCTAGAAGTTAATGAACATAGAAGAAAGACCTCCTTTCATTTGTTAATAACGTTTTCCTCTAGTCCACTATCCTAAAGGGTGGTGGCATCACGAAGTTGAATATATGATGTTTTTCACGGGTCTCTGTTTTTTGCCAATTGGGATGTTTCACTTAGAGCTGTATTAATCAGATGTTACCCATCGCGCCGGTGATCTACCTTTAGGCTGACGACCTTGTAGATGTCCTTCGATCACTAGTCGTACTATAAACCTTTCATTTTTGGTGATATGCCCAAAATATCTTAGAAAATACTAACTAATTTTTGTTGAGAGGCGTGTTGTCATTTTTAATTCACGTAAAATGGAATCATTTGTAAGGTTTGCTATTCAAGGTATTATTAGCAGAATTCTGCACCTGTCTATTTGTTTCATTGTCTACAAGAGTGTTAAGTAGCATACGTTTGGTTTTAGTGGTGATATTATAGTTAGCTTGATGGTAGAATTCTTAACTGTCGTTATACGGCGTATTATTCCATCTTTGCTACCACCATTGTTTGTTAATAGTGATCGGAGGTACCTAGCAAATTTACTTGCCCCGTTGTAACGCGCTACGTCGATAACATCATGGGAATTGTTATTTGCGCGATCAACTATCATAATTTTCGTCTTAGAGGCATTACGTTGAAAACCATATAATCGCGTCAGCAATAAAACGGAAACCTCCAGTAGCATTGCTCAAGGTCGAACCGCAATGAGAAAAATTAACCCTCTATTATGGAGTAAGAACATAACAAACGGAACAAAAATTAAAATTTACAAGACAATAATAGAGAGTATAACCCTATATGGGGCCGAACTATGGGTCATTAACCAGAGGGATGAAAATAGAATAAAAGCTCTAGAAATGGACTACTGGAGGAGATACTGCGGCCTTACTAGACTTGACCAAATACGCAATGTACACATTAAAGAAAGAATGGGCATAGCCACTACAATAATCGACACAGTCCTGGCGAAGAGGTTAAAGTGGTATGGCCATTTAAGACGGATGATAGATGGGCGATTACCAAAACAAGTGTGGGAGTGGCAATCACGTGTGAGACGAAAAAGAGGCCGGCCCAAGCAAAGCTTGAAAGCTGGAGTTCAGGAAGCTATGGAAAACCGAGGACTTGAAGAACACGACTGGAACGACAGAAAGAAATGGAGATTAGGATGCGAGAAACGGTTGTAAAACTGTATTAAACTCGCAATATATATATTGTAATGGTATTAAGCCCACGACTTGGCTGTGCTAGCAGTGCAACATAATTAACCGATTAAACAAGCACAAAGCTGGGGTGTTTTATGTAACTGCGATATGAAACTAAAATTAAAATATTAAATGCATTGACAATGAGATGCGAGAAATAGTAAAGTAGTTGTGTAAGAAACGCAAAGACAAATCTTATTTTCACATGGGTCGAAATTGACTTTTAAATAAATTAAATAATAGGTTTGTGCATAATGCAAAGCCGAAACGAAGGAAATTAATAGACACAAAAAGGTTTGCTATGTGCACGTTAAAAGAAGCGTAGTTTTCAATAAAGCCAAACAAAGTGAAAATTGTGAGGAATCTAAAAGGTAAAGAAAGCAAGCATCAAATAATAGGACATTGTAAAGAGCAATTAGAGAAGCAGGCAACATGACAGGAAGGAAGCAAATGAGAAATGGTAAACTCTAATAAATCAGTGCATTCAACCCTTGTGTCTATACCCGGGTACCTGGGTACTCATTTTAAAGTTTTTGTAAGTAAATTTATATTTCTCATTAAAATTTTGCAGTTATCGTTTAGTTTATCCTCAAATAGTTCAAGTACATTCGATTTGCACTATTATCTTTTAAAAATATCAATTACGTTACTTAAAATTTTAGTGTAAAGTTAAAACATCTTTAAGTCTATAACCGTGGTACCTGGGTAACCGTATAATAAAACTACAAAAACGGATAGCCAAATATATTAGAACCACACATACAATACGTTAAATTACATTGTTGTCATTTATTTATAATTATTTCTTGTTCATTGCATCAGGGGCGCTTACAAGTGTCACATAATTTTTGTGTTTTGAGGTGCCTTTTATTCTCCATAGATAGGCATAGTAAGCAATTTCTAACCACTTTTAGACGTCCAGTGGGATCTCGATTTGATCATCCTGAATTAGTAGCTGTCGCAGTAGTTAGAAATTACTTTCCGATCATACATTCAATGGCTAATTTAGTAGAAAAAAGTTTATAAACACTATAAACACATCGCATTGCAAGACACAAGGGTTAAAATTACAAAGCAGATCAGTGGCTAAAACTAAAATAATAAAACGTTCGTAAGTGTAACGCTATAAGACATTATAAGAGGAAGACAATATTTTAGAATTTAAGGAATTTGTAAATATTAATTAAGTAATCAAATTTTCTTCCATTTTGTACCATTGTTTATCAAACCTTACTTATGTTAATATTTTTACTTAACAACTAGATGCGATATTGTTTAATAACAAGGAGAACAACTGAATAAAATTACTTGGTAGTTTGTTAAAATTTGTGCTCCACTTTTAATACAGAATTGTTATAATAAACGTGTTTTACCAGTTACAAACAGTGTCCCATTTTATTCCCCAAGTTTCAGAGTATATGTGGGGGTATTTTCATAAAGTTCCGCAACGAAAATTGTAAGATTTCGACAACTCATCTACGAGGACATCGGTGCCGATCAGCAAAATTTTTCCATCTTCGACTACGGCCACAATCAGTATCTGTGCCAAGAGATCAGCAGTCCAGGGCATCTTACGGGTCTGCAAGAACGTCTCCACCAGATTTGGCAGCAAAGGAAGCAGTGATATCTGAGAAAATCCAACGGCGTCATCTCCAGAGCAGCATCGGTGCAGTTCGGCCAGGTTCTAAGGTACGAAATTAGCCTAAAAATTAGTGTCAGCGTCCGAAGAACAAGTTGCATACGAAATCAAACCTTACTGAAGAATATGAGATCATTTCCAAGGCTTCACCTAAGCCGTATTTCCATTAATTAGCAAGGCGTCATCAAAATCCGTGGTTTGACGGAAGTTCGAAGCCGCCACAGGAAGTGAATAGAAACAATTGCAATAGACGGCGTCTGTCCTACGTCACTGCTAAAACAAAAAGTTGTTATTTGGCGCCAAGCGCGAATAATTTGAAAATTTACCTTGCGAATTCTCATATTTAAACTTTCAAAGGACCGCTGTTTGCGCGAGACAACCATTTTGTGATTTGAGAGATTGTGGACATTGAACTAACGCGTATTTGAACTACTGGCTTGAAATAGTACAATTCAGATCAAAATAAATTACAGTCGACTTGGGAACGTACCCGAAGGCAGTTTGAAAGGAGGGATTACCGTAGTATACCCCAGAGGTGCATACAAAGGTTTTCTGTAAATCTGAACACCTTAATATTTAAATCAAGATAAATTAATAATTTCCAAATATGTAGCAGTTAACTGATCTGTTGACAGGAAACAAGTTTCTTTGTGTTATGAAAAAATAATAAACATTGCAGGCTGTGAGGGAATAACGTGCCACTTTAATTCCTGGGCAATACAGGGCCACTTTAATCTCTGGGTGAATAAAAATGTGCATTATGTAGCAACATAAGATACATGGACTCGATATTATTTCCGATTAGGCGAAAACTAACTTCATTAATCATTTAGTATATTCAGAATAATTAAAAAATAAATAAATAAATGTACTGGAAACGTTCGCATTGTCATTTTTATCGGATTTCATATATGGACTCAAATCACTTTTGAAACCTTGGAAGAAAATAATAAAGTAGAAGCTTTTGCACTGAGCGAATATGTAAAGAAGCATAAAGAATCCCCCACAACAGCTAGAATCTCACCAATCCTTGTTCTAAACAATACAAAGAATACAATATTCACAATTCCTGTATTGCGGGATTATATCTTTCGAATTGCATGTGATTTAGAAAACATGACTAGGGAATTGCGGCTAACTCCAAGCGGAATTAATATTCCATTAGCTATAAATCACAGGTACTAATACATATGAAAATCAACTTTATTAGAAATCATTTGAGCTGAACATTTCCATAAGATAGGCACATTGTTATATATTAATTACGGTAGACTTTACCTAGATATAAAAACCATTTACTTTTTTTTCTAAAACATAAATTAGAGATATTGTATTATATTTCAACAGGAAATAATCAACAAGTATGCCTCTTCTGCTTCAATGTTAGTAAATGTCTATATTTATGCTACAATATGAAGCCGGCCGTGAACATCGGATTTCTAAATAGAATTTTATTTCTAATGAACCTCTTTTAGCTAAGTAACCGACGGAAACCAGAAAATAACGTATTAATCTTTACGCCCAAGTGTAACTAGTTAATATTACAACAGTCTAATCTCACTTAAAGTTGGAAAGATTGGAAGTGTTGGTTGCAGCTACAGAATTAAGATTACATGAGAGAAAGCATAATATATTCTGAAAACGTCTAGTTTGATTTTTTTTCTATTTAAGTCCGTAGAAGTAACAGATGGAGCACTTTACTATTCCCAATTTATTATCTGCGCCCTATATCGATGCCAAGCAGTATCTTATTTAAACTCTAGAAACGTAGTTTTTATATATTGGCCGTATTTCCTCCACAAACTGTGGAACTTTTATAAAGTCTGGTAAGAGAATTCCTCTCAGAATTCAAATGAAAGTGCAGCAACAGAGACAAGAGAAGTGTATGCATACTGCAAACGTTTTAAATTTTAAACTAACGTCATATTTACTTTCATTTTAATACTTTTAGCTAAGATTAATCAATATTTTTAGAAGATCAAGGAAGTAAGTATTGTAATCTAGAAAAAAGCACCTTGCGAGATTTCTTCAGATTTTCACGTTTCAATGTCTCTAGATGACCAAAACCAAATTTCCTCAATTCGGCTTGTCTTTCTGTCTGTCTCGTCTATCTGTCTGCCTTTCTGTTGCCGGTATAACTAAAAAGCTATATGTTGGAAGATTATATGCCTTCCTAGCATGAAACCAATAAAATTTCCGTAAAATATATACAGGCTGAGTAACTTAAAAAAGTCTGAATATTTTTGCTTGAACTCTAGCGAATTACTTAAATTAAAGTAATATTTTCCACATACTTCAGGCCTTTACCTTTGATGCAAAAAGGAATATTTTGGAGCCAACATATACTGTGTGAGCATCTTAAAAAATGAAATGTTGTTTATTTTTGCTCTAACGGAGAAATAGATAAAATTAACAATTCGTACATAGCTCTGGCTTTACGCATGACCAAAATGGGGCCCAACAGATACAGGTTAAATGTAAGTTTAAAAAAACAAAAACGACAACGACTAAGTGCGTTGTGCTTAATACAGCTGCATCGTGGAGATTCGAAGCCTTGGGAAGTGCTAAAGTTCGAATCTCTCTGATGATAATGCTGCTTTTATTTGAAAATTGATGTAATTAACATTAGCAAGTGTTTTCTTGTATTATGTCAGTATTATTAGAAACGTTAAGATATTTTTACCCCTACCTTTGTTTGATTTTTAAATTTGCCTAGTATCATAACGGCTACTTGTCAGGAAAGGTCTGAGTTAACTCTTCACATATTTTTACTTTAATTGAGGAATACAAACGAAATAATTGTCACATAGCTCACGCTTTACCCTTGACAAAAATGGCATTCAATAAATACAAAGTAACTTTTTGAAAAATAAAATGGGCAACAATATGCTTGTTCCATGTAATGCAGCCCGGGAATAAAATCCATTTCGCAGGTGATGAAATCGCACCGAGTTCGAATCCCGTCTGCACTTTTTTAAATTAAAAATTCATGTAATTTGCAGTTCCAAGTGTTTCCCTTTATGGTTTCAGTATCATTAGGAACTTTAAGATGTTTTTATTACTAGTTGCACTAAAGGCCATACTTGCAGCATGCATGACATTTTAAGCATTTTCAGATGCATTCGCTGTAGGTGATATATTTTTACAGATTTTTATGTAAAACAATATTTTTCTTTTAGATCTTTAACACGCAGAAAATAAATTTGTTTACAAACGTTCCAGATAAAGAATTTCTAAAATTATATTTGCTCAACGACGGGGAAGAATTTTCAAGTTTTGAACACCGATAAAAAGATAGAAAAGCGCCTGCCATGTACAAAGGCAATAGAACTTGAACAGATCTATTTTTGGCAAAAAGTCCTTTGCTCAATTTCATCGTAGAATTTCCGATATGTTATTTTTAAGCATTATTTGCAGGAAAGAAGCTTACATTATTGTAATATCCGTGCCTAGTTTCAATAGTGATCACATAAGTCAATCATTAACAATTTAGTACGTAATTTAAAACAAATTCTCAAATCATACATCAAAGAGTTGGTCTAGCTTCAGTATCATCAAGCAGATTCTGACAATCGTATTAAGGGATCAATACAACCAGGCAACCTTCAAGGACACTGTTGCATTACAAGACCTTTTGTTTTGTTTCCGGTTTATCAATATTCTACAAATTTTTCTTAAAACTAGTTATTATCATATTTTTGGAACATGATGATTGATATAGAAATTCACAATAAATATCTGGATTTGTACGATTTTGAACAGATACTTTCTGGTATTTCCTTCATAGCAGTTTGATATCGTTTAATCTATTATTAATAAATTTTCCTGTCCTTCAATTGCAGCACTGCTCAACTGAAATGCACAATGAAAACGCAAAAGAGACGCATTAGCACAGAAATTACACAGAAAACTTTTAACTATTTTCTTTATATTTGAAATGGACATTTATACTAATGGTGTAATAACAATTCTACCAACCAAAACAATTATTTGTTGGTGTTTTACGTGAACTGAATACGGGCTAGTATCGAAAAGTTTACTGAATCAGATTTAAAACTGTAGTCTTTTTTGAGGTCTAATCACAGCGTACGCGCACCATTTCTCTATATGGTGCTTTCACTTGCCCACTGGGGTGTTTAGTAGTACTCACACAAAGCTTCTTTTGGTATGGCGGAGTATCTCGTAGCTGCATCTCTATATTTGATAGCTTCGACTAATCGATGACCACATTAAAATTACGAAACGCCAAAGAGCGAGACGAGGTTGAATCGTTTCTGATTTTTTTAATTTTAATTTATGTGACATATCCATATCCAGTCCTAATTTTTTGGACAGCTATTGACAAGTCTCTTCTAAAATATTAGTACAACATAGACGCTCTATGACAAAACCGAATCCAATTCTGAGAACTTATACAAAATATAATAATAATAACAAAATATTTTTTAATGTCAAAAGGTTTGTATTTTTGCTAATTTTGGAACTTCTGTGAACTATTTTTGTTGTTGCAAATAGTTGTAAATAAGGTTTAAATAAAAGCTCGTCAAATCAATTATATATTTTTTTATTAGAGCACACGCAAAACATATCATAATACACTTTTGAAGATATTGAAAATTCCTTTTTTATGATTTAAAAAACCCTTAATAATTAGAAATGTTACTGCTGCAAAATGTTTGTTTCTACTTTGACACATCAAACTGTTTTTTTAAATCAAATTTTGGCATGTACGTCACGTGAGTAAATTTTGCTCTCATATATCCTTCTCTTGCGAATCACAAACATTTTGAACCGATTCGGTCACCAGTTTCACAGCTCTTTCCACTGCTTGCGTGTGACAGGGAAGACAGGGACAGTCGATAAGCGTTACTATTCGATTGAGCTTCAAATATCTTCCTTATAAAGTCTTTGAGAGAGTCACTGGCAACATTTTTTACCAAGGGGAGTTCAGTGACATCATTTTCAGCCCATGAGATCATGTCGACTAAATCCTTTGCGTCAAAGTTTATCTGTGATACTTTAAACTTCCTGACTCCGCCTCTACTTTCTGTTCTTGCTTTTAAAACACATCATAAACCAAATTCCCTTATATGTTTGTTTTCATCACATAGCATGGACAAAAGGAGATTTTCTGCAGCAGCAAAGTAACCATTCCTTTGAATGACGGGGTCTAGAACGTTCTTGAAATCAACAGAGAGATAGCGTGAATATGAGATAAGCTTAAACAGATGTTTGGAACCATAAGTACATGAAGGTTTTAACTTAATGTTAAACCACACAGGTGCATACACATTAACAATGTACCCAGCCAGAGTCTTAAGGTTTTCAGTTAGATTTTTATTTGCCACAAACAATTAAGTATACGCTTTGCTAATGTAAGCCACCTGGAGTGAGAAAGTTTTCCAAGGTTTCTTAAAGTTAAATCTAGCTGACAATTTCCACGTGAGACAGCGATATACACATCCAATAAATCCTTCTGATCTGTACTTAAGTCATTTATGTTCTCCAAAAGATGAAGCTTATTTTCAATTGGCAAGGAAGATTAGCACAGTTTTCCACTGCTGAGCTATTTCGCATTTAAACTCATTGGGTCTCTTCGTTTTACCATTTAAATTACAAAAAAAGATGTTGCACAGCTAGCTCATTTCCATGGAACAAACAAACTAACCATTGTAAAGGTCTTTCTATTTCATTTTCCATCAAAAAAATCATTCCATTATTATGTCCAGTATTTATAACGATTCCATCACACCCAATAGCAGTAAAGTTCAAAAGTTGTGCGTTGTGTTTTCTATCTTAAAGAAATTCCAGTATACTGTCTGCTGGTTGAAAAGGTTCGGTGACACTTAATCACGCGACACATAATCATAGGACATTTAAGCACGGACAGTTAAACACGCCGACAGTTAAACACGCCGACAGTTAATCACACCGACATTTAAACACATAGACATTTAAACACGCCGACAGTTAATCACACCGACATTTAAACACATGGACAAATAAACACATTTCATTTGAAGTGAATTCGGAATAGAAGGTTGGCATTTTGGATTGCAATCGTTGTTTCAATGCAGTCATCCTACCGTTTGGCGATTTCTCGGTGGACTACAAAAAGAAATTGCATTGCAACACACATATTATATACAGCATATAAGTGGTCAAGGCATTCCGGAGAAGAAAAAGTACAGAGACCTTAACACCAGAGTCGAACGAATAGTTGCAAGCTACGATCCGGATAATAACATCGAATATTTGGGAACCCTTGCCCATGTATTTTAATATACAAGGTGTTTCAAAAATGTCTGCCAAAATTTCTAGGACATATAGTACATCAAAAAATAAGTGTAGTTTACTCTATAAAACTATTTCTGAAAATGCACTCCCAATGAGCTACAGCCCCTAGAAGAAGACTCTCAAAAATGGTTTTTTGGCATTTTCTTCAAAACTGTTACAGGTAACTTAACGAAATTTAGTACAGGGGCGTAGTTTTTTATGAGAAATATTACTAATTTGTTAGAATCTTCATATTTTATTCAGGGGCGTAACTTACAAGGAGACTGGAATGGTTCAATTACCCTATCTTTTTGTGCGTGGTTTTATCTAATACATTTATCAAAAATCTAAAAGCTTGATTTATCTTACATAAAAAGGCATTCTTGTTAAAATGTTTTAAAGTTGACCGTTTTAGTGTAATTCGCAGTTGAATGTTGACGTGTTTTTCAAGCTTTTGAAATTGCTTGTCCAAAATGCATTCGAAAATCTTTTGAGTAGGCCTAGATATGACCTAAACAAATGAGCAACAAATGGCCTTTTTTATGTAAGATAAATCAAGCTTTGAGATTTTTGATAAATGTATTAGATAAAACCAAGCACAAAAAATATAGGGTAATTGAACCATTCCAGCCCCCTTGTAAGTTACGCCCCTGAATAAAATATGAAGATTCTAACAAATTAGAAATATTTCTCATAAAAAACTACGCCCCTGTACCAAATATCGTTAAGTTATCTGTAACAGTTTTGAAAAAAATGCCAAAAAACCATTTTTGAGAGTCTCCTTCTAGGGGCTGTAGCTCATTGGGAGTGCATTTTCAGAAATAGTTTTATAGAGTAAACTACACTTAATTTTTGATGTACTATACGTCCTAGAAATTTTGGCAGACATTTTTGAAACACCTTGTATATGTATGCATGTATAAATAATATTATGTATAATAATCAATAAAGCTCCATATTTTTTTTATATTTTAGTTTTACTGCAGTCTTGGGTAACATTAAGTTATGTTTCTGTACATTACTTAACACGCTATTACTATTCCGAATTCACTTCAAATGTCGGTGTGATTAACTGTCGGCGTGTCTAAATGTCGGCGTGTTTAACTGTCCGTGCTTAAATGTCCTATGATTATGTGTCGCGTGATTAAGTGTCGGGTCAAGCTGTCTGCTATATCTTTTCCAGTGCCAGATTTAGGTGTTACGTGGCCTAAAAACTTTGAGTTTCTCTATTAGTGAAACGTGCTCTTCTGAAATAACTTTTTTGTAGAATTTAGTTTCTTTGTTTTCTTGAACAATTATTTTCTCTTGTTTCCATCAAAAAACAATCTTCTATTGCCGGTTATCTGATCATATAAACTGTCATTAATGAAATCTCTTCGATTTTTTTATCTTGCTCGTTTAATTTTCATCCTGTCTATTACTTTGGTTTCGTCTTCTCCTGTGATTACACCCAAGTTCTGTAAAGTCCCCCCCTCTCCGGCCATGACTCATGCTCCCGGATGCCAATGCAATAGTTAAACTGTCTATTCATATATTTCTATTCATATTAAAACGCCTCTTTGAAACTTTTTACTGCATAATCGAGACACATAAAAAAGTAGCAAAAAGTGTGTTTTTATAAAACTTTACCGCTCTTGCGGCACCTCAAGACAATTAAAAAGTTTTTAAAAAAAATTGTATGTCTTTTTTTATATAAAAACTGCTTTTTCACAGTATTTGAAATAAAAAAAAATATTTGACAACTTCTTAAAGAAACTTTAAAATGTAGCGAAAATTGCAATTTTATGAAACTTTATCGTCCTTGCGGCACCTCAAGACGTGCTCCAATATTTTTCATATATTTTTTTAATCTTATCTACACCAAAAGGCAACTTTTCCGCGGTATTACAAATTAAAAATCAAAACTTTTCCGTTCCACCCTAGTGTATATCACAAAGCACAGTTATAGCGGAGTGCAAAACTTGATGAGTTAGCGTAGATTCAATGTTTGTTCGCTGGTTCTTCGGCCTGCTACAAAGTCGGTTTTCCTCAAGTACAATTTACCATAATGTAAATGTCGATTTTCTGATTTTAAGGATCTCTAGCATAATTTTTAGTATGGTGTGACAACAATACTAGGAGCCGATAGTTATTGCAATTTGGAACAGAACCTTTTCTAGAAAGGGGAGAAGTAATGAGGTTACCCAGTCAGGAGGTCATAGGCCAGTTTTCCAAATTGCCTGACACATGGTTCATTATGTTTGTAGTTAGCAAACCCACAACTTGTGCTATTTCCATGTGCATGGCGTAAATGTCCGGGTATTTTGCTCTATTTTGCAAAAAATATCCCTGGTTTTCATTTAATCGACATGTGACTGTATTTGCTCGCATATGTTATTCTAATAGGTATTTTCTTCACCAAATGATTGAATTTTCCAAAAAAATTCTACGCATTCCTCTATCCTTCCAGAGATGTTGATATCAGATTCTTTCATTCGTCTCTTCTCTTGCAAGTTAAAAAGTATTCGTCCATTCGTTATTTGGAAAAGATGTAGTAGCCTTCCGTGATTCAGGTTGAGCATATTTTGTCAATGGGACGAACTGTTCCCTGAGAGTTTTCTGGTTGTCCAAATGAATAAGCATATATGTTTCATAGATTGTTCTAACTTATTGCTCTAGGCCATGTCAGTCCCATTTCATGATAGTCTATGAGTTGTTAAAATATCTCACCTATATTCGTTTATATAATATCCTAGCTATTCCAGTAGTAAGTACTCTACGGCAATGAAAATTGGACAACAACAAAAGTAAAGGAACAAATATTCAAGACAGCAGACATGAAATTTTTCAGAGGAATAACAAGTGTAATTAGAGAAAAAAGGATAAGAAACGAGACCATTAGAGCGGAACCGTTAGAAGGAAACGTGTCAATATATAAAAGGAAATGAAAACAACATGTGGAAAGAATGGGAGAAAACCGAGTACCAAAGAAAATATACAAATACAACCCCAAGGCAGCCGAAGTGTAGGACACCCAATAACACGTTGGTGAAAGGGAGCAGGTTGAGATCTACACCGAGAAAGAACACAACGATGACGAAGACTATGACTTTTTGTGATCCTATGAGTTACTATAGTTCAAGGCAAAAACAGGCAACCAACAGTGTTAATGATCTGAAAGCAAGGTTGTAAGATTATTGAACTCATAATGGTGAAACGATTGTTTATGCAAACCTAAATCAGTCTCTCTCTCAATTCGTTACGTACTCCCAGTCCATGCTTTCCAGCATTCGATCGAACGTGGTTATCTACCAATGTACCTATTGCAGCGTTAAAGTCGCTTGGTACTATTAGAATTTATCTATTGGATATTCAAGAAGAAAGCCGCCGATAGCTTCTTTTGGCGCATCAGCTGTTGGTGCAAAATCTGTATAGTATTCACGACGGTCGGTGTACTGTTAATCCGCATTGATATAATTCTCCTATTCACAGCCTCATATACCAGAATAAATATGTTACTTGCAATAGCCTACAGGTTCTTACCTTATGCAGCTCATGAATATAGTATGTTAGAGTGGTCGTGGATCAAACACGAAATGAACGACCAATTCTTATAAGTACAATAATAGTTAATGGGCGCCAGGCTCTGTAACATCACTTAGGATACCTCGATAGAGGCACCCGAAACAGTTAGGCTGCAGTAGAATGATCGTTTGTTATTGGCAAAGGGCACATATACCGTACCTAAAAACGCAAAAAGCAAAAAGAAAATAAAACTTCGTATCCAATAATAACAGTTATATATTATATGTTAAGTATATACATCTCAGGAAAGTAATAAATTGAATATAATATAACTAGTTGGGGCACTTGGGTTTAATATTTAATTAATTTGATAAAGTTAGAGCAACTCCCAAATATACACAATTTTCTGTTAATATTTTACTGGGTTCGAACTTTTCCTGTCGTTAAATTATTAGGTTAATTAAAATACGACATGTACTTATTTACTGCACAAAACCAATGGTTGTATGCGCTTTTCGATATTTTATTTAGCTGAAATTGATTAGAAAAACGCTAACTCAAGGTAGAACACAAGCTCTTTTAGTCTCAGGTGAGTTCAGAAGCTGACTGTAATTCACAATGGATCTGAAACGGTACTGTACACAGTCAGTAGTTCAAACGCGGTAGCTAAATGTTTGCAATACTGTCAAAATCACAAAATGAATTGTGTCGTGCAAGTCAGCGGTGCTTGAAGTTAAAATGTTAGTGAAATTATGAAAATTGGTACGGTAATTATTTAAATCTTCGCGCTTTACAACATATAAAACTTTTATTTCAGCAGTGGCGTATTTTGTGACGTCAGAAAGGACGCTGGCCAAATTTCGGCAATTGTTTTTGATGGCTTCGAAAACCCCGCATAACCACACATTTTAGGGACGCCTTGATGATTACTCGAAATCCTGCTTAACTGCAGCCTTGGAAATGCTCTTGTTTTCTGTAGTAAGGCTTAATCTCTTATGCCCCTCGAAATTCCGACGCTCACACTTATTTTGAGGGTTATATTGTACCTTGTAAAAACTCCCTGCACTGACTCGGGAATTTCTCTGCAAGTCCTGCTCTTACTGCTGCCAAATCCGCCGGAGACGCTGCTGCAGACGTGTACTCTGCGCTGGGATGCTGCTCTGATCGCAAACTGACGTTGAACGGCACCGATGGCCTCGTTTCGCCGCCGCCGTTCCGCCACCGCCGGTTCGCCACGGCCGTTTCGCCGCCAGGCCAGTTCGCCGATAAGGTTAACGATTTCAAATTTACAGAATGTTAATGTCTACATTTAAGATTATTTACAAAACAACAAAATCCTTAACGTACGGCTATCGCCTTAAAAATCTGGTACAAGGTCGAAAATCTAGTGACTTGAATTTAAAAATTGTGGACATTGTTATTTGGGCTGACAGCTTATAAAGAGGGACTAGTGATAGCAGTGAGGAATACTTTAAATCTAGCGGTTGCTATGATACTTATGTTATTTCAGTCGTATTCACAAAGGGAAAAATTTGGCGTACCAGATTTTTAAGGCGATAGCCGTACCTAATTCGAAAATAACTACCGAGTTAGTTAGGTTAAATTAGGTTAAGTTAGGTTAGGTTAGGTTAGGTTAGGTCATGATCATGTGTGTATCTATATGTTATTCCAAATATTGAAATTGTTCTGGCGGCGAACTGGCTCGGTGGCGAAACGGCAGGTGGCGAAACGGCCCGTGGCGAAACGGCGGCGGCGAAACGTCCTAGACCCCATTATCGCTAGGGGATAAAACTAACTCGCCCCTTAGTAGCTGTTCGGGCTCATAAGTGATAAGTGTAACCTTCAAACAACCATTCAAGGATGTGGGCGATACATTTCAAAACAGCAGTCACGAAAGCATCGCCAACACTCGGTACAGAAAGCAAACAGGGGCACTTGCTTTAACAGTTTTGCAAAAAAAATCTGTACCTGTTCTTTACACTCTCTCACCTTTGTTTTCTAACAACTACTAATCAATGATTCGTCTGGGAAGTGATAAAAATAACCAGTGACGTTAGAGTTTTCTAATAATTTGCAATAGCGACAAAAAATTCTCTATACGAATTAATTAGCCTTGTCAATGTATGGCGTTACAAAGTGGTTTAATCTGTTAGTCATCATAGGTGCTACTTCACCACAACTGTCATTATCAGGCCCTGAGAAATATATTTGGGTAGTTGTTTTATGTCAAAATGCTATTAGCTTTCCAAGGCGTCTCTTTCTAAAAAATTAGTAGTTTCCTATCTTAAACACTTCTCTAACACTGCAAGTGGCAATATTGTTCTTTCTCCTGACTTTGACAAGCTTGGAATTAGTTGTATTGGTAATAGATTTAGCAAGAAAATTTCTTGGGCATATATACTGCTGTAGGTTTCTGTTGGCTTTCAATACCACAGTGCTACAACAGTTGAAGTTAATATGTAACCTCTCTTGTAGTTATATCGTATGCTGCCGTATGGTTTTACTAAACAGGGTCACCATAAACTACTAATGTCAATGGGGCTGGACATTGACATATCGCAATATCAGAGGCAGTTAAACCGGGATGTGACTGCCGCCTGTGAGTGTCTGGAGTTCAGCTCTAGCCTGAACCCAGTAATGACACAGCTATTTGGTGAAATCGTATTCACACCTGTTCTGCATACCTACATGAACAGGGAACGCTGAGACAAGCTGCAGCGTAGGGGTTGATGTTCATTTCACAGTGAGTTGTAGCCGACTTCTACTCAGTTTAAAGCCTTCCCTCCACTTAGACTGTACTGACCACGACTGTTAGCACAATATATCAATTAATTAAGAAGCTCTTCAAAATGGTATAAACAATTTCTATTCTGATATATGAAAATAAAAAATTGATCTAGTGTCTAGTGTATTATTGGGTTCGTTCTGTTTTATCTCCAAATATTTAAATAAATAAATAAATAATCTAAAATTCTCCATTTTTCATCTATGAAAGATTCGTCATGTCTATAATGTATCAGCAGTACCAGAGGCAAGTATTCTGGAGAGTTTTTTATCATCGATATTATAATTCTAAACCAATTTCTAACCTCTGATTTGTTATGATTTGCAGGCTCGCGTTAACAATCGGATTAATCTGCCCTCTTTACAATATCAAAAAGGTTAAAGTTGAAGAGCGAACGAAATTAAAATCATTGTTTTAAATTTCATGGTGATGAAGGAAATTACATGAGGTTACCCTGGAAATAACGCTCATGTATAATACGTGTGATATCGGGCATAAAATCAACAACAAACTCCAGCTCCAGGACTTTTTATGAAATAATATGTAAAATTTTAGTGAAACCATAAACTAATAGCACGGAGTATTCATGCTTTGTACGTAACGCTAATAAACTAAGGCACCAACCAATTTCAAATGCTTGTGTAGGGTGTACAGAATTGGTTCGAGTTACATGATAATGCACTTGCAAATGAGGTTGTAACGAAGGAAATTAAGCTTAAAATTGCCATACGACAGCTCAAGAGGGCATAGCAAAATCCAAATACTTCCCCATTTGCGCATGATCACCCGGTCAGGATATCGAGACCTGGCTGGCTCCTATTCCGAAATACAATAGAACCGGAGAAGTTTAAATTGATTTCTCGCCCTTGTCGTTCCCACATTCTAGCGCTTGGTCTTTGGCAGTTCGCTAATCAAACCACTTGACCGTGGCTGGTGCTAACAAGCCACGTATTTAATATATATTTCTGTTATCCTGCGCGGGCTTTCAGTGAGTTATTTCCGCACTTTCCCTAAACAACTCCAAACTGGGGTGTTCTGAATTCCTTTCTAATAAAATGAACGTAGATCGCTTTTGGAACATTTTTGCTTAGACATGTAATATTTACAAAATTTCTTCTTTTAAAAACAATTTAAAATATCTACTATAAAAATGATGTCACGTTTATCAAAATTTAGAATTTGATGATGTTGTTCATAAACACTAAGCTACTAACATTCCACATTATGCGTTATAGCCAATAACTGCGCCATAAAGTTATTATTATATCCCAGTATTAACTAATCACCATGAGGGTCTTGGAAACCGTAAGAGGCACAAGATTGGTTAATGAGGTACAAAAGTTGCGTGATATTGTAATCATCTTAGACTACCGTTTCAGAAGAAGTTTTATAAATGTAAATTTTTTTGAATTATAGTTTCCCATTTTATTTTTCTTAGAAGTTCGTTATTCTTTCCTTTAAGGAGGTGTTTCGTCCTGAATTTATAGATTACCGTTCTCTGGATGTTGTCGCTTCGAAACATATGCTGGAAAACTTCAGTTTTCTTTTATATGTGGTGCAGTTTGTGCACGACGAATTTCATTAATTTGTGGTTGACGTACTTATTCTCCTGGTTGTCCGTGGGCTTCAGATTAGTCCTTGCCCGCACCATATTTAACATATCGACCACGTCTCGAGAGCATATCCAAACACAGGAAGAACCTACGCAGGTTGATTTTCGAAGAACTATAGATATTTTAATTTTTTCAGATCTTAATAAACTCAACAATTGCAAAGCAACCTATTGTCTTCTGCACCATAGTTTTAGTTTGCAGTCACTATTTTCTGTAATAGGGTATCCTAGGTAGACAAAATTTTTTATCACACTGTAATTTGCAGCACGCTGAGCTCTATTCTTAAATAGAGATCCATTTCCATACAGGAAAAGTTTTTTCGATTGAACACAATTAATTTTTAGATAATCCCCTTGTAACATTCGACTTGGAGGAGAACTTTCGAATTTTGTAGGTGGTCTTCAGTACTTTGTGGAAAACAGACTCGCATGGGGGATGTCCTCAACCCCGACACGGCTCGCCCCAATGGCTGATAGGGAACGCCCTGTAGATATACAGGACAGGTGCGAATAAGACCTGACCAAATAAGCACCCGCAGATCAACTGAGGACATGGCTTAGGGCAGCAGCTAAGTTATTAATGTGTTTAGGACAAAAAAACTGACACTCACAGGCGGCCATCTCATATAGCTCCAACTGGATGTAACGCTGCGATAGGGAAAGCAACGGGAAACTACCCCATTGTACTCCCTTGTATTTACCATGATGGTTACAATTTCAAGCACATCTACTGATTATGGCGTTCAGAAACCAAGATCCGGCAAAAGAGAACATGCAAAACTTCTGTAAAACAAAGAATATTACCCCTCTAAAAACAACAGAGCGAACTTTGAAGTTTACAACGTGGATTGTATTGTTTGCCTGTTAGCCTATAAATCATGCTATGGCATTGACAGATCGATTGGCCGGTATTAAAAGGGTTGCAGATCACCTCAAACGTGTTGTGAGCACGACAATATTTTTATTATTTAGTCAAACTCCAATTTTCAATATGCTATTATGACAATTATTTTAAGTGTACATAAAAATCATTATCTTCAATTCTTGCAATTAACCCGGGATTAGTCGCTAGGCTTTGTTTCGCGTCGTTGGTCGCGCGTGAGCGTTTCGCTCACAGCTGACATTTTGAATGTATACGTGTGTTTTTTTTCATAATTGGCAATTATTACTTTATAATCATAATGTGGCAATATCTGTTAACGTCATACCTTAAAATTAAAATAAAAAATTATTCATTGAATATACAAAACTTTATTTTTTACACCATGTGTAAATACAACTCAAATCGTTAAATGCAAATCCAAAAGAGATATAATATAAACTCTGCTTCCATCTCTAGTTTGTATCCGACTCATCCGAAACTTGTAAACAATTAGGGCAGGTATATGTGATATGTTCCGTGCAAATGGCTCGTTGGCAAGATCACAAAATCAAAAATGTTTAGAACAAATACAAAAATATAAAAGTAAACGTGGTTAGTCGCGTAATGAGCGATTTGCTCACACTAGCGCATGCACCTACCAAACTGCTTGTTACAATTGCACTGTGCCTTGTTTTTTCATGAAATAATACCACTAGCCGACGCTTGACGAATAGGGTGAGGATTAAAAAAATTGGCGGGGCCGTACCTGCCATTGCACTAAAATGGCGAATTAATTTGTAAAAACGTGAGGGAATCGCTCATGTAGCGACCAATGCCGGGTTAAGTATAAACTTCGTCGGGACAGCTTTAACCGTCTAATAAATTTTGTCAAAATGTTAATAGGAAAGTTTTGAGTCGAATGCTTTAACTCTAGAACTGCTAAGGCGGTGCATGGGGACCCCACACTTTAGTATTTTTATTAGTAAAGCACATGTATTTGGAGCAAAAAAAATCTTAAGAATTCATTGGTCTATTTCACTCTACATTATTTCTAGGTTTGTTTTAAGAGGTATATACCGTTTTCATATAAAGCACAAATTACATTTTAGATAAAGTACTTTTGCGGTTTTATAAAGGTAGTCTTATATTTCTAAGAGTTTGCATAGCACTACAATTTTACATTCTAAACGACTTTTCTTAATGATATTTTGACGAATATTCTGTTCACATTTATTTTCCATAAAGGTTGACCATGGCAGTTTTCCCAATTCAGTTGTGTTAAATGACTTTGTTGTATTTAAAGGAGTTTTACGTTTGAATTCTGGTTTCGCAATGCATTTAGGTGAGAAAACGTGACAAAACACCTTCAATTGCAGAGTTGCCATATTTAACTAGGACAGAATACATTAAGAATTATGTATATGCAATACTTTAAATTTTAAGTATTTCTCCACATGTACGCGTTCAATCATCGAAATAGCGCTACTAAAATAGACAAGTCTAAGAGCGTTTCTACTACCTACATTATATCTCGTACTACCACAATAAGATGTCCATCTGACAACAATATTCTATTCTGTCAAATGACAGTAAATTTGTTGGAGGTTATACAAGTTATACAACAAAATACAAATATTACGGTTCTGTTTATGTGCAACCTAACAACACAAATTCAAGGCCAACCTTTATACAAAAAAGGACTGAATGGATTATATTTTGAACAGGAAATGTAATTTACCTAAATAAAAAGTGTTTCTTATGTCTTACTAATACATTATTGTTTCTTAATAACTGTGGTATGTATAAGACATAATAACCTGGCGGGCATTATGAGTTATTAATGCTCAGAAATGACCAGTGTAAAATTTCTGACCAATCACACACCTGGATACGTCGATGCGTTCACTGCAATAGTTGATCATCAAATATAAGTTTTGTAATCCACTATTTAGGCTATTAAGAAACACTAGTAGGACATGAAATGTTGTATGCACCACTGCCGTTACTTGATGTTTATACTCTTGGGCGACCTTCATATCCTCGGGCCAGAGACCTTCCCGCTTGTAAACTTGCCGCCCTGGAGCGAGCATAAACATCTTCATAATGCCTTCGGTACATAAATAACTATTATTTACCGCCCCCGATAGCTTATAAAGACCAATCCAACACTTTTGTACTAATATCTTAGTCTCAAACCCTTCAAAGAACAACGCTGCATAAAGCTTTTTAAAAGTAGTTTTTACACACCTTGTACAAGGTGAGCTAAACTCGACGTCTCAGCTCTATTATAAGAAGACGAAAAACGATAGAAAAAATCTGAAAAGAGGTTCTTAAATGGGATTAAGTGAGGTCCATTTTAAACGGAATTTTCATAATTTTCCATATTTGGAAACTGAAGTAATGACGTCATCGAATTTGCTTTTCCCGCAAACATACCGAGTGGTGTAGCTTGAACAAGCGTCCACGTTCGATCAGCAGAGTTAAGCAACGCTGTCTCTGGTCAGAACTTGGATGGGAGTTCCACGGCTGCATCTCTCGGCGGGCGCCTCGTGGTACAGCTATCACGGAAAAAAGTTGGTCCCGGCGGTCATACAACATCATGACAGTCGTTAGTGGGGTTGGAAGTCCTCATAACTGCACAGCGACGCCTATAATTGGCCTAACGGCTGTTGGCTGAGTGCGAATTAAATAAATAAATATTTTGGTATGTTTTAAAAGCGCTAGTTTTTCTGAACACCTTTTGTGAAGAAAACAATTTTCTATCTTCTTCCGTTAAAAAATTATAAGCAAATTTGTAAAGAAAAAGTATTATCAAAAATTCGCAGTCGTCGCAATTTAAACAAGTAGCCTTTGGAAACAAATAGCAAAGTCGCATCTGTCAATAATTAAATATTATTTATTATTATTATTAATTAGTATGAATTATTAATTTAACATTAAAACACATAATACGTTACTACTATTATTACAGAAAGAAACAAAGTATGTGGGCAATCACTACAACAAATTTTCAATGTAACCACCTCCTACTTCTAAACACTTATCCAATCTCCGCCTTACTTCTCTCACTGAAGTCTTACGTAACAGTTCTCTAGATAGTTCATCGCAAGCATTTGTGAAGTTTACAATCGTGATAACCATTTGATTTCCAAATTTTTCGTACAGAACTATACTGATGGGGCCATAATTATATATAACAGCAATGAGATAACATGAACAAGCAAATGTCATAATTAAATTAAGAGTGAAGCCTTCTCGAATATTTGCTACTATGTTTATCTCTTTCTTACTCAAGCAATACGTGTTATCTTCTTGTTCATGTTATCTTATTGCTGTTATATATAATTGTGGCCCCATCGGTATTTTAAATTCAACTCATGACAGGCTTGCCGAATCGAGTTTAAAATACTGCAAAACGGTGGCAACAGTATTGTCAGAATTGACCCTTTTAACAATTTTTCTTTCCTTTCGAGAAGAAAATACCTAGTTATTTGCACGTAAATTGCGCTCCAATCTTGCAAATGTTTTTAAACTTGGAATAACACATTCGGGGTATCTCTGGGCGTATAACTGAACTGCTCTTTTAGAGTTCTTTTGAGATTCCCCATAAACTAACATTTTTCAAAGTGAAATGACAACAGAACAATATTTGTCAACCAATAGTTTAATTATTGACAGATGCGACTTTGCTATTTGCTCCCAAAGGCTACTTGTTTAAATCGTGAAGATTGCGAATTTTTAATAATACTTTTTTTTACAAATTTGCTTATAATTTTTTAACGGAAGAAGATAGCAAATATTTTTCTTCACAAAATGTGTTCGGAAAAATCAGCTCTTTTTAAATATGCCAAAATAATGGCATGTTTCCCGGAAAAACAAATTCGATAGCGTCATTACTTCATTTTCCAAATATGAAAAAAAATGCAATTATGGCTTAAAATGGACCTTACTCAATCCCATTTAAGAACCTCTTTTCAGATTTCTACTTCCCTCGTCTGAAAGACGAAGGAAGTATTGTAATCACGAAAAAATCACCTTCCGAGATTTCTTCAGATCTTCACGTTTCGGGGTCCCTAGATGACGGAAAACAGGTTTTCTCAATTCCGTCCGTCTGCCTGTCTGTCTGTCTGTCTGTTGGCGGTATAACTCAAAAAGTATTTGTCGGAGGAAGATCATATTTTGCATACACATTATACAGGGTGTCTCTAAAATAATGGGACACCGATTAGTCATAGATTTATTACGTTATAATACATCGATTAAACCTAATATACCTTAGTACAAAGTCCCTTCAGTAAGAAGTTATAGGACCTTGAAGTTCAATTTTTTATTTTGATTTTTTTGTTCACTTCCACAAATGTAGAGATATCGATTTGACTTTTGGTATACATGGTTACTATTATGTACTGCACTAACAATTTTTTTTCATAAATTACACTTGACTGTAAGAGGTACTTTACCAATCTTTGAAAACTTTTTTTATTTATAACTTCGTTATCTATAATATTTTTTTGAAATTTTAGGTTATTATCTGAAAGAGAATTAAAAATCACAAAAATAATGTACTCTTAGTTCTTAAGCCTTAAAGCAACCGTTTACATTAAAATGCCCATCAAAGGTCATTAACACGTTCAATTATCAAGTAGCCATGATCACAAAAACAATGGTCATCTAGTAAAAAACAATGATAAATCAATTAGCGACATTAGTGACATAAAACTTTCTTCGTTTAAGTTTAAGAATAAGCCGCTACATAACGAATTCTCCAAGGCTGAAAGGTTCGTTATGTCGCAGCATTTTCGTAAGCACAAAAGACAAAAAACTGATGTCACCAACGTCATTAATTGATTTCTTGTTGTTGTTTACTAGATTACAATCATTACCAATTGTTTTTGTGATCATGGTGTATTGATAATTGCACGTCTTAATGACAACCAAAAACTTTTGATGGGCATTTTAAGCTAAACGGTTGCTCTTACGCTTATGAACTAAGAGTACATTATTTTTGTGTATTTTAATTCTATTTCAAAAAATAAAATAAAATTTTGAAAAATGTTACAGATAACGAAGTTAGAGCAAAAATGTTTGAAAGATAGGTAAAGTACCCCTTACAGTCAAGTCTAGTTTATGAAATTTTTCCTATTAGTCCACTACAAAATAGTAAGCATGTATACCAAAATTCAATTCGACATCTTTACATTTGTGTAAATTAACAAAAAAATAAAAAATAAAAATTGAACTTCGAGGCCCTATAACTACTTACTGAAGGGACTTTGTACTAAAGTATATATATAAAGACGCAAGGAATCTATGACTAATCGGTGTCCCATTATTTTAGGTACACCTTGTATATTTATCTGGCATGAAACCGGTATAATTTCAAACAAATATATACAGGGTGAGCACCTTAAAAAAATAAAATAATTTATTTTTGCATTAATTTTAAAATAGAAGGAAGCAGTAATTTTCACATAGGTCAGGCTTTACACTTGCCGAAAATAGGACTCAACAGATACAGGATAATGTCACAAAAGGGTCGAAACGTTTCAACAATAAGACCGTTCTGTTCAAGAGAGGCGCACGCCGCACTCGTTCCAATGTCTCGATGGCGCAGACGAAAAGTCGATGTGGTTACAATCTGCTTCCCAGATGCGGCGGAGTTCAAATCCCCCCAGCGGGCTACATTTTTTTATTTGAAAATGTATTAGAAACGTGAAGATATTTTTACTCCTAACTTAATTTGATTGTTGACACAATGTCCACGACGGAAGTTCTGGGTAAAGCCTTTTACAGATTTTTTTCTATCGTTCTTCCTTTTCTTATAATAGAGCTGAGACATCGAGTTTCGCTCACCCTGTACACAGGAGAGATACACAATCTGAACAAATATCTGTGTGTGTGCTCCTGGTGCCCCTATATGGCAATACGTGGAAATATAAATAACATAGCAATTCTAGAGTTAATTTGCAGTAATTTTTAATTTATAATCTATTGTTAGTCCAAGTTTTATTTATTGTATTAACGTAGTAGGCAATTGTCACTGAAACGGTTCTTGTACGTATTAAGCTTTTTAACGGAATTTGACAGACAATGGCCTACGAAAATGATTTTTTAGACGACCACGTATGAAAGTAACATTATCGCGACAGCAGCCTACTACAGAAAGTTGACAATTTCATACACTAGCACGATATTATATCGTGCTAGTCATATCGTAACGGCACAAAGTTATTCACATCACGGCCTCATCACGGCCTGCTTAATTGTGTGACAAACGTCACTTTGACGTTTGTCACACAATTAAGCAGACCGTGATTCAAATAATCCAGACGCTTTTGCTTTATTCGTTGCTCTGCTTCCAACAAGCTCTAATTTTTTATAATTGTACCAATAATAATATAACGATCTATTTTACAAAAAGAATTAAAAACAATTCTTAAAAATAGAATTTACTTTGAGTGGTCGTCTAAAAAATAGTGTTCATAACTCGTCCGAAAGTGCAAATATCTGTACTCGTGTTTTAGATCCACTCGGGCTTCGCTTCGCTACGCCCTCGTTTGTCTAATCAACACTCGCACGATACTTGCTACTTTCGACGCTTGTAATGAAAATAACTATTTTAGACGACCACGTATGAAAGTAACATTATCGCGATAGCAGCCCACTACAGAAAGTTGACAATTTCATACACTAGCACGATATTATATCGTGCTAGTCGTATCGTAACGGCACAAAGTTATTCACATCACGGCCTGCTTAATTGTGTGACAAACGTCACTTTGACGTTTGTGCCACAATTAAGCAGACCGTGATTCAAATAATACAGACGCTTTTGCTTTATTCGTTGCTCTGCTTCCAGCAAGCTCTAATTTTGTATAATTGTACCAATAATAGTATAACGATCAATTTTGCAAACGAAATAAAAACAATTCTTAAAAATAGAATTTACTTTGAGTGGTCGTCTAAAAAATAGTGTTCATAACTCGCCCGAAAGTGCAAACATCTGTGCTCGTGTTTTAGATCCACTCGGGCTTCGCTTCGCTACGCCCTCGTTTGTCTAATCAACACTCGCACGATATTTGCTACTTTCGACGCTTGTCATGAAAATAACTATTACTTTTATTTGTCAATGTCCAACATCATATTAGCAGTTACTGTTGCACCTAGAGAGTAATGTGTGTTTCAGTCCCGGTATAAATAATGATCAGAACGAAAACGATGGAAGCACTTGTGTAAGGGAGTAAAACACACTTTGCTCCCTTGGTGTATCCAACATTTTTTGTACAGGTGGGCGCACTTCTATTGTGGTCAAATGAAATTTAAGAAGTAAATAATATTACTTTTGTAATTTCATTCGAATTTATCTAGGTACCTTTACATTCAGTTGCCTGTTTAACATAATTGTTCCATTTATTTATTTTTGACGTTGAAGTTGTATTCTTAAGGTTTATAAGTAGTAGGTATAAAGTATTACATATAAGAAATTAGTGATTTCCCTGAAGAAGGCGTATTGCTTAACGACATAATAGAACAAGCAGCGGATGTAGGTAATTCTCTTTAAAAGTTTGACATAATAAAAGTTATCGCGTTTGTTATGTTTGTACCGTTCTTTACCTTCCATGGCGACTTTTATCCAATGGGAATAAAAGCCCTGTTTTGAGGCAGTAGAATATTGTTTTGTTCCCGTTTGTGTAAAAAAATTATTATTGTTCAAATTCCCACTGCTAGCTCATTGCAAAAAAGAAATTGCCGGTAAAAAATAAAAGCTCAGACAGCATTCTTTTATCACCTACAGCAAAGTCTTTATGTGTGCTTTTTGTGACCGTTAAAGTAATATTAAAGTTTTTTTTAATTACTTACAACTAGAGCATCGCAGTCTAGCTGATATAAAAAAGTTACAGCAAAAATAATCTGTCTACTACACTTTTACGTCGCTCACCATAGAAACACTTTCCTTAATATGTATATTAATACCGCAGACTGCTTTTCATTTGTTTACTAAACTGTCTTAAATACAATTTGTTGCTTTTAACGTAATAATCCAAAATTGTCAATCCGAAATAACAATACAAGGCAGGATTTGTTTTGGCTGCTTTTTGGTAACATTACAATAATCATATCATTTATAATACTTGTTTCTTCTATTGCCATAATTTGATATTATTAGATAATCCACATTTTACGTATTGACTTACCGCAGTTTTTAACGATATCTAAACCATATTAATTGGAGGATAGTGGTTGCTAGTAGCAAACAAGTTTATATAATTTGAATAGTTTACATACAAGCCATTCACCTTTACATCGACTAGAGATTGCACGTTATTTATTATTCAAGATTAGTGTTGGCGTTATTTTATTTAATTGTAGGACTGCTTTAGTTTTGACAAATGGCAAATGTTGGTAATTTCTAGTTGTGTTTGATATGTGTTTTAACACTTGCAACCTAGGTTTAGCCTTGATTCATAAGTTCAAAATCAAAATACTATAACCTCTATCAAAAGTTGGATTCACGCAAGAGCAGATTCCGTTTACGTATAAAACAGTCAAATTTCAATTGTCAATCCCTTTGAAAAATATTCACAAATAGCTTGTACTTTAACGTAAGATAAACAGCTGGAGGCGATAAAGGTAGGAAGACAAATATCACTACAGTTTTTAAATATTTTCTAAAAATAAATTTCAAACAGAAATCCTATGCTGACTTCAAAGGGTTTTTATAAATTTAAAAAAGTACGACTGGCATATTTATGTTTGATTTCTTGTTCCAGACTTTTAATACGAATTATCTCATTTGATACGTACACAATATATTTCTGCTTACTACACAATTTAAAATAATGATTTAGCGTTTAAACGAAAATTATGCAACCAAAATGTTTTAGTCATCAAATAATACAGCTTATTATTTTAGCTTCGTTCGCTTTAACAAAGGTTAACAATTATTATCAGTATAATAAATAATAATAAACAAAATCTCGAATTAAATGCTGAAAAGTTCAGGGCGCTTCATTCCACACGTAGAAATATGGCTTACGGCGAGTCAGGGTCGTCAAAATATCTCTTCCCGAAGCCATGGGGTTAACATCACGCCTGCAATAACTGCCTTACTTCTTTGCTTCTACAAAACTGGTCTGGTTACCCAATCTTTTAAGTGAGTGGGTTTGCTGTCCTACAGTTGCCAGTTGTGGAGATTGAACTCCGTACCCTAGCGCCCCAGCCGAGTCCCCTAACCGCTCGGACACGCTGGCGCTTCCACATAACTAGTCAAGAAGATATTGTTCTTGTACCATTTAGTTAGCAAAGCAAAGTTCAGTCTAGTCTCCATAACCACTACAGATTTAAATTGCAGCGTAGCGAAAGCGGAGATCTATCTACACGATTTTTATATCCCCCGTCTAAAAAACGAATTACCTTTGACGATACTTTGCATGTGGATTATATGCCTTCATGGCATGAAACCAAGAAAATATCGGTAAAATATATACCTACAGGTTGAACAGACTAAAAAATAAAAGTATGCTTATTTTTGCATTAACTCAAGTGTTATTACTTAAATGAAAGTAATATTTTACACGTAGCTCATGCTTTTACCCTTGACGAAAAAAAAGCATATTTTTACCCAACATATACAAAGTGAAACCTTCTTAAAAAACATGTTTTTTCTTTATTATTGCTTAAATTGAGAAAAAGCTGAAGGTTATAATTTACACATAGCTTAAGCTTTACTCTTAAAGAAACTGAGACTTAATTGATACAAGATAAATGTTGTAAGAGACAAAAAAACGCAGTGAATAAGTGCGGTGCACTTAATGGTGCTGCATCGCATAAATTCGAACAGGTCCGTATGGCAACGTGGATCAAGCGTTGAGTTTTCATTCTCAGGCGCTGAAGTTTGAATCCCACCGCCGGTAATGTTTTTTATTTGAAAATTGTTGTAATTTGCATTTCCTAGTGTTTTCTTTTATTGTTTCAGTATTATTAGAAACGTACTCCTAGTTTCCTTTGATTTTTAAAATTGTTTAGTGTCAGAACGTCCTTGTGCGAGGAAAGTTCTCAGTAAAGCGCTTTACTGGTTTTTTAAGTTAGTTGCTGGATGCTTCATATCAATTGTCAGAAATTGTTGTAGTAAACAACACAATAACCATAGCTGTAGCAAGATCTAAATATTTGGAAATCTGCATCTCAAGCAGTATTTATTACCTAGTTAAAAATACGAGTAATAGTAATTGAATCAGTTGATGTTGAAAGGTACTATGTAACTTTTATGCAGTTTTGAGAAAAACTAAAAAAACTGAATATCTTCCTTGTGTCAGATTTATCATTAGATATTACTTATTGTGGGAGTGGTTTTCTATTGTTTGTTCACAAAAAACGGAGGTAACTTACCCATAGTATTAAGATCCCAACAATTGTTATTAAAAAAAAAAGAAAGCGTAGTTAAAACAAACTTGATATTTTATGGAAATATTTATTACTTTGTAGCGTGTTTGTATGGCTTCGTCGTTGGCCAGCAGCGGATAATGTTGGAGTAAAATTCTTTCTATTCCTCTTCTACGTAGGTTAGCAGTTTTTGCAAATGCTCAGTCTTGGTTTCCAGTATGGGAACATTTCCCTCGGGATATGCTTTGGTGTGAGGTAATTCGACAGTAATACGTTCATTATTTCGAGGCATATGCAGTTGAAATGTATGATTCGCGAAACTATAGAGGTATTCTGAAGCGACCAGATATCCTGGTTTCGATGACTGGTGCAGAAAGTAGTGGAACTGGGATATAGAAAATGACTGTTTCTGGTTTCTTGGAACACCCCTCTTATTGGTCTCGAGTGAAAGAGATTGCTTTTTGTAATATTTTGTCCACCAATTTTTAAAATCTACCACATCCTCAGTAGCAATTTCTTTTACTGTAAAATGGTTTTTTGCACTGGATGTTACAACCAGTTCAGTGTATTGGTGAACGGAGAAGATCCTATCGTGTTCTTTAATTTTTTGAATCAGTCCAAAATCCCTATCACCTATCCCTCTGATAGGGAAAAATTGTTCCACTTTATCAAATCTACTCGTTCCCGCTAATGCCATACACATACGTACCATGGAATGGTTCTTGTTTTGCCCTGGGCAATTGTCAGAATATAGCCGAAGTTCCGTTACTGATTCAGGGATGTAGTTGTTAATATAATCCAATACGAATGAGCAAACTTCATTTGGTCTCTTATTGGCCAGTCCTTCATGGTAAATGTAGAAAAATGCCTGACGTGTTTTCAAATTATGAATGCCAAAGATATTAACGGTCAATTGAGTTAAATAAAACAAGTCCTGCACTGGAACCTCAGGGAGATGGACGTTCTGCATGAAATCGAAAGCCAATCGTACCATTTCATCTCGATTTTTACACTCTTCGGAAGATTGTTGCAGTGAACTATAAAATTTCTTTGCTCTTCTCTTATGTACCAACAATTCAGCAACAGCTGCTCTCTTGGCAGCATCCCCAAGAGACGGGCTTTTTATTTTCACATTAAGTTCTTCGCACTTTTAACAAGTGTCTATTTGTGGACGTCCAAAACGAAGAGTAAAATGTTCATGGTAATATTTGACAAAGTAGGTATAACTCACTGGAGCATCAGGATATTTTGTAGAATACATCTTGTGCATAATTTTTAAAGTTAGCCTTGGATTGAGGTATTCCTACGTTTGGTCCTTGTAATGAGCCACCTTTACAGGAAAAGCTTGAATATGCTGGCGTATTAAAATATTAGTTTCTTCCTTTATTGCATGCGTTTTTGGATTTGTACCTCGCTTATCACGAGGGGTTTAATTTTTCTTAAGAAGATTCTTAATGCGCTTTAATCTTTTCACTCCAGTGTCGTGTAAACTTATAAACGCGTTTTTGCACACTTTCAACCTTTTACCATTAATATATACAAAATGAACAAAAGAACAACTTCTCGAGATATTGCTATCCTTATTTTCGGTTTTTGGTGTAACCCGACGTTGAACATTACGTATTTCTAAGCCACCTTGTAAATAAATATCTTGCTCGGCTTTTGTTTTTAATGCATAACATTTTTGAAATATGTCGTTCCTCTGATCCTCGCCAATTTTTTCGAAGCATTTCATCGGGCATCTGTTATAGACGAGCGTTACTATTAAATTTTGTTTTTATTCATACGAAAGGGACTTACCGGCAAGGAAGACCAATTTTCTTTGCAACAACATCTTTACCGTTGTAGCCTTTATAAGCAACTACTTCTACTCTGCTCCGTTTGATGACAGTTCTGCTGTATAAGTCAGTATTACGTACACCTTTTTTCCTTTTGTTATGCCACAACACTTCAGTTTCTGCACCTGTTTCCGAAGACTCTGATTCACGTTCCATGATTAAAAAGTATTATTGAAATAAGAACTAACAGCACTAACACACTGCACTTCCTCACATTAGCAATGCCACTTTGTCAGCCATACTTCTAAAGTCGGTAATACAGGAAGCAATACATCGTTTGTTGTTGAAAGGTACCAACAAACGTTACTTGGTCCCTTTCAACAATAAATCTTGTTTAGAAGAACAACACCCGATACTCGCACATAGACCCTTTCAACGTATAACGATCGATATATGGTAGAAATACTATTATCGTGCAAAACCTCAAAATGGCTGAAAACGTTACTTAGTACCTTTCAACGTCAACTGATTCAATTGCAATATGCACTCGCGATAGTCAAAGCAGTTGATTGTAGCTGGAAAGATACGGGAACAAGTTTCTGTTATTTTTATGGGCGCTACTTGTCCGCTGGTGATGTAAAGAATTTCAAATACGAAAAGGCCGCTTGGAAGTATATGTGCCTGCTCAGTGCCAGGATTTGAACGTACCGTTTTGAGGTCATTGAAAGCTTAATCTGCTGCAAGAACACCCGCCAGTCCACTTCGCTTCGCAAATAAAATTTATATGTAAATTTAACAGCTATATTAAGATAGCATTAATAAACACTCATTCATGGGGGCATTAGCCGAAGGTCCAAACTACAACCAACAATGTTAACAAAAATATCTTAAGAATTCTACCAGCTTGTGACATCGCGCCACGTGATAAGGAAACCTTCACATAAAAATACGTCTTGCCTGGTAAGAAATTCAACAGGGGAAGACCACGTTGATGAACTGGATCAGAGCCTTTTCTCCAGGGCTGCGTCGGGATACAAGGCGTCGATATACAGAATATTAGTATACAAGGGTTGATATAGAGGACATTGGCAGAACGATTCCTTTAAATATCGTAATTGTGTGCCAAACACTCGATATCGAGTAAGGGGGCATCCAAGATCATCGA
Source organism: Agriotes lineatus (assembly GCA_940337035.1). Classification (NCBI taxonomy): domain Eukaryota; kingdom Metazoa; phylum Arthropoda; class Insecta; order Coleoptera; family Elateridae; genus Agriotes; species Agriotes lineatus. The sequence goes on along the minus strand of OW679194.1, from coordinate 164,384,967 downwards.
TATGTACTCTACGGTGACTGTATAGCCCAATTCTGGACGTAATAATTCAGCCGGATACTGTGCATTCGTAACGACCTGGCTCCTTTAAATCTATCCGATGCGGGGATCCAGACAAAATCCGCGACACCCAACCAAGATAGAAATCGAAATTTTAGCTTGACAAGCAGTGTTTTGGGAGCTGAAGCTATCCGACAAAATTTGTAATTTGGCACAGTAAGGCTTTACTAAACAGCTTCAGTCATGGAAAGATAACGTACACGTCACGTACAAACGCAGTCTTGCCAATTTTCGTCACAATAGGCAGTCGTTCATACCCCTGCCAGAATTAGCGGTAAAAATAAATGACTATCTGTTAATAATCAGAGCAATTTGTACATCACCTGCAGGTATTTATACTAAACTCTAAGCTGCATTTCTAATTAATATAGATTGCAATGTAAGGTCCCCATTCAAATTTTTACATATACGTGGTACAACAATGGTTTTAAAATAAATCATATTGTCACTTACTACGTTATTTTTCATATTACCGTTAGCCTAAACTTGCAAAGAGAAAAAACGAAACTAATAGAAGCATATTTTTTGTAACATCAATAACAGTATCAAAGAAATTAATTAAGAGAAAGACAGCTGTTCTGGTTAATTAAAATGTCGACACGTTTTCTAGTTCAGTAGTAACTAAAAGTAGCGCATACCTGAATCAATTGTGACAGGTTGGCTAAAAGAACAAAGATGTGTTGGACGCAAATTTATGTCTTGGCTGCGAAATTTGCGTAAATACGAGGGCTGGACTTCAACCTCAGCACCTGTTTCAGATCGCACAAGACGAATGGAACTATGATGATGAAGCGATCATTATAAAAAGAAAGCCATATGACAGTAATTTGTCTTAAATCATGATGTCACTGACAAAGACAGATGTGCCTTTTGTTTACTACTATTTCAAAAAGACGAGGTTTGCAGATATAGGCGACTTAAATACATAAATATATCAATCCGCTTTAAAAAGGTTGCATGCCAAAGAAACATCTAATTTCGCAAACAAATCTAAATGCATCTTATAACTAAAGCTGATAATTATATGCACTCACATGTACGAAAATATGCGCATATATATGCATACATTTTGTCGAGTATATGCACCCAAAGTTACAATATATGCACATAACATGCTCTAATTTTTTTTTTAATAAGTAGAAGTTTTCTAAATAATATAAAAATGTTAATCATTTTGTATGAATATATTTAATTATCTAATTTTTATTCAAAAACGTCATTCATTTTAACGTTTGACTATATAAACATGGACTGCAAACGCCAACTTCACATTGTAAGCCAACATAAAAGTGAGATTTCCCCTAACCCCGCCAGACTATTATTCGTCTAACACTCCAAGTTCGACTCTTGAAATGGATTCTATGTTGGCCGATTCCTTATACATTGCTTCTATGGAAAAAGTGGGGGTTACTGGCAGTCTATGTTTATATAGCAGAAGATTTTAACAGCGACTTCCCCTTTTTTCTGCTTATTTCGATACGCGCACTGCACTCCAGCGGCAGAAAGTTAAGGTATATATGTCAGTTGCACAGAAAAATTGTATTAATAAATTTATTAAAAAACTATATCTTACAAAAAAATCTCAAAAAGTTCATACATAGCAAATTATTGCCAAATATAACCAAATATGCAAAATCGAGAAAGTATGCTCAAAAACGTAGAAATATGCAAAATATGCAAAATGAAACTTTGCTTAAACGATTTGTTTTCACATAATTAGTATACACATGCAAAAAACTTCCCCGGCATATCAATTCTACAAAATATGCATTTGCCATATAATATCAGCTTTACTTATAACATTAAATAACTTTTAAAATGATGTGCTGTGAATGTTACATTGGAAGCTTTATTGGAATGTCATGTTACAAGTACAAAAAAATAAGGGCCAGTGCAAATACATCAATCCGGATAATTGTATGTATAACGTGAAACAATACATTGTCAAAATATGTATATCACACCAACTTTGAATCTTTAAATATGTAACACTGGGCTACTAGGCTACTGAATATATACCCTCAATTTTGTGCTATCTTGGAACATATTGTTAAAATAATTAGCGTGTTTATATTGCTTGAGTTGTTTTAAGTAAAAGAAATCTGGGGTGATACACGCACACAACTTCCTTTTACAGTGATCTTATAATTAGCCAAAAATTAGATTTTTAATGTTTAAACATTTGTCAAAAATTACAAAGTCTACAGAAACCGTACAAAATAAAGAGTTAGTTGAAGACAAATTTTCTCTAACATTTTAAACCGAATTCAAAAATTTACAATAATATACCGGGTGTTCTATTTAAAATAGGAGTTAATAGAAAAAAAGTAGAAGAAACCAAAAGAAAGCCATTGTAGAGGTATTCAACTGAAAAATCACCTATCTCACAACAATACACATTAACAATATAATAAAAATGTACAGTTTGAAAAAAAATATTAAAGCAGTTTAAAAAAAACACCATACTTTCGGTTATGCGATTTTCTTCAAAAGCTATCTGTCGCGTCTAGATAGTACACAAAACATATATACGAAGTTTCAATGTCAAACTCTTTTCTTTTTTGAAATATTCTGTTCACACACAGACAGACACACAGACTGATAGACAGACCAATGAACCAATACATGTTTTTTTGGGTTCAGGGTACACTAAAACGTGAAGAACTGTTGAGAACTCAATTTCAAATGTTTGGGGTAAATCCAATACTTCTTTGATTGTAAAAGGAAGCAAAAAGTAAAAGATTTGCAAGCTTACATTGTGTTTTGTTAGTTTTTGTTTGTTTACTAAACCGCAGTACAATATGTAGTACATTGTTTTAAATTTTATTATTCTTAAACGTATCCAAATAAAACATATAATCTTATATATCAGAATAGAAGTCCTGACTCACTGACTCATCAACGCCCAGCCCAAACTCTGGGACCTAGAAAGCTGAAATTTTTCACAGAGGTTCCCTTTATGATGTATATGTTACGGTTAAAGTATTTACTTGGCTAGTTTATAAGCTAACTGGATAGTATACAAACTATCCAAATGTCTGGCTATTTTGATGGAAAAACATATTTCTACTAAAATAGCTATGAATATTGGCTGGTTTGCATACTATCGAGCTAGTTTACACACTATATAAGATTTATCGCCAAAGTACAAACCACAAGAAAAGTACACAAATTAACAGGTGATTTTGGCTAGGTTGCTAACTATCAACAGGATTTGGATGAAGTGTGAACTTAATATTCGTAGTAATATATAATAACTAACTCGTTGGTTAGTATGTAAACTAACCTATTCCATTTGGTTAATTTATGTAAGATTATGATTCGATTATCTGTAAATCATAGGTATTTACCACATAATAATCATTCTTGTTACTAGTGTTGGATCCAGTTTCGCGTATTCTCTTTATACGTTGCAAAAGTTCACTATAACCACTGTCATTCATTAATTTTGAATTCTGCGACTTTGGTCAGTAAATTTCCAAAAGTAGGTTTTCAAGTTGTTGCTGTTGATTCATTTTTAATAACCAGATACCTATCCTTAAACAACTTTCACAAGACACGACAGTAAACAATATCAACACACAGTACTTGCCATAAACATAACCTCACTTTTCTAATAAATTACCCAAATGGAATTGGTTAGTTTACATACTAACCAACGAGTTGGTTATTATGTATTACTATTAATATTAAGTTCACACTTTATCCAAATACTGTGGATAGTTTGTAAACTAGCCAAAAACAACGGTTAATTTGTGTACTTTTCTTGTGGTTTGTACTTTGGCGAGAAATCTTCTATAGTTTGTAAACTAGCTGGATAGTATACAAACCAGTCAATATTCATAGCTATTTTAGTAGAAATATGCTTTTCCATCAAAATAGCCAGACATTTGGATAGTTTGTATACTATCCAGCTAGCCTATAAACTAGCCAACTAAACACTTTAACCGTAACATATACAAGGAATAAGGAAGGATATTTCGAAATTCAACCCCTGAAGGGGTAAAATGGAAGTTCCAATTTTGCATGGAAAAATAATATTAAATAGACATTTCGACTTGAAACTTCGTAGGAGTACTCCTAAAAACAAATAAACAAAGACATATTTCGTGATTTTCCAAAAATCAACCCCTTAGGGGGTGAAATAGGGTAAATAATCCTAAAATTATATATGGGTGTCGTTATTGAGGTTTTTTGGGACGTTGATTGGGAAAATGGCATTTATTTTTAAGTCCAGGACGGTGGACATAACATAAAATTGAAACCCTATAGTGGTGAAACGGGGTTTCAGAGTTTGTATTGGGAAACAATATTAAACACTTTCTTTGATAGGTTTCCTGCGCGAGCGAAGCCGCAGGCAAAAGCTAGTATAATATAATGCTTTGATGACCTTTATATACTTTTGTTACGGCCAACTAACTCATTAGTGCTTCTAAATATGAAACATTGGAATTAATATGTGTAGCAATAACAGATAGTTATTAAAATGTAAACTCAGTAAAGGGTAACAGTTTCATGTTACTCACTTCCTAGCACACATTTTAGTTTTCTTTTAAGTACGGCCAACATTTGACCTAAGTTGTATAAACATCTCCTGATTTCCATTTAATAATCACGATATATTTTCGTTTAGTACCAATTAATCTCAACATTAGCTCTGGTACTTTTACAGGAATATTAATGGAAGTAAATGCAGTTACGAATATAGTCAACGTCTCAGCTTGGGTTAAATAATTAACCCCTGGATATTTAAATTGAACATTAACAACATTTTCCATCATCTGAGTAGCGACTATGCTTCTCTGACAAGTTGGACATCAAAGGAACATCCACCTAATATAATACACCCACTTGTTCCTTAGATTATGGTTGCAAAGGGGATAACGTTTATTCAGATTCGCCAACGGCTTCAAGTTTAGTTCAACTTAAGCACATTTGTTGTTTGCTTTGTCTCCATGTCTCCACCCGTCTATAAATTTTAATTCAAGGCAGAGTTTCGGCTATCTTTCTGCGAAAGAACATAATTATTTATTAATAATATTGACACGCAATTAATAATACTAAGGCACTAGCAAGGAAAGAAGTGGGTTTGTTTCTGCAAAAGAACAAAAATGTAATATTTTCTAAATTTTTGCCTTATTTAGGATCCGCTTCTATTTAATAAATTTTCAATATAGTACATAGGGAGTTAAATGAGGCAGTGTACCAATTCAAATCAGTTATATAGGACGTTGAAACATAAACTTTTGCATACAACCTTTTACCTTTAAACCTCTCTGCACTGAGTTACACCCTTTAAAACAGGGTGGCTATGCTAGAACCTTTTAACGGAGAAACATTTGAAATATGTACCAGAAAGCCTGTTTATTATTTTTTGGCTTTTTTTCGTAAAGTTAATGGTTTTTCTGCCTAAAAATTGATACAGTATGATACACGGCACAGTTATTCCGAAAAAATTTACACAAAAGCTTTTAGCGTTATGTAAAAACAATAGGTCTAAAAAAGATTTTAAATAAATGAAGCTTTCCATTAGATAATTTGTAGAGTAAAATTCGTTCTGTTCAAAATTTGTAATAACAAAATGTGAAGAGGTTGCTAATTTTAACGCCTTAAGCCATATACAAAAATTAAATAATATTTCAAGAATAAGTCTGCTATTGGTAGATCATGCCCTTCACTTTAACAGTTCGCTTTAACTCTCACTTTAACTTTGACGCTCCAGTTTTCAGTAAAATGTATAAACCTCATTTATCCCCTCTGTCAAAAGGATTGTAGCTCGACGGGAAAGAAATAAAAAAAACGTTTGAATTAAAAATACTTGTTTTAACGTCCCCTATAACCTCTTTTAATTTGTACAGTAGGTACCTCAATTACCGTTACTATATGGAGCTGACACTTTAGGTTTATATCAACGTATTTTACCGTTTTCAGATGCAATCCAAATTAAAGTAACCATAAAGCATAAACAGCGTACATATATCAAACAAGTAGAGACACTCATGCCAAATGTTGAAACCTGTCTAGAGTGCCTGGGACAGTAACTCGGGGGGTTATTCTAAGCTTGACTGTCAGATGGCAGCACAAAATTCTACCAATCAGAGCCAGTTACTAGCTCTGCTACCAATCATATGTGACAAAATAGTGGCGCCATCTATTAGTAGTATCGGAAAGTACACCCCAGGAGTCGTTGAAGGTCATCCAAATCGGTATTTTGACATCAAAGGAACCGACAGCGAGTGTCTCTACTTGTGTGATTTATGTACGCTGGCATAAAGAAAGAGACTTTAACCAATTTAAAATGTTATTCTTATGTTATTACATAGTATTGGATATCATTATTTAAAAAAAACTGGGAACTATATATTACATGTATCCAAATTCGTAGTAAAAAAATGAAATGTTGATCAACGTCACACTTCAAGTGGGCTTACCTTGCTCACATACATTGACATGTTTACAGGTTTTAGGATATTAAGCCTTTGTTTACATATACCAAAATAAGCTGATGACCAAGTCACAACTGTATCAGTACGGTAATATTTCTTTACCGTACGTGTCAACCATTACCATACTGAAACCGATAAACTATTGAACAATCCATGGACGCTATGAATCATAAAATCCTTAGATATCTTCAAACCGACCTCTGTGGCAGTTATAATACCCATAACATTCCTAGATATGTTAATAGTTATTAAAATAACCTGTACAGGGTTCGGCAACATAATTAAACTGTCCTTGATATGTTGCTCTGGAAAAATTATTAATGTAACGTATGTCAAAAGTGATGTATATCTACGTTTATATTGAAGGTTTCATGTACCATGGTTGATTGCCCCGTTAATTAACGAGTTTTCGCAATAAAACCGTATGGCGTGAAGTGTCGACATTTGACGCTTTTTGAAGAAAATAATCACGCCATTATTGTTAATTTAACGCTATATTTAGATCTTTGAAATATTTCCGAATGTTGATCTTCAAAATAATGCATGGTTTCAACAAGATGGTGCCACCCTAATGCCCGTCGTTATTCTCGCATTTACATGTAGATTACGCCAGCCTTAGCTATTTATTACGACTCTATGTTCTGCGTATATTGTCCAGATATAGAAAACAGATATAACAGTGTATATTGTAGTTTATGATTTTTCGTGATATCCCTTATCGTAAATATACGTTATTGTGTGCTATGTGCTGGCCTAAACCCATTTTGTATTTCATATAGATGCTTTCGACTATTTTTCTTAATTTTTCTAGAGTACTAGGGAACATTTGTGCCAAAGTTCAGAAAAAAATGCGGAAGATATCTATTATACCTAGGTTAGATAGGTGTATTTGATTTCATAGTAACAAATAACATAACATAGAGGTAAGTTCTATCAGCTGCTCCAGACATTATAATTGCAATGGCAATATTTTCCGCTGACATTTGTCTCATCGTAATTGAAGATGTTTTGAGCAGGAAGATTCCTTAATGTGTTTTCCAGCTTATGAAAATGCTTCGTATGGGTCCCTGAAAATATTAAGAAGGGCAAATATAATAATCGTATTTTATAGAATTTGACGTAGTACTTGCAGTTGATTTTGGAGGCTTTCGCGGCCATTGTCATTAAGTAAAAAATTACTTCTGGGATTGTACCGTGTCATTATCGAGATTGAAGAACTCAACGTTTCGTCCACTTTCGTAAGGGCTTCACCTTCGACCTCAATAATGACATGGTCCAATCCCGGAAGTCCTTTGTTGTTACTTCCAGTTATTTATTCGTTTAAATTAACAAATATTGCTATACTTGTATTTTTCCAATTCTGTTGACAAGTAAACAATTTGTGTTTAAAATATTATCGCGAACTTATGGCTTAACGCCTGACATTCAATAGTATTACCTCACGTCCAAACATGTTTAAAACATGTTTAAACAAGACAGACGTTCAAGTTTGGTGTAGGTAGGTACGTATTTCACACAGCAAAGAAAGAAAATATTGAAAACTAGGCACCGGGTTTAGTATATTTGATCGCCGTGAATATTCCAGATTTTATTGAAGACACCACCTTGTATTCATTAAAATTCAAAGATTAATTCATTATATGTATATAATACTTATTTTGCTGATAATATGCGTGTATCGTTTATAAATACAAACATCATTATTAAAATAGACTATTTTTGCCGTACTGAAAGCGTTATTAATGGTTACTGCTCTAGTTTTCGAAAAGCCTTTATCTCGTTATTACCTGCCAATGCCACTTATGAAGTTCTGAAGCACATTCAAGATTCAGTTTAGATTTACATAATGGAGGTTATCGTGATTTTGCTATTAACCTTTACTCAACCAACCCTTTCGCATGAACAGTCTTATGCTACAGCTGGAACTCGGCGACAGCTTCACTTCGCATAACCAACCACCAATTCTGCCGAAAACAAAAGCGGAAATTTTATTTCAAGCAAAGTACTCCTACACAAAATCGGATTGGGATGCTTGACGAGGCAATGAATACCTACTTTTTTTCATTTGAATAGAGCCTTGAACCTAGCTTTACCTTTGTCCTTTAACGATTTAACTATGGATCCTCTCAGACGATTTCTTTTGAAATACAATTTTTCGTTTAGAAATGTTAATTTGCCCATCGGGAAAATCGCTCTCCGGAACATTGCACACCAATGCACAATTCCTCTTCACCGTTTTAATTTGGCTGATTTTTAAGGTTACACAAAACGGAACTCGCGATTCGGTGTCGAAATCAACTGTTTCCTTTGTTTTTTTATCACTTTAAGGGTTACTTATATTTCTTTAATTATTTTACGCAAAAATTATTAAAATATGGGTGGGTTAAAAACCCAATTCTACGAGTGTAACTATGCTGTACAGTACAAACCATGCAAATGAAACATTGATCGTTTGTTAGATTTACCGTTGACATTTACCTATTGTAGACGCACTTTCTATTGGTTTTTGAAATACTTATAGCTATATATTAGTTACACATAGTCGCCGAAGAAAGAAAACCACATATGACCTCTTTATAATACTTGAAAATGTATGCTATGCTAGATTCATATTACCAATTGTAACACTTTTATGTTATTTTAAATACTCGAAATACATACCTTTTTTTTTATGAATATCGTTTGTAACATAAAAACTGCTTTTTTGGTATAACTGTAAAAATCTCAACTGTTTATATTTAAAAGATTAACTACTTTTTACATGTTATTATAAATTATTAGATACTTCCTCTTTCACTGTAATCAGAAATAATGTCTTGATTTCCATTGCCATTGTCTCGGTTATCAACAATTCCAACAAAATTCCAAAATTATATACTTTATGTAATATTAAATAATTGAAAGAAGTTTCAATTGCGCATGCTGATTTAAAAAAATAGCAATAATAAAATTATTCTTAAGCTCATAGGCAATTACTTAAAGTAAGTGGCTTTCAGTCAATTAATTGCGGTCTATAGAAATATCAATAGTGGTGTCAGCGTTTAAAACTCACTATACTAATCTCACTGTAGTATCCTTTATGGTTAATATATATTTCGCATATCGTTTATGATACTGCGATTATTAATTTTTATAGAAGTTTGTGGAGAAGCAGTTGAGACTAGAATTATTTCTAAAGTTGATTCTTTATTGAATATAGAAAATAAAATATTTAATAATTATGATGTTGCCTTTGTATTGAAAAAAATTGGTAAGTCAAGTATGCATAGCATAGCATTGTGAGTTATTTGCTTCATACTGTACTGTAATGTTCTATTGACCGAACCGAATTTCAGGAAATGGCACATTCGGTGCATGTTACTAGTATATTGTATATGATATTGAAAAATGACGTTGGTATTCTTGCTTCTAACGTATTATTTTTACTATTCGGTTACCCCGCTCAGAGCAACACATATTTTTATGCATGAAACTAATTAAAATTGAATTTTTATAACCACATACACTTTGGACAAGTAAGTCTTTGCACAAGAAACACATAGTAAAAACGTCAACGCCTCTTCTAGGGTTTGGCATTATAAATTGTATCGTGATTTCCTCCCGTTTGTAATTAATTTGAAATTTAATTGAATGACATTAACTCTAGGATCTTACTTTACAAAAATTCACCCACCTGCAAATAACGTCGCGCGAACTTCGTCACAACCACACCGTGGAGTCAGAAAATCTCCTAACTTCAGCTCAACGGACCCCAAAATGGCCACCTGCCACCCGTTGCTCACGCTTTCGTTTGGTAATTCTGCCCTTTTGTAACTCCAACCTGCATAGTTGTTTGACTCCGCTTCTACGAAGAATGTAAAAACCCACAGCACAGCTCTTTAATTGTTTGAGGTAGTTAAACCTTTACTTTCCTTGTCTGAAAGACGAAGGAAGTATTGTAATCACGAAAAAATCACCTTCCGAAATTTCTTCAGATCTTCACGTTTCAGGGTCCCTAGATGACGAAAAACAGGTTTTCTCAATTCCGTACGCCTGTCTGTCTGTCTGCCTGTCTGCCTGTTGGGGGTATAACTCAAATAATATTTGTCGGAGGAAGATGATATTTTGCATACACATTACATATAGGCTAAGGACCTTAAAAAATAAAATTTGGTTTATTTTCCATTTAACTTAGTAATAAATACAAGTAATAATTTGAATAACTTTTTTACGATACAAAAACCAGGCACAAATTAGCGCGTTATTAAATATAGCCGCGATGCAGGAATTCGAGAGGTCAGTGCTCGTGGCGAGGTAGAAATTGCCCAGTCCCTTATAAATCTCACAAAACGTTGTGGGCTGCTCACCCGGTCCGCCTGCCGCTCGAATTCGACCACTGGTAACGTTTTTTTATTTGAAAGTTTATTTAATAATAATAATGTTTATTGTCCTATAATACAAAACAAATACATTATTTACTAACTACTAATAGTAACAACCAAATATATTAATAAAGGAACAAAAGGAAAGGTTCAAACATGTAGGGTTACTGATCTACCACCCTCCCAAGTAGACTACTTGCTCACATTAACTACGTGCGCAAATACTTAATAGCTGATGCAACGTGAAAGCTTACATAATACATATATACCAAATTAGCCCATCAAACACCTCCTTCCAACAGTTTATTTTTGTACAATGATTTAAATTTAGTTAGTAACTGATCTTTCCATTCTAAAGGTAACTTATTGAAGAATTTGCAGACGTTATATGAAAATCTTCTTTGGTAGATTGAAGTACGATGATTAGGCAATGTTAATAGACCTTTATGTCTTGGATTAAGATTATGAATGTCTGTTCTATATTTTAATTTACGGCAAAGATATGATGGAACCCCTGTGATAATTACTTTATAGTACAGAACAGCACAATGAATATTTCTCCGCTGTTACATATTAAGCCACTTTGCTTCTTTTAATTTGTGAGTGATTCTTTCATACATTCTCACGCCGTAAATTAAGCGTAAACAATTATTTTGCACAAGTTGTATCCTTCTACGTTCATTCGCATCAATGCAGTGTGCGTATAAGGTGTCCACGTAGTTGAAGTGAGAAAGAACGCGTGAGTCACACGACATTATTCTAAGTTCTTTACTTAATACCGGGTGATTATAAATGATTTAATTTTTTTTCTTAGGTTGGCACTGTTTATGTTGGTGGCACTGTAAGTCTATGTCAAATTCAATGTTCGCAGGTTAGGTTTTGCGTCATTCTATGTCAAAACTGACGCAAAACCTAACCTGCTAACCTCGAATTTGACATAGACTTACAGTGCTACCAACATAAACAGTGCCAACCTAATAAAAAGAAATTCAATCATTTATAGTCACTCGGTATATATATATCTATTTGCATACAGAAATTTTAAGTTAGAATATGCTCTTCCTATGCAAGTCCGTACGTGCGTCTTAAATCTTAAGGAATCATTAATAGTAACGCCAAGATTATAAACTTCATCTCTCACGGGAAGGAGCATGTTGTTAAGATAAAGTTTTATTTTATCCCGAAATCTAGATCTACTCTTTTTATTATCAAACAATATAACATTTGCTTTATTTGGATTTAAAGATAAAGAATGCTGCATAGAATATTCAAAAAGGTTCTGTAAATCCTCAGTTATATTATTTATCGCCTCGTCTAGTTTATTAGTTAGAAACGAAAGATATACCTGTGTATCGTTAGCATACAGATGGTGCTGACAGTGTTGCAGACAGTGGTTTATTAAATTATTTGTGTAAATTGTGAACAAGATTGGTCCAAAAACGGACCCTTGTGGTATACCTGACGACATCTCTGCAGCTTCGGAAACGTTTCCATCCAGATAAACTTTCTGAGTACGTTCTGTTAAGTAAGAATTTACAAGATTGATTGTGGATACGTCCAGTCCTGCATAATGCAAAATAGCTTTTAGAATATCATGATCAAGAGTATCGAAGGATTTGCTAAAGTCTAAAAGCACTAAGATTGTAAGATACTCTTTGTCATTCGCCGCTAATACATCACCAATTATATTAATTAAAGCTGTAGTACAGCTGTATCCTGATCTAAAACCTGACTGGCATTCAGGCAGCAGCTTATATTTATCACTATGTTGCTGTAGTTGAAGTACTATTGCTTTTTCCATTATTTTTGACATTGCAGTTAAGATCCTGATAGGCCTTAAATCTTTATATTCTACAGGGTGAGCTTTTTTTGGAATAAGGTTGATTTTGGATTGTCGCCATATTTTTTGAAATTTTTATAAAATGAGTTATAACTGGCGTAATATAAGGACAACATACTTTTATCATGTCGATTGAAATATTATCAATGCCACACGCTTTAGTAGTAATACTATCGATAATTTTTGAGTAACTTCATCTGTGATATCATCGAATTTAAATATATCCTGGTACGTAGCTTTTAAATTATGATTATAAAAATGTATTAACTCGTTTTTAGAATGATCATTAGTAACAGGAATAGATTTAATAAAATATTGGTTGATTTCATTTACATTTTTGAGATCATCTGGGATGTCACATTGTGATTTGTTATTACTACATACATTGAGATTTCTTAGTTCTTGCCACATTTTTAGTTTATTACAATTATCGGTATTTATTTTATATTCTAAATACGCCTTCTTTTCCAAATTAACAGTTTTATTAGTTAAATTCCTCAAACTTTTATAGTAATCCCAGTGTTTAGTTAATTTTGTTTTTTTTTAATTTACCAAGCGTTCTGACACGCAAGGACATGAATAGATAGATTGTTTGTTAACCATGGAGTATATTTTTGACGAGGTTTCCATACCTTTAGGGTAGCATGTAAATCAAATAAGTTTAAAATACATTCATTTAAAAATGTAATTTTGTCGTCCAAATTATTTATCTCTATGACATGATAAAATGTTGTATGCTGCAAGTCCCAAAGGAAACGGTCCCGGTTGAGATTTTTAAAATCGCAATTTAGACGCGCTCTTGTATCAATTTCTTGTGTATTTAAAGTAAATCTGCAGAATATGGTTTCATGACCTTTAACATTATTTAAACTACATGTGCCTTTATTTTTGATAGTAAGTTCACTATTAGGACCAAACCGTCAAAATTATCGGTATTGGAGCCAAACTAGTCAACATGTGAATGTGCAAATACCGGGTGGCCATAAATATCTGAGATCCTGGTAGCCATGGAATATAACTACGTATAAATGTTGGTTAGCATTATATTTCAATTACAATAAGTATTGGTACCTATGTAATGTAATAAAATGCAATAAGAGGAAGGGTATGTGTACCAGATTCTGCAATTTAACCTACGACTCGATTATAAAAATCTCCTGTTGTATCTCCATTACTTATTGCAATCTGTAATAATTTTTGACAGATAGGAATTTTAGTTGTGATGACATTAATGACATTTAGTTTAGTTGGATTTATCACTTTAATAAAGCGGTGTTGATTCCAAAGGTAATGTGATATCAGATATTTATGGCCACCCGGTACATACACAATACCGCCAAAGTCTTAATGTATGGGTTGGAATCTTGGGTGAGAATTTAATTGGACCCCTCTTTATCGACGGTACCTTGAATAGCAGAATTTATTTAGATATGCTTCAAAATCAAATAGTTCCTGCTATTACTGCAGTAGTTGATAATATCAACACAGTATGGTGTCTGAACGATGGAGCTCCTGCTCACTATTCAAGAGAAGTGCGAAACTATCTAAACGAAGTATTCCCCAACAGATAGAATGATAGTGGTGGCTCTATTACTGGGATCTGAAGATTTGTCACCCAATGATTTTTTCTTATGGGGCTTCCTAAAATAAAAAAAATACACTTGTGGGGGCATGCAAGTTAGAATCTCTAAAAGAATCTATTAGGAAGGCATGTTTTATCATAACCCCTCAACCCCTAGTCAATGGGAATACGTTTGAACGTTTAATTATTTAGTACCTGCTAGTGTTATTGGATTTTTAGTGCTTATATGTTGTGTTTCTTTTAACCTTTCTGTTGTATGTATTACTGAAAACCATCCAAATTTGTTTGTACAAAAACTTTATTATTAAAATAATAAATGCTTTAAGTTTGTTTACCCACCAACGCTAAACCTTAACCCTACTTTCTATTATATTTTTGCGTTGCGTAAATTCTAAATAATTATGCTTTTACACAGAATATTACTTATACAAGGTAATTACTATACCACATTATTTATCCCTTAATACTATTTATTTGCAATAATATTGATAATTAAATGCTAATAGTTGTATTGTGTCCGCAAATTTTAAAAATAGCAACAATCTGGCAGTAATGTAAATTTGATTAATCCAACTACCTGCTGTTTCATAAGTGACCATCACATTTTTAGATACAGACACGCAATAGTTGGTCTTTACATAAATTTCCCAATGTTAATTTTGCCATGTCTGGTAGTCACTGAGACACACTGTATATAATTTTTTTACACTTTTATAGTTTATGATAAGGCTATGTCTTCAACTGCATTTAAAAATATCTAAACATGAAAAGTAATCGCTTTCCGTTTCGTCTCTAATGACAAAGGGAGCCAATGCGTTAAATTTCCTTTAATTAACAAGCGAGAGGAAACGTCACTTTCGAATCAAGGTATAAAAAAATGGTGTATTATTTTGTCATAGTATTATTGAATCAGTCCCATGGTAAATCAGCCACTGACAACATAATTTTCATTAGAATGGATTCTATAGGTAAACCAATATAGTCAATGGCAAGAGCTGAAATGGATGTTATATGGAATCCACTGATATTTAAAAAATAATGAAGCAAATAATTCGGTTAAAGAAGGAAATTAGTTGCGCCGTTAATGCGCTATATTTGAAATAACCATTGCGTTCTTTATTAGAATGATACGTTTACACATCAAGCATTTAAAGCAAGTGGAGTCAAACAAGAGTTTCTAGTGAAATTATATTATATAGATATGCAGATAGTGCACATGATAAACACATCTAGGTGCTGTTATTGGTCCGACTTGAGCACCACCACATCTTTTTCTTTCTAGCCCAGTCCACCACTCTTCACGTTGCATTATATTGAAATTTATCAATGCAGTCTCATTCTTAGTGTACCACTGTGTATGTTGAACAGGAGTTATCGTTACCATCTCAGCAAAAATTGTGCGTAAATTTAAGTTTTAGCACTTCTACGTATCATTCTTGTTTCTAATAATCATTATGAGTCAGCTGGAATATGGGCGGTATGGAAAACTCTAAAAATCGTTGAAGAAACAAATTGTGGTTTCTTGTTATTAAAATAGATTAAGTACAAGCAATATTGTTTCATTTATGTTGTTAGTAGTTAGAATAACTATGTGGCCAGAGTTTGCAAATTAGTAATTTAAACTCTCCAATTGAGGCAATTCTATACGCAGCAGCTGTAGTTGGTTTCCAACCATGGTCTGAATGGAATGGCGTTATAATACCTGCCAATTTAAACAGATTTGATATATCGATAAACTTTTATAGATTTGTAACACTACCTACCGATAGATCAAATAGATCCATTGTAATAGGATTTATAGAAATTTTTAGTAACAGGTATTATAATTTAAAAATTAAAGATATTTGCAAGAATTGTGTCCAGTCAAACTAAAGGAAAACTTGTTGAACGTTACCGTGACGCAATAAATGCAACAAGTTGAATTTATCCTGACATCCAACAATAAGTCAGCAGCCTCCCCAATTATTCGAGGTTAAACTGCGTGCGAGAAGAGGCTGCTAAAGCTACACCATCTTTCCATAGACTACTTTATTTTCCCCTTTGTTTGTTTTTTGAAAAGTTACATTTCTTTCGTTAATCAGAGATCACATTCACAATGTACTATTGTTCAGTAAAACAAATTAAATAGCTTTACTATGTACGAGTATAATGTAGCACTGCTCGACAAAGCACAAAATGTACTCCAACAAATCATTATCAGGCAGTACTACATAATATCTGTTAATTATCATCATCAAACAGCTTATATTGAAGTTTACTGATGGACATAGGTTGTCTCCATAAATGTCTGTCCTGTGCCGCATCCAATCTTGGTGTATTCGCTTGATGTCATTCGTCCAACGAGTCGGTAGTCGTCCCGTACTTCTGAAAGCCTCTTGCCTCGGTCTTCGCTCCAGTATGCGCTTCGTCCACCTATTGTCCGTTGTGCTTGCAACGTGTACAGCCCAGTTCCATTTTAATGTTATTGTTATGTACTGCTATTTTTTCACTTGCATCATTTATGCTTGACCTGCGGGGAAGTTCTTTATTTGTCACCCTGTCGCGAAGCGACAATCCCAATATGGCCCTCTCCATTGCACGTTGGTTAACTTTGATTTTATTTACTGATCTCTTGGTCAGCGCCAAGGTCTCCGCACCGTAGGTCAGAAGTGGCAGAATTGGTCGAACACCTTTCTCTTAAGGCAGGTGGGGATGTCTGATTTTAACGTTTCGCAGCTTTCCGAAAGAAGCCCAAGGCCCAAGTCAACCCTATTCTACGTTGCTGTTCACAGGTATGCTTGTCCCTGCTTATTTGAATTTTCTGACCCAGATATTTGCAGGCTGTTGTCTGTGTGAGGCTCCTACTAGCCATATATATGTTATTTCTCAGAACAAGATTGTACATTACTTGAGTTTTTGACTTATTAATTTTTAATTCAACCTGTGAAGAGCCTTGACAAAGTTTTTCGCACATTGCTATAGCATGGTCAACACTGTCTGCTATAAGCACTATGTCGTGTGTAAATCTGAGATGACTCACCGTCTATATTTATATCTAGTTCGTCTAGGTTTGCTTGTTTACGCATGTATTCCGCTAGCGTAATGAACAATTTCGGCGAAATATTGTCATCTTGGCGAACTCCTCGTGGTACGTATATTAAATTCATTTGTGTCTTCATGAAGCCTCACACACGGCGTCGCATTTCTAATAACCTTGGTATAGCGGTGGTCCATTCGGCTTTCTGTTAAAGCTTTTAACATTTTTAGTTGATTTACCATGACGAATGCCTTTTCGTATTCTACGAATATTAAGACAAGGGGCTTGTTGTATTCGACACATTTTTCTATCAAGATTTTAATGACCTGAAAATTGTCGTTTGGACCAAACCCTGACCTAAAGCCAGCCTGTTCTCTTAGCTAATAGAAATTCAACTTAGCTGTCAGTCGGCTAGTTATAATTTTGGTAAAAAAATATGTGACCACAGACTGATTGGCTTATAGTTTTTGTGGTCTGTTATGTTCCACAACTTTGTTCCACTGACCACTGGGATGGCGATTTTTCAAATAAATCTTTCTCTCTCTCTCTCTCTCTCTCTCTTTCTCTCTCTCTCTCTTTCTCTCTCTCTCTCTCTCTCTCTGTGTGTGTTCCTCTTTATTTCTTTTAGTCTTACTCAGTCAATTTGGTTAGATAGCCCTTCTTAGCTTCATTTTGCCTATTGACTCAACGGGTTTGCTCTTTTACCGTTGGTCTTTTGTGTTCTCATGTTTTGCAGGATCATATTATGTTTGTCCATTTCTCTTGAGGTGTTGCTGTATGGTTAGCCCATTCTCATTTATGTTTTGCCATTTTTTCAACTACATATGTAATCAGTCCATTTGCTATGCCTTATATAACCAGATGTATCTTATCTTACGTTTTAAAGTGTTCTAGAGATAGCTATCGTCATAATATATCTCCTATCGTCCATGCTAGTGTGATGCGTCTACCTACTTCCGTTTTCTGATTTCCTTCCATATCCTTATTTCTTATCCAACATATACATATATATCAACCTGTACCATTTCTGTTCCATGTAATTTAATTCTACTGTTATGGTGAACTACCATTATCATTAGTTGTGTGCAGATCTTTAGGGTCGTCCGTTATTAAAACCATATACTCAGAGAAAATCAGATATAAGTAACGTTTTCTATGATCAATTGGTGCATTTTCTAAGCGTTCTTTTACTACATTTATTGCTATCAAAAGCCTCCTCGTAGTCTAAATTTTTATTATAACTAAATTTTTACTTAAACCATATCTGTTCTATCGACTAGTAGAAGTCGAACTTTTTGGTTGAGCAGTTTGTTATTATTTTGTAGAAAAGGATTTACGCAGATTTTTTGTCTAGAAGGATAACGACTGAGTGCATCATTCAAATTGGCCATAATTTCTCCTTTTTTAAAAGATAGGTTAAAAAATATCTGGAACAGCTATTCTTTACAGCCTCTACAGATATCACATCTTAACCGGGTGCTTACCTTGTTTAATTTCTGAAGGATGCTTCTTATTTCTTTTTATTTATATCCCAAATATCTCTGCATTTACATTTATTATTACTTCCCAACTTGTCTTTCTCGCATGACTACAATGTTATCTTCCTCTGCTAGATTGTATATTGGCTTCCTCCACTATAACGGGTGACAGTGGCACCAGGGTCATGCTTATATCTTCTTTATTTATGAATCTATTTAGATATAACTTTATACCAACATACTAGACATAATTTCTGATTGGCCGATAGATATAATGAAAAACACCGACTTTCGGTTTTACCGGAAATTATACCATTTTTTTAAGTGGATCACCCTGTATATTTTGTTTTTCGGAATCTACAAGTCAAATTGCATATAATAGTATTGCAAATTTTAATTTTTTTAACAAAAAAATATTTTTCTCTATCTTTATTTTTTACCATAGGAGACCTTGACTTGGAAAAATCTATTATAATTGACTCTAGCAACTTTTAATAATAGTTATTTTATCAATAAGGTCAATAGCAAACCTTTAATAAAAGAATATAGTTTTCTAAACTCGTTTTTTAAGAAAAAGTCACGTTTCACATTGGCTGCTTACAACGGAACGTATGCGTTGACTGAGTAGTCATGCTGAGTGCCGTCAACGTCACTTGTGCGGTCTTCATATATGCTGTAATGTAAATGAATATTTACTTCGACACGAAGTGTACGAAGTATTGAAATTACCTCATATCGAAAACCACTCTGAGTCAAATATCTCAAAAATTTGAGCCGACCGACTAATGAGCCCACTATATCAAATCTCCGTCTCGGCGGTGCGGATCTTTTGGTGAAGATCCCAGCCCACTAGATCAATCCCTCGTATTGGGGGGTGCCTAAACGTGCTGTGCTGGGTATGTATGTTCGTATGTGTACACGATTCCGGTCGTCAGGAACCTTCCTGAAGTCTTGGATCGTGTTCATACGATAGGTCTTCCGAAAATGAAAGCAACATCAACTTTTGAGCTACGGTCGTCGGTAAAAAATTTTTAGTTTTTTTTGTTTTTTTGATAAATAACTGGTTCATAGCATTTCATTGTATTAGCGAAACGGAGTGATGCTGAGTGTCGAAGTATTCTTGGAAAGCACGGAAGAGCGCTTTTCTTGCGTGGGGGGTACCGTATATTTTTAAATCGGTTTTGCAGTTGGTGCTTGGCAATCTTAGAGGTGTGTTGTATGAGTGTTAATCTGTGTTTGTGCGTTAGCGGTTCCGGAATTATGCGATATGGCGGATAATGAACCGACTGGGCCTTCGGGCTTGAACCTGCGGCGTTCTACACTATTCGGCTCTAGGCATGTGGCAAGTGAAATCTGATAGGCAGGCAATGTGTTAAAGGGTACCTACTAAGGGACATCTTGCCATTATATAGAAAATGTAATTACCAATCTAACTACATGCATCATTCACTACTTTATCTTGATCAAAAATTTAAAATTAATTAATTAATTAACTTTTCTAATATTTTTATGTAATAACTAATAATACCTAAGCTAATTTGACAACACTGTTTTATGTAATTTGAGTCGTAGATTCTGAAAAACATAAAACATATCGAGTGAGCCATTTAAAAAACCAAAGTTTTGTCACTTCCGGTGAAACCGGAAGTCGGATATTTTGATTAGATTTGTGTGTCAATCAGAAATTATGTCTAGTATGTTTGTATCAAATTTCACGAAATTCATTCATAAGTAAAGGAAATAGATGCATGGCCCTGGTTTCATTGTCACCCAGTAGGTATATTTTTTTTATGCAGCACTTCCATGCCTCTATTTGCGTTTAGCATAGTTTCTACTTAGGTGGTTTCATATTTGCTAATATCTTCTTTGAATATTGTTATTAACTTCTGAGTAGTCCTCTTCTCTTATTTTGAATATTTTTTGTCTTCCTCACTTAATGTTTTTATTCTTCGCAAACACTTTTACTCTACTACTCGCCGAAGACGAATAAAAACTCACTTTACAAGATTTCTTCAGATCTTCAAGTTGCAAGGTCCCTTGATGACGAAAAACAAATTTTCTCAATTCCGTCTCTCTCTAGTTGCCTGTATGTCTGTTGGTGTGTCTACTGGCTCTATAGCCCAAAAACTATTTGTTGGGAAGAAATAGCTATTTACGCAACAAGTGCTAAAAGTCGACGTTTATGCACGAGACATGAAAATTATGAAACGAAACCGAAGGCTGAGTTTCATAATATGTCTCGTGCATAAACGACTTTTAGCACGCGTTGCATACAATATTTTATCTACGACCTTAATTTTACCGTTATTAATCCATAAATATCGATTTAACAAAGGTTTGCATCTGCGACACTTTTATTTTATGTGATAATAAACAGTAGGCCACGCGCGGGCGATTGTTTGGCCACGCCCGTGCTGTCAAGGTGAGTTACGAAATGTAATTATTGATACTCCACATATGACTGTATTCATTACATAAAGCTTTAATTATTTCAAAAACGCTTTACCTGTAACGCAAGAAGCAACTAGAATAGCTTTACAACTTCACTTGCAGTTCGAAATTGTAGTTTTGTAACCCCACTTCACTTTTAGCCCGTGTGCTAAAAGTAAACAGCTGATTTCTTTAAACACGGTAAACTATAAAACGTCACTTTTAGTGAAACAAGCTAGCGCTAAAAGGCCTACTTTTAGTAGTGGTCGTAGATAAAAATAATTAAATCT
>OW679194.1:164141049-164363367 GCA_940337035.1 Agriotes lineatus | reverse complement strand
AGAAATTTAATGTAACTACAATATCAACGATGACGTATTATTGAATTGTCAGTGATACTGAAAGAGCTTAAAAAATAAAACGAAATCATTTACACCTAAATATTTGTTTTTATATAGAAACTCACAAAATATAACACATAATAAGTAATAAAGTTAACTGGTTCAAAACTAAAAAAGTTTATATACATAAGGAACAAGAATAATCCCTTGTTTTTATTCTTCTTCCTGTAATAAAACATCTTTTCTTTCTAGTTTTTAGACTCACTGTTTATTTTCGGAGTCAATATAATACGCTTATGTATCTCATTTATTATTCAGTGACAATAAGATTTTTTCAAAATCTTTATCTACTTATTGGTGCAAAGGCAGGGGACTCTTTATTTTTTTTCTGAATTTTTTGACAATGACATGAGATTTGATATTCTATTAATATAATTTTGAAATCACACACAAGCCTTAAATTAGTTGTTATGTACCTATCATTACTATTTCTCCGTTCCTTTTGTATTTTTCTCTCACTACTGTCTAACGATGAGCAGGTGTTGGATATTATGGCCTCTATGGGCTAATGTTATCTATCGCTGCAGTCGAGGCCACAGCGAAATACGTAGAGTGCGAGAGTTCGACTTTCGGCCCGGGCATTCCAGTTTCGTGTAAAGTAAGTCGTAAGTGACTGCCGCTTCTCCTGAAGTAATGCGAAAGCGGTCCATGGGGCAATGGTAAAAGGTAGGCTCAAAAAGGGTGTTGGATAATGGTTATTTATAGTGCAAGCGGGTCGTAACGTACCCACGCAAATCATGTTTGAGTATTTTATTTCAACAATATAAATAGTCACTTTTCTTGTTTGAAATCACAATAGCAAAATCGAAATTATTAGAAGTCGTAAAGAAATCTTTAAAATGTTCTCACAATGATTGGGTAAAAACGTATTTAATACCTTTAGTTTAGAAAATTAACGTTGACAAGATAGCTGCGTAAGTGGGATTATGAGAAGAAACTTATATGTCCTAGACTCAAATACCGAATTCGCTTTATTTTCGGAATGAAATGCTCAGTTCGGGAACTGCGGAAAGCATTGGCCAAATTCATTTCGGCAATTGAGCGAATTCGGTATCTAAGTCTAGAATATAAATTGAAAAGTTGTTTAAATTCAATAGGATATGAATCATAACTTCATAACTGTAAAAAACACAAATGCATACGATACACAACTATTGCACTTCACATTAGAAAACGGCGTCTGCTATGGTAGCTATGGACGATGGCTAGATTTCCCTAGGGAATTTCATCCGCAATGTTAATGTCAACACTTTATTCACTTTCTTGTCCTTGTTTATCTTGATTATAGTCTTCAGATTTAGCTGTCTTATGCATGTTTTAAAAATTTGATTTTAATAGCTGATGTCACATTTTGGCAAACGTCATTAACTTTTCCTTCAATTTTTATTTTTAAAAAGTTAGAACTTCACAATTTCTCTTGAAAGAATCTATAGGCATACTTTGACTAATTTCAGGGAATCTACGAGGATCGAAGCATGCTAAATCACCATAAAATGATCTATGATCCACAAATCTGCTTCATGTGATAACTTGTTCCATGACAGTATTAAATGCGGTCAAACGAAAATTATGTTGACTTTGATAGTTAATATTTTTTTTCTACGACCACCACTAAAAGTAGGCCTTTTAGCGCTAGCTTTTTTCACTAAAAGTCACATTTTATAATTTAGCGTGTTTGAAATTAGATCAGCTGTTTACTTTTAGTACATGTGTTATAAAGTGAAGTGAGGTTATAAAACTACAATTTCGAACTGGAAGTGAGGTTGAGAAGTTATTCTAGTTACTTCTTGCGTTAGAGGTAAAGTGTTTTTTAAATAATGAAAGCGTTATGTAATGAATAAAGTCAGATGTGTACTATTATAATTACCTTTGATAACTGACTTTGACAGTACTGGCTCCACAAACATTCACCTGCGCGTCAAGACCATCTCTTTATTATGACATAAATTATAACTGTCATAAATGCAAACCTTTGTTAAATCGACATTTATGGATTAATAACAGAAAATTTAAGGTCGTAGAAAAAATATTGTATTCAAACTCGGGCTAAAAGTGTTATTGCACTCGACATGTCTCGTGCATAAACATCAACTTTTAGCACCTGTTGCATAAATAGCTATTTAAAGAACAGACCATTGTAAGAATAGTCCCAGTGCCCAACGACTCAGGGCCTACCGGGAAAAGCCCAGATGCCCAGCAGGCCAGCAGCCGCTTGTTTACACACACTTAGGATCTAACGAGAAGGAAATTCAATTTTCTTGCTTTAAACAATGTGTAACATTTCAACTTTAGTAAAACATTTTAGAAAAAGATTAGAAGGTTCAAGCGACTTATCGATACTTTGACATAGTCTTAGGATGCAGAGATTTTTACCATACGCCCTTTGGAACGCCCGCTCCTTGAGGTACAGTCGTGTTCATTAGAGTGTTGTACAGCATCTGTGCTTTTTGAATATAAATGAAATACACAAAATTCAAAAAAATGTCGTACATACAAATATTTGGACAGTATACATCTAGGTCTACCTACTTAATGACACAGCGTGAGCCTTTGTTGAGTAATAACACAACCACCAATAAATTTATAAGTGTCGCTGTACAACACTTTTTCGGAACACGTCTGTTAATTTAGCCTTCGTAGTCAGAGCCGGATTAAAGGGGGGGCTAAGGGGGCTGCAGCCCCGGGCCACCGAATTTCGGGGGCCTCGAAAAGATTGGAAGGTTATAATCTAGTGCGGTGTCTAATCATTTAGATCCCTTTGTATCCGTTGCATAAATGGGAATGGGGCCTCTAAAACATTTAGCCCTGGGCCGCATATATCCTTAATCCGGCTCTGTTCGTAGTATGTTAAAACCGTGCTCTCAGTGTGGGCATAGAATGCCTACAGGGTCTTCCCTTAGATAACTGACTTACACCACGTGTTCTAGAGGTAATTCTGAACAAAAAAGTTCATATACACTTTAGGTCAATTCATTTCCGTTGTTGATATATTGACAAAAGAAAAAAGTGCATCAATCAATTTACATCTATGTATAGAGATAAGTTCATTCATTCATAATCTATAGCCTCTTTTACCTTTCGGTGTCGAGGACCATTCATACCTCGCGGGAAGTGCAACGGAGGTAATGCGCCGCACGTGACTTACATTACGCTCCCTCGCATGCAAACATACCACACACACAACAACTTACATTTAACTTAACTAATGGATTCAAATCCACTGCCGCTCCGAGAAAATTCTCGGCTACGGCCAGATTTGAACGCATGTCCACCTGGTTGCTAAGCAGACAACAAGACCACCGAGGTAGCCATAGAGATAAGTAAGCTAGTTAAAACGACATTTGTTTTAAGAACTGTCAAAGTAGTTACTAACTAACAACCCTGCTGAATACGTACACCAACGCGGAATGCGCTGACATGGTGTTTGTATCTGGCTTTTATAATGGAAGCGGACGTGCTGCAGTAGAGGAACACCGTCGATGTTTACCAAATCGCACAGTTCGTCACCATACGACACTTTCTAATGTCTTTCAGTGTTGGAGAGAGACGGGATCTTCTCCAACTTTACGCGTCGAAAACGGGTTTGACTTTCGTCAGCAAGCAAATGGTGAATTTACATTAATTGAAGCCCATTTTTTCTTTTGTCGATATCTCAAACACGGAAAGCAATTGACCTAAAGTGTATATGATTTTGTAGTTGCTCAGAATCACCTCCTGAACACATATAGTGTAAGTTTGTTGGTTACCTTAGGGAACACCCTTATAGTGTGCTATTTCACATTCAAAGATAACAATGAATAGAAATTTGCATCCAAATTTTTCAATTCAGTCTGAAAACCGGCTATTCAATTTCAATAATTCTAAACAACCAGCATATCTGGTACACAAAAAGCACACGAATTGCACAGGATCGAAATTTTTCGGTAATTTCAATATTAACACTGATCATGGATACTTAAGCCCTAAATTAAATTATATTGAAAATTAAACCGCATTAGCTTAATAAGATATATATAATTATATGGAAATGACAACTGATCATTAATATAGAGACTATAGAGATAAGCGTCAAATAAGAACTGACACAGAAAAAAATGCTCAGTGCTAAGTTCAATCAATTAGTCGAATTGCCAGCAAATTTGTTTCTTTCTTATAGCTTGTGGCTTGCAGTTGCATGAAACATACTTCCGCTTCAGAGGCAGCTTTTACTTACATAGTTTGTTTAGCACGATCAGTTAAGATACGCTTGAGCTGGTAGCCTGCAGGCCAATATAGTTTAAACTAACGACGTTAGGCATAACTAGCTCAGCCTCTTCTATATTAGTTATCACAAGAACCGATCGGCAGAGCTAGTTTGGCCTAGTCCATTCTATGTACTTCTGCCGGAAATTGTGTTTGGAGGGTCACACATATCACATATCTTAAAAAAGTTGTACAATATCCAGTTTCAACAGCAGTAGCTTCAAAGATTTAATTTACTGCAACTGCGTTTAAAGCTATTTCACAGAACAATACCGGCATTTTATTAGCAGCTACCGTAATCTGAGAGTACAACCGTGTCGCAGTAACAACGTATGTGAGTATATTTTCTAATTCCGTTCGCTTCATTGCTCGTTTCAAAGTAGGCTTAGTTGTTGATATCAAAGAAATATCAGTCAATCCTATTTGACATAAGATTTTAAAGGTAATTTTTAAAAAGGATATCACCAAATACTGTTTTAATGACTCAGTAGGCAAAGATCCTGTAACTTATCTATCATACTGTACGATTAAAAACCGATACTCATTTATTAAGTTCATAAGCTTCTTATTTATGCCTTAGAAATGTGCACTGGACAATATTAGAAAATGTAACGAATTAAGAAAAATTGCAACTA
This sequence comes from Agriotes lineatus, assembly GCA_940337035.1. Classification (NCBI taxonomy): domain Eukaryota; kingdom Metazoa; phylum Arthropoda; class Insecta; order Coleoptera; family Elateridae; genus Agriotes; species Agriotes lineatus. The sequence goes on along the minus strand of OW679194.1, from coordinate 164,358,430 downwards.
ATCCACATAATATGCAAATGAGCCTTGAAGGTGGCTATTAAAAATATTGCAATGAACACAATTCAAGCCAATACATTTATGATAGGTATTCATATAATTCAATCATTGCAAATATTAATAAAATATTCTATAAATGTGATAATTTGAATTTAAAAATCTAGTGTGATACATGCACACAACTTCCTTTTACAGTGATCTTATAATTAGCCAAAAATTAGATTTTTAATTCTGAAGCATTTGTAAAAAATTTTCAAAAATTGCAAATTCTACTACAAAATAGAGCAATAAGAGTTAATAAAAAAAATAGGAAAGAAAAACAAAAGAAACCTATTTTAGAGGTATTGAAATGGAAAATCACCTATCTCACATCAATACACATTAAACATTTTATAAAAATATCAAGTTTGAAAGAAATCGTTTGAAGTTGAAATTGTAAGAAAAATAACATTAGCCTTGACTTGAATATAAAATTGTAATCACAGCAAGCTTTGTCTTTATAATAACAAACAAGGAAACAATAATAAATACCAATTTATCCAATTCAAAGAGTGTTTTCGCATTAGTAGAATGTTGTTTGATATGCTTCAGAGGTTTTGTATTCATTCCTTGCGCCTCTGCTGAACGTAAAGGGTGTTGATGTGTGCATCGAGATTAGCTGGTGCTTTTGGTGGTTATTTATTGGTGGTCCAAATAAGAAGCGAAGCCCTTGCAACCCAGGGAAGGCAACTACCATTGTACATTGCAGAAGAGCCATAGCTGTGAGTACAGGAGCTGAAATTGGAGCCGGAAGATGAGACTGGAGCCGAGGGCAGCGATCAGACGACGATGATCACTTTGGCGAGTCATCGGAAAGCTTGCAAAACAAGGCAACAGATAACAAGTGGGCCCATTTATCGACAGACTTGCTGGGGGCTGATAAAGACCTAAAAATCCGCCGCAGAAGCATAATCAAAGTCAGTAATCCGTTTTTCCAAAATGGAACCAGTAAATTTTTGGTGAGGTCATTTGAGTGTTTTTTAATGGCATTAATTACATACATAATATCACTTACGCAACGCAACGATTGCATAATAAGGCAGCAAAGTTAATGTAAAGGCTAGTATATTATCAACTAACTAGCAGTCCAGTGAGACAAATGTCTCATTTAACGCGCCTTCAAACCTCGATCGGTTAGGCAACCACCCAGACCTGGAAGGTGTCAAAGTGGTTGCCTAACCGATCGAGGATTTAAGGCGCAGAGGGTCGCAGCTACGTTTGGCGGCCGAAACAGTTTTTATTTAATACGCGTTCTATTTGAAAAACGGTCTTTTTGTGATTTCTCGAAAACCGGAAGTGTCACGTGACTGAAATTCGGTTCCTGACCTGACATGACCATTCCAAACATATAACTTTAATAACTTTTTTCTCTATCTCTTACGGTTTGGCTGCTGAAACAGCGTCCCGGATAAAACAGCGTCCCAGACAGACACGTCTATTAGATAAAGGATTTTTACATACTCAAATAATAAATTTTTAGGATGTGACAACCCAGCCCATGAGATAGAGTTATTAATTAAAACAATATAAAAAATACAACACAAGCAAGAGCCGGAAAAATCAAATTATAGGCGGCAATTATTATAAATCAATTAAATATCACAAAACAATTTAAATAGTGGAATCCACAGCAACATATAATTTTAAAAATGTAAAGTGAGAACTCATTGTCGACGCAAAGCAGCAGCTTTTAGGAGCGTCAGCGTGGCAACTAACGGCACACACAGAAGTATAGCTTGTCGGAAGGTTTGATCTAATTTTCCGAATATCTTTTTAATTCAATTTTGACAGGTTAAAGTGACATTATTAACTCCATAAGAACCTTCATAAACCCTATCCGGAAATTTGTTCACCAACATTTGTTCCCCGGAAATTTGTTTGCCGACATTTGTTCCCCGGGGAATTTTTTCGCCCGGAAAGTTGTTCGCCAGGAAATTTTTTCGCCCTGCATTTCTACGCCGGAATTTTGTTCGCCGATATATTTTAGCATGCAAGTTAGCAGTTACCTACTTAGGTAAAACGGACAAAAGTAAAAAACAACATATCGAGTTATGTGCAAGCATTTATTGGCTTTCTAGCGGCCACAGTTTTGTTATCCGCTTACCGTCGTCGGTTCTAAAACGCCCTCACTTTCTGTATCTCTGTTTATATTCTTTGGCGCCCTAAATTTATCCGTTGTTACAAATATAGATCCGTCTATGACTGGCTTTTCTGAATGTTGTGGCAAGCAATTTTAAGAGTCAACGACCATGGCTGCGAGAGAGCAAGTTTCAGCTCTGCTGCCCCGTCACTTTATCGATCGCAGTGCTCTGTATTGTTTATACCATTTATTTTTAATTTTTTTAGAGATAAAGTTTCAAGTAAATGGACTCAAATTTATTTTGTTAAGTCATAATAATTATATGTATAATCTAGTTTATGTTTTTTATTTATCGTGAATTATGCAGACATTGGTTCCATTAGTTAAGTTACATGTATTATGTTTATGTTTTTTAAATAAATTATACATAAATTGACTACATTTGTTGTCTTTTTTACTTTTGTCCGTTCTACCTAACTGCTAACTTGCATGGTAAAACATATCGGCGAACAAAATTCCGGCGTAGAAATGTAGGGCGAAAAAATTTCCTGGCGAACAACTTTCCGGGCGAATAAATTCCCCGGGGAACAAATGTCGGCGAACAGATTTCCGGGGAACAAATGTTGGCGAACAAATTTCCTAGATCCTTCATAAACAGTCTATGCTTCACAAGTGAAATAAAAATGTTTTAATTTACTAGAGAATTAAAGAAGTTTAATTCACTAAAGAATTAAGAAAGTTTCAATGAAAAACATCATATTTTTATTATTTCTAGAAATATGTACATTCAATTATTCTTTGTCTTTGTAGTGGGTGATATATAATTTCCAAAATTTAGATCAAATCAACGTTGAATGGGCAAATTTATATCTTAATTTGAATATTTTTAAATCTTTTATTAAAAATTTCGTCAAAATTGAATAAAAACATATATACGCCACGTGAATTAAACATTTATTAACTCAAAGATATGATCTCACTCGCACCACGTGCTCGTGAGCTCAACATCTTTTCGTGATCGTGAATAAACATATGTTTAATTCACTTGCTGTATAATATTTATCAAAGTCATATAGCTGGAAATTTCTAAAGCGGAAACTACTTGTGGCTGTTGAAACCCCAGCGGAATTTTCATTACGCTGTTCATCGACAATGGTGACTTATGTACTTATAATGTTTCCCACGAGCACGTAAGTGCGTCCACGCTTTATACAGTTGCACTATATCCTGGGTATATATTGTTCAAAATAGCAAAATGTTTTAAAATATCGAAGGGCGTTCTATCAGAGTGCTGTTTTTCAATATCCATGCTAATAAACAAATTATTAGCTATATTTGTTGAAATTGGACCAAAAGGTGTTTGGTTGAGACTAGTGCTTACAATACCGGGCCAAAATCTTAATACCGGTATTCGGTATTCTAAATTTTTAATACCGGGATACCGGTATTAACACCGGTATTACTATTAGAAAATTTACTTATTAGATTTTTACTTAGTTATTATGACATATTTAAAAATATAAATATGCAAAAAACAACAAAGAAAAATTTATTTTAAAAATTAAAGTTGACTGCAAAATAAATTGCATTCACTAAACATTTATTCTTTAGAAGTAGATAAATAAATAAAATATAACAAATAATAAATTCTATTAATATAACAAAATTAAGTCTTTCTTATGTGTACATAACTAGTAAACCAACTAACCGATCAATTAAAATTGTTCATAAAATAGTTTTTTTTATTAGAATGGGCTTTCAAAAAGCACAAACAAATGGGTTTATCATTATGGGAGAACCGATTTTTTTGCAGATTTCACCGCCTGTGACCAGCTTCCATTTGTGATTTGGTCACGAGAATATAGTTGCCATTTTGCTGTGTAAGTTTTTTCGTAGCTACTGATGATGACAGCTTGGCTGTCGAAATATGTATTTAGCAGTTGTTAAATATTTGTGTGGTGAAGGGTTTTAACGAAATTGTGATATTCACATTTTAGTATAGAAAACAACCTGCGAAATAGAAGCTTTAGAGACATTGACAATTTATACAGGTCAAAATACGTTTTATCGTAAAAAGAACTGATACTCCCAAAACGCGTAGCTATAATAAAATAATAAATTAAAGGTGGGTTCACGTTTGAGTGTATCTAAGTGTTTTTAAGTTAACACATTCCCATTTCCTTATTTAAAGGGTTATTGTTTTCCCAGATAGAGGGTGAAATCTCCAATGCTGTTTAGTTCTCTAAACCACCATTGTAATGTTTGTACTATAAGGTCGCTAATCTTCTAGATGTTAAGGTTAAAAACTTTAAAATCTCGCTTAAAGTAGAGTTGTATACTCTGGTGAAAGAAACGGTTGTATAAATTAAATACTACTATTATTTAAAATAATAAATTAAATACCAATTAATTTGATAGCGTTCGTTTCATCGTGTAAATTTGTAAACTAAAGAATTTATCGGTAGGGGCTATTAACTAGCAAGACATAATTAATTTAAACCCTACAATATGTCACATAGCGCCGATAAATTCAAATAGTAATAAATTAAGGCAATCAACTGTGCAATATTACTATTAAGAGATAATAGAGCAATTCTAATATTTCGCTATTGAATGAAATTATGACTAAATTTAGAAGTACATTGCTTGTAAGGAACTCGAAATTAAATACTCTCCATATCCAGCTCGAGCTGAATTTTCTACAGCTTTTTTTACCCAAAATGGACTGATATAGTTCTGTTTTACTCGACAGAATAATTTACCAATATCTTTTAATATGTATACTGTAAATTGTGAGGTGATATCTTAAATTGTTTTATTTCGACGATGGCTTTTAATGCGTGACATATTATATTCTACTTAGTTATTCGAGGAAACTGTATTGTAAAGATATATCTTTTAATTATTTCTATAGTTTCTATAGTTTTGTTATAACAAAATAAAGCAATAAAAGTAAAGAAAAGAGACCCTAAAATTACTTCATTGATGCCCGTTTGCACCACTTCACCTTAAATCTCGGCCTTAGTAAAGTGTCACTTAAAATTAAGGGCAACTTAATTTTAAGGAGTATTGTACCACATCTTCTTAAGGAATACTTAACTCAGTAAAATTTAAGTCTGACAACACTGCTAAATATTGGGGATTTTTCATGCTAAAGCAGTTGAGAGATGATGGTTGTGTCGCTAATATCAAAATCGTCATGTCAGAACGGACATTTCATTGTTTATTTGCCGAGTGAGGTTAAGCGTTTGTGGTTATTTATATTAAAATTGTTGTTTTCATTTTTCATGCAGCATATGCGAATTCCAATCGGTGTTTGAATTGTTCCAACACTAATAAAACTGTATCTTTTGTCAGTCGAAACCTTCTAAAAAATGATAATTTATCCATACTGTCGAAGTACTGAGCCCTATCATTTATTTGTAGTGGATATTCGAAGTCAATGATTTCAAGATTTCGACATCATGTTCAAATATATCATTTTTCACTAAACTTTCCATTTTCGAAGGTTTTTCGTAATAAATAATAGGGAAGCCGTCAACTGGTTTGGTTTTAAAATTTCTCTTTTATGTTAAGCCGAACCTTAAGTCACAAAGTTTTGGAACTTAAAGATAAGTGCAGCTTAAGAGACACAGGTCTACCTTAAAATTTGGTGCAATGAAATAGCTGCCAACTTAAATTTTATTTTTCACTTAAAAGTTAAGGGAGAGTGGTGCAAACGGGCATGAAACACGAAAGTTTAACAACTTCCAATGGAAGCCTCCTAAATTTTCATGTTAATGAAAAAGTTGATTATAACTACACCTACTTAAATATTATATTTCCCCAATTACCTTTTCTTTAGTTGGTAATTAGAACCTGTGTTCAAGTTCGAAACAACCTACATCATATAATGTAACAGCAAGGTGCCTCAATAAAGGACCTCTATTTTGACACGACCTTGCTTTGGATCCCTTTACCTAATAATGTTTATTCAGAAGTAAAGCTACAAGCAGGTTGTTTTGTAAATATTTCTTCTCATTTAACACAATTTGCACATGGATAAACCAATAGCTTTCTGTATAATTAGTAAATTAAAGTAGGCGGGAAAATAATGTACAGAATATATGAAATGTTTAGATTGAAATAGTGATATACTTTTTTATTTAAAAAAAATACAATCTCTCTTGCCGTGGCCAAAGTGTTTTAATGATTATGTTACTCTGTCTAGGATGCGATTATACTATATTGCTACAAAATTGGGTCAGCTGATGCCATTAAAGACGCAGTTGAAAATTAAGTTTGTTTACACATGTCACTGCTAACAGAAATCCTAAATGTGAAAGACATGTTTTGTAAAATTTATCTGGCGATCAGAAAACCGGCGAAAATCAACATGTGAGGTGTTACCAACCTGCAAGTCAATATACGCTTCATCAGTTGCTCCATATGTTAGCATGTTCAAGTTTCCATGTAATGGAAAGGAGGCACAAAAATGTAAAGACATTTTGCATTGAGAGAACTGGCGGATAGGAAAGGCTAGTGTTGTGTGTGAAAAACATTTTAAAAGAGCAGATATAACGGGTAATAAGATGAAGGGACTTGTTCTGACTGCAATATCACTAGGTTCCAAGCAAGTTATTTTGACGAAATTACTGTTTTAGATAGAACAATGGAGTATTAAGTACCTACCCATTAGGAATTGCTTTTTAAATCGAATATTACGGTGAAGTGACGCGCTCCTATGTAAATAGCAGTGATTTTATAGATTTTTACTTCCCTCGTATGAAAGACGAAGAAAATATTGCAATCGCAAAAAAATCACCTTCCGAGATTTCTCCAAATCTTCACGTTTCAGGGTCTCTAGATGACGTAAAACAGGCTTTCTCAATTCCGTCCGTCTGTCTGTCTGTCTGTTTGTTGGCAGTATAGCTCAAAAACTATTTGTCGGAAGAAGAAGATATTTTGTATACATATTATACATCTACCTGGCATTAAACTGGTATAATTTCATACAAATATATACAGGGTCAACACCTTAAAAAAAATGTGTTTGTTTATTTTTGATTGAATTGAGGAATACATAATAGTATATTATACATCAAGGTAGCGAAGCGCAGTATTATAACCTGAGCGCATATTAGATACAGAGCGCGCAGCGCGAAGTATCTAAAGCGCGAAGGTTATAAGACGATTCGCTACCGTGGTGTATATACTATTTTTTGCACTACCAAATAGCTTAATACCTAAATTCCCAACAAATTTCAAAAATATTTTAACTGTCAACCTGACAGTACAGCTCTTTAAAACGTCAAAATTAAAATAGTCATATTTGGTAACTTAGCAATTTATTAGTTACCACGGTGAAAATTGTTTATTTTACTTTCTCTCCCTGGTGGAGAAAATCAACTTCACGACCTAAAGATAGGCCAATAAGGATGCGTTCTGAGACTAGTAGTGCAAAAAAGTACTAATTTGTACATACTGCTGCCTTTAGCCTTGCCAAAAATCGGAATCAACAAATACAGAATAACTTTTTTACACAAAAAGGAACAACGAATAAGTGCTTTACGTTAAATAGACCTGAATCGCAAGAATTGCCAGCGCGGAGGTGGCGCAGTCAGCGCAGCGGTGGTTCACCGGTGAACAAAGGAATCCAATGTTCGGGCTCGTCCGCAGGTACATTCCTCTAGTCCATTATTTCTTCTCGTATCTTCAGATCGAATGTATTAGTAATTCTAATAAACATAATACAGCTTGTTCATTGTTGCTTGAACATTTTTTTGAGAATAGTTTCTTCAAAGGTTTACATAAAACTGCTAATCCTGGGTTTCATAATCGTTAGCAGTAGAGTAGAAGCGGTTCAAAATGGTTTTTGCCCGTTTAGCGATATTTTTTCCCTATTCTGCCAAACGTAGCTGTACTGTCCCTTGGAATAAGATAATTTAAGCGTCTGCGCATGCAGCGGGTTGCCTATTTTTATTTGGTGCGTTTATCTACATAATGCACGTATTTTATTTTGATTTTTCCGGAAATGAAGAATTATCCTCAGGCAATATAGGATCGAAGACGGAAGCTGACTTTAAAATGATAATACCCTTTTGCGCCGCCTTTATTTCGCGTCTTGGTGAAAAGCGATTCTAATATTCCCATGTTTCTGGCTGGATATTGCTGCCCCTATTTCTTATATATTGGCTATTAACTCGCCAGCGATTTTGAGGCTGACCACCACCTAAAGTAATGTGATAGAACCACTATTTCACGTCCATTAACGTGGAGTAGATCTTTTGGTAAGCCCCTTTACCTCTGCTATAAACGAAGTCGGACTCCCTTGAGAGATCGTGTAGTTGTTTCGCAGATGACGAAGGTGACACCCCAGGTCGTCGAGAAAAGCCACAGGAGCAGCTTGAGAGAGTGATACCACGTGGGAAACGCAGCTTCAGTTTCTTTTTACTTTCATATTTTTGTATGGGGTCCAGAAATACGGGTTATTAGAACTACAGGAAGCTAAGAAATACATCTAGGGCTCATTAAACATTCAATATGCTCGCACTGTTAATTTGTAGTTAAAAATATCTATCGTTCACCATTTTTTGTTTGCTTAATGATATTGAAATTATTTTAAATAATATAGGATTTTCACTAAATCTGTTGATGTAATTTATAAAAAGAGAGACGTATTTCTTTCATTACACAGAATGGCGTCCAGGAAAAGCTTGTATTGCAAAAACGCACCCCGTTTCGCAAGGCCATTGCGATAAGCGTGCGTAACGCCACAACATCAAGTAATAGCTGTTTATAAGGGTCTAGTGAGGCTACAAATCAGTATAACTTTGCTGTTAGAGTGCAGCACCTAAGCTTTAAACTCTTTGGTGGCCGACATAATTCCGCTAAACTATTTGATATCATGAATGCATTGTACCATCCTAAGTTTTAATAATTTAATTTTCTAATTTATTTTTTTAATTTTGCATTGGCGGTGCAGCTTTTATATTGCTTAGAGTTAAAAGAAAGATTTGAAATCGACAAACATAAGATTCTGATAAGGTTTATTAAAAGGAAGAACGTAGGAGATCGGGTAATAAAATCCAAAATATTTACAAGAGAGCAGGTTGACGATTTTTTTCGCACGGTTCCGGACCAAGTTTTTCTGGTGATGAAAGTGGCTTTTTTAATCGGAGTTGGTGGAGTTTGTCGGACTAATGAACTGGCAAAAATGAGTAACGAGGATACTAAAATTTTGGAAAGTAAGATCATTGTCAGTATCCCGGATTCAAAGACTCATAAGAAGCGATTGTTTGTTCTAGTTTCAGTAGGTAATGTTACTCCGGTGACTTGAGTTAAAAAATATTTGGCATTGCGACCGAGTCATGTTACACATAGCGGACTGTTCTTGTCATATAGAAGTGGAAAATGTATTGTCCAACACTGTGGCATTATTTTTTTAAATTCCTGACAAATTGCCATCTTCTTCAAACTTCAGCGATTTATACTGGTCAATGCATTAGAAGATCCTTGGCAAACGTTTCTTGTCAATGCCGGTGGAGATATATTAGAATTACAAGAACTTGATGGGTGGGAATCCACCAAAATTGCAAGAGGTTATTTGGAAGAAAATCGAACGAAAAAAGTTTGCATTGCTCAAATGATTCAGGTTGGAAACGTTCCGATTCATCCATCAAATTTCTCAATACCAGGAAACTTGGCGGTCAAAATGCAAATGTAGAGGCTGAAAACGACGTCTATGATCTATCATCTGGTAAATCAAGTTTTTGGGAAAATTATGGACAACATGCGCATTACAATAGATGGAAACGGAGCCACCTTTAATTACAAGGATTGTCCAAATATACAAATTGATGTACACAAATAGTGTTTATATTATGTAACTAACTAATTATGAAGTTGCCATGTTATTATGTTCTGTATAATTATTAATCAAAATTTAATATAAAGTTGTCTTTATAAACAATGATACGATAAAATACATCAGTATTTTAGCTTCTCGATGACTTTAAATGTAACGAACCTACTGCTGTTAATTCAACATCAATTATGATGTAACCTTTTACCTACGGTTATATATCTAAATATTTTTAATATGTACTTTGTCTTTAACTGTCGCTATCTAAATCTTATAATTGCTATATGTGCGAAATTCTATTCACGTTTGGCTATTTATCTTAGTAAAGCCTTGTGATATTAATTTTACTTCTTCTAATTTTGCCTTATACGATCCACTGATACCTTTCCGTTTGTTTCGATTAGGGTTGTGTGAAAATCGACCGTGAGTAGCATTAGCTAGTAATGCTTGCATGACTTGCTCTGTAATTTTTTATTGATTACTTTACTCTACTTTTGCCTCGCGTATGCTCAGATGCCCATGCCTTCGTTGCCACTCAAATGTATTAGTACAGGAATAAACAGTTTAGAAATTCATCGTATAATGTTTCTAAATACGATATAAATCTTAACTAGTAATTAAATTTAATTATAATATAACATTTTCTCTGGTAAACTTGGCGGTCGGCAACCTACTATACATTTCGGAAGTCAGGATTAGGATCTCAGGTCTCAAGACTCAAGTGATGCGAAAGTTGCTTTTAAACTTTTTGGTCCTCGTTATCGGTGCAGTTACTCCAGGTACAATTGAGTGGGAGCGGCGCTGTGCGTGCTTGTACGAAGCTCTGCACACCGCTGGTGGACGTCTGTTCGACCGTTAGGGCAATGTAATGGCAGATTGTGACTGAATAAACCCAGTACAAATTTCTGGTATAATATTGATGCTTTAGATAAATTTTCTACTGGCGGTAACGTGACAAGCTTAACCTGCCGGTGAGACCGAGTTAGTCCCGCAACTGCCGCCCATATTGTTGCTTTTAGTAGTTCTGACAATTATAATCGCCTACTTTGTCTGGGCTGGTGAGCTTATCCAAAAAGCTATAAAGGGCGAGGCAAAGTCAAAATCGTTAAAAATTTGTGGGATATTATGGTCTTCAACTTTTGTTTATACAATGATCCAACAGTTTTTACGTGGTTATTCTAACTTTCTACTTCAATTGTAGATATGGCGAATACTTAATAAATAGCATTCTCTTTAATTTCCCGGAAATGCTTGTCATTAGTTTTCTTAAACAAGATTGGATATGTGCGTTTTCTTTGTAGTTTCATAAAAGGATCAGCATTTATGACGCAAGCAAATTGTATCGCCTGTGACACTTAAATTATTTAAAAATAGGTTGGTTAATATTACGATGATATGAATTAATAGTGGTTACACTAATCATCTAATACAAGTATAAACCTATGGAAAATAGTAACTGAGAAAATTCAAGAAAGGGACGATTAATTCCATCAAAATAAGTACCTATATTAAGCACATATCAACTTTAGATAGGTAAAGGACATGCACGGCTTCATCAAGATTGTGTAACACTAATGCATTTAACCCACTTGCTAACCCTAATGTCTACTAGGGAAACTATTACTACTGTAAACCTATGTAAGTCAGACCAATAAAAAATTTAGTTCGTCCAATAGTAATTACTATCACCATCATAATGGTCATGATGCGGTTTGCCATTATTTCAATATTAATACAGATGTTGGCTTGCAACTCGGTGTGCTAAATTACTACAAATTTGCATCATATAATAGCATATCCCATATATCATGATGGCATAATAATGCTGATTGCAGATGATGGGGCTTATACGACGTAAGACACTAGTGTCTTATATACATAGGATACTAATGTTTTATTATTTATTAACCACTGTCAACCATATTTTTCGGGGTAGCGCCCAATTATGGGTTGTGGCTAGAATGTTGTATTATAATTATTGCCCTCGCTAATTTTTGTTTTCAAAGGACAAAGTTTTATTTTAGTATCAAAAGATTTCTTGGCAAGCTTTAATCGAACATTATAATTCGATTTGTTCTGCGAAAACTTACCTTCTATTGAAAAGTAGCAGCTACATTGTTCCTAATTTTAGGAACGGTTTTCTTACTTTATTGCAAAGTGGTACAGCGAAATTTCATTGACCGTGAAGCCAGAAGAATCCCGTAAGCCTGAAACAATTAAGCTCTATTATGAACCGGGACACTGCACCTGCTGCTATGATAATGCCCAAAACCCCCGAAAGCACTCATGTAGGTGTATTTTAAGGGAGGAAGTAAAGTAAATTTTGCTCTAAGAATGCTACAAAGTTAGAGAGCCGAGAGAAGTGTTGAATTGCTTGATAAATGACTTTGTTCAGTTTGGCTCGGGTTCAACAGGGTCGTGGCTGAAAATCTGAAGGCAAACGGAGCGTTTAATATTGGTTCGAGATTATAGCCTACACGAGTGGAAACAAATGTAGAGGAGAGATTTATATAGTTACAAGCCTACTGCAACACTGTAGTAAGCTTACATCCATGTATAATTTTAAGTAAAATCAATAGAATATTGGTATCTAAGATTTGTTTTTCTGAGTGGAAAAAGCCCAACGCCTTCGTTTTATAATAGCCGCAGCATGTTTCGAAGTAAATTATTTTCAAGTAAATTAGTCTTTACCTTGACTTTTAAAGGGATGTAAGTAAATTTCCCAGAAACCATGGTTCAGAAATAAATTTCCTTTTCTCATTAGTTGCTAGGTCTTAAGAAGTTTGGTTGATTATTATGTTTCTGTAAGTGACAACTCAATAGCAGTACGAAGTAAATATAAATGTTCCAGCTAAGTCGCTGTCAAATCTTTATTTCATAGGTAGCTATGTTTTCGTCCTTTACTAACGTTTCTTACTAGCGTGTATGCGAAATACGTTAGATAACGTTTGTATTACCAGATTTGTAATTTCCTCTGTAAATTGTTTACGTATATCACTTTTATAAAATAATAGCATGCATTAGTTTCCTTCTAATTATAACTAACTAGTATATAAGCCTGTCTCAGCCAGGCATACCTACAGTAGGTGTACATAGGTTGCGCCCAATGCCCGAACATTTCATCCCTATAGTTCAACCCCCATGTGCTACTTTTGTAATTTTTGATTCTCAGTGCTGTTCATATGATATGGACTAACACCTATAAAAATTTCAAGTTTCTACGTTTTATGGAAGGGGGCGAAACGTGAAAAACTGACTTTTCTTAAAGCCGCCATATTGGATCCACCAAATTGAATTTTTCGGATTGGGGATTTTTCCAGTCAACTATAGGTCCCAAAAAATTACTGTTTAGAATTTCAGGTTTGTATCTAATCGGGAAGTGCAAACATAAATCTGTCACCGTTTTTTGCTCCAGACAAGGGTGGATTTTATATACAGAGTGTTTCCGAAGTACCTGTAGAAAATTGACCGCATGATCTTTCGCTTATTCTAAGACAAGATGTTCCAATCAGCATGGCTCCACAGGTTCTTCGTCCTCGAAATACAGGGTGCTGTATTCGAGAGAAGGATCGTACAGGGTTATTAATTATAAATTACCTACTCCTTATCATCGTTATTATTGCCTATAGAATTTTTTTTTAAATAAAAGTTGTGTGGTTATGACTGAATTTTGTTAAAATGCTATCAAAAGTACAGTAGCGTGCAGATTTCAGGGGATACAAAACAATAATATATTTTTTTAAATGGGACACCCTGTATATTATTAAATTTTTGGAATGATATTTTTTCCTGATTTCAAAAATATACCATATGTTACCCCTACCTTATACCGTTTTTGAGTTATTAAACGTTGAATATCTTATTTTGTATATAACAAGTAAATATTTGGATTTTTTCTTCCTCACTGTAAACCATTTTGATTATTTCATTAAAGAAATGTCACTTATTAAACATAATAAGTGTCATTTTCATAGTTTACTTTCATAATGTTGACTTTTCCATATTTACAGTAACTAGTTTAACTAAGATATTCGACGTTTAATAACTCAAAAACGGTATAAGGTAGTGGTAACATATGGTAAATTTCTGAAATCAGGAAAAAAAGATCATTCCAAAAATTTACTAATATACAGGAAATCCCACTTAAAACATATATAATTTTGTTGTGTCCCCTGAATTCTACCTTTGATAGCATTTTAACAAAATTAAGTCATAACAACATAAGTTATTTAAAACTTTTTTTCTATAGGCAATAATAACAATGACAAGGAGTGGGTAATTTATAATGAATAACCATGTTCATTTTGAAAATTTTTGAAAACGAGTTGGGAGGTTAATTACAAATTTGGTGTATGTACATGCGGCGCCAATAACAATTTTTGGTGTTGGTAAAGCATCTGTCAGGTCACCAGTGGGTATGAGCTCTCTTTGCACGATGAGTAAGGCAACGGAGATGCCACGTGGATGACACTGATTTGTTTTTCTGTTTTGATTAGGTTTTGAATTCCCTGCATAAAGCTCTAGAAAATATGCCTCTGGGGTTTTTTATATGCGCCGCATTTTAAAAGTTAGGAAAATAGAACCAAGTGCAGCCAAACTTTTTTTTTATTATACGGAATGTTTTTGAACGTGTACGTAATTCAATGAGACAAAGAGCTGCATCATATCGGAAGGTGGCCATTTCTAATACCTTCTTTGATTCACTTGTTTCTTAAAAACCTTGTTATCCTTTAATTTGAATATATTGATGTTTCAATAAAGGAAACAAGTTGGCAGCTTCTGGTTTAACTCTTCTAGTTTTAAAAAAAGATCAATGGCGTCCGCGTGGCGTCTCCTTTTTACTTCCTTTTACGATAAAGGAAGTATTGGATTCACCCCAAAGAGTTTTCAACAGATCTGCACGTTTTAGAGTTCTCTTAACCCAAGAAACATATTTTTGTTCATTGCATAACCGGAAGTAGGTTTCAGTTTTTTTCGATTTTTTCAAAAACGGGTTTCAAACTTTACATTTTTATTAAATTTTTAATGCGTATTGATGCGAGATAGGTGATTTTCCAGTTGAATACTTCTAAAATGGGTTTCTTTTGTTTTTCTTCCTATTTATTTATTAACTCCTATTTTAAATAGAACACCCGGTATATTATTAAATTTTTGAATTCAGCTTAAAATGTTACAGATTATTTTTTAAACAGTCCTATCAGCCAATAGTAATGAGAAATAAATTCAAATCGACCAATAGCATCAAAATTACACTGACTATTTGCTAGTAGCTAATTACACTGACTATTTGCTAGTGGCATCAAAATTACACTGACTATTTGCTAGTAGCAAATTACAGCGACTATTTTTTCACAAACCATTCAAATGGTTCTTCTGCTGTAACACAACTAGCTAAAAGTGGAGTAGGTGAGCAGGAGTTGTTAAAAATAAAAGGACACTCATCTGGAAGCTCCATTAAACCCAATCTACAACTTGAACTGTTTAAAAAATAATCACGCCGAATTACATTCGTGGCAATAATTTTTTTTATAATTTTAACTAGATTAGCACTCATCTTTGTTGCTATTAAGAAATCTCACGAGTGGACGAAGTGGACTTCGTCCACTCGTGAGATTTCTTAATAGCAACAAAGATTCGTGAATCTAGTTAAAATTATCAAAAAATTATCACCACTTATGTAATTACTGTTGAAAATTTTGCTCTTGAACTAACGCTCTATTTTGTACCGTTTTTTGTAGAATTTATAATTTTTGAAAATGTTTGAGAAATGCTTAAAAATTTAAAATCAAAATATTTGGGTAATTATGCGATCACTGTAAAAGGAAGTTGTGTGTGTGTATTCCACCATATTTTTCATATACAGTCGTGCTACTGGTGAAGTGAAAGATGGTTTACTGACACAAAAAAATTTCTTTAACATCGCATGCACTCACACCAAGTTTGTAACTAACACTCCAACAAGCTAATTAAAAAATTAACCAAATTTATTATTTGCTCCTCAAATTCAACCCTGTATTTTGGAAAGGAAGAGCTTGCAGACCCATGTGGACAGGCACTCTTTGTCTTAGAGAAAGTCAAGGAACATGTCAGTAAATTTTCTACAAGTACTTAGAAAGCACCCTGTATATTGACTATTATTGCAGTAATCAGTTAAGTAAGCAGTGATAAAACTTCTCAGTAGTTGAGCTAATCATTCCTATTTATAATAATAAAAAAATTCCATTCTTTGAAAATGCATTTTGTCAGACACGTTGGGTTTGATGAGTTACATTTCTCTTCCATTCTTTTCGGAACAAATCACTTAGTAAATTTCAGTGTCTTAACCATTACACCATATCGTATTTGTTAAGTGTATAATAGTTTCCAATTTGCAAAAAATATAGATCGGTTGACCAATCTTTACAGTTACGTACAAACTAGGTAAACATTTTGTAACGTTTTTAATACAACTGAAACAGTCAAACGAAACACTTAGTACCTAACGTAAATTACATGAATTTGCACACCGAACAAATATCGTTTTCGTGATATACAGAGTGATTTATAACGTACGGATGAAATTTTTGGGGTAGATAGATGGAATTAAAGTGAACATTGATGAGAAACCAATAAGCTACTGTGGTTTAAAGGTCTTAAAAATGTTTCCCACTGATTGAGTACGGCTGAAATTAAATTACTTTCCAGAGATTTTTTCCAAAGGAACAAAAGTTTTTTGTTTCTTTGGAAACGATATAATTTCAAACATAGAGAAAAAAGACAGTGCTTACTTCAATGCTAGATTAAGAAAAAAAATTAAGAAGCCGTAATGTCTATTTTACATTTATATAATAATTTTTTTAACTAAATGTAGTGCAGTTAATTCAAATATCCCCAATTTAAATAAAACATAAAATACCCACATAATTTCCGACCAACTACTTATTTAACTAAGCTTTAACTGGTTGTAACTTCTTAGTTATTGAGATTTTCTAAAACATTTAATAACAGAGAATGTTTACTTTAGTCCCCTCTATCTACCCCAAATATCTCATTCTTATGTTATAAATCATCCTGTATAGGCAGACCTCTTAACGTTCCACTACTCGTGTGAAAAAAAGTTTCGTTAGTACTTACGTGGAGTATCTTTGAACCCCATGCGAAAAATTTTAATATTCGTTTAGATGCTTAGATAAAAAAAAATTTGTAAATTTTTATTGGAAATTTTTTATAAAATTGAAAAAGGTTGCATAAGTTACAAGAAAAAAATCAGCTGAATTAGTTTTTATTGGTCCAAACTACATGCACTATTTTTTTATAATTCATGTAGGTATAATTAACGCAATGAACAGATGCAATTGGTGTTTTCTATTTTTTCTTCGTGGGCACATATGACACCTGCTCCTTCCTGTTTTAATCACCTTCGGTTGACGTTCTTCATATGCTTGGGTTTGGTTGTCAGTTTTCTGTTCTAGCTCTGCTTTCCCATTATTTGGTAGTCCCTCTTTTTACTTCCCTGGTCTAAAATACAAAATAAGTATTGTAAAATTGCGATAAAGACTCTTTCCGAGATTTCTTAAGATCTTCACGTTTTAAGGTCTCTAAATGACGAAAAATTGGTTTACCCAATTTCGTTTGCTGCCTGTCTGCCTGTTGCCGCTATAACTCAAAAACCATTTGTTGGAAGAAGACGATATCGTGCATGCAAAGTATGTGTCTACCTGGCATGAAACCGCAAAGAATGAAAGAAATATGGACAGGGTGAGTACCATAAAAAAATTTGTTTACTTTTGCTTTAACTGAGAAATAGGTAAAAGTAATTATTTCTAACTGAAATCAGTAGTGGGCTATAGGTAAAATGGAACTAACTAATGAAAATTTGCTCCGTTTTGAGCTAAGTCTTCATGAAATTGGCTATTTCCATATATATAGTAGCCATTAAGTAGGTGCTGTTAACGCGCGTCGACAATACCGTGCGGTAGAGTTAACGGCGCCTTGTTTTTTGTGGTATCATCAGAAGGCCTAATGCACTAATAGCTGGAATCGAAATGTTTAATTTCATTTTTTGTCTCTTTGATGGTCTCTGTTGGTTCGTATCTACAGGGTCCGGCAGCATAACTTCCTTTTTTCAAAACGCAATAAAACCCATTTTATGAATAAGAATTTGTTATTATTTTTTTAGAATGTAGGTACATATCTAAAGTTATGTTTTACACAGTTTTGAAAATTATATCAGGTGGGTGACGCCCCACATTGCCCATACACTGAATAAGCCGATTTCTGGCGTTTGTCATGACCCTTACCAGCATATCAGCAGGTATTTTGGCAATTTCTACCGGAATATTCGCCTTCAGGTCTTGTAGGGTCCTTGGACGGTTGGCATAAACGCGGGATTTAAAAAAAACCGCACAAAAAAATCGCAAGGGATCAAATCGGGAAAACAGGCTGGCCACTTCTAATCGCCCCTTATTGAGATGAGGCGCTCAGGGAAGTGTTCCCTCAAAACATCCACCGATGCCCTTGAAGTGTGAGGCGTTGCTCCGTCCTGTTGAAACTAAATGTGCGCTAAGTCCAATTCATCAAATCGTGAAAAAAAAATCCTCCAACATGTTCATATATCGGTCTGAATTCACTGTTACTGTGACCTAATTTTCTTCAAAAAACCAGGGACCAACAATCCTAGCTGAGGAAATTGCACACCACACTGTGACTTTAGGTGAATGCAAATGCCTTTGATGCAATTCTCGGGGATTGGTATGAGCCCAGTAGCGCATGTTCTGTTTGCGATCACAGAACATCCGTTCGAAAAGTAGGACTCGACGGCAAACACACGTTCCTCACTGTTCCAAAGTATGATGGTGACCGACACGGAAGGAAACAAAACTTTAGAACCACGCCTGTCGAATGAGACCACTCCCGCCCCGCTACGACCCCTACGGCCTGAATGGCGCGCATTTCAAAAAAGGAAGTTATGTTGCCGGACCCTGTATTTCCTAATAAAAAATGTTGCTCTCGTTATCGGTTTGACATTCAAATTTTTCATTCCGTGGGTCTTGAAAAACTGCCAACCAATAGATAACGTATTTTCTTCTTCTTAATTGTCGTCGATCATAACAACACATTTTCGTATGATTGCCGGTTGCAAAATTGACAGATAGTGGAGTACTTCAACGTAGCTTTTCTGCAGTCACTCGTTGCCCCGCATCCTTTGCTGCATTTTCATGATCATGATATAAATCTGAACAGTCTCAGAAACTGGAACATTCGTAGATGCCGCTGAGGCAAGCCCATTATTGCTATATTTTCAGCCCAACTTTTGTGCAGTAAATATCATACCACATGCTTGGGCATGGTGGTACGTCCTTAACGCTTAATACCGTGGAGAATGTCTTGTTGGTGGTAGAGTAGCAAGATTGAACTTGTGTCTCGTGATTAATTTTGCAAAATTTTGGTAGCGTAATGTTTTGTATTCGGTGCCACCGCCATACAAAGCAACAAGAAATTGTTCTCCTGGTTCTGCAATTTTTATCGGGATCTGCGCCCCCTTCTTTGAATACTTCAGCAAGTTGGTTTAAATGCGAATGTTTTCCAACGGCACCTGTCCACCGTGCTTTAACAACAAGCATACTGCAACTGAGAAATATTAAAACAATAGAGTGCGTAGGAAGCCTCCCAAGTTATATCCGAAAAAGTAATTAATCGGAAGTATTCAAATGCCCCGCGCGAGTATCGGAAAGTTAACCTCCTGCCAAGGAATGTTACGTAATACGTAAACTTCTCTTTGTATTGTAAAGGGGAAAATGACGAGATTAAGAAGTAAGTCCAGTCGATGATTGTCCTATCTACAAAATATCAAAATGGTAGTGTAGATTGTCGTATCGTCTAAATTAAATAAAGCTTTAGCTATTCTTTAATTGCTCATTTTCATATTATATTCGTAGTGATCTAAGGTGGTTTCACAGTGTAGATAGGTGTCACAACACTATTGGAGGAAGCAGTAAGGGCTTAGTAACCAGTAAGTTAGTGACTGAATTAGTAAAATTCTAGATATATAACGTAAATAAATGTTAAGACCTTCACTGCATTGTAAAAATCTAACCTCGAATCTGACACAAAACAAAAGAGAGGTAACGATATTTTTATTAGTTTATTTAGCAGTTTCGTACAGTTTATTAATGGAACGAACAAAATTGAATTTTTGCTTAATTTAGCTTTAAGCAGTAGGTATACTGGAAGCATAGAAGTTTATAGGAGGTACTACAAGTTGCTGCGGGAATTCGCATATTCTAGAAAAATAAAAGTTTATAAGTCCTACTATAAGTTTATTGCAACAGACCCTGTATAAAATATATTTTATTACATTCATAAAAGCAGCTGTAACAGCTACATAAATGTATACTTTCGTCTAAGTATGCAAACCGCTGAATTCGCATTTGCGTGATATTTTCTAGTGTCTGCGGACCAACCAATTCGACCTTTTAATTGATATCCGATCACATTTGTACGACCTCTCCATAGGTTTCGCTAAAGTCATTAAACCCTAATATCCTAAAGGACTATCCTTTTGGTTACGCCATGATATCCAATAATTGCAAATGCGTTGTCACTTGTTCTCGACCCTTGAATTACAATCTGGGGTCATGTTGAGACTTTAGAAATTATTTTTGTGTTTCGTTTCATATAGAAACGTTTACAAACAAAATATAGTGCTTACATTTTATTCTCCAAATTTATAGCAAAGTAATACACGCACTAAAATGAAAGGTAATATTTTATCTGAAAAGGTAGAAAATTGATACTGTTAAGGCACCTATATCTGATATACATGCTATATTTTGTCTGCAGCTTATCCATTAGTATAATTCTATGTAAAGTATATATAAAATTATAATTAGGTTGCTGAGGATACATTTATTAGCACTTCAACCGCCGCGCCGCATGTACCGCTGGTAGTCATAGTCATACGGCACATTTCCCGCACGATGAGATAATTGTTCAGTTATTCTAGAAAATTTCTAGCTGCAAGGTGGTTAGGTTGTACTGTTCAGCAAGGTACTGCCCACTGCCACTAACAGGTTGAATTTTCCACATTGCCCGAATTTTTGTTACAGGAATCAGAGCTATCTGAAGATACAAACATTTGCGTACGTAAACTCACTTATTGCATTTTACTGGCCGTTTCAACGTGTAAAAATGTTGGTAAATGTGCGCACCGTAAGTGTCAAATAAGTGCGAAATTTAAATTTATAGTGGTTGGTGGTGTTATGTGTTGTGTGAGACTGCTGCCTTAAAAGTGGATAGTTTCTGAGCGCTATTTGACCGAGATCTGTGGATTAGTAGTTAGCACGTCTGCTTAGTATTCGGGAGGTCGTGGGTTCGATTCCCGTGACCGTCTGCTTCGATTCAGATTTTTAGGTGGTTTTCCTGAGTCAACAGAGTACCTTCTCACCTTAGGTGGCCATTGATTATTAGGTGGTCTGTCTGGTATTTATTTATTATTGTTGGTAGCTGTTTGTGGAGCTTTTCTGTGTCTTCTTTTTTTCCTTCTTCGGGGGTGTATACGCCTATAATCAGCATGTGATTTCTATCTATATTCAACATGGTTGTTACTATTCTTTCATATATTTATAGCTTGCAATTTTATTTTTCCATCTTTTAGTGACCATAACTGCAGCTCTGTTACTTGCGCGTTTGTTTGGAGTTACTCCACTATACACCAATATGTAATTATTAGTTTCGTTGATGACTTTTAGTTTCGCTTATAACTGCTATGTCTATTTCTCTTTGGATAAGTTCTTTGTCTAGTTCAATTTCTTTCAGTCCTAGACCTCCTACATTCCACGCAGATACGTGTATTCTCTCTCTAATTCCCAATCATGTGTCGTTTTCGTGCCTTTTTCGTCGACTTGATTATCCGTCCGATTGATTCTGATTGAATTTTCCAGTAATTTTTAAAATCCCGAGCGCCTTGCAGGTTGAGGATAGGTAGTGCGGCTGCCACTTCACTGCCACCGGCAGCAAAATAATTTTTCAGGTTACCATCCCTTAGACATGTTGCCTTCTCTACGGCTATTGAATCGTGCCTACCCATTGCAACCGCTTATTCTGAGACTGACGTTGCGTAGATTTTCCATATCTAGTTACCGTCATGTATTTTGCGGGTCAACGCAGTTTTCCGGGGTGTGCACGTGGAGTCATAAGCGGGAGTTGGTGACTTTGTGAGACCCAGTTACCAAGAATCATCTCCCATGTGGAATGCTTGGTGTGACCGTCTCGGTAGTAAGGAGCTACCTCTGCAGTGTAATCGCTAGACTCCAGAAAATGTATGATACAGGTGTAATTCTCAGGGATTTTAAGTAAAATATAATTATCCCAATGAACAAGAAAGGTAGCAGTAAATTACCCCAAGATACGCTTCATTTCGCATGCCTCGAAAGATATTACGAGTAACTACCATAATAGGTAGAAGAGTAGAAAGACAAGAGAAGGAATACCTAACCGATAACCTGTTTGCTTTTAGGAAAGACTCAGGTACTAGGGACGCAATACCGCATTTAAAAAATAATCCAAAAATGATGTAAATGGCGATACATTTTATAATGTTTAAGAAACAATCGGGATAGAATACAAAGATAGAAAGATCATACATATACTATACAAAGAGGACAGCAGCTCAGAAGAATGTTTCTAGACAGCCAACAATTAAACAAAGTGCAATCATTCTGCTACCTAAAAAGCACCACGACCAGGAACGGAAGAGGCAACACAGAAATGAGGCAAATAATTCTACAAGCACGCGCGGAAATCAGAAAAAAAACATGAAACAGTATATCTATTAAAATAATAAAACGCTGTTTCAGAATATATGGTTAGTGTGTGGGCCTGCACGCGTGTGAAACATAGACTATCTAGGACCAATAGGAAAATATTCGAATAGTTTAAGTTGTAGTGTTATAGGAGAACCCCAGGTAGACACAGTAAGCAACGAAGCAGTATTAAACAGAATTAAACGAAGAATGAAGTTCATACACAATGTAACAGAAAGAATAGGAACAATGGCTGGATACATACTAAGACACTGTGAACTAATAAACACCATTATAGAAAGTACGACAGATGGAAAACATCCACCAGGAACGCCAACACTAAATTTTATCGTTCAAGATATGGAATGTCGAACATATACAGAGCTGAAACGAGCAGTTCTGGACAAAGTAAAATAGACTATCATGCTGCAACAAATCAATAGTTGAAATTGATAACCATAGAAAAACCTTACATAGTTAAAACTGTATCATGTTTAAAGCAAGCTACAGGTAAGCAGTGGACGCTCTAAATAGGAACTTTGTTCTGTAAGAAACCTTGAATGAATAAATATACACATAAAAACATTAAAAAAACTTAACATGGCTGACGACGTCAACATAAATTAAGACTTATAACTTCTAAGTATTTAGGCTGAACGTGAATCATTTTCAAGGTGTACATAACATGTAATTATGAAAAATTGGATTTAAAAAAACGAACTATTTTGGAGCTTGATAACAAAGAAAAAATTCATTTTTTAAAGCTCAAATAATGAAATGCGACTGTATTATTTCGGGGACCTAAAAGAAACGTTGGTAGGTATCTGGGTAAGAACTAAACGTTGTATCTTTATTTTAAATATTCAGCGAAATTATATGCGCTTGCATTTCGTAAACATTGCTAAATGTGGATGTTTTACTTTGTATTTGTTCTTCTTCTCTGCAGTTAAAAAGCAGAAACATAGGCTGATATGCATATACTTTTTATTTAGCGGCGAACTCGTTTGCTTTGACGCATAGCTTAGGACTAAATTAAAATAGAACACTTGAAAGAGCTAACTAAAGTCTCGGTTTAAATTCACACAACATTTTTACTTCCCTCGTCTAAAAGGAGAAGGAAGTATTGTAATCGCGAAAAAATTACCTTCTGAGATTTCTTGAGATCATCGCGTTTTTGGGTCTCTAGATGACGAAAAAACAGGTTTTCTCAATTACGTCTGTCTGGCGGTCTGTCTGTCTGTCTGCCTGCCTGCCTGTCTGTCTGTCCATCTGTCTGTGTGCGTGTTGGCGATCTAACTCAAAAACTATTTGTTAGAGGATGACGATATTTTGCATGCAGATTATATGTCTACCTGTGAAACAATTTTTTGGCTTCGCCTAATTGTTTCGCCAGTTACCCAATTATTTCAGGCTTAACCTGTATATTTTTATTTGAATTATAAATCCTTTGCATTTCAAATTCTTAAATTTTCCAAACCAGCGCATTTTGTACCAGATTCGAGTTCTTTCTTTCGCGCGATGAACTCTCGACCCGCGCTATCTCTTATCAGAGTGCGAGCCTTCCTTTGCGAACCAATTTTTCGTCCGAGCACTTGCTGTTCTCGCCTCGGCCCGCCGTGTTTGACGTGGCTGAGGTTTGATTTTAATTAAGTCAAATTACGTGCGCTCAACCGATTTCTATGAGCTTTGTGTTCCTAAGGGCTGATTACGATCAGGTACGATAGCGTTCTTCTGTTTTATTTTCTCCATAGTAATTAAATTTTTTTCTTGGCTTTTAATTACCAGTTTCAACCACGAGTTTATCTCGAAGGCCAAGGCGCTAGCCCTATCGCATTTTCAACACCTGCTGGGTTTGGCGTATTTGCTGCCTTTTGAGGATTCTTCCGCAGCGATTTTCGGCGCATCCACGGCGATTTCAACAATGGTTGTAGCCGTTCAAGTCCAGCTTATGCTTCGAGGTTAGTTAGTGCTACTCCGGGATGAAATATCAACTTATCTTCAATACCTGGATTTTACATTTATACATTTTAAACCCGTAATTATTTGGAATTTAAATTCACACGTTCCGCAATTATTAACATGTAATGTTCAATTTCATACATGCTCTTGCTTTTTATATTTGAATTTTTATGCTTATAGTTAATTATGCTCAGTATTTAAAGCTGCAATTTTGATGTGTATTGACCCTCTGTAAAAGGTACAGTCACGCTTTTTTTATTTTCAATAGCCTAAACAGAAGGATTTATTAAATGACTGTGATAAGCTTATTCCACGAATGATTTGTTGGTAAAGTTATTAAAATAACCCGAAAGGGGTTCTTGATTTTATGCGTGTCGCAACCTTCAGTTTACGTACACAACTTTGTTATCACATTATTTGCATTTTAATTATCCTCATTATTTACTACTGATACTTCAAGACTTTTTATTATTTACTAATTATACGCTAGTCACTTGCAGTTTATTTCCTCTTATTATTTGAAATCTTTTCATTTCTGGCGCCCATTTCCTTTCCTTTTTTGAAGACATTCCAGGGTACACAGCTGATGATTTGAACCTACGATCCAAGGCCGCCGAAATTTGAGTTAGCTAGAGCCATCGCGGCGAGTAAAGAGTTTTCAGAGCTGCCGTGGTGTATAAACTGTAGGGGGGTTGATCTGCGATTTTTACTACCATTAATTTTATTAATTAATCGCAGGTCGGCCTCTTTATTGTTTCACCTGTAATGAAACTGAGAAAATTTCAAACAAATATACAGGGTGTTAATTAAGTACGTAGACAAACTTTAAGGGGCGATTCCTTGATCAATTCTAAGATAAAAAGTTCCTACAAACATGGGACCTAAACGGCTTCGTTTTCGAGATACAGGGTGTTGAAGTTTAAACAAAAACAGTTTTTTTCAAAAATTTGGAAAACGGATAGAGGTATTCTAATGAAACTTGGTGTAGGTTAGTATTTCAGAAAGTGGCATTGTTCAGTCAAAATAAATTTAATTTATTTCCACCAGTGGCGTGCATCGGGGCGATCTCAGTTACATTATTTTAGAAAAATCTGATACGCCACTGTTTTGTAGAAAAGAGTTTTGTAGCTATTGTAAGATTGTGTTTTATTAAATAACATTTTTTAAAAGCTTCCTTAAACTGTATTTTGAAAACGAAGCCGTTTAGGTCCCATTAACGCCTAATGTACGAAATTGCTGTTACAGATTTTTCCATTTTTCTCGCAAAATGTTTATTCTATCAAAAAAATAAAAGATACATCTTTTGTATAGTTTCAATGGATAAAGCTAAAAAACTTGTCGTATTGACTAAAAAACAGTGGCGTACCAGATTTTTTTGAAATAAGGTAGCTGCGGTGGCCCCGATGCACGCCACTGGTGGAAATAAATTACATTTATTTTGACCAAACAATGCCACTTTATGAAATACTAATATACACCAAGTTTCATTACAATACCTCTAGGCGTTTTCCAGATTTTTGAAAAAAAAGTAATTTTTGTTTAAATTTCAACACCCTGTATCTTGAAAAGGAAGCCGTTTAGGCCCCATGTTTGTATGAACTTTTTATCTTAGAATTGATCAAGAAATCACCTCTTAAAGTTTGTCTACGTACTTAATTAACACCCTGTATACCGGGTGAGCATCTTCAAGAATTAAGTTTTGTATATTTTTGCTTTAATTGAGAAATAGATAAAAGTAATAATTGGCTCATAGGTCAGGCTTTACACTTGACGATAATAGGACCCGACAGATACATGATAATGTCGCAAATAAGTCCAAGCGTTTCAACAATGATACCGTGCTGTTAAATATAGCCCAGCGTCGCACATGTACCAGTGGAGCTTTATGGCCTACTGTGACATATCGATACGGTAACAATCGCATACGCAGGTAATGTAGATCGAATCCCACCGTCTGTAATTTTTACTTCCTTTTACAATAAATAAAGAATTGGATTCACCCCAGAAATTCGAAATTGAGTTTTCTTCACGTTTTCGCGTTTCCTAAACCCAAAAAATATGTTTTTGTTCATTGACCTGTCGATCAGTCTGTGTGTTTGTTTGTATGTCTGTGTACCTGTCTGCCTATGAATGTACCTGTGAACAGAATACCTCAAAAACGAAAAGAAGTATGGCGTTGAAACTTCATATATACGTTTTGTGTACTATCTTAAATGCGACACCAAACTTTTGAAAAAGTCGCATAATCGGGAGTATGATATTTACTCCTGTGATTTTTCAGTTCTTTTCGATTTGTTCAAAAACGGTTTTAACGATTTTTTCAAACTTTACATTTTTATTACATTTTTAATGTGTATTGATGTGAGATAGGCGATTTTCCAGTTGAATATATCTAAAAATGGGTTTCATTTGTTTTTTCTATTTTTTCTTATTAATTCCTATTTGAAATAGAACACCCGGTATATTATCACATTTTTGAATTCAGCTTAACATTTTATAGAAAATTTGTCTCTTCAACAAACGCTCTATTTTGTATGGTTTCTGTAGAATTTAATTTTTGAGAAATTTTGACAAATACTTAAAAATATAAAATCAAATCTTTGGCTAATTATAAGATCATTGTAAAAGAAAGTTGTGTGCTTGTATTACGCAATTTTTTTTAAATTGATAATTGATGTAATTCGCATACCCAAGTATTGTGTTTTATTGTATCAATGTTGTTGGGTTCGTTAAGATATTTTTACCCTTATTTTCTTTTGATTTTTATAATTGTTTAGTCACTTGCATGAGACGTTTATAGCAATACCATTTACAGTTTATTTTTCTTGTAGATTCTGTGCTTATAGCTACTTTATGAGAAAATCACTGCATTATTTCTATGTTTGTATTCGTTCTTAAGTTATACTAAATAGATGAAGAACATAAAGTACTTACTTTTAACGATTTTGTTTTTGTTCTCCGCTAAACTAATTTTTAAATTGCTGTTTTTAGTAATTAGAAATACCATTATTCACGTATAACCAAGCAGTGTAATATAATTATGAGAAATAAAATACATACAAAGGATTTGCAAGTGATTTATAAAATCTAGGTATCCGTTCATTTTAAAAAGTGAAAGTAAATCGTGATACGGAATTCAAACCACTAACTTTCTAAAACCCTAAATTCTGAAAATAAAATATTGATGGTATTAAAGTTGCTGGAAATAAATGTAAACACAGTGATAAATTACTTTAAACTAGTCGATAACTGAATGCGTGAAGTTCTTATTGTACTGACATTATTATTTTTAGAACGAGACATTGCAAAGCCAATAAAAGGAAATGAAAATACAAAGCAGTTGAAAGCAGGTTTGCATAACTGGCAGCTTTTCAATTTCATCCTTACTTTACGAAATTCCGCCCACAGCTGTACAAGACAAAGTAGGTTACCAAAATGTTCTTTCATATTGCTTTAGTGTATACCTGCTCCTCATATCAGTACACCATTACATACAGCAGAAATCATATGTAGAAATTGAAACGCAAAGAAAATAAAATTGCGTTTCCCAGTCATGCATTTCGGTCTGCCGGTTTCCTTATTGAGCTGCATAAAATGGGTCTTTTTCCTCCATAACATACATGGCCCTGTATGGAATTCACATCTTGAACGTGCAGACTTTGCTGAGAAAAATAGATATGAATTTATGATTTTCTAGTTCAATAAGGAAATGGTTTCAAGGAATACGGTTCAGTGTAAGCTTGCAAGTGGTTCGTTTTAGTAATATTCAATGTAGCCTAGAATGTTGGTATACTTCATAATATAAAAAAAATTATTTGTCCCTTAGTAACAAGCACAAACTTTTATATCTCCCAGTGGTAACTACTAAGCAGTGTAAGTTCTGTAATATTGCAAATGTATACTTAAATATATTCGACTATCGGTCACTGATTCTAGTTCCAGTAGATACCAAAAATTAACGTTTATTTCCGTGTGTACTACTTTGAAACTACTGCACAAAACGTTTTTAAGATTTTAATGCGAAAGCAAAGAAAATTAAACCTGCTTCAAGACAAAACTTCGACAGTTTCGGCTTGGTCTAGTGAACCTGTCATGTATTCCCAATCTTCACCGTTTAGTCCAAATGCAGCATTATATTATGTCTACATATGCATTCATTGAGTTAAGTGCTTTGCATACAGGATGGTTTTTAAATGCATGTAGTACATGATCGTTAAAAAGTCGAAAGGAGTGAACTATAAATTTCAAAATTTGTAACACCAAATGAATTTCTATTCTTCCTATATTAGAGCAGACTTGTTTTTTGCAGCTGCTCAAGGAGATATTATCTTAGTATTGTAGTTAATAGTGAAAAAATCACCTTTCTATATTTTTTCAGATCTTTACGTTTCAGGGTGTATAGATGACGAAAAATATGTTTAGTCAATTCTGCCGGTTTGTATGTCCGTCTACTTGCCTGTCTATCTGCCTGTCTGTCTGTCTGTCGGTTGGCGGTATAGTTCAAAACTATTTGTTTCATGAAGACAATGAGGATTGGATGTCTACCTGGCTAGAACTTAAATACACTTTCGGTTCAATATATACAGGCTGAGCACGGTGAAAACATGAAATGTTGTCTATTTTTGCCACAATCGGCGTGTCGTCACCGTGTATTTTATAATGCAGCTATATCCAAGTATAATACGTCGGCGGTGACAGATTGATGTAATACGCATTACTCAGTGTTTCCTGTTACTGTCCAAGTACTACTACTAACGTTAAGATATTTTTACCTATTTGGTACATAATTGTGAACACTTTTGCGATACTATCATTGGCACCGGTTGCGTGCAGTTTTTCGCCATCAATCGGGTCGTCCCCGCGTCGTTTATAAAGCAACCACAAGCAAATCTAATAGGTAGGTGGTTGTGACGGAGTGGTGTAAGCGTCTGAGTCGCAATCGAATTCTACCTACATATATTTTTTTATTTTATTTGCAAAATTGATGTAGTACTCTTCCGTTTACCGTTTTCAGTATTATTAGCATCGTTAATATGATTGTGTCTATTTTTTACGTAATTTTGCACGGTCTTCTTTTCTTAATGCAAGTTA
Organism: Agriotes lineatus; assembly: GCA_940337035.1. Lineage (NCBI taxonomy): Eukaryota > Metazoa > Arthropoda > Insecta > Coleoptera > Elateridae > Agriotes > Agriotes lineatus. The sequence goes on along the minus strand of OW679194.1, from coordinate 164,328,639 downwards.
TTCTATTTAAAATTCAGTTTTAAAGATACAGATATGTTTTCCTTACAATAATTTATAAGAATTTATTGCTAAAACTTTCACCTGGTGTTAGTCTTCTAATATTAATTGTGTTCATTACCTAGCTGTTTTTGAACAACAAACATCAGCTATAAAATATGCACTAGTTGTACTAAATGCCTAAAGGAAGCACTTATCATTGAGAGTATACACTGAGCTACGGTACTTGCTTGGCTATACAATTGCCAAGCGTTTAGACAATCTTTTTACTTTTATGTCTTTTAGTCATTCTAGCATATTCTTTGCACAAATTGTTCTGGAAAATTCTAGACGGCCATCGTATGATCCTGTACGGTGGCGTAACTATAGACCTGCAAAACCCCGCAGTGCGGAAGGGCATCACAAGTAAGGAGATAGATATTTCTTGTAATAATTGGACTTCCACCGCAATGGACAAATTCCAAGTTTTTCGAATTATTTTTCTAAATTTACAATGTGTACTTTTAATATCTTTGGGGCACAAGTGTGCACATTGTAACGAAGGATGGCGAAGGGCGGCCCTTACCTGTTGGCGAATGCTGTAAGAAATGCCAACGATCAACCCCGAGAGTTGGCTTACTAAGTCAAATTTACAGCAATTAATATTTAGACGGAGCGGTACATGCAGCTTATGAGATCTCACAAGGGGTGCTATGGCCTATAAGAAATTCATTTTAGGTTATGTAATAACTCTAGCAATTCACCTACGTTCATTCCTAACCCGAACGAAAACAAGTTAATACTTCCGCGAGCGTAGCCACAAGACAACACTGACAGATGGCCAAATTGCAAAACGAAATTCTAAGTTAAAATACTACTACGATGTTACGTACAGGTAAAGTAATTATCTAAGCGGCCGAACAGTTAATTAATGCAATCTAAAATGCTTGCCGAAACAACGGGTAAGTACTTTAACCTATTAAAACCATAGTTACGCAGATAAGTACAAATCACAAAGCAAAAGCTATCATAGGCTATATGTCACACACAAAGATACATAATTATTACACTACCAAAACTAATTACGCAGATAAACACACACCATAAAACAAAAGATATATAACTAGAACACTACCAAAACTTTCCAGGTGCGATGCACGAGATGTGGAGCGGGTGAATGCGACCAGGTAGATTGCCGAGCAGCAAGGCCAATTGCGAGCCATGGCGAAGCCTTGCAACGGGCGGCGGAAGATTCTAGCTCTAGGGGCATCGGTAGCCGGGGAGCAAACATCCAAAACAGGGTTAGCACATATCGCATGTGCACAGAATCGACCCCAAGTGACAGGAATTGTCCCACGCCGTAAGATAAATTGCATACGGTAACACAAAAAAGACTAAAAGAATACAAATTTCCAGGTAGATTTCGGAGCTAAAGGGAGGAAACCGTAGGCAACAAACCTTGAGTTGAAAAGTAGCCAAGTAGTGCAGTCCATCACGCAGAGCGGGGCCCCCACAAATCCGTCAAATACGCAGCGAATGCCGGTAATATCACACAAATTACCATTACATTCAGAGGGGTTACAATGCCTCACAAAACCTTTCAAAATGAAGTTGGCTATATCCAAAGCTGCCGAGGCAAAGCCCCCATGAGGAGCAATCCAAATTATACGAAACAGGACTGGTATGGTAAATTTGCCCAAGAACTGTCTAATACAACTTATCAAAAGTTCCAAAATTTTAAAATGACCATCAGAAGAACTGAGGAATGCAAAGTGTAGTTTAAGTTGATAAGGATATAATTGTAGCATGTCCAAAAATCGTTAATGATGTTAATAGAGTTGCCTAACCAGTTAGGTAGAAATGTACTAGATTTTTGGGAATAAATGTGAATAGTAAAATCTAATTAATTATTTGAAATGTTGCATGCAAAACTACAAAATTAGCGTAACAACATAGTAAGGTTATTTACCATACTATTTACAAAAATAATAAAAGAAATGTGATTGTGAATGGGGTAGATCAGCCATGATGTCATCTTTGCCCATCTTTGAAGTGGTGTCATCCTCAAATTTTTTCTCAAGGTTAGCATCGCCTGATAAAATTATAAGAAATGTTTAAGAAGTTTCATGTCCAGAAATGGAAACTATAATTTGTTATATTTTTAAATAATTTAAATTTAAAACGGTTGTATAAATGTTTAAATAGGCGGGCTCGATAGCTCAGTCGTTACGCATACTGACTACTGATCTAACGGTTGCGAGTTCAATTCCCGGTCCCGGTGAGGTTTTTAAAATTAAGAAATGCGTATGATAACCTCGACAGAATGACATTGGTAAGTGGTGTAACGCCGTGGTTCTCATGTTACTATGATGTGCAGCGTCTAAAAGGTCCTTTGCTAGGGTTGAAATTCATTAGTTCCAGTTAAAGTCTAAGTAGGACTTTTACCATGTGACCACAGCAGCCGGTGTATAAGGTACCTGGCACTCCGCATGCCTAACCCTTGCCCATAATATACAAACAAAGCAATCTTATATTATAAGTGCTGATGCCGGTCGCCGGCTGACCGACCGAAAGCAAGTGGCTCGCAGTATGAACGCGCACAAGTGGCGACGCGGCAAGCATTTGTATTGTTAACGTTGGCAGGGCCGGACGTAGACTGGCTGCCGCCTTGAGCACGCATTGTTATTGTTAACCGTTTCTTTACGCTGGTAGGGCCACTGTAGGCTGGCCACGAGTTCTAGTTTGTAGATAAAATTGAAATTCAAAGTGCGCAACTGAATTCGCATGCGTAACACGATACACTATGTGGAATGGGGCTTTAGCTGTTAGCTGCCATTCAGAGTCTGCTGACTCAATAATTATAGTAATAAAAAAATACTCATATATTGTCAAATTACAAACGCGATCAGATCAAAGTAACATTGAACAGTACTGCTTTTAAAATATTAAAGTTAAGCGCCAGAGATAGCAAAGAAATGAGACACGTAAATAGGAGAGATTCAAAAAAAATTTAAAATAGTAAAAATTTAACAGGAACTGCACCTCTCCAGAACGATTAGATGACTTGTTCCTTTCAGCTATAGAAAGCGACACAGCAAAAAATATAGTCCCTGATGTATTGGTACACCTACGTGTATTTTTTTACTTATTACAATATAATAAACTAACTTAATATTGTATTTACTGCCTGATTCTACTTCTCATAAATATGTTTTGAACTACTACTTATTTGATAAAAGTTGTAATTTGGGAGCAGTGATACAAATGAGAAAGGGGCTCAATTTTATAGTTACGCCACTGGTCCTATTTTCGGGATTGAGGCATGTTACTTAAATCAATCAGTTTCCAGACGTGAAACCCATCTCGCGCGATTCATTAAAGTCTATAATGCGCAAAAAATAGGCTTTGCATCCCTTCTGTTACAAAAAATCACGTCAGTATGTTGGACTTCTTTTCACTTTGTCTGTTCTTTATCCATCTGGATTGGACTCGCTATCAAGGTCACATATGAGGTTATCACTGAACCACAAATCTTTGATCGGCGAGGTGAAGATCTTCTCCTGAAAGAAATAATGCTTCAAGTCTAAACCGCAGAAAATTTTCAAGTCCTTCTTGTTCTATCTCAAGGTTTTACTGTATTCATATACAGGTGTGAAATACTTGACATTAAAATTTATGATTCGCCTCCTTGCACAACTGACTTCCTCACAATAATCTCAACTGTCTTTAACACTTCTAAGGAAAGTTGTGAAGTAATTTTAGAACTCGTGTCGCAACCGCTGTTTAAACTTTTTAAGGGGGAAGGTATCGGCAACCTATTGCTGTGATACTATATTTAAGTTTCTGTGATTGTAAGTATTTCGGAAAGCCCTATAATGCTAATTTAAAACAATTACCACCTTTGTCTAATATTTCCAGCTTCCAAATCGAAACTTACCAATCTGAAATTTTCTATTCCCATTGAAAGGAACCTTCATATCATCCCGCCGATACCTTGTATCCCAACGAAGACCTGGAAAAATTTTCCTTTTACGTTTCATATCAATTGATCGAAGCCCGGCCGTCAACTACGGCTAAGCTAACAGCGTATACGTAAATCTCCGTCAATCTTGTATGACTGTAAACATTGAAATTAGACTAATTAATAAGTTGAACACCACCGTCTTGAGTCACAATATTGTTGCCTGACCTTCAGAGCGCAAAGATTTGTTGACAAGGGTCCGTGAGCGCACTTCACCTGGACTTCCCCAGGAAATGGGCTAGTTAGTGGGAAGTCCAGAAGGATATAAGACGACAATTACCGACCAGATCCAGGTCGGAAATTTTCTAGATTTGAGTTTTCGCCCTCTACATACAGCAGCGTCGACGATACATTCATTAATCAGCTTCATAACTTGAGTACATTTACCGTTGTTCAATAAACATGCCAATGAAATGAGCTACTGCAATGAACACTGAAGAGAAACACCGAACTTCCTTGGTCATCAGTACCCCTAAAATATCAGCCTCGTCATCGGTAATGAGTACCATGAAACATTTACTTCGTTTGGTCATTCGTATCAGTACGAATAGCATTTAGCTCCCTTGGTCATCAGTACCGCACGGACATCTACCTCGTCATCAGTATGAGAAACATTTGCCTCTCCTAATTAGCAGCCGCACCGGATGAAAGCTCATCCATCTCGACCGGTCATCTAGACAAGAGCCTACTAAAGCAAGCGATCAGATCCCAACGGCACACCTGGGGATGATCGAAATGTAGCCCCTGAGACTATGCCGCGATGACAATGGAACACTTTCAGAGGCCAAACTACAGTATAACAAAGATTTCAGATAACGGTTACCACTCATGTGCATTTATATGTAACGATTTCATTTAATTAAATCAAGAATATGCTGTAACCAAACCAAAATTTCTTCTCTGGACGAGTACTTAACTGCCTCCTAGTGGTACTCAATCCTATTCAACATATATCTACAACAACGTGTAAATAAACGTGTTCACTTTTAGTCATTAGGTCATCAGGTATTACCATATTACTAGATGTTTGTAAATATTTATTTACTTATGTAAAAATTTGTAGGTATATAGAAACAATGAGTTCAAGCAAATAAATTTAGTATTAGTCTTAACGATTACTACTTAATCACCTCTGCAAGGTTGTGCTTTCCAAGCTATTATTACTTGATATCTGAAGCTGGAGAACGGCGACCTTTAACTATTAACATACACTGCAGAAAAATTCACTGCTATTTAGAATCTAGATCAGTACAACAGATGCATCAATATATACCTGAAACGACACTTCTAGTGTTGCCGCGAAACCAAAGGAGGCGAGATTTACGCATTCTTGATTTAGCTGCAGTTCATAGCCAGAAGTTGCTATTCAGGCTGCCGTTCGAGCTTCGAGGAAGCCAGACAACTTTGTCGACACCCCGGAGCTGATATCCTGGCCATTTTTCTACGAAATAAACGTTTTGTTTAGTTGCTGTAATTACATCTTGCGAATGAATGTACCTCTCAGAAAGATTGGGAAAATTAAAATCCTTAATAAGGTATCAACTGTTGTTCCAACGCATCTTGTTGATACACCGCGTCAGCTGGTTTCGAGCTAATGTAGTCAGGACCGCATTAAGCTGACTTGTGTGAGAGATTTAAACATTGCATGTAGATTAAACATCAAGCTCGTGGACTATTCCGTGCTACTATTCATAACGCATATAACATTTACCGATTAACATTGTGTATTCTTTATATGTATTTCCATGTATACTTCTTTCTGTTACAGATTATATATCTTTTCGTGTACACTGTTTGCCTTTCATTTCTAGCATTACAGCAATATAGGTGAACACGGACAGACCGGCAAGAGCAATATTGATTACCCTTAATTGCACTGAGGTAAGATAGAGTCTTGCACTTCTACAACCAAGTAAACTAGCAAACAAAGAGCATTATAAGTTCACAGTTCAGTAGAGTATACAGCACGGGGAACAGCCACATTACAGATGAGATCGAGAATTACTTGGTCTCGGCGGCATCACTACTAAGATGCCGATTCCACTACTGTTTTTATGTGAGTGCTAAAAATTATATTGAAAATCTGTCAAGAATTTGACTAATGTCGATCTTGAATTACGAGACGAGACGAGATCGAGAATATCCTCGTCTTGACGTCTTCACTAGACATTGCAAATTGTGGAGCAATTCATTAATTTTCACTAAATATTTGAGTTGGAGCTATTGGACATCAATTCATAAGAACTATAGAACTACTAACTAGACATAGTGTAAACGATCAGGTACATACATATTTTTAAGTAATACATTTTCTGCACTTCTCGAAGATGCCCCGCAAGATGTTCGTCAAAATATGATTTTGCAGCATGCTGGATGTCAACGCATTGGGACCTAGAAAAAATGTTCTGATGAAGCATTACGGCGACAGATGGATTGATCGTAGAGGTTCCTCGACCAGCAAGATCTCTGGATCTAACGATTATGGATTACTTTTTGTGAAATTCAATTAAAGAAGAGCCATATTTTAATAAAGCTGCAACCCGAGAGGAAGTACTGAAAGGGATGCATCATGCTGCAAATTCCATACAAGAGAATATTCAATACTCCGTTGCACCAAGTCATGTCTAGCCAACAATGGTAGACACTTTGAGCACTTATTATAAATCATGTACATACGTACTTAAATTTACTTAGAATATTCGTTTACATATCCTGTATCGTACTTCCAAATGATAGCAGTTGCATTATTCTTTTAATACTGTATATTTCCGAAATGGATAAGAACCGGATACTTATTTCTTACCAAACTCCACTCAGAATTGTCTCTCCTATAGTGTTCCGAAATAGTCCACGCTAATTACCAAATACCCTGTATAAACATCTATATCAGTAATGCCGTAAGTCTGAGAGCAGTTGACATCGACAAGGCTCGTTACTAGAAAACGATGAACAGAGCGGAATGATCATGACACTGCGATGAGACAGGAAAACTGAAGACCCTCATTATCGCTTTCATAAAGCATTATGAATAATGAATCAAAATGGAATACATCATGGTTGATTTCTGGTAAGCTATCTAAGCTATATGTTATTTAAACATAGATGCGAACAGCTGATACCTTTGGTAACGCAATAAATATTATCTTTTCTGAAACAGAACATTTAGAGACTAGTATCCATGAAAAATCAAACTATTACTTATTTTAATAGCAGAGCGATGGCACACACTCGTATAAACAATGTTAAAGACAAAACATGTACGTATAATAAAGTTTAGATTACAAACTCGCTAATATCAAACAACGGTAACAAATCTGCAAAGCTATAGCCGCCAAACTAAAGCTACTTTACTCTGCTGTATGGGCGTGAACAATAAATCAGGCAGACATGCGCATTAACCAATAACCAGTCCCTCATGAGATATAATGGTATAATTAGAATGGACGATTAGTTAGAACGACGGGTAGAAAGTCGTTTCCCTAGAGACAGATCTACGACAAGAATGGTAGATCAAACCAAATGTCTGATTAGTGCAGGTATTTACATGAAACATCTCAATTAGTAAAAAATTAAACCAAGAGCATATTAAGCATAAAGGACGATTTTCCGGTCGAAGGCAGTGTGTCTCAGCAGCTCGAGTTTCGATTCATTTATAAAACCTATGCAATTAAGTTTAGTCGCTGATTAATGCTGATGTAAGAACTAGCAAATATTGCATAAATCATAGAAATTATTACTTACTGCTGTCCTAAAGTGCGAAACTTGAAGTTTCTCGGCAATTACTAGCTCTAATTCCCATGCTTATGGTAAATTGTAATTGCAGTGTTCAAATGCACAACTGGTGCATGACACTGCAGGGAGCTTGGAGAATGGACAGAACGGTGCATTTGGGAAATTACTTCCGCATAATAATAATTGCTCGGTGAGGTACTTTTTACCATCGACGGAATTGTTGAACGCTAAAATATAAAATGCGATGGAAGCTAACTTACATATTTGTTTTTCCTTTAATAATTCCTTCCTATGTTGCATATTCAACATACTAAAGCATTTCTTTATGCATATGCACGTGCAACTGATATCTAGGTTTACTTTAATTTTACTAGTTTTTTATATGGTTATTATAGCTGATTTGGCCTTTAATGCTGGAAGCTGCATTTTTGCTTCGCTAGGCGTTCAATGCGTATATTTCTATAAAACGCTTAGTCGTCGATTCCAAGCAAAATTCTCCGATAAAGGATAACAGTCGTTGTAGTGGCATTAAATTATTTAATTCCTAACACGTGGTGTTTCTAATTAATTTCCCTTCAGTGAGATTTAGAGTTTCTGCGCATTTATAAAATTTAATTTGGAAACTTCGTACTGTGGCTTTGAAACGGATGGTTGTAAGCCACAAACAAATGGAGAAACCGCGAAAACCGATGCTCATCCCAGACCCTAATCTGAAACAAGTTTCTCTGCGCGTGGAAAATTACGAATCTGACTTTAAAAGAAGCGAAAGTAAACCACAATACTCTTGAGCTTGGCCAATATTTTAGTTGTCAAAGGTGATAACGTTTTTGTGGATTTTTAAACCATAGATACCCTTTCATCGTGAGAACGGTTTTGGCTATTGTATATCTTAACTTAGAAAATTGTGTATTGACAAACCTTTAGAAACACAAATATTTAATTTAAGGGACGTTTATTATTTTTAATAGAAAAGAGTTACTATGATATTTTAAGCTTTATCATTTTATGGTAGCACTAAATTTCCTGTATATGAACTAGCCTAACAATATCATACAGAGATTCTAACTAGAACAACCGAATATGTTTTGGCAAAAAAGTGTTAACATTTATAGAATGTACACGAAATAAAAGAAACACATTTCAGCAAAAATATATTGCTGTGATATTCGTCTGTACATTAGAGATTTAATAACATAATGTAATTAACAACTAATAAAGTTTATTTGCACTAGGAAAATTTCTGGCAAAAACAGATTTCCTTGCCGTATAATTGGATCGACCTTTACATTTAAGGCATAAGTTTGTTTCAAAAGTATAATATAGAAGATTTTTATACAAAGTAGTCACATAGCTCATAGTTACTTTAAGATAAGCACACATGCAAACTGCGTTTCTCACAGTACCAAGTATGATCGGGATTCTTTCGTTGTCTGCCGGCAGAATGAAGGGTTATGTTTTTGCAATAGTCAAAATTTATCTGGAGGTCCCATTTTAGCCACACAAAGAGCCAGCAACCATATAGGTCCACATGTTAATATTAGTTAGCACAGATAAAAACATTTTCCACAAATATATGTGTGACTGAATGTGCGTTTTTAAGTGCATTTTAAAAATTAAACATGCAGTGTAGTTACAAATAAAGGTGCATATAAAGCCGGACCAGAACATCAGAAATGTATACATTCGTTGCACTGGCGCAGCAGATTAGGCTGTTGGTGTGCGCTGGAACTGCAGTTGAAACTGGTTCGAGGTCGGATGAAAGCCGAGAAATTCGGCAACACAAACTTGCCGCCCTAGCTGCAAAATTCAAGCTCCGTAAATGAAGAGCATGTGTGTGTTCAAAGTTGGGAGCATACAAACAGAAAAAATGAGATTTTCTGCACATTAAACCTATGAATTTACGTGCCGGTGATATTAGAACTGCTATTAACCATATTATTACACCAAACATGCTTCAGAAAAGTCCGTGCAGTTTCAAAGCAGGCACATACTTGGAAGAGGTGCTATTGGACATATTGAAACCTTCATCCACTGGCAGAGCTGTGGCACTCCGCGATCTCATGCGAGATTGGAAGATGTAAATATCACGTCGACCTATGTGGGCAGATCTACGTCAATTCTATTTTCGCCTCGTAGATAACGTATCTGGGTTGTCTATGGGGCAGAGACCGACTCATGCTAAAAACTGTTCGACATGTGACCAGCACGGATCCATGTGAAATTCGGGAAATTTGTGCTCCGAAATGCGCTGAATACTGTAGTGTAATTAATTTTGCATTCATCATTTATTTTTTAGCAGGTATAAAAGAGTAGCGCGCTGAAATTCTACGGGTTACGCACTTTCGATATGGGTCATTTCAGAGGTTATTTGTTTAGACCAGACGTATCTTTGTAATTTGTTTGAAAAGTGTACTTGAAAATAAATAGCAGTCATTAGCAAACGGCGTTTTGATTCTAACTTAGTGCTTGATTTATCCCTTTTGGTGACAATACGATTACTTCAAAATAATTTGGGTTTGTTCGAGTTTAATCCAGCAGCCATCTTGGAGTCATTTGGAAAGCAGCGTCGCACGATTGCGGTTTTAGGAAGGGATCAAACAGCGGCGAGGAGGAACAGGTTATCAAAAAACGCTGCCTAATTTTATTGAGAATGTTGAGCTCTATAATGATAATTAAGCTGGCCAAATGGGTGTCTGAAAGAGTCAGTAATAAAACAAAGTTTTCCTTTTTTCAATCCCCAAATAATTTTATTATTGTTTACTTCCTTGATTTTATAAACACTGAGTTGCTACCTGCGCAAAACAATAGTCTCATAACATTTGTGCTTGTGAAAAACCTGTTACGTGTGTCCATAATACTAAAATTTTTTGCGAGGGCAGGTACTAAAATAAATTGTAGGTGCAAAAATATCTGTTCCCGCAGTTCAACACAATTAATTATTATTCATTAATAAACATTTAGAAGAAATATATAATAACTAATATTCCATCATTTCTAATGCACCCATAGATAATTACAAATGAGTCAAGCACATTGTTTGCGAATTTTCTGGAATACGTTAAATTTCGAATACGATGTCTTGAAGGACGAGGCACTCTGTTTCATATTTTAATTATCAATAAATCTGCTTAACGCTTTTGTTCAGTATTCTAAAACACAACTGCATGATAAACATAAATTTACAAATTCTCAAGTATAGATTAAACACGGGTAACTCGAACATTTTGATCAAACTGTTTCTCATATTACAATTATTCAAACGTATTTGCAAGCTAAGACGATTTAATTAATTTATAGAATTACAATGAAACTTCTTTTAATGAAGTCCCTACATAAAAAAGAATCGTTAAATGGAAATTTCGTAAAACAGCAGTTTATTTAAAATGGTATAATAAATACTCCTGGTTGTTATAAAAAAGGCATTTGCGTTTTTAAGTATTTTCAGACACATATCATGTATTCGGAAAAAGAATTGTCCCGAAGGATGTAGGCTTTGCAACTGAATCTTTGCTTTTAAGTTTTAAGGACTTTTAAGATAATATGCTTCAATCCAAGGTATACCTTGGATGAATGTTACTAAATTAGATATTTTATAGTAATATATTTATTTATCTACAACTGCTTGGATAAGTACTTATTACGTCACTCATTTGACACTATTTCAGTTACGTAATGAAGCTCATTACACCACTGGTGATGTAATTAAAGAAATCCACATATAAACATTAATCAAATCAATTTTTATTAAAAATTACACACCACATTTTAAATGCAAAAGACAGACAAAGCAGGTCAATCAATGAAAATTAAGAAAAAATATAATTACATATTATATTAAACAAAACAAAGATAATAACTTAAGCCTAACTTATTTGTTATATATTTTAATAATAAAATTTTTACATTTAGATAGATGAATGCCAGACGAAGTCAACTGATTTGCATTTTTGTTAACTATGCTTAAATTTTGATTGCAAGCACTTGTTGTAGCTTGAGTGTCAGCAATCTTTTCTCTAAGAATTTTTGAAGCTATTCTTTTCTTATTTTCAATTGAAGTTTCAATATACCCTTCACAAACTGTGTTGGACCTCCAACCACCATGCCGTTTCACCGTGAGAAGATCTGCTCTCGAGTCTGCTAAAAGTGAAGTGGAAGATCGCCTAAACCAATGTCCCGTATAGTCTTGAGGATTTGGTAATTTGAGAAAGGAGGCAATCTTCTTTGGTATGCTACCAAATGTATTTATTCCAACTGGAAGCTTTATGCAGTTACCGCTTCTGTATCCGACAAAAAACCTTCCATGGTCTGCATAATTAGGACGCAAGGCCAGGTATATTCGAATTATTTGAACCATATTTACTCCCTCAATTCCCCCAGAAGTAACAAAGAATTCTCGGGAAACGTTGGTTTTTGTGTCTGCTATGAAGATATGGAAAAGCTGTCCTTCATCCTTTACGTTTTTCAACTGCAGATTAGTTAGCTCTCCCTTCCTGCAAGCACCTCCTAGTCCAATGATCAACGCAACCTTAAAGATGAATTTATGAATTTCATTGTACCTTACATCTTAAAAAGCTTCCTACCTTTGTTAGCAAAAATTCTTTATCGTTCGCTTCTTGTAAGAATTTTATAACATCCTGTTTTGTTAATATTTTGGATTTTTGGGTTTGTACCCCGCCGACTGCTTTTTTAAAAAAGCCACTAAATTATGAAATTTGCTGATATCCCCATTTTGCTTCATAGAAATTGTTGCTCGTAACATAGAATAGAATGCCCAGAGGCTGGAGGACTTGTAATTTTTCGCTAATTCTTCGAAAAATGCCAATAATACCTTCTCTCTTGCTTCATTTTTTATTTTCTTTGATGTACACCGTTCACTGAACCGTTTATAAAATTGCTCGTACTTCTTTTTCGATTTATCCGGTAAAAGTAACGAATGTCCGAAGGCAGACTTTCTGATTCACTCATTATTTTCCACTATATTTAGAAAATTTGTTGGAAAAATAATTTAGCACTGCAGCGTTGTTTATAACAAATCTGACTAGTTGCCATAGTAACGAATAATCTTTGGGGCCTTGATTTTGAATAAGAACATAAAATTTACTTCTGACATTTTCCTACTAAAATATTTTTGAAAATGACAGATCTGACATTTTTCTTAACGCACTTTTCTCAATTTTGGGCAGTTGTAGATAAAATTTTGTACGATACACGTGTGGTAATGAATCATTAATATACTTGTGTGCTTACATAACTCGTGCTACGCACTCGTTTGTAACTTACACACACGTATATTAATGATGCTGTTATCCCACTTGTATAGTAAATAACTAATGCTATCTTCAAAATTTAATAATTGTCATTATATTACCCAAAAACCCTTTGCAGATATTCACAAGGTGTTTTGTAAGTTGTTTTCAAATTTAAATTAATGTTAGATTTTGCATCATATTGGGTTCGTCTTGTTAGATCCCTAATAAGCAATAGCTAACATATTATCTAGAAATGTTACGAATATGATAACTAAAGCTGATATTATATGGCAAATGCATATTTTGTATAATTGATATGCCGAGGAAACTTTTTGCATATGTATACTAATTATGTGAAAACAAATCGTTTAAGCCAAGTTTCATTTTGCATATTTTGCATATTTATACGTTTTTGAGCATACTTTCTGGATTTTGCATATTTGGTTATATTTAGCAATAATTTGCGATGTATGAACTTTTTGAGATTTTTTTTAATTTACTATTTCATTAAATTTATTAATACAATTTTTCACTTTCTGCCGCTGGAGTGCAGTGCGCGTATCGAAATAAGCAGAGGAAAGGGGAAGCCGCTGTTAAAATCTTTGACTATATAAAATTAGACTGCCAGTAACCCCCGCTTTTCCCATAGAAGCAATGTATAAGGAATCAGTCAACATAGAATCCATTTCAAGAGTCAAACTTCAAGTGTTAGGTGAATAATAATCTGGAGGGGTTACGGGAAATCTCATTTCTATGTTGGCGTTTGCAGTCCATGTTTATATAGGCAAACGTTAAAATGAATGACGTTTTTGAATAAACATTTGAGAAATAAATATACTCATACAAAATAATTTAAATTTTATATTATTTAGAATACTTCTACATATTTTCAAAAAAAAAAATAATAGAACATGTTATGTGCATATATTGTAACTTTGGGTGCATATATTCAACAAAATGTATGCATTTATATGCGCATATTTTCGTACATTTGAGTGCATATAATTATCAGCTTTAATGATAACTGCCACAGGTAGAGCGACGATTTTTAGATTTCTGAGGCTGTTGTGACTCATAACATCTGTGGATTGTTCATTAGTTTATCGGTTTCAGTATGGTAATGGTTGCCACGTACGGTACAGGAATATTACCGCAAAGATACAGTTGTTTCAGTATTGTAATGGTTCACACGTACGATAAAGGAGTATTACCGTACAGAAACAGTTATGCCTTAGTTGCCAGCTTACTTTTGTATATGGAAAAAGATACTTTATATCCTGAGACCGGTAAATAGCTAAACAAATCTATGAAGGGCTTTACTCAGAACTTCCTTAGCAAGTAGACGTTGTAACAATAAACAATTTTAAAAGTCAAAAGAAACTAGAAGTAAAAATATATTAACTCACTTAATAATGAGAACTGCATCATTTAAAAAAAGAACATTACCAACGGTGGGATTCGAACTTCAGCGCCTGCGAATGCGATTTCAACGCCCGATCGTTCGTCGCATGTTACCAAGCAGGACCTTTCGAATTTTTGCGATGCAGCTGCATTAAACATAACGCACTTATTGGTTGCCTCCTTTTGTTTCTTTTAGGACACTTATCTTGCACCTGTTGGGTCCTATTTTAGTCAGAGGTAAAGCCTGTGGTATGTGGAAGTTATTACTTTTACCTATTTCTGAAAATTAACAACATTTTATCTGTGAAGGTACTCACACTGTATATCCTGGTTCCAAAATATGTAATTTTATGTCAAGGGAAAAAGTCTGAGCTATGTACAAAACATTATTTTCATTTAAGTAATACTTCTTGAGTTACAACAAAAAGTAGCAGAAGTAAATTTTTTGAAGTGCTCTCTTTGTATATATTTTAGCTAATTTTTTTCGGTTTCATTCCAGGAAGGCATATAATCCACATGCAAAGTGTCGTCTTCCTCCAACAAATTGTTTTAGTTATACCGGCAACAGACGGATCGACAGACAGACAGACAAACGAAATTAAGACAACTTTTTTTTGTTAAATCTAGGGACCGCGAACGTGAAGGTCTGAAAAAATATCGGAATATCCCGTAGATTTAGAAAATCCGATACTGAACGAATAACAAAAGGTCTTAGTTCGTCCTGAGTTTTGAGAATTAGCAATAATCACAATTTGCGTTATATTGTGTTAAAGACTATAAATAAAAAAGTAATTTCTTAAAACCGATTTAGTACAGTATTCGGGTGAAGTGCTGGTTATTTCAAACCTATAGAGATGGAATCATTTTTATCCTAGAGAGATGGAGTTCTAGAACTTTGTTGTTGTAAAAAGATCATCTTTTACTATGCTAAGTGGAATTTTATTTCCTAAAATAGAGCGCAGAGTTGTAAAAAAATCGTTAAACATGGAGTTTCATAAAAGAGAAGTTTATTAGAAAGAAGTTCAATTGTATTTAAAATACAATAACTAATATTACGTTGTTGTTATATACGAGTAGATACACTCATTTCAATTTGTGTTTTTAGAATTCCATATGTCATCTTTTTTACATAGATACGAAGCGCTATCAAAAAATTTGAGAGTTACGTGGGAGATAATAATTTATTTAATCCTTGATTAGACATTGTACAAATTACTTGAAGAGAGATGCCTTTGATTGATGGTTGACGGTTGTTTTTTAAGTCAGAAATAAAATGCGATGTCTTCAAAATCACGTCCGTGGTCTTTTTCAAATTTACTTTTAACATGTTATTTTATTTGCTATGGCATATTTATTGCATAGATTAACATGTTTACATATTTTACAAACTGGCTACGAAATGCCCCATCCCTTGGATTCGATGATGCATCTCCTTATTACGGAATATTATTAAGTTTCAAACTACACACACCTCACGGCGAACAAAGATAAAAATATTTTATTTAAATGTAATGTAAACCAGTTCATCTAATAATCTAACCATAAACTTGCAATAACAAATGAACTAACATGTTAAAAACAAACTTGAAAAAGGTCAATGGCGTGGTCGAAAGTTGGTTCGAGGAGATATCATTTTTCATCTCCGACCCATAAAATGACCGTCAACCATCAATCATATCATTAAAATGTAAGGTCATTTGTTAATGTAAATTTAAGCAGTAAAATGAGTTTAAAAATATATAATAAAAAAACTATTGCCATTTGAAAGTAAAAGTGAGCATACCAGTAAATCAGATTATTATAATTTTTTTAATTGACACTGCAGGTATTCTATAAAATGCCTAATAGGGGCTACTTTCAAGGAGACTAATAATTAGAAACTTTTCTTAAAGCATACCTTATATGTTAGATTCGGTCCCGAAATCAATTGTTAGAAGAACGCGTTCTATCTACGATCTCTTCCAAAACACTTCCGCATTTCAGGACCTGATCTCTAAGAAACACAACAAAAATTTACATGGAAATTATGTTCAGATCAGCAGTTGTTTGTGGTTTAAGTTGATGCCAGGATATGAGTTACACTTGTACTAGGGTTGAATATTTTAAAATACACTTTTGATTGCAAATGAATTCTTATCGGCAAGTTTGTATTGTTTAGCTTTCTCTTATAGTATACTCACATACACCTGTGTTGATCTCCATTTCGGGTATCTACTGTAAGTACTGGAATTTCTTATTCATTTTCGTATTTGGTGTTCCAGCCTTCTGCCGGATGTTGATTTGTGCGTAGCAGCCTTTGCATTCATTCGCAATTACTTAGTACTTGAGTTTCTCAAGGCGACTAATATCTGCAGTCTGTATTTATTTGCTTGCAATATCGACGAAGCAGCAGAACAAGCTTGTATCTTAATAGATATCTGTCGGGCAACTCGTACGTCTCGTTAATTTGTACGTTAAATTCTCGTTAATTATACAGCGCATTGAGCTGTGAAATGCCGCATTACATGCTACATGACTTTACAGCCTGATTTGAGAGATACCGAGTCAACAAGATAGTTCATCAGTGCTAATAACCATTATATCTTGTAACAACCGAATCAAGACTTTGGGCATTATTAATATTGCTAATTTAAACGTGTTTAATTATGTGGTAGCCATGGATGACTGCGTTTAAACATGTGGAATGCTGTTTCCATGACAAATCAAATATTTAACATCCCCTAAATGTATGAAATTTTATTGTTCATTGAAATGTTAAACAGTGTTTAACATGCATCCACTCGAAGGGACAATTTCCTCCGTGGCGGAGGCGGCAACCTTTTTAATTTCATCCGGGATAACAAGGAACTCGTTTTGCGTTTCCATTTTAAGATTTTTATTATGTTTACGACAGGCATTATAGCAACATCACACATATTCATGATAGTCCGATTTCGATTTAGCAGTTTTTAGTAATTATAATTGATTCAAAATTATTCCCTCAGTGAACAATAAACTAATGAACGCATTTCGAAGGGTAACCGTCTTAACATTTCTCACATAAATTATTACCCTTGCTTCGCTACGCTCGCTCGAATGTTAAGACTATTAAGACCCCTCTAAATACGTTAATTACTATTAATAAGCCAATAGATTTGCCATGGCTTATATTAGTTCAGGACTAAATCTTTATATAAAATGTTGAAATATATGTGCGTTACCGACATATTGTTTTCAGTGCTTTCCCACCAATGCATAATAACACTTATAAGATTGTTTTAGTTTTCTCTTATGCGTTTTATTGCTTCACGTAAGAATAACCAAGTATTTCCTTCTACTCCAAAGCTGCATTGTAAATATTTTCCGGCGGTCTTACAAGGTTCAAAACACAAATGCTTCATCAGAATATCGTAGTAAGTAGACCGGTAAAAACAATAGGAAAAGCTTCAGAAATAAAAAATTACAATAACCTCGTAAACACAGTCGTTCTTTGCGGTAGCAGCATGGGTTCGTAAAACATCTAATTTTAGACCGCAACTATTGAAAGCACACGCTGGCAAGAAATTGCGTCTAGGTTTTGTTGCAAGTTTTTGCACTTATTAATTAAATTCTGGTAGATGGTAGATGATTGGATTAGTTGTCGTTTAAATAGAATTTTGTTGTACAAGCGCCCCTAGACACGATGACAAATTAATTTGGTTATCACGTGGAGCTCAATCAATAAATTTCTAATCAGAAGTACATCCAGGTTGAGTAGCGTTCCTGTAACAGCTGCAACAATTTCAGCTGTTATATATTGCCATACATAATTAATAGCTCTATTTGTGTCTGTATAATGACAGCTTTAATAATAACTAAAAAAGATTTCTGGTTACAAACTTATCTGTACGTGTTGATGAAACTAACAGAGGGTGAAGTAACTTCACCGAAATATTATCTTTATTTAAAAATATTCATAAAAACACGTGGAACGAACTAAAACACATTTGAGGCGTATGGAACTTCTATTAATAAAGTATTTCAAAATAATCTCCATTAGCATTAAGACACGACCTTCACTGCTTCCGTAACGCAAAATCGTTTTAGGTTATTGTACGTACCCTTCTCCCACAGTTTACTGCACCTGAGCGTCCTCTCAGCACCAAGAACGTGATAGTTTCAAGAGGAAAAGTTCAGACCGTAGGGAGGACTGTTTATTTCTACAGTTTGTGGTATAAGCAAGCACATATTTTGCCATAAAGATTATTCCACACGACTAACAATGCTCTTAGTTCTTACAATGCGCTTTTTTGTAGAGGCGTAATTTTTTTGCGTTTTCTTCCAACTCCATCTTCATGCCATTATACTACCACCGTTATGGCATGGAAAACTTCTTTATAAACAATAACCATTCTCATATACTGCAACTGAAATTTAACTAATGAGTCCAACTTATCGTTGCTCCCAGAAAAAGCGTACACGCCTCTTTGACAAATGCGAACTTATTCAATTGAACCGCCTGGTCTATAAATCACACCATACTGTATAGATACAAAAACGTGTTTCACCTGAATCGACTTTATGAATGTAATCAAATAATAAATACGTATCGGCAGGCACAGTCCTCAGCTGAATATTTTTGAATGTAAGATACGTTACAGGATTAATGTCACATCTTGTTTTCGCTTTCCAAGTTCGGCAGTTTTCAAACGCACCGAAGATATATTTACTTTGTAATGTTTCCATGTATAGCTAATAAGAAAGAATATTCCACAACATTTTACTGTATTTGCAATTTAGACAAGGAAGTTTTGATTTTATTGAAATTGTAAATTTTCTATAGTACATTAAAATCTCTTCTAACCAAAAAAACTGTTCAGAAACAGCTCTTCAGTATAGTTATTCGATTTTTCTAATAAAATTATTGAGTAGTGTACGTCTACACAGTGCTTATACTACCCCCCGTCCAAAAGACCAAGGAATTGTAATCATGAAAAATCATCTTCTCAGATTTATTCAGTTCTTCACGTTTCAGGGTCCCTAGATGACGAAAACATGTTCTTGGAAATCTGTCTGACTGTTTGTGGGTCTATCCGTCTGCTTGTTTATCTATCTATCCGACTGTCTGCCTGTGCGTTAACCTATTGGCATCATAGCTCAAAAACCATTTGTTGGATGAAGAAAATATTTATTTATACTTTCGGTCAAATATATACAACGTGTGCACCTTCAAATAATATAATGTAAATTTTTGGTTTACCTGAGGAACAGATAATAGTACATAGCTCAGGCTTTACCCTTGAGAAAAATGAGACCCAACAGATACAGGCTAAACATTGCAAACGGAACAACATCGTACATTATCTTTGTAACGCAGCGAGAAGCGCAAGCAATGTGAACCCAGTCGTGGCAGAGTGGTTAAAGCGTTTAACTCGGTCCAACACGCGCCTGGGAGTTCGAGTTCTAATCTCACCGCCCTTTTACTGTTTCAGTATTATTACCATTATTAAGATATTTGTACCTATTTCGCACATAATTTTAAACACTCTTGTTTTTCATATTTGCGGAATTTGGAGTTTTAAATCTTTCACTTGGGAGAGAAGTTGCTAGTAGAGTCTTCAATAGAAGGTAGGAAAATAGCAGTCATTAAAAAACAAACTCTGCCACGCACATCTGCGAGTAATTAGAGATTATTTTAAGTTGTAAAGTACTTACTATAATTTGAAAAGTGGTATAATTTCTAATGTACTTAATATCACTACTTGTAATATATTATAATTTAGTGTAGTGTAACTTGCAATGCAGTTTTAATCTAGCGTCTTCAAATTAACTGTGTAATAACAAATAAACTATAAATCACATAGTGATACTTATTTTAATATCGCTAACTGGCTTTTATTTATTCTTATTTCAATATTCGAGGATAATTTTACAAAATGTAAATGTATTTTGAAACTTTTATGTTTACACGTAATGCTAACGGGATCTTACAATATTCACTCCGACAACACATCTAGAGGTCCATTATAAAGAATTAAGTATTAAAACAGAATACCATTAAGTTACGGCAGTAACAAGTAAAACTGTAGGACAAAAGCTGATAGTAGCTACAATTTATTGTCCACCTAGATCCTAGATACAATCAAAAATATATGCTGTATATATTGGTGAAACAGGACGTTCAGTAAAAACTCGTATCTCTGAACACCAGCGCTGCTACAAGTCGGATTTTTTTTCATGATTAGCCACCAGAAAACACCAAAGCGATACCGAGAATAAGCAGAAAGATCAGCAAGGCCATTGGGTTTAACAAACACCTGAATCGGGACCAGGGCTTTCTTCTTCCTTCTAGGTGTAAAGCGCCAATTGCTTATAAATTCTCGCCTTCTTCTTCTGATTGTTAGAATAGTTCAGCCTCTGGCGTGGTTTACAAGTTGCGCTACCATGCTCTTTTGCTTTTCTCATTTTCTCCACTTATGAAAGTGGGCGAAACGTTGAGTTATTAGACCTGAATAACGACCCGATCCAATCTTTAAAGTCGTTAATTACCTAATTTTCGAGCTATGGGTTAAACTTTTATTGAAGACGCCCAAGCAATATTCTATTTTTACTATCCCGAAACAGGCTCGGACTTCACGAACACCGTGGACCACCCCTCCCCGCGATAAAGCTGTGGACAATTGGAGTCTCTAATACTGTTGCCCCCCAACGCAACTTAGACCTGTGTTAAGTGCGGTCTGGTGTTGCATTACGTAGTTTATCGTAACAAACAATATTCAAAAAATTAGATATATGACATATTAATTCCAAAACGAGCATTATTAATTTTTAGCAAGCCACCGATTTGGAAATTTCACTTTAATGAAATGGCGTGAAAACATTGCGACATTATGTATTTTACTTACAGTTAATTTTGATTGGCTTTTTGTGAAAAATTGACTCATTTCCTTGATTTTTTATTATAGTGTAAAATAAGTAATCAGCACAAAATTATTGTAAAACACTGTACCTTTGAAACTGACTTTCTTCTGGAAGGAACAATATTTTTCTTCAAATTCAAAACATTCAAATTAAGGGGACGTACTCGTATATTTAATTCATTGCGAACATGTTGCAGACTGGAATTTATGTGCAAATACGTTGGTCCTATTCTTTAATCGTAATTATGCGGGGTTAGATGATTACAAGGCGTTAAAGTATTGCTTTCCCTAATGATTTTACAACAAAATTCTATTGCACCATTTTAAAGAACCCTAGATGATAATTCAGTTGTGGCAATTTGAGCATTTTTTGTTGGCTCGTTTGAAAACACTCTAGAAATGTGTTAATTAAATTTTGATATTTTGAATGAAAATATCAATTTTACCTTGGATGGGGAGTGTTTTTCACAGGTGAGTGATAAACTTCTCGTGTTAGAAAATGGGGCTACCAAAATAAAAGAAATTTACTCAAGCACCCAACAGTGGAGGCCCTTTTTCATTGAAGGGGCAACTGCTTTTTCAAAAATGCTTTATTATATATATTTATGTCAAATTTTAACAATAATTAGTTTAGGTCGCATTAATGCTTTCTTCAAATGTAAAAATGTTATCAACAATTTAAATAATACCTGTAGATTGTTTAGGGCAATAACAAATACTGAAATTGCACAAACTGGCTCATCATACATTGTCCTCTAAAAACCTAAATGTATTAAACTATAAATTCACTAGGAAAGCCAATATTTGAACACTTTGAAATTAGGATGGAATTAGCGTCCGCCTATGCAGCACCCTGCATAGGCCATGCTAAATGCTTAGTAACTACTTCAGTATACAGAAAAATTGTAATATTACTATCAGATTCGTAAATTTAGTCACTCTGAAAGCTTTCTGCAAAGTGGAAAGATAAGATAGTAAAACGCTGACTATACCAACGAATTTCAGTACCTAAATCTATTAAACGACATAAGCAACAATTGCATTAAGTACTAGTTGTTTAGGTAAGCAATGTAAACTATTAGTGAAATTAATTACTTGACACTAAACGCCGTTTGATCTAGGACTGATTAATTTCGATAGCGTAACAGCTGTTATTGATTTCTCGCGTCCTCGCTGTATTTCAACGGCAAAAGATATATCAAACGCAAGCCCCAAAACTGTGGCGGAATTGGCAGAATTTAAAAAATTCAAAATACTGTACGTTTTTCGTAATTAATAGGGACAGTAACCCTCTGCTTGCTCCAAACTATGTTTTAATTAACTATAAATTGTCCAGCTGGCACTTATGCTGCTTTATGGTCTCATTAATTTAATTTACAACTAGAATTTGCAATTCTGTAAGAATAATACAGGGTTAAATTGTTTCGTAATGACAATGTGATTATACTGCAATTTGGCATTTGGTCTGAAATTTATGAAACAATAAGTGTTTGCTTGAATGGACCGAGCAGGGAATTTGAATAGTTAGATGATCTTGATTACATGCTTATTCATCCTTTATTAGGTAATGTTTAACAATGTGGGCTAAGCAAATTCATGTAGTAGTGTTTCACTTTAAAACAATTAATTTATGTTTTCACTTGAGAATCAATTAATTACAACATTAATTTTTCTAGCAAGTTTAAATTTATCTAATATGGTTATCCTTGCACAGTTGCTTTTTAGTACTTAGGGCAAAATATCAATTTTAGAATTATTACAGTTCCTTGTTGCATATGCAGTATACGCTTTTATAGAACCCATAAAACCTATAGAACATTTTGCAGTTGTATGTGCCGCAGCCAGTTCAATTTATACATGAAAATATTTAATATACGTAGTAATCAAGTAAAAAAACTATTACAATCTTTATAAAGAGATTTACTCGGAACTTCCTTCGCTAGTAGAAGTTTTGAAACTAAAAATTTTGAAAATATCAAAGTAAAACAAGAGTGTTCACAATTATGTACGAAATAAGGTACAAATAGCGTAACATTGCTAATAGTACCGAAATATTAAATAGAAACACCTTGTAATGGGCATTACATCAATTTGCAATTAAAAAAGATGCGGGCGATGGAATCCAAACTCGCGAGTTATTAAGCGAAAACCGATTGCTATTTTTAACCAGACTCGGAAGGCAGACATTTACACCACAGCCGTACGCAGGTACCTTTATTACGTTTGCTTAAGGCTGTTCTATTAAAAAAAAGCTCTGACTATATGATATTCACTATATTTTTTCGGTCCCACTTCAATGAACTCTAAAAACAATGTGCAAGGTATTATAAGGCCCATTTATTGTCATTTCGTAATTTATTTAGTAACTTCACGGGCCGAAAGCGCCCAGCGTGTAGGCAACACTACTAGCATGTCGAATTTAAGGTTCCGGCGAGCTGCAGAGTTCTGCTTAAATACAGTTTCCTATGCACTCTGCAATTCTTTCCGCGAGGGCATTAATTGTCGCTAGATGGCCATACAGTTTGGCGTCGTTTCTGTTTTCCCAAAATGTCAGTAAGGTGTTAAACACTGTTCGTTTGGCCGGAACGGAATCTCGAATCATCGTGTCCTGTAAACATGGCTGAGATAGATTAAAGGATTGCAGAAATTAACCGTTGCGTCAGGCGCATGTAGCATAAGCTATTTGGCCACATTTTCGGCCCTAAGCCGTGGAAATCTAAAATTGTTGGTCGATCACATTTTTGGTGTGAGTTTAGGCAGGATATTCTGGTAAGGCGTTTTATCCCCGTTTATTTAAATTGCTAATTTGGTATATATACTTAGCCTTTAAGCTACCGGCTAAAATTTCATAAGAGGGCGAAGGCCTACTGCGTGGCCGAGTGACGTGCCGTCTAGTATGTGGATGTTACCGCTGGCCCCTGTATCTTTCAAGCAGCCCCAAGGCAGCCTCCTATGTTGCCAGTAATTGTGATCGAATAATTGCCATGCTATTGAATTCCTAACGGCCTCGCCGTTTGTTATCTTAATTTACTAATTCATATCTGCCTTAATCTTTAAAGTTAGCGGCTTCACCGCTGTTGTAGTGGAATGTAATTTAGGTGTGTTAAATGAGTCAGTTTCAAGCTGAGTTAGGTCAGTTATAATTAACGTAGCTCTGCATCCTAATAAATTAGCTGAGCGAATGGTAAATCCAGGTACGTTTGTTCCATAACTATGGCCTTAGTAATTAAGTTCGCTGGAGAGAAAACTACCCCAACAGGTTATTTGGTATACCACTAAGCATACAGATATCTGAAGGTGTGAGTACTTGCGAGGGCCAATTTAACACATTAAAGGTGGAACGTAGTACCGCTGTGCCATTCACTCAGTATTTGGCATGTTACTAAATTACCTGTTTTGACTAACTTACAGTTTAAAGTGATTCATTTTGGAAATTAGCTTTTACACGTCCTCAGCGAAGGCTGTGTTTCCTGGCGCACACTGTCTCATGTTTTGTTCCATTAAGATTGTGATATTTACATATGTGATATATTTATTTTTGTGATAGTATTGTTATTGTCCATTAATGCCAGTAATTAGATATCAATTGTATTCCCCTTGTTATTAATTCATTATCTGTTTGAAACATTATACGATTTATCGAACTGCGGGTTTTCATTGTTCATGCAGTATTGTTACCTTGAGAAATTTAATGGTTTGTTGGCTCAAATGAGCTAGGGAACATTGGCCTGAAACCCCTATAATTTTAACCGTTTAGTTTTGAAGATAAGTCACCTCTGTGCCAGTGCGAGTGCATGTTTCGATTTACTATCGGCAATTATTAATGTATCAATTAGATTTTATCTATTCCTGACTTAAACCGAAAATAAACATTAATTATTTTCATGTGCTCACCATGCATATTGGATAGAAAATATATTCGATTTCGGGACAGGTATGTAAAATATGGCCATTCTCCAACAAATAGCTTTTGAGCTATACCGCCAATAGGCAAACAGACACATAGACTGAAATACGCACAGACAGACAGACGGACAGACAGATAGCCAGATCGACGTAACTGGGAAAACGTCTCTTCGTAATCTAAGGACAATAACACGTGAAGATGTGAAAAAATCACGAAAAGTGATCTTTTCACGAATACAATAGGTACTTCCTTTGTATTTCAGACGAGGAAAGTAGAAAATCCAAGTGGCGTTAAAGAAAATGCTATTATTAAGGGGACTTAATTCGACACGAGTGCTTGTCCAGTAGTCATGCACATTTATTGGAAGGTTTAATATTTCCAAGTGTTTACAGATTCTATATTATACAAGTTTTACATATTTTCAGATTCACCTTTCACAGTAGTGTATTTAAGTAGTTTAATACATATGCAAACTTATCTAATACTGTCAATATTAGAATTAAATTTCGGCTTAGACCGAGTCGTCTTTGTAGATAAGCACCCAGCATCCGTTGGCTTAATATGCCTAACAACTTGTGAACTTAAGCAAGGGTTTGTGCAACGGTTATTTCCTTTGGTGCCTCGTGAACTCTAAGCCACCCGTGATTTGGTCAGCAAGCAACAGTTCTTAAGACTTTGGTGACCAGAACATGTATTTGGCCCTTTACAAAAGAATGGATGTAAAACCACCGCCATACGCAAACCACTAAACAAAACTATGACACACAAGGCTATAGAGGAATCCGCACCTCTGGAAAGCTTAGCGTTCCTACCTTACAGTAAAGGCTCAACTGATAAGATAGGAGGTGTCCTAAAACGATGCAACATTAAACCTGTATTTACGAACAATGAAACTTTGGGTAACTTTTTCAAGTCAGTAAATGACAAAATATCAAGTTCAAAAAGAACTCACGTAGCTATACCACATTTCTTGTTCTTGTGGCTCGAGCTACATCGGAAAAATTGGTCGTTCCACTGATCTAAGAGTTCAAGTATACTTTTTTAAATGGAACACCCTTTATCTATTTATGGATATTGAAGCCTCCATAAGTTCTACTTTTAATTCTAACTTATTCTTTAAATTGCTTTATCGATTCCAACTCATGAGCGTTTTTGGTATTTTTTTTTTTGGTCAACATCAAGCTTTCGTTTATGTCGGCACATTTCTCCCACTTTTGAATATTTGTTTTCTGAAAATTGAGGCGTCGTCATTTAGAATACAAAAATACTAATGTTCCATAAAAACGGGATATTTCAACATAAAGTGTTCAAAATACCGGTTCAAGTTTCATTATCTTCAATTTTCATTTTCTCAATTTTTTTAAATGAATGCCCTATATTTTATTGCAGGAATAAATAAAGCCTTAAATTTCCTTTATTGTAACCCCAACATGTTCTGCTTTATCTAAAGAGCGTTTGAGAGTTTAAGCTTTTAATAAAAAATTACGATAAATGTGTACTATTTGTCACACGGTTTTTAATAATGCCGGTAAAAAACCGATTTGACGGTTGACCGGTTCTCAATTAACCACGATTTTCCTTAAATCGAAAACCGGTAAACCGGTTAACCGAAAACCTAATATAATCGGTTCATAGACAGTTTTGTAAACCTGTTTAAAAACCGGTTTCTAAATCTGTTTACGTTCCAGTTTACAAACCGGTTCTTAAACAGGTTTACAAATCGGTTCTTTAACCGATTTAAAATCAGATTATTGGTTAACCGGTTTACTTGTGTTCGATTTATGATAAAACCGCGGTTAACCGAAAGACGGTTAACCGTGAAAGCGGTTTTTTACCAACACTATTATAAACCATGCCCCAAATATTACACATTCATCGTTTTTATTAAAAGCTCAGTTTCTCAAACACTCTTCAGATTAAAGTACATGTTGGGGTCAAAATAAAGAAAATTTAACTCTTATTTATTCCTTCAATAAAATATAGGATGTTCCATTTAAAAAATCGAGAAATTTGAATCGGTATTTTGAACACCCTGTATTGTAATATCCAGTTTTTATGAAACTTTGGAATTTTTTATCTTAGATGACGGCACCTCAATTTTCAGGGAATAAATATTCGAAGGTGTGGAAAATATGATGTTTTAAAATTTAAATGAAAGCTGGATATTGACAAAAAAATCCTGGAAACGTTCATAAGTTGGAACCGCTGCATGCAAATTAAAAGAAAAA
The DNA here is from genome assembly GCA_940337035.1 of Agriotes lineatus. Lineage (NCBI taxonomy): Eukaryota > Metazoa > Arthropoda > Insecta > Coleoptera > Elateridae > Agriotes > Agriotes lineatus. The sequence continues at coordinate 164,301,247 of OW679194.1, read as the reverse complement.
TTAGATTTAAACGTAGAACCTATAGGGGCTTGAATAGCAGTAAAGATATGCAGGGCGTTCGAATTAAAAAAATTGATAATTTTTTAAGCCAAACTTGTTTGGAACACCCTGTCAAAATAATTTTAAAATGTGCTCCCTGCAACCACATTAGGAACAGCCTAATCAAAGTTTCTGTCGGCAAAAAAGTAAAGGCGTATTCGGAGATCGGCACCCGGACACCCTGTATACAACTGCAAAATATACTGGGAAAAACCAATTAACAATACAAGTACTAAATGGTGACTACTTCAAATACCTGCATTTTGGACAAAAAAAGCTCTTAATAAAACAAAGCCAATCACTACCGATTTGAGCTATAATGGGGAACACAATACCTACCATTTTAGAATCAATGACGATGTCTTTAATCATGGATGTCTAATAATAGATCAGGAAATGCGAGACAGTATCAATCAGTTTTAGGATTCCTAATTATAGACAAGCATTTCTTCCCACACGAAATAATTGATATAGGAACGGTAAACACAGTTGGCTGAGGCATTCAGTAGCAAGCCCAGAAAACTGCAGAATTGTTTCATAACAACAGATAACAACATCTACGTATAATAATAAAATGCCGTATTAACAAAATCAGTTCAAGTCATAATATAGAACAGCAGTTGATGAATTCTTATTTTAAGGGAGAAATTGAAATGTTAAGTATAGTTTAGACGAGGTATTAATAAAATACTTATGCACGTAACAATTTCAATAGGCTAGCTAAAAATATAAGATAGCCGACATATAATAAACCCATTTAACATAAAGTAAATAAATGCTACGAGTTTCCAAGAACTAAAACATAGCAGAGTGATAAATCAATTGTAGTTTGGAGTAAAGCCTATACAAAGTGTAAAAGGGTATGCCTTTAGCCAGGAAATATGAAACAATTAAGTTCTTTCAAGTAAACAATGACTTTGGGAACCAAAAGGTAGAAAGGTAAATTAGGTAGTAATGTAAATATAATAAACAAAAACGGCTACCTTAAGACCTGAAGGAGCTATTAAAGAATACAATTGCGAGAGATAAAATAAACGCATAAGTATGTGCGCAAAGAAATATTACTACTAGTTAATTAGTTAGTAAAATTGGATTGTTTTTCTTCTTCTTCTTTACATGTTATATGTATATGGTATGATTCATGCTATCTTCTATAATATAATTTTCCTTAATGTGTGTTTGTCTGTGTGTCTGTCGCACAAAATAAAATCTCACGTTCCGGCTTCACAGATGTTTATATTTGTTTAGGTTTTGTTTTTATTATCTTAGCGCTCGGTTCGGAGCTTGACCTTCCGCGTATCCTATTTCACGTGCGCGTAGCGCGCAATTTGCTTGTGTGTTTATTAATTTACTAAAAGGTCAGGATTAAATAATGCTCGTTCAGATAACTAAACCGACATAATCCTCATCAACAGCTAGTATGTTTTTAGTTGTATTCTTCTTTTCGTTGATATTTAATGTTGAAGATAAGAGAACAGACTTTCAACAACACAATGTAATTTAAATAAAGTTCCAGCATTCAAATATAGATATCGAGACTATCCATCCATGTTCAGCTATTTTCTATTCGTTGGGTCTCCATAATATTTTTCCAGATATTCCAGTATTGCGCCACTTGGTGCCAATTTAGTCCTCCTACTCTTTTGAGGTCGTTGCTCCACCGTATCTGTGGCCTTTCGACCCTTCGGCTGTTACTCCAAGGTCTCCACTGTTATTAGCTCACCACTCATTTGCCCTGACTGCTCTTTGACCTTTGTTCTTTCTCTGATACAAGCATTCGGGTTGTGATCTTTCAAAGATATTACGAGTATTCTCCTCTTTATTTCCCTTTGTTTACCAATTACCTTCATAAAGTTCCCAGATCTCTGCCACTGCCAGAATGCACTGATGGTATACTGCTATTTTAAATGCAAGCGGGATGTTCATTGTTAAGATATCATTTATTTCATTCTATACTGTTACCATGCTAATAACTCCTTAGTAAGGAGTTGTGTTAAGATGCATTTCCAGCACAAATGTTGTTGAGAAAACCATAACATAACGAAACGTTATTGGCATTTAATCATCATATACATAGGACTTTTCTGACGTGTATTGTTGGTGGCACTGTCAGTCTATTATTATCTATTAGATACTTTTTATTTTTGCTTATAGTTAACACCTTATTCCTGTAACTTAATGCTGTTATTCTTCTTTAAGGTAGTTTGTTTTCGCGATAAGATCTACATACGTAGATTTCATGCAAGATTATGGAAAATATTAGAAATATTTAAAACGTTACTGTATAATGTACATTATACAAAGAGAAGGAGAACTTCTGAACTTGTTTTGATTGTAAAATATCCAGAAGCTGCTGGACGTTACTGCATAGGAAGGCGGATATACGAAAATAAAAGACAAAGCTATTTGGTAAAGATAAATTGAAGTAAAGTTTCGCGCCTAGAAAGAATCTAATTATCGTGTTCTTTTTGAATTGCAAACAAGAAAAACATCACAGGAGGTTCGTGGGAAAATCGTCGACTGGCGATGGCGGCTTAATTGTTTCGAAGGAATTTCTTAGACTAAGGTTACAAAGTGAATAGTTGCGCTGTTCAACTTTTCAATTATAAATAACTTGTAGGCTTTTTTATAAAGTGGGAAGTAAAGCAAACAGACGATATTTTAGTTAGCTGTTTTCACTAAGTCCGTTAGTGATACTACTTAGTTGGCAATGATTTCCTTACAGCGTTCGAACTTTGTTATTCTGTCCGAATATGGCTGGGAGCTAGAAAATATTTTCCGATTGTACTCTTACCTATAGCATAAACGGGCACGTGAATCTTTTTATACGAGCTATGCCAATCATTGTTAATTTATGGGTTCTTAGAAGCTAGACGATGTTAGTTAATTTGTAAACATGCCTCATATTTTGAAGTATATGAATATGAACACTAAAAGGGTCTTATTTTTATTGAAATCTGTCATTTTTACGTTTCCTACACTTTACTCGCTGATCATCGAAGCGCCAGCACAAAAACATTCTGAAAATATACTTTCGCCCTATTGCGATATTTCACACGTATGTCATTGTCGGAAGACAAGCTTTATGACATTTATATCTTTTCAAGTATTTCAGTGTCTCAATTGAAATTATTTATTGTCCAATGGCCTGTAAAGCTGATGAATGGGATTTCTTTAAACTATTTAAATGCCAGTTTTGCAGTAACGGCAGTAGTAATTGTCATAAACTATATATTTTGGGTGAGGGAAGTGTATTTTATTTTTCTATTATTTTTAACACGATGTCTAACAGAATACATAATATCCCAATGATAAGACATCACGTATTACACATATATACATAGATGGTTAACGTTAACATATTTAGAGATTGGACGAAAACCAAAAATATATTTAACTATGGATGCATAATTAGTTTAATAATTTAAATTAAAATAATTAATTTTAAATTAAATACGAGCAGAGTGAAGCTCTGCCGTAATTTTAGATTTAAATTGTGTATTAGATACTGAAAAAAATTCTATATGACTGTAAAAATTATTATAGAAGTCCATAATTCTATATAATAGTGCATTTTTAAATGAATTAGAATGGCAAGTTTGAAGATAAAACAGTGAGTGTTTCCGAGTCGGATATTGGGGAACATTGAAACTGAAATTATGTAGCAAGATCGTATCGATTTTATTATAGATCACTTTATGTATAAAAGATAGATCTAGCATAATGCGTCTATCGGATAAACTTAATAGACCATTCAGTTTTAAGTTGTGGTCATAGGTATTAAAGAACCACCGTCTATGGAACTTGAAATTCAGTTTATTAATAAAACGTGTTTGAGCTCTTTCTATTTTATTAATGTAAATATCATACTGGGGGTTCTATACGATTGAAGCATATACAAGACTAGCTGTTACCCGCGACTTCGTTCGCGCGAGGTTCGTTATTTGTGTATTAAATAATGACTAATTATTTTGTGTCATCCCATCCCATCTCGTCTCCGTCTCCGTCCCCGTCCCTTTCCCCGTGTCCGTCCCTTTTTCCGACTCCGTCCCCGTTCCGTCCCGTCCCGTTTCCTCTCCTCCCATCCCATCCCTTCCCTTCCCGTGCCGTCCTAGTAGAGTTGTTGATGATTGTTGTATTTAAGCGAGAAATCTATTCTCACAACATTTGCTGTAATATTAGTTGATGGATCAGACATAGAATGAAAATGTTTACTAGCATATTATTGAAGCTAATAAAAGACCCAGAATTACTAAACTCGAAATCACCTCTAATGTTGAAAATGTCATCAACATCATATACTTTGTTCAAAAATGAAAAAACCACCAACGTCGCATCACCTCGCTATTACTACTGGCAACTTTGTTTAGTGGAAAATTTGGTTAGAATTGTAATTTTAAGGTTATGTGTTTATTAAGTATCAAGTATATCAGTTTGTATGAATTTCTTTGTAACATCGTCCAATAGATGTCTTAATACTTGTCATTAACAAATTTCGATGCCTTCTAGGAAAACTTGAAGAAATTGAAATTTTATTTTGAATCAAATAAAACTCATAATCAGAAATATGCCAAAATATGTACTGTTACTATTATGGCACTAATAAATAATCGTCTATAACATAGGTAATTTAAAAAAAATACCAACCTAGTTCAACAGCGTTTATACTACGACAAGTACTTGAAAAACTTCAATGTACCAACGTACCTGTGCTTCATTGGCTTACAGAAAACATTCGATAGGATTCAGCTACATGAGATAATAAATATCTTATATAAGAGAGATATTCCCAGTAATCTGATAAATGTAATCAGAAATGTATATACTGATAATTATGCTACCCTCAGAATAAAAGGAAAACTTAGTCATTCTATTCCTGTTGAAAAGGGTATTAAACAGGGCGACTCGTTTAACCCCTTACTGTTTAACTTAATAATGATCGAAATAATCAACAGCGTTAAGGGTCTTAAACAATATAAGATAGGAAACAGTGAGATAAAAATTATATGCTATGCAGACCTCCAAAGACTAATTCCAATTTTACAAGTCAGCTACAAAGTATTATATGACCATCTCAACAAACAACACAAATTCGACGACAATCTCAAAAGAACCTCTCACGTGCAAACAGGCAATTGATAATTAAATTAAATTCTAGAACAAGTAATGAGTATAAACTACCTTGATGTAAAACTAACAAGCTACGGCAATTTAGAACAAGAAATTGAAGAGCAGATAGTGAAGCTCAGTAGAATAAGGGGCCGCCTAAATACTACAATATGGAGAAAGAAACACCTGCGAATGGACACAAAATCACGTATTTATAAAGGAGTAACCAGACCCATAATGACCTACACGGCTGAAAGAAGAAGTAATAGGGCAAGAACAAAAAGATGGATAGAAACAAATGAAATGAAAAGTCTACAACGCATAACAACAAAACATTACTAGGCAGAATTCCGAATGCTGATATAAGACAAGCATGTCAAATAACAACAACAGAAGAATGGATAGACAGCAGGAGACATGGATAGAATAATCACATTAATAGAATGCACAAGCACGGCCTAGTCAAAATTGCCAGAGACAAAATCCCAGTAGGCAGAAGAAATGTGGGACGACCAACAAAGAGATCGCGACATAGCCTCTAAAAGAAACTAGTTTAGAACAGGCTTATAGCCTATTAAGAATAATGAAGAAGAAAATACCTGACGAAATAATTTTGAAAAACCTATAAATCCAATCGTTAATTACCAATTTCTGTTACTACCATGTATCTATTTTTATTTAAAAGTTTTAAACTATAAATTTAATGCCATTACGTCGTTAGTGCTGTGTCAACGACGCGATAGACCGTGATAACTGTGTTACTATGACTATTTATTGGTTTCCTGCTGCGGATAAATCGATAACACTAATCAATAACTATTAAAACAATTTAATGTTTTAGACAACCACGAATATTCAATACTCACTAGCCAAATTGAATCCAATCACGCCAGAAACGAGTTACATCATTACTTCCTTTGACGAATTTCCATTACAAAAAGTTAGTAAGTTTCTAACCCTTTGTTATCAGCACTTTAATATTTATTTGTTGATCAGCACTAATAACGAAAGTAGCATATAATTTACTACAAACTATTCCAACGTTGTACAAGATTTCCTATCAGTTACTTAGCTAGTAGGTTACACTTCAAAGGAATGAATGTGTCCATTAATCTCTATTCTGTTTTAGGGCAATCATTAGACAAATCGTAATGTATTACAGCAAGGAACAGTGTTCACAATAACAGCATGGCGTAAAGCGGTATACAAATCGAAAACGTTGATTAAGCAAAGATAGATAAGACGGCAGTAACTTATAATTAATTAGTATGGCCATAATCAATTTTCAATTATCTAGCGCCCCCAAAAGAAATTTTAGCGCTTAAATTATATAAAAATTTCAACCACCTTTGTGACCGCCTATAGAGCCGTAAACGAGGCCGGTAAGCATCATTGCCCTTTAACAGACTATTGCGTTCATAGTAACGTTTCACATAATTGATCACTATGCTAACACTAATTATTGTAGTTATTTCTGATGCCAAAATATTTTTACATGTTTTTTTATATTTTTAAGGTGTTTGAAATATTAGTATATGGACCACCGTCCGTAGGTATCTTTCCTGGCCTCAAATGCTTAGGAAACCTCGGAAAACCTCGGTTTCCCAATTTGCATATTAATGTATCATTTAAGTAAGTAACTATTTTGGAGCACCATTAATAGCAACTGACCTTATTGAGAAAATTCCGGAATACCAGCTCTTCATCTTCAGTAGCTCTCTAGAAGTTTAACAACCTGAAAAAAAAAAATACAATTTAGAATAAGTCCTTTCCGAAACAGCAACGAAACTATCTTGTAATTAAATCTACTAGTATTGGTATTATTTTTAAGCATACAGTATTAACTTAATGATTAATCTTCATTATAATCATGAGATAAAATTCGACAAGGTTATTTATGTTTATCCTTCTAGTTTTTAATGTTGTGGGTATACAGTCCACGTACAGGTTTGATGCTCTGATTTGAGATTTATCGATTTAATTTTTTCATCTTGGCGAATACGACGAATGGAGCTAAAGCTTTTTAGGAGTTCTAGCAGCTTATGCTAACAGTAGTTCATGTAGCAAGGTCATAAGAAGGCGTTTCTGATCTGAGGTATAAATACTAGAGCCCGAGGCGTATCCAACGTGTCTAAGACGCTAGTTATGCGCGAGATGCATACAAAACTTTATGTGCGGATCGGAATATTCACAATTAACACGAAATTGAAATTTTTTATGAAAGTTTACAGTCTACGATGACTTTTCTAGGGCCATAAAGTGATATATAACGTCTTCAAAATAGGGTATACATTGAAAAGTTCCGTCGGGTCGTAATAGTTATTTGTGCATCAAGAGCGTAAAACAGGGGTATTTGGCTCTCGGTGTGAATGTTATAGCACGACAAGGGCCAAACACCTTAGCTACGCCTCAAGTGCATGCAAAACTTTATGTACGATAGAAATTCTTAAAAGGGATGCCCTCATTATATAAATCGTTGCCAAGAAGCACATGGCAACTCTTACAGTTACGAGAAGCGTTCAAATATAAATTATAATTTAATATTTATTCAAAAACAAACACAAGAACTCTACTACTATTTTTCTACTCGTGTATGGCAAATGGGGCAGCATGGTCCATTTCAATTTTTGAATCATAGTCAGCGTGTGAATAGCAAAATGGGGTCGAGCATTATCCTGTAAGACACATACAGAGAGCTCGCGGTTTTTTTTTTCAAGTTACCCCTCTGATATTTAATGCAGAAGGAATATCCTTCACTGTAATTCGATTATCGTTTCAAATAAGTGCATTTTACTGTGTCATCATTCTCTTCTATTGTCCATGTTTTTGGAAGGCGAGAATGCGGTTCATTCTTTGCACCTGTGCAGCCATCTTTAAACGCTTTACTCCTTTTGTAAACGCTTATGTCTGATAGTGACTGCGCATCAAACTTTCTTTTAACTCTTTCACAAATTTCTTAGGGATTGATATTTTCGTTGATAAGAAATTTTATACTAATGTGTTGTTCGACGCTTGAATGTACTCCCGCTTCACTCATGCTTGCCAATTGAACGAATGAAGTTAGGACTTGTTCCAGAGCACCATTCGAAAGTGATGTAAAGCCGTGGGTCCCATGTTACTACGATGTGTAGCATGTAAAAGATCCCTTGCTAAGGTTGGAACTCCTTAGTCGCAGCAAAATTCTAAGTAGGACTAAGGTACCTGGTACTCTGCATGCCTAGACCTTGTCCCGAGGTTGGCAAAAAGGGCCTATGAAGACCTACTTGCTAGGCATGAGTCCCCTCACAACAAATACTAACTACTATAAGAGGATGACTATTAAAGGTTTTATCCCATACGCAAAAACTTGAAATAGCTAGTATGGAGTATGTCCTAATACTAGTTTCAACTAGTGAATCCGTACTTCATCAAATGAAGCTTATTAAATTCAAGAAACAATCACATATACATAGAACTTGTGTTGTATATAATGCTAATATTTCCAGTTTACTTGCGAAGTGTCGATAAGATAAACTTGATATTATAATATTTACTTAGGGTATATGCTACAAGTTAACACTTTATTTTCTCAGCTGCTTCATAATTCTCGTTGAAACTCAAACGAAGTCTCTTTAAATATCTACATTAATTGGTTGAGGGCCTTTAAAATAATAACCTGGTTCTCTTCATTCGTGCAAATGTGGTTAATTAAATATTCTTTAAATTTCATTAAAATCTAGAAATTTATACATATTTATTCTGTCATGAATATATTAGTAAATGATAAAAGCAAAATAAATTACTTTTAAAAAAAGCGCATGGGATAGCCAAACTAATTTCTAGCACTGTTGGTTTTGCATTCATCTTCAAGAACATTTACCTAATCATAAAATTGTTGCACTTGATGGCAGCTTAATTGGCAGCTTTTCTTTCTGTATAAAATAAACTTTTTTGATATCTATAATACAATAGTTCCGATACCATGATATTTTTACGGTCTCTGCTTGTAACCATTGATTTCAGACTCATTTCCTTAACAATTATTTTCTATACTGCAACTATACTTTAGAACGTCGTGTCTGGTACATATGTTGTGTAGATTATAGTCTTAAAATATTTGCTGTTCGTTAACTACGTTTTAAAAAATCTGTACAGTAATACACCACTGAAACTTGATGCCAACTGAAAGAGATTTATTTTATCGTTGGATTGCTTAGGCGAAGTTTATGAGTGTGTTCTTTATTTTTTGTAGATGATTACCTCCTGATATGGCCAAAAACCGACACCCTTCGATTGCAACTTAATTTTTCCGTCCTTTGCATGCTACGTGGGCTAACCCCGTTCTACCGCCTTGGTGGCTTACTTTCGAAGGTCACCGAACTCGCTTCGCGACTATTAACTTGTACGAAATAAATTATAGATCCGTTGTTAAGGCGTAACTGGGTCATGTCTATATTTCTTTGCTGCCGTCCCTTGAGCTGATGGCACTCAATATTTCGATGTTGACCTTTGTCCTAGCTTGGATTTTTTAAGGCGATTTGTGAGGGCAAAATAGTGTTCCTTAATTCCCTCCCGTTATTGCAGATCTTTATAGGTTAATTTAACTGTTTTGTCTACCCATCGAACTTGATTACGGAGTACGGAATTTAGAAGCCGTGAGCTTGAAAGCTGACCTTGGAGTTGTTAAAGATCGTGGTACTAATTTGGCGGCCGATTCGCAAAGCCACATCTGAGCCCCCGGTTGAAGGCTTTTGTTGCCGTTTTTCATTTATTGCCAGAATGGTTGAAGACGAGCTGCACATGTTTGCAGCTGTTTTCTGAAAGTATTTTCCGAGGCTAGTGCTTTGCTTAAAGTTGCCGATTGTTTCGGTTTGTTTCCCGGATGCATTACCGTATTTAAATACGAACCTGAATTGTCCAAGATAAACACCAATTTGTGTATATTACGCTCTCCATAAACACCTGCATCGCCCCCGAGTTTTTATTTAAGTTTTACTTGCGCTTTCACTGAGCACAATAGATTTCTACTTATTGTGGTGGTATTTTGTTAACCTTCTGCTGTATTTAGTTTACGGTGTCAATAAAAACTTATAATTGCTTGCTAATTTAACCTGCCTCTCTAATACCAAGAAAGTTACTAGCAGCATAAATGTTTAACTCTGTTATATGCTACGATAATGAAATTACTTGGGCAACCCTTGCTCGTTCAAATTTTTTACAGCCTACCACTGACGCTTTAGAAATCTTGTAATTTCACTTGCCACAATAGAATTGGCTGTATTCGTAGCTTTCGCCTGCAGCGTTGGATTTACTTGTAACTTAGGCGGGTGCTTGTAATTATTTTATTTATCCAAAATTATTGTTCATAATATAAACCTGTTTATGTGGGTCCACGCCAATTGAGCACCAAGCTCTCGATGTAATAAATGTAGACCGGCGAACTCAGCACCAGGCAGATCAGGTACCTTTTCAATGCAACCCTTTGATACAGGCGAATTCAGCACTTTGACCGGAAAAGTCCGTATTTTTACCATACTCATCCTAATGTCCATGTTTTTGTTAAAACTCCTGTTGAATTTCAATGCTTAGTTTAGAAAATTCAAAGTATTAGTAACCCTGTTGTAAAAACGAAAAAAGTCAGAGATGCGGAGAGTTTTTTAAATTAGAAGATTTTGGAGCTAGACAATAAGGAATTGTCAGAATATGATTTTGTCAAGTTAGTTGCTCATAGCTACAAACTATAGTACTATTTACTATAATTTATTATTAGTAGTATTGTTTATCACTATTATATTTATCTCATTTTTCTTATTACTATGCATGTAATGTATTTTATAAAATTTGCAACCCGTCTATTATTTGCTATAAATTATGATTTTTCTGAATATACACTAAGATGTAATAACATAATTATCGCTAATAAATTTTTTTAATGAAAAAACGCCTACTATAATTTTTTGATTTTTATTTGGTCGAGAAAGATAACTGTTTGCATTAATGCAGCACCTGATAACTTGTTAGTTTGTTAATGAACAAACTAGTAATAAAGTGCGCAATTGGCTAATCTAAAGTGCTCAATTGGCCGGTCTCTGTTTGGTCCTTGGTGCTCAATTGGTGTGTCCGGCAACGGTATACATTTTTACCTGGGGTAATAAAGTGCTCAATTGGTGCCCGTCCGTTTATGTTAGCTTTGGCTTAATGTATGGCTAATGAGGCTAATTTATGTTACAAACCCTTTCGAGTCCGTTTGAAGTTGTAACGAATTTGGCTACGCAAAAAGTTTGCATAAGCTAGTGGACTAGCTAAAAGACCCTTTGGCGTGCCTTGGCAATCTAAGCCCTTTTTGCTCATTTTTGAAAAGAACAGCACACCGTCTTCACTGTTGTTAGTCCTCCAATTCGTCCATGTAGCCTGAACGTTTGCTTAGTACGACTTGAACCTGGTCATCTATTACGATCGTTTTGATAATAATAGATGTCAGCGTTAGTGTTACTAGTGAATTGCTCGGAAGCTGAAGAAAATGTTTTTCTGAAAATAATTCTGGAAAGAGATATGGAGCCTTAGTAAGTAATATGTAAATAATTGAAGTACTTTGAAGTTTCTTGAATGGCACCATTTGTTAAACAAGTTGATGATACTGCCTGCACTGTGTTTGGAGTTGCTCAACCATGGTGTTAAGATCCATGGTGGTATAGATAACACTGTACTTAATGCTCCATGTAAGGACACTATACCTAGAGAATTCCTAACACGTAACTCAAGCTAATTAGTTTAGTCACATGCTTCTCGAGTTAGCTTTTATTTTAGTATTTCGTGCAACTTCTTTTTTCTGATACAATAGTTATGAGTTACAGCACATTGTTGATTTACCAATTAATGTTGGAATATCGTCTTGATCGTATAATTGAAAACAGCTATACCTACCTATTTCCCGATTAATTTGATTATTTCGAACAAACAGCTTGTACTTGTTTTACCCGTGGATTTTTACATCTCTCGTCTCAAAAACGAAAGAAGTATTGCAATCGCAAAAATATCACCTTCCGTGATTTATTCAGATCTTTATGTTTCAGAATCTCTAGATGACGAAAAACAGGTTTTTCTCAATTCCGTCTGTCTGTCAGTTGGCGGTATAACTCAAAGACTATTTGTTACAGGATGACGATATTTTGCATGCAGATTACAGGTTTACCTGGCATAAAACCGAGAAAATTTCAGACAAATATATACAGGATAGACACCTTAAAAACATTCAGTTTTGTTTATTTTTGCATTAACTTTGAAATGGATGGAAGTAGTAATTTTCATATAGGTCAGGCTTCACACTTGGCGAAAATAAGACTCAACTGCACAGGATAATGTCACAAAAGAGTAGAAACGTTTCAACAATAAGATCGTTCCGTTAAAAAGGGGCGCGCGCCGCATTCATTTCAATAAGGCAGGATGGCGCAGTACGACTGATCGATGCAATTACGATCGCTACGCAAATGCGGCGGAGTTCAAACCCCAGCAGAATACATTTTTTTTTAAATTAGCAAATTGATCCAATTCGCGCGAGGGAAGTTCGGTTTAAACCCCTTTACAGATTTTTTTAAAATTTAGTTTTTGTTATATGGAATTATTAAATTATTGATTATTTATTCAGCGTAATGTTAATATTTTCTCTTCTGACTTAAGCACGTTGGGGATACGGTCTGTACGGCTGTGGGGTCGTTCAGCAGCGTGTTACGATCACTGTCTGGGCTTATGCCGGTGGTCTCACGAGCCAACATAGCCAGCCTAGTGGTGTGTACTTAAAAAAATGAAGATATTAAATAAAAACGAACTTAATATTGAGTTCTGTGATACACCTGCTTCTGCTCCGTTGATATATGTCACACTATTGTTGATTACTTTAGAAGATGTGCGTTTACTTATAAATGATTTAAATATTTGTAGGAGATTATCTGTTATACACATTTTGATACCATACACGATCGCTTGTTTAATATCTATGAATAGTGTTGCTGCATACTACTTTGTTTGAAACCCTTCCGTGTCATATTCAGTAGTAATACTATAAGTACTTCGATATTATCGGTTATATATGTCGATAATTGGTTGCACAATTATAAAAGAGTGTCAGCTTGACAGTTTAAATAAACCTACGTCAAAGTGAGAATCTGTTTCTGTCAAGAGTACATCTAGTTAACATTGAAACATTATAAAATAGTTACTTGTATACGAAGGCCCTGAAGTTTAACTATCACGAATGTGGATATAGTTGCAGAAGCCCGTAGGGCTAAGGCAAATAAACCGCATGAGGGATAAAAAAAAATTCAGCGCCGAGGTGCACATTATGTCTGTTTTGAAATTGAGAAATCATGAAATTAACAATTTTAGAGTTAGCTCTGGTGAACGAGCTGGCCCTGGAACTGGACTACTGCGCATACGTTTTAGTGTTAACTAGATGTACTCTAAATAAATAATTTTTCCTTATTAGCTCAGTAATCCTTGAGAATCAGATATGGGTATATTATTATTTTTTACTCCAAATTGTATGTTTAATCAATCCCCTAAAATTATGTTCACACTTTTTAAATCACCCCGTATATTATATTTCTAATTTGTTCGACTAACAAGAATTTGTTACTTGAAACCAATTCTTTATAAAACAGTATCGAATAATCCTGAAACAATAAGTTTTTTCTATCAAAGTAAAAACACTTATTGCGAGTTTCCATTTCTGCTACAGCTATTTGTTTCCTCTGAATGTCCGAATTTTTATTTTAATTCTATCTACAAATTATAACACATCTTTAGCTACAAAAATGTCTGTAGTACGATATAACAACAAATCCTACTAATTAAGGAAATTTAATATTTGACACAATCTGAGAAGGCAAAAGGGTAAACTTATTTGTTCGAGAAAGATTAATGATGGAAACTTTTTTACTAAAGAGACGCAGGACATAAATGAAATGGTGGTTTAAAAATCACCTATTTTAAATTTCTAGTAGCTATGATGCACATGTCAAACAAACCATTATTCTTCATGATAAAGTATTTCCCGCAAGGAAGGCAAACCGAAACTGTTTCCACGATATTATATCGACTTTGGTTTTTCTTCGTCCACCTCTAAAGGGTTCAACATGCATATTGATTTAACTCAGCTTTCAGTTTATAGTGCAGAAAGATTTTTCCAGAAAAAGTTCTGAAAATTCTAAGTAGGGTGTTAATAGCTATTGCAGTAGAGTATTAAGATGGCATTTTCTAGGACTTTGTGTATTTAAGTAACTTATTTATACCATCACTGCGTCAGATTACAAATATGTTAATGTTTTATTAGTACATAATTATGTTTATTAGCATATAGAGCCTGGTATTTGTGGAGTTTTTTTCCTTTACCTGAGGAACAGATAAAACTAGTAACTTGCACATAGCTCAGACTTTATCCATGACAGGAATGGGACCAAATATATACAGGATAAATGTTGTATGAGACCAAAAGGAGCAAAGCGTGATGACCTTTATAGGTTGGGAGCCGCATTAATGCGCAAATCGCAAACGTTCACATACACGGAAAACGCAATTTCCGCGAGATTGTGCTTGGCATTATAGTCAGGAATCAAGGGCCATACATTCCATCAAAGGAAGTGCAAGATTATTCTTGCTGGATTCAGATGATGTCAAATTAATCTCAATATAATTTTTATCAAATGCTACAGAAATTGTTTAAGCAAAGCATACGGGGAATGCTCAGCATAAATTTCAGCATCGAGGTATTTTGACAACTATTGCACATAAATAAAATGTGTAAAAAGAATGAATACATTTTTAGTGAAATAATTATTTGCATTGATTTATTTTTGCAAAAATCTAATTTATTTTCCGCTGTGTGATTTGGATGAAACGCATGTCGCACCTCCCTTCGGCAAGAAAGTTAAATCTATGCCCGGCGCGAAAAGGTAAAACCAGCTGGAACGCAATGATGTAAGCTCGGTGGGCTAGCTCAACGTTTAGATCGCATTTGCAGGCGCTGCGGTTTAAATCCCGCTGGTAATAGTTTTCTTATTTGAAAGGCGGCGTAATAAGCACGTTTTATTTTATAGTTTTGGTATTATTTGGAACGTGAAGACATTTTTACACCTATTTTCCTTTGATTTTCAAGATGATTTAGTGTCATAGGATCCACTTGCGAGGGAAATTCTGAGTAAAACCATTTACGGATTTTTTATTAGATAATGATGCTTTATTATATTGCGAGTCTTCTACATTTCTGTATAATTTTTACTTCCCTTGTCTAAAATACGAAAGAAGTATCGCAATCGCGAAAAAAACACCTTTCGAAATTTTTTAAAATTTTTACGTTTCATGATCTCTAGCTGACGAAAGACAGGTTTTCTGAATTCCGTCTGTCTGTATGATTGTTGTCCGTATAACTCAAAAAGTATTTGTTTTACGACGACAATATTTGGCATGCAGATTATATGCATTCCTGGAATAGCTCTGAGAAGATTTCGGGTAAATATATACAGAATGAGCACTTCCATAAAATAAAATTCTACCTAGTTTTCCTTTAACTCAAGAAATATTACTTACATGAAGGTAATATGTTGCATATAGATCGGATTTTCACCATTCACGAAAAAGAACATAATTTGAACCCAACATATACAGGTAGAGCATATTAAAAATTTAATTATTATGAATTTTTGATTAAACTGCGAAGTAGATCAAAGTGATAATTTAAACACACCTCAGGCTTCACACTTGATAAAAATGAGACCCAGCAGATACAGGTTAAACTAACCCAGTCAAAAGGGGAAGAATAAGTGCGTTACGTTACAGCCGCACAGAAGTCAGAGCTTTTCCATGAGGGCGTGCAAAAAGCGGGTGGCGTCAAAATCGCATCCGCAGCAGCTGTAGCTCGAATCTCACAGCCGGTAATGTTTTTTCAAAATTGTTGTAATTTGCATTGGCAAGTGTTTCTGTTTATTGTATCAGTATTATTAAGAACGCTAAGATGTTTTTACCCCTAGTTGCCTTTTATTTTGAAAATTGTTTAACGGCGCAACGTCAACTTGCGAGGAAAGTTCTGAGTAATGCCCTTTATGATTTTTTAATTAAAATATAGTGCTTAATATTCTCACGGAGCTGCAAATTCTAAGCAGTATTAAGATGATTTTGCATTAATTGATACCAACTGAATTTCCTTTAGTTTTACGCTCAGGTAAACATGTAATTACCTCACTTCGTGGTTTTACACGAAAAATTTACTTATAATAATGATACCCTAAGGTACCAATCTTAAGCCAGAGATGATATAATAGTATAAGCAAAGTACAAATTCTATTAAAAACTACAATTTGTCCTCCCCGGAAAAATAAATTCTGACAAAGAGTTTGTATGATGTAATAGATTGTTTTACAACCTTAATAACGATTCAGCAATCATTTAATATACAGTAAAACAGAGTCAAGTATTAAAACGGAGCTTTAAACAACAAACACGTGTGAAGGTGTACGAAAATTGCTTTCATCCGAAAAGGGAATTTCAGAGATAATACTTATAAGTATTTTCTAAACGACAAATTTACCTTTGTATTTTGTCGTAACTTTATATTGTTGACATTTGATTGTCGATGTCTCGATCTTGTCATTGTCATTACAATTATCAGAAACCTAATCTGTTAAGACTTCTCTCGTCACAAAGTAATAAAAACGCCTGCAACGTAATATTGTGTCGACCCTATTTTTAGAAGCTTATAAGTCTTTGTTCAAAATAAAATGCTAATTAGGTGTCATTCAATTATGTATCTACAGTGGCTTTGTGCGCCCCCGGTAATTCCTTGTTTTCAAGAATATCTCAGAAAGGTAAATGTAATGCTCTTCTTATGTGCTATCGCTTTATAATTTTCGATTTGGTAGTCTTACAGTCACATATTTATGAGGCTGTTTTAATAACGTTATAAAAATTATATAAAAGAAGTAATATTTGTAATTTTATGCTATTTGGCTGCAGATAAACATTATTAATTTTAATATTAGCTCATTAAAAGTGAATAGCCTCCCGCCACTGTTGGCGAGGGATTCTATAGTCTCAACTAACTACTTACTTAGAGAAAATTAGGAATTGGAAAGCTATTTCTGCTACTAGGTTTGAGGTCAAGTAACTTGAACAAAAGGCGAAAGAAAAGCAAATGATTATCTAAGACACTGCACACTATACTGAAATTTCGTTGCTTTAAAAAAATATGTAGAGGACTTTACTCAGAAACTCCCTCGCAAGTTGTGACGTTGTGACACCAAACAATTACAAAAATCAAAGGAAAATTGGGGTAAAAATATCTTCACGTTCGTAATAAGGAGGGTGCTGTGTCTGATGCCTTAACTCTTGGTAGGGGTGTTCCACAGGGATCTATTCTAGGACCGCTTTTGTATACTATATATACATGTAACTTTTTCACAGCGATAAAAAAATGCAATTATCACTTTTATGCTGACGATACTCAAATTTATTATTCTTTTTCACTTAGTCAAATAGATACAGCAGTAACTCATATTAATAATGATTTAAATAGCCTAATAGATATATCCAATAAACATTCGCTTAAAATTAACCCCGCTAAGTCGACAGTTATAATTTTTGGCAAAGATAATTTAAGAAAGAGAGCTCAGGAAAATACAATTATTAAACTTGGTAATAATATTCTGCAAATACAAGACTGTGTAAAAAACCTTGGTCTTCACATAGACGCAAAGTTGCGATTTAAAACTCATGTCGATAGCCTCATATGTCGAGCTTTTTACCAATTAAAAATTTTATACTCTAGCCGTCATTTTTTAAATACTAAATTAAAAACAATTCTCTGCGACTCAATGGTTCTGTCACAATTTCATTATTGTGATACTGTATATGGCCCTTGTCTCGATTCATATGATGCCATGAGGATCCAGAGAGTACAGAACTCGTGCCTTCGCTTAATTTTTGGCATTAGAAAATACGACCATATATCGCATAAGTTACTTGAGGCCGGTTGGATGAATATGAGTAGAAGAAGGCTGTTGCATAGGGCGTGTTTCTATCACAAAATTCTGTATAAACGGACACCTCCATATTTATATAATAAAATCAGTTTCCGCACAGATGTTCATCATCTAAATTTACGAAACCGAGGTTTGATGTCTATCCCCTCCTTCAGCTCTACGTTTTTTAAACGGTCTTTTAGTTATGATTTCGCAAAGTTTTGGAATAGTATTAAAAAAGTTGAATTAATGTCAGTTACTCCTGAATTATTTAAAAGAAAATTTAAACAGCTTATTATGGACGGTTAGGGTTTATGTGATTGGTCTCAAATGGTTCTCTTTACTAGTTTATTATTTTTTTTATCTTTACTTGTATTATCGCAGCTAATTTAATTATTTACACATAAAAAATTTTTGTAAATTCTCCGGTGCGGGGGGAAGAACAGGGTCTTCCTGACCCCTCACCCTTTGATTACATATCAATAAAGCATATTATTATTATTATATTATTATAATACTGAAGCAATAAATGGAAACATATTAGTAAAACGAATTACATCAATTTTCAAATAAAACAACATTACCAATGATGGGATTCGAACTTCAGCGTCTGCGAACGAGCCTGCGTATGCGATTGCAATGATCGGCGGTCGGCCGCAAATGAAGCGGGCGTTTGCTGCCGCGGCCACCGGGACATTAATCTTGTATCTGTTGGGACCCATTTTCGTACAGGGTAAAGCCTGAACTATGTGCAAGTTATTACTTTTATCGATTTCTCAGTAAAAGCAAAAATCACCAAAGTTTAATCTTTTAAGTTGCTTATCTAGTATATAGTGTGCCCACAATATGTCCTTTTTGACAAGGCTAAAAACCTGAGTTATGTGCAAAGTGTTACTTTCATTTATGTAATAGTTCTTGAGTAACAGTAAAAAGATGCAGATTTTTATTTTCTAAGGTGCAATCCCTGTATATATGTTATGGAAATTTTCTCGGTTCCATGCCAGGCAGGCATATAATCCGCATGCAAAATATAGTTTTCGTCCAACAGGCATACAGATATACAGATGAAACTTAGGAAACTATTTTTCGTCATCTTGGACCCTGAAACGTGTAGATCCGAAGAAATCTCTGTAGTTGATTTTTTCGCGATTACAATACACCGAGTTCCAAAGTTTGGAGTTTACGCCTTTAAATATAAGAAGTGTAAAAACAATAATTGGTACCGATACCTGCGTTAGATGAAGTAAAGCAAAAACCTAGAACATCTTAGCATGCACAAGTCACTATGGCTTCCGAATTATAGTTTACAATGGCACTTTACATTTTAAAACAAACACACTCATTTGAACAGAGGGATGTGTGTAGGGAATTCTATAAGATCAAAGTTTCATCGTTATTTAATGGCTAATTCTGTGATACATTTTTGTGTATATTATTATCTATCAAGTTACTAGATATCTTCCACCACCTTTTATAAACGTCAGGTGGATGCATTAAAATTGTTTGTTTTATTTTGTTGCCGGTATCCAACATCTACTATATTTGTTTCTGTAATTTTTAGTAGATATTAGTAGATTTCATTATTTCCAACAAAAAGGAATTCTTTCAAGATGTTGGGGTCTCAATGCATGTTTCATATGTAGCGACTAGAGAAAAATCAAAACGAAGGTGGTGATAAATATGGAAAAAACTAAACTTATTTAAAGTTAACATATGCAGGGTACCCAACTTAAATGTACGCAGCTCTAAGCAGGTGAGTATCCAACACATACACCATTCGCCATTGAAATGTAATGTGTGTTGCATACTCACCTGCTTAAAGCTGCGTACATTTAAGTTGGGCACCCTGTATAGGACAGCAGCGAATAGAGACAGTTGATAGAATTGGCAGACATAAAGTTACGACACTAAAAGAACCGTAAGGGAAGAAAATGTAGATATTGGTGAGATCAATCAACAATATCTATGCGCCTGAAAAAAACCAAAGAAAATATTGACTACAGAGAGAAGAGACGTTTATTTTTAAAATTTCAATGGAACTAAGACAATTGAATAAAGATATGAAATGTAATTAGACAAGCTGTATGAAAATTTACGTAACATGAAATGTCTAGGATAATTAAGAACAACGATGAAGAAAACTAATGAGATGGGCTATATCAGAAGGTAGAAAAAATATTTGTAGGCTGAAAACAGTGGCAAACTATCGGCAGTAAAAGAGAAATCCTAAACATTAGCGAAGGATTTTATGCCACACAGTATAAGAACAGCAATAATAGGAAGCTGTGCTAATAAGGCTCAGATTCCTAAACTACAAAGTCATTTTTGGAATCACTAGCAAACTTTTCAACGCTTGCTTAAAAAACAGGTGAGTCTGAAGGGAAAAGTCTATCAATGTATCTTGCCTGTATTGATAGAAATACTCTGTGAATAAGTTTCTAGCACAGAGAAGTGTGGAAAAAGCGATGATAGGACTGTCTCTTAGAAATTCAATGCCACCAACGTGATGACGCGCGATATCAGGGGAGTAGTGACATTCTGGATTAATGTTGATGATAATAGCACGATAACGGCTTTTTTGTTAGTGCTATGAGTTATTTTTGTTGCTCCACAGGCTTCATATGTAACATGCTTATAGTTTATTTAAACAACGGATTATTATCATTACACAGAATTTTGTGTTTTAACTACGAAACTACGAAATACAATAATCTGAAAAAAAGTCCAAACGTCTGTTTTGATGGAGTGATCATACTTATTGCATTCAACGAATACGTTTTTATTTTTTTTGCAAGTGTTTTCGGTAAAAAGTCCCTCCATGCTTATTTTAAATCTATCATATTCTATATCTACATAATCATACCTTGCCCTTCTCCTTTAATTAGCGCTGCATACGTTCATCATTTCCTAGTGACATCTTTTTGCTATATCCTTAAAAGGAAATTGTCACTGAACTTTGTTAGAAGTCCGTATGTATGTACCAGCAAGCGCCCATCTCTTGCATACACAATACCCAAGACACCACACTTTTAATAAGCAACGATAGAATTTTTTTTTTTTGGAGTTAATTGTTGAAATTAGTACAAGGGATACTAATTGAAAGAATTATGACAGATGAAAAAAGTGGCCCTAGAGAACAAAAATTCCACCATAATAAAAGATGTTATGGTCTTTTTGACCCAGTTTTCGCATTACAAGGATTAAAGTTAACCTTACGCTTTGTATTTGTGCAAGTTTTTATCTCCTAAATTCTGCTTCGTCTAGGTTAGAGTAGGTTAGCACACAAAGTTTAAAGTAACAAATCAAATTTGGAGTTAGGATTGCTGACAAAAACGTTATTGCAGTGTAACTCTCGAAGGCGGTAACAGTATTTAGCAGTCTCGACGGTGGGTGTATTAGCACTGCAGTAGCTAGCGCGTCTAAAGTTAAAATTAGATTGTTCACCAAGAACACAAAAAATACTCCGCTCTGCTTAGCAATTTAACGGGCAGCATTCAGAAAATCCTTTCCTTTCGCATATGCTTTAAATAACTTCCACACCTTCTCTTGGCGTAAGAAAATATTGAATATTAACTAATAAACCAGTATACCATTAGAAACACCAAAAACTGTCATAATGTTCTTTGCTTCAAAGAGAAGGAAACTAAAACTAGAAAGTAAAAAAATAGCAGGGTATTTATACACATCCCTGTTGTCAGCTCTCAAAATACTTATTTGTTCAATTCGATTAACATCCACATTTGCTTGCCTTCTACTCTTAGTAAAGGGTGGCAATTACTCTACACTAAACAATTTTATAAATCAAAGGGAACTAGGTGTAGAAATATCTTAACGTTCCTAATAACAGTGCAACAACAAAGGGTTACACTTGATAATGCGAATTACATCAATTTTCAAACAAAAATACATTACCAGTGCTGGGATTCAAACTGCACCGCCGTGAATGTGATTTCAAAATCCGACCGATATTTGCTGTATTAACGGAAGACACTTATTCGTTGCCTCTTTTTGTTTCTTTTACATTTACCATGTAAATATTCCTTTTATCCATTTCTCAGTTAAAGCAATTATAAACAAAATTTAATCTTTTGAAGGCGATTAAAATGTATATGTTGGGATCAAACTACCCTTTTTCATCAAGAGTAAAAGCCAATGTGCAAACTACTGTTGTCATTTAAATATAGTTCTTGAGTTAAAGCCAAATTAAGCATAGTTATATTTTTTAAAGATAAACACCCTGTATATATTTGACCATAATTTCCATGTCAGGTGGACATATAATTAATCAGCATGTAAAATATCGTCTCCCTCCAACAAATAGTTTTTGAGTTATACCGGCACGCAGACAGACGGAATTGAGCGAACCTGCTTTTCGTCATCTGGTGATCCTGTAACGTGAAGATATGAAGAAATTTGGGAAGGTTTTTTCGCGATTACAATACTTCTTTCGTGTTTTAGACGAGGCTAGCAATAATTATATTAAGCTTTTATATAAAGCATTTGCGACGTTTGAAGAAAAAGTAGTTTATTTTCTACAGAGCTAAAATGACTTTTGACTTTCTGCGGCTCGTATGCATTTGCCGAAAAAAATTTAGCTCCTTCTAAAATAATACTATTTTTTAACCTCACCAGTTGCAACGTGAAAATTTAGCAAACTAAAAGTCGATAATTTACTACAGGATTGAAAAAAAACTTTACAGGGTGTTGCCTTTAGTCTGTGTAGCTTCTAATGTTACACTGTAACAGAAAAGGAAGTGTTGCTTCCCTTCCTTTTTTGAGGATGGTTGAAGAATTGGAATTTTTGAAGTTTGTAATTTTAGCGATGTGTTTATAACAGCCATATGTTTGTTCAGTGAAGTGTTATCATCTTTCGTAATGTCCTCAGATCTTCACGTTTTAGGGTGTATGGATGATTAAAAAACATGCTTTTTCAATTCTACCCCTCTGCCTGTCCGTCTGTTTCTCTGTCTATCTGCCTGGCTGTTTGACTGTCTATCTGTTTGCGGTATAGCTCAAAACTATTTGTTTCAGGAATGACAATGCGGATTGGATGTCTACCTGGCTCGAACCTAAATATACTTTTGGCCAAATATGTACAGGGTGACTACTGTGAAAACATGAAATGTTGTCTCTTTTTGACGCGATCGGCCGTGTTCTCACCCCGTATTTTATAGTCATCTAGTCATCCATTGACGAAAATCTGGTTTTCTCAGTTTAGTCTGTCTGTCTGTTGCCGGTAGAACTCAAAAATCATTTGTCAGGGGAAGACGATATTTTTCATGCACATTATATGTGTATCTGGCCTGAAATCGGATAAAATTCAGTCAAATATATACAGGGTCAAAACATTTAAAAAATAAAATATTGTCTATTTTTGCTTTAACTGCGGAAAAGATAAAAGTAATAATTTACACATAGCTCAGGCTTTACTCTTAACGAAGGCAGAACCCAACAGATACAGGATAAATGTTGTAAGAAACACAAAGGGGCAACGACTAGGTGCGTTCTCTTCAATGTAGCTGCATCGCAGACATGCGAAGGGTTCCACGTGGCAGAATGGAAACGACGGGGACGCTACGAGCGGCCTGCTTGCTTCTCGTTGAAATCTCTTCCTCAGGCGCTGAAATTGAGTTCGAATCCCGTTTCCAATATTTTGTTTATTTGAAAATTAACATAATTTATATTGCCAACTGTTTCATTTTATTGTTCCAGTATTAGAGGACCGTTAAAATATCTTTAGCCCTAGTTGCCTTTGATTTTTCAAAATATTTAATGTCACAACTTCTACATGCGAGGGAAGTTCTATATAAAGCCCTTTACAGATATTGCTTCTGCTTTAAATATGAGTAAGGATAGCACGGAGAAAACCCGAGTTCTCTGTCTGCGTCTTACAGGATAATGCTAGACCCCATTTAGCTGCTCACAAGCGGACTATAGATGAAAAATTGAAATATATTATGCTACCCCATCTACAATACAGTTTGGAGCTTGATCAATCAGATTTTGATTTGTTTGAACCCTTAAAAAGTTTATAAGAAGAACAAACAATCTTTCAGATGAAGAAATCACCAAAGCTGTTCGGGGATGGGTGTGTCAGCAGTCAAAGGAATTTTTTCTTGTGGAATACAGAAGCTACCGGAAAGATATCACCAGTTCATTCAAATAGAGGGAGCATGTAGGAAAAAAAACATAATATACATTAGAGTATTTGTGTTTGTTTTTGAATAAATATTAAATTATGATCATTTATATTTGAACCGCCAGATGCTAGCATACGGAGCACCAGCCTCTACAGCGCTAAGGTAAGAAAAGGTTAACGATTGTACATATACATACATATATTTGAACGATTTAGTACAAGGTAACAAAACCAATAAAGCTGAAAAAATATTAAATTTAAATAAATAGTTTGTTAATGTGCAACAATGTTGAGAAATACATACAAAGCAATTTCATTCCCTGACAATTTTTCCTATTTTAGCTCAAAATTTAAAAAATGAAAAGCATTCAGATGATTTTTTTATTTAGCTGATCTATAGATGCAGCTTTAACAACTCCATATGGAGGACTTTTTGAAACACATTTAGAATGCATTGCAGAAAGGTAAAAATGAATGTGATGATGCAATGTCACCTAATAAACGAGCTTGGGTGCTATGCTTTTAGACAAATTACTTCCAGGCCTCGTATAATTGTAAAACATCTACTGTTAATAACAGTAATTTCTTCGCCTTGGCTTTTACAGCGTTGTAAGTATTTTCATTTGCGAGACGTAAATTGTAGTTGTATTCAGGCTTTATTGGTATTTGTCGTGATGTGCGAACTTTCTTTTTTCCTTTAACATTTCTATAGAAGAACCTGAAAAACAGCAAGTAAAAGTCGAAAATTTCTTATACCCATTATGTGCGAGTCTTGCTTAGGGATTTGCACATAAAAAGGGTGTGCTGAAGTACCTCAGCATCCTCGTCAAACTTTATCTGTGTAGAAGAAAATTTCGAAATGTTATGCGCCGTAATTGTACCATTAAAAACCAATCTGTGGGCGCAGATGATATCTAGAACATGTGTTCAAACAAAATCGTTTTCTTGGGTGAATTGCGAAACGCAGGTTTGAATAGCAAACAGAGATTCGAGTTGACTGCGGGTTGTTAAGAACAAGTAGATTGCCTGATATTATGAACTGTAGCTGAGGGTTGTAAGACTCAGATATGCTTTTTGGGAACTTTATACTAATGTCTTTTCTAGTAACAGCGTGCACAGTTCTTTATTCAGAATGTTCGGAGCGAACGCAGAAAAACAGTTTTGTTCTTTGAAAACTAAGCAGATAGATCTCTATAGCATTTCTTATATGAGTTCACAATTAAAGCTTTTGGTTCAATAAATATTTACTACAGATTGTGTTGGAGAAAAAACATGATGGATTCTCCCTACAGAATTATTCGTAATATACCTCTTACAGCATTACTGCACTATTTCCTTCGTCACGCTTTGTTAAATTCACGTAAATAGCTTGGAAATTAAGCATGAAACGAGACCAGTCTTTACAGACCTGCAGAACGTTATTCAATATTCGGGTATTCAAGTACGTAGAGATCAGATTTCGCGGCGAAACTACATGCTTTCTTTACAAACTCTGTCTGAATATGCAAATTTATTTAGGCGAACAGCATTCACTAATGAATGGAAGAAAACCAGATAAACCAACTATGAAAAGGGATTACGTGCTTAAAGTTCTTTATATTTAATCAATGGAGTATATTCAAACCACGAGCTTATTCACCTGCTGATACTGCAAATTTTCCAAGAGTACCAGACGATATAGCAAAGCAATTTGGCATACTTGCTAACTGAATTTCCATTATTGCAAGTGGAGTCCCTACGCACCAAGACAGCGGGTCGGTTGCCCTCTGAAAATCACAGCAAAGTTACAGTGGTATTTCTATCAGAGTAAAAAGCGGATCTTGTAGTTAAAAATCGAGAAATATATGTTAAAACTAAAGAAAGCAAGTTGAGGGTGGTATTATACAGCGACAGCTAAGAGTCGTCTTCAAATGCGAACAATTTTCATTTTCAATTTTTCAAAAAAACGGCAACAATTTGTATTTGTCTGAGAACCTATTTTGCACTATCAGTAATACCGAGTGATTTTTACTTAGTTAGAAAATGGCGTTTTTCGAAATTGGCATAATCCAAGAAGCGCCATTTTTTAAAGATTAACTAAGATTTTAATAATAATTTTTTGGTATGTGTTAACTTAGCTAACTGAACAATCTCCAGGCCAGAAAAAAATTTTTTTTTAACTTAAGCAAAAATAATTTTGTAAATTTTTAAACATATTTTTAAAAATTTCACATAATAATGTAATAGACTTAATTCTAAAATTAAATAATTTTTAGGTAAAAACTAACAATTCATAATTGGAAAAAATTATAGTTATTTCTGTTTTTTATTAGTTACCGAATGGTAATATGTTCTCAAAATTTTTGTCTTTCATGGATTTCGCTTTTTAGGAGAAATCTTTTAATGATGATTAATATCTATTTATATGGCTTCTAAAAACTCTAATCTACCCCTGTTTGCAAATGACGAAATTTTTCTTTATTCAGTTTACAGTTTAAAAAATTTAGGACTTTTTTTTTTATTTGAACCAAAATTTTTTTTTTATATCGAAAATCACATTTTAAACAACTTTTTTTGTAAATTTTCTCTATATCTTAACTAGTAAATGCATTTTCTCAATTACTATCAAAAATGTAAAATGTGACAGATAACGGAAGTCAGACGACTTTTGTTTGGCCCCATAGTTTTTCAACCACTTCCGATGACCAGGGTTTCAATTTTGTAAAAACTCTAATTAAGAAATTTTTCCATTTAATGCCAACTTTTTGGCGATCACTGTACGTACAGTAAACTTTGACAAGTAAATGAAATCTGTAACTCTTTCTGATAGCGAGAAATCCATGGAAATATTCTTCAATTCTTAACTCAACCTACATATGAAAAAGCATTGTCGCAGATTTGTTAGAGCACGACTGTACATAGAATTTTTACAGCAATCTAATAGGTACCGCAGTCATTTTATGCAAAACCTAATTTTTGTCTTTATCAAAATACTGTTTCGTACTAAAACCGATATAGAGGAGTTGGTTGCTGAAAATACACACTTAAAACGGAGATTCTAAGTTTTGTATGCTATGCCTAATACCAGTCATATCAGACGCTGCCTGAGGTAATTTGAATTTAATTAATAATAACAGGAAGCCAAGCAAACTATAGCGGTGACTATCACGGCAAAAATTGCTGTCAAAGATTTTATGTATGTTATATATGTACTACTAATATAATGAGAGTATGATTAAAAAATACATATGTCCGAGTGTGAAAGTTCAAACATTTCCATATTTGTATGTATGCACATATTATATAGCGATAGTGATAATAAAATACTTCAAATCGTAAAAAAAGTTTGTTCTAATAAAATATGAAGGAAATAATTCGAACTTTCTGTAACATACTCCGATTGTCAGAGCATTGCAATAAATTTTCCAAGAAATTTCACAAATTTTCTTGATTTATTCCATAATCTTTAGCCGCGAGGAAATGATATATTGTTTTCTAACCTAAACGCATGAGACCTTCGCAACAGGTCATTTGTCATTGTCCTTTGTCTTTGTGTTTGTAACAAA
Source organism: Agriotes lineatus (assembly GCA_940337035.1). Lineage (NCBI taxonomy): Eukaryota > Metazoa > Arthropoda > Insecta > Coleoptera > Elateridae > Agriotes > Agriotes lineatus. The sequence goes on along the minus strand of OW679194.1, from coordinate 164,273,429 downwards.
CGCCAAGCAACTTCTATATTTGCACTCTGTCACGGTTCAGCGACTCCAATATTGAACGCTTTTGTGTAGTGGCACTGATCTACTAATGCCTTCCATTCCCAAATAAATTCCACTTCTAATGTCACGATAAAGGAAAAAAATTTGAAACTGTTTAACTGCTACACGAATCTTTACTTTTACTGGATTGATAGGTTTCTATTGAGCAAACTAAAATACATCTGGCATTTTTGTAAACTATAAGGGTACTAATAATCTTGTAATGGGAAAAACTAATCTATTTCAATAAAGTTTAAAATTTTATTTGAATTATTTCTAATTCAAAACAATTAGTTATAATATCTAATTATATACTTTATCCAAAATTGAAATAGATTGCTTTTAGTTATTGTACAATAAAATATTGCCTATCTAATTCATAATAAAACAATAGCATTCTGAGCAATATATTCTATTAATTTAGAGTTTCATTTCAAACACAAACATTTAATGCTACCCCTAGAAAAGAGAAAAGCCGAGTAGCGCATTAAGCAAGTCGTCGATTCGAATCCCGCGGGGGCCGGAATTTTTACGCAGCCTTAGCGATATGAATCGGGCTCGGTGAGACCATTCATAGTTGGGCACCAAATTAACTGTGATCTAATCGGAACATCAGACCTAAGAGTTTGATTTTTAGTATATTTGTTAAGAGCGTGTCTTCTTATGGGGGTTTAAGACTCCCCTAGAACAGTTTTTTGAGTTTTTCTTCGCAAATGCAGATTCTATAAAAACATAGTTAGATGCTACACTATAATCTATAAAATTTTCTAGAAAGAAGGTTCCACTCATTTTTCACGTACGATTATTGAAAAAGTCATAAAACAGCATTGAAATTACATATTTATTGAGACAACACTACTTGAATATGCATGAATCAGCTATTTAATTTCGTTTCTGCAAATTTATACGTTCACTATAATTAATAACACGTAAATAGCTAGACACTAAAGTGCGGAATACTTTGAGGGAATGAGAGGGGTTAACTCCTTTATATTGTTTTCCTCGAAAAACTATCTAAGTCTATGTTTAACTGAAAATTATAATACATTTAAAGAAAGCGATGAAGAGAACGTAAATTGTCTCTCAACATCATCTCAAAGAAAAGATTCTACAGTGGGTATTTTTTACTAAATATACAGTGTATGAAATGTCCTGCTTTCGCAAGCGGAACTAGATGGACTTGGAGGGGCTAAGACCACGAATAGGAAATTAGCACCCGTTTTGGTTTATTACTTCCCTCGCCTGAAAGACAAAGGAAGTATTTTAATCGCGAAAAAATCACCTTCCGAGATTTTTTCAGATCTTAACGTTTCAAGGTCCGTAGATGACGAAAAAGAGGTTTTCTCAATTCCTTCAGTCTGTCTGTCTGTATGTCCGTCTGTCTATCTGTCTGTCTGTCCATCTGTCTGTTGGCAGTATAGCTCAAAAACTATGTGTCGGTGGAAGGCGATATTTTGCATACATATTATATATCCACCTCGCATGAAATCGGTACAATTTCATACAAATATATACAGGGTGAGCACCTTAAAAAATAAAACTTTGTTTATTTTTGTGTTAATTTTGAAATAAAAGGAAGTAGTAAAATTCACATAGGTCAGACTTTACATTTGCCGAAAATAAGACCCAGCCGATAAAGGATAATGTCAAAAAAGAGTAAAAATGTTTCAACCATTACAAAGTGCTCTCCAAGAGACGCGCGCGCCGGACTTTTCCCGAAGAGACGTGGTAGCGGAGATGGAATTTCGCCGTAGTTATATCCTCTGCGGAGATTCGGTTAGGATCGAGCATTCTGCAGAGCTGCGGATGCGGCGGGTTCAAACCCCAGCGGGACATTTTTTTTTAATTTGAAAATATATTTAGTATTAGAAACGTGAAGATATTTGTTCTTCTAACTTCTAACTCGGGAAGTTACTATTATTATTTTATATTATTTATATTTTATATACATATTTATTATAGTCTGTACGTACACATTCATTTGTTTATAGTTGTCAGATTAAACATAGCCTTACATAATTTCTTGGAGGGGTGAATCATCTAATGGTGTTAACCACTCTCTTTCTCAATGTATTCCGATCTTCTTCAGTTCCTTGAGAATTTTGTTGTTTCCTTCAGCTATTTCGGTTGGTCGCAGTTGTTGTGGATTTGCAAGTTATTTTTGAATTCTGCCGAGTTGAATTTTAATCACCTTTTTAAACTTTCTCATTCTCAAACTGTAATATGTGGTATTGCTTTTTACATCCCCATGAAATTCACGCAGTTACCTAACGAAGCTGAATGATCACCTGTTCAGTGTGTGTTTTGACATTTCTTACAGGTTTACTTGATTCACTTGATCTTGCCACAGAAGAGTAATAGATTTGAAATCTGTCGTGAAGGTGCCCGGCATCTTATTAAAAATCAATAAAATGCCCGACTTAACCTCATTTCACAATAGCAGCCGTATTTGTCTTTGATCTTATGACATTTCAATAACTTGATTATTTACGCCAAAAATTATAAATCAGCATTGCATTAATTTCGCCGTCTGTATGGTGTGGATATGGAGTAGCTTAATCGACTGCGATGTCAGACCATAAACTTCTGCACGCTAGTAGTACAATACCGTAACCATAGATCTAGTTATTTGTGCATAGCTCTACCAGTTGATACGTTGTTTCAAGGTACTGCACTTACACACTTAGTTTTAAATATACAGGTGAAGTGTGAGTGTTGGTCTATTGAGGTACGTCATACTCCACTATACTGATGCAAGGTTAAAAATATAGTACTGGTGAGAGACAAATAATTGCAATTGTTTGTTTTTAATGGGTTATTTTAGTGAATTTCTCGGGAGATGCTGTCGTTATTGTGAAAACCGATCTTTGATATAAAGCCAATTGTCACACAAAATGCAGAACTTTTAATTTAATTAACGCATTTTATACAAAAAATCTTTAAACTTTTTTACACGCAATTTCCTTCAAAGTACGGTGCGCAGCAATCGTTGCACATATTTGTTTTTTTTTACTATGTTCATTCTGTATCTTAGGAGTCCCAAATATGCCTATTTCGCCCCATTATAATAAAGAGTAAAGCCTAAGCTATATGCCAATTACTACCTCCATCTATTCCTTAGAGTAAAAATAGACAAAATTTCTTTTTTTACGGTATTCACCCTATATATATTTGACCGAAAGTATATTCGGTTTCGAAACAGGTCGACATGCAATCCGCAACCAAAATATAATCTTCTTCGAACAAATACTGAGCTAACAGACAGACAAAGAGACAAGCAGAAAGACCGAATCGAGAAAACATGTTTTTCGTTATCTAGGAATCCTCAAACGTAAAGATCTGAAGAAACATCGGCAGGTAATTTTTTACGAGTACAATACCTCGTTCGTCTGTTAGACTAGGGACGTGAACATGTAGGTATCATTTGTTATTCCCATAACGCAGAAAATCCGTTACGTTCTAGTTCACAGGAAATGGTAAATTACATAATTTATCATCATTTTCATCATACTACATCAGCTGATCGCATCCACAACTGGACATAGTAGTCATCTATTAATATCACTCTCGGTCACGATCCCAAGCGATTTGCTTACAGTTCGATGAAATGGGATGAATATCATCAGTCCACCTAGTTGGGTGCCTGTCCATGGCCTGCACCTGCTTCTGGGGGCATCACATCTGGGCCACCATTTCAGAATACGTCAATCTATTATTACTTATTGGAGTGGCATGACCGTTCAATTGCATTAATGTAAGTTAATAATGCCATGGTGCCTATACTCCTGTTCTGAGTTGGTAAAGATTCTCTTTCTCCTGGTTATTTCCAACATTGGACACGCCATGGATCGCTGCGCTACTTGTATTTTGTTTATGGTCTTCATAGTCAGGGTCATGTTTCCGCCACATAGGTGAGTACTGGGATGCACTCACGGTACACCTTTTTCCTTAGACAGACTGGCATATCAGCAGTGAACACATTCTTTCTTGACTTGCGTAAGGCAGCCTTTCTGGTTGTCACGTCTTAGACAGATTTTATATCTAAGATTTATAAGAACTGACTTGTTCTATGTATTTATCCTTCCCTTGTAAACTATGACTCAGAAGCAGGTTCAAATCATCAAGCCGACTTGGCATTATATTGTGTTGTGTGTAAGTATCTTGCATGCGTCATAACCCTGCGAACCGTAGATGATTCAGCTTTTTTCCATAAAAATGTATGCCCATCTTATCTCACTCAGTTTTTTTTTAAATATAAACAGTAAGAAACAATTTTGGAAGGACTCGTTCCAGTTTAAATTTTCTCTCTCTTCTTATGGATATTTCCACATGATGTCCCCTTTTAGTATATATTTCTAGTCAGCTCCGAGTACCTGTGATCTGTACATACGTCAGCAAGAGCAGCTAGCACGTTACCTTGAGTGATGGTGTTGAACGTTTTTTGTAGTCTAAAAATACCAACACGAATGGTTTGTTATACTCGCACACATTATTTAATTAATTTTTACGACATGGAAATGGTCTTTCATAACTAAAACTGCTCTAAATCCATCTGTTCTTGGGGTTGTTAAAAATTCAAATTGGAAGTAATCCTTTTGTAAATGGGAAATGAAATTAATTAGTTTGCAGTTTCTTAGGTCCGCTTGATTATCTTCTTGGATTCATAATCATAATTAGAGCATCAGTCCATTTAGGCGAATGTTTTCTTCCTGTAAATATTTGTTGACAAGTAGACTAAGACTATATACGTACCAGTTTTTCTGCACCTTCATTCATTTCATTTAAAGCGAAGTCAATTTTATCACAAGTAACCCCAAGATCTACCAATTCTACATTACAAAGGTTTTGGTATAAATTCTGTCTCATCTTTGTGGTTTTGTTTCCAACGACTTGCAAGATTTGATCAACTTTTTGATGTTACGTTGCCATTTGAATGCATGATTTTGCAGATGCCATGTTCCCTCTCTTTCTTGTTCTATCGTCTGTGTTATCATTTTATTGTTACATAATTGATGACCTATTCGAAAATATTTTGATATATTTAGTCTAGTACGTCTTTCCCTTTAAATTGTTTTTCTGTTCCATGAGTTGTAGGTAGGCTCAGCTTATCTGTCTTCTTGTTTTGGTTTTTTACTGCTACTTGTACGTCTGATGCGTTCTGATCGTTGGTTTCTTCCACTTTTTGTAAGCTGTCCTTTAGGATTCGTACATATAAAACTGGTTGTTTAATATTTATCTGCCTCTTCGTCTCCGCCTTGTACATTATTGGTTATTCACTTATTTCAGTTCAACTATTTAGCACATTTGCATCTTGGATAATTTTCTTTCAATCACTGATTATAAAATCTACTTCGTTCCGTTGGACTTATTTGGAGTAATCCAGGTGCATTCTCTATTTGCAGCTAGTTGAAAGATTGTAAATTAAATTCTAGTAGTTTAATACCTTTACCGTTTCTTTCGCCATACCAAAGTGAAGTTATATTAAATTCAGAGCACGTTGTCTACTACAAAACAGAAGAGATATCTATCAAAGAAATTGACTTTTTTACAAAGAATCTTGCGAGAAACATATTAAAAATGGGAAGCAAAGCATCGAGAGTGGCTTATATAATCGCCAAACTGAGTAAAAGATATTACATTGGAATAGTTGAAGTAGGTATGTATATGCAGCAATACGTATAAAGATGAAGAAATTGAAACCTTCTGTCAGTTGCAGTTGCTTTATATATCCTAGAAACCCGAATCATAAATAGATAAAGTTGCTCAAGCAGTATTAAATATTATAGTTAAAAGAATCCAATAGGCTTATCTGCAGGAAACAACCTTTTATTTTTTTTTTTTTTTTTTTTTTTTTTTTTAATTTAGTATTTAGTTTTTTTTTTTTAGTTATTTTATTAAAACAGAAAAAAAATTTTCATATAACGCAAGATGAGTTCGCATTTGATTTTGAATGAGTAAAGACGTATTAGTCGACACTTAGATAAAGTTTAAGTGCAGCTTTATGACTTGTGTTAGTGAAAGGTCAGCAGGCCTCGTGGACCCACCTGGTCTAAAGATACCGGTAAGTGGCCATCCACTTTATCGCGCAAAATGAACTTCACGCAGCCCGCGGCAAATGTAGCATTCGGATATCCAAACCAGACAGTAATTCCTAACAGCAGTTATAATTATTATCAACCTCCTTATCCACCACAGCAAACTTCTTTCACATTTAACCCCGGAAACCCACATTCAACAATCGCCTTCCCAAATACATCTCACTATGCTGCACCTGTGGCAGCGCCGTTTTTGAATCTATCTAATCAACATATTTCAAATAACAATGAAACCGAAAACCAAGAAGAGCTAGAAAACACGCACTCCTGGCAAACAGTCAAAAAAAGGAAAATCCGCTCCTTTGAAAATATACAGACCATTACAAATCAACCTGATCCAAATACACACAATAAATATGCAATACTTAGCGACATCGACGATAACATGCATGAAGGCAATCCAGATACGGTATCAAAAGGTCAAACGAATGAACTAAAACCACCGCCCATTTTTATTTACGGTGTAACCAACTTCAAAGGTATGATAGACAATCTCGCGAAGGTCACTGATGACGAAACGTATCACAGTAAGGCTTTAGCAGATAATATAGTAAAAATTCATCCACACACCGTGGACACATACAGAAAGCTAATCACACATCTAAGGGACGAAAAGATAGTACACCACACATATCAGCTAAAACAGGAGCGGTCCTACAGAATTGTTATAAGAAACCTACATCATTCAATTCCAGTAGAAGACATTAAATCAGAACTACTGGAAGCTGGCCACTCAGTCCGCAATATTCTAAACATAAGACACAGAGTTAGTAAAGAACCACTCTCTATGTTCTACGTCGACTTAGAACCTAAAGAAAACAATCATAAAATCTTTGAACTTAAGTCCATTTGTGGAACGATAATAACAATTGAACCTCCACGAAAGAAAACTGGAATAATACAGTGTACTAGATGCCAATCTTATGGGCACTCCAAAACCTACTGCACCAGGCCTTTTAATTGCGTAAAATGTGGCGGCCCACATAATACCTCCATATGTACCAAATCAAGAAATACACCAGCAAAATGTGTACTATGTGGCGGAAATCATCCGGCGAACTACAAAGGCTGTAGTGCCTACCAAGATCTTTTGACGGTAAGAAACAAAGTGAGTCATACACCTAATCGTATACCCAATACCACAAGTTCACGCCATAGCCCTTCCCCTAAAATCCATCACTTTCCCACCCCGAATATCTCTAATACCGCAAATACACCAAATGTGTCCTATGCACAAGTAACAAACAGTGCACCAAGAGTCGGAGCAAATAACGACCCATTTTCCTTGTTATCACAACAACTGACAACGCTCTTATCAGAATTCAAATCCATGTTCACCCAGATGCTTCAACAAAACACCACGATGCTAAACCTACTTACAAGCCTCGTCAACAAACGCTAACAATGGCTAAATATACCCGAATTGCAACCTGGAACGCAAACGGTCTTGTAAACCATAAACTTGAATTAACTACATTTCTACAATCTCAAAAAATTGACATCATGCTGATTTCGGAATCTCATTTTACTGACAGAACCAAAATCCAAATTCCTAATTATTCAGTGTACAGCACCTGCCATCCCGATGGCACCGCGCACGGTGGCACAGCAATTATTATTCGCAATAGTATCTCGCATTATGAGCTTCCTAAATATCAAACATCGCATATACAGGCCACTAGCGTAGAAATTAACACCTCGCACTGGTCCTACACCGCTTCAGCCATCTATTGTCCTCCTCGACATGCAATATCGTCTGATGAATACAAAACATTCTTCCAATCCTTGGGCCAGCGATTTATAATTGGGGGAGACTGGAACGCGAAGCATACGCACTGGGGATCGCGCTTAATCACTACCAAAGGCCGAAATCTGTTTCGAGCAATGGTTGACAACAACTACTCGCATCTGTCAACTGGTAAACCCACTTACTGGCCCTCAGACACTCAAAAACTTCCTGATCTGCTAGACTTTTTTATTATATCGGGTATCTCTGGAAACTACTTTCTAGTAGAAGATAACAATGATCTTTCATCGGACCACTCTCCAGTAGTCACTACTTTCAGCACGGAAGTTCTACTCAAACCAATTAATCCTATTTTATCCACAAACTTAACAAATTGGGACAAATTTCAAAACTACATTCAGGAAAATATCAGCTTGCAACAGAAGATAAAACAACCTAAAGATTTAGACAATACAGTTCAACACTTCTGCGAAATCATACAACAAGCTGCTTGGCTGTCCACACCCAACTCTAACTCTACACAAGTTAAAACTAATACTGTGCCCCACCAAATCCGTGATTTAATCGCTGAAAAAAGACAGGCTAGAGGTAGATGGAATAGATCACGTAATCCTGAAGACAAACGAATCTACAATAGACTGACCAGAAGACTCAGTAATATACTGAAAGAATATCGAAACTCCAGCTTTGAAACCTACATCACGACGTTAAATAAAGAAGATCAATCTATCTGGAGGGCGACGAAGAAATTTAAACGCCCTCAAATACATATTCCTCCAATACAAAAACAAGATGGCACCTGGGCGAGATCTGATATTGACAAAGCAGAGGAATTCTCACGCCACCTGTCGGAAGTCTTTTCACCATTTGACGAAGTGCCTACTGTCAACACTGAATACATCGAACGCTTCCTAGATATTCCATGTCAGATGTCTCCACCCATCCAACCTTTTTCTCCAACTGAAGTTAGAAAAGGTATTAACTCACTAAATAATCACAAAGCACCTGGATATGATCTGATAACTGCTCAAATTCTAAAACATCTCCCTAAAAAAGGGATTGTTCTTTTGACAACTATCTTTAACCGGATACTTAGCCTAACATACTTTCCCATCCAGTGGAAGTATGCCCAGGTCCAAATGATACCAAAGCCAGGTAAACCAACACACTTGTGCACATCGTATAGACCGATCAGCCTGTTACCCCTCCCAGGGAAACTATTTGAGAAACTCCTCCTAAGAAAGCTACAAAACGAACTTGACATGAACACATTGATACCAAACCACCAATTTGGATTTAGGAAATCCCACTCAACAGTTCATCAAGCCCACAGAATTGTCAACACGATAGCTAAAAGTCTCGAAGAAAAACAGTTTTGCACTGCTGCCTTCCTTGATATCTCGCAGGCTTTTGACAAGGTGTGGCATGTTGGACTACTGTATAAAATAAAGCACCGATTGCCTAGTACATATTATCTACTGATTAAATCATATCTTACCGATCGCTATTACACGGTCAAACACAACAATCAACACTCTTCCTATCATCTAATAAAAGCAGGGGTACCACAGGGCAGCGTCCTTGGTCCCTTCCTATATCTCTTATATACGTCCGATATCCCTGAAACCGAGAATACCTTAATCGCTACATACGCCGATGACACCGCGATCCTTTCCACTCACAACGATGCGATTCAAGCCTCAACTCATTTACAAGCACACCTGAATAGTCTCAGCGACTGGACTGACCTATGGAGAGTTAAGATAAATGATACAAAATCTCATCAAGTAACGTTTACAACACGACGAACCATATGTCCTCCCGTAACTTTCAAGGGCTCCCTCCTGCCGGTTAAAACAGAAATAAAATATGTTGGACTTCACCTAGACAGGCAACTTACCTGGTCTCCACACCTCAAAGCTAAACGAAAGCAGATCGACATAAAATTTAAGCAAATGTACTGGCTTCTCGGTCCCAAATCTAAACTCACAATTGAAAATAAAGTCCTACTCTACAAGACTATTCTTATGCCGATATGGAAATACGGAATCCAACTCTGGGGATGCGCTAAGAAAACTAACTTGAATATTATTCAACGAGCGCAAAGTAAAATCTTACGAGCACTTGTTAACGCACCTTGGTTTATAAGTAACCAAACTATTCATGAGGATCTCAATATTCCGTTTGTGACGGATGTAATTGCACACTCAGCATCGACTTACTTTGCAAGACTACCTGGCCACGAAAACACCCTCATTCTCCAACTCACGGATCCTCTCCCGACCCGAAGACTCAATAAACAATGGCCACTGGACCTGAGATGAAGTCTTCCACGCGCGTCAAGACAACGCAGTAAACTCTAAGGGCATTATCGCTGGATGATGAAACCCTTCCACGCCAAAACATACAACATATTTACTTAATACTCTTGTATATTATTGTGGAGTAGATTGTAAATTAGCAGACTTGTCAATAAAAAAAAAAAAAAAAAAAAATATAACGCAAGATAATCTGTAATTGGAATATACTTTTGTGTTTTTAATTCCCTATAAAAGATTACATCACCACATAATAGTAGATTATGCAATGAGGGAGAGATATGCGTTATTTTACTCAGGTGCAATTTGTGACTTGAGGGAAAAGCCCGAGAGTCACATAGCACTAAAGCAAAATAGCAGTCTCTGCGAATTGCATTTACTATTTTTTCACGTTGCAGGAAGATTTAAAACTACAAACCTGTTTTTTAAATCGTAATTTATTGACATTTTTAAATTTTAAAGTTGGTGGCACTGTAAGTCCATGTTAAATTCGAGGGTATCAGGTTAGGCTTTCTGTCTGCTTTGACACAGACTGACGCAAAACCTAACCTGCTAACCTCGAATTTGACATAATTGTTGTTTCAGTCATAATGAAAACTCCCTAGGGAAATTTTTGTTTTATCTATACTTCATTCACTATGGTCCCGGATTGTCAAAAATGACGTTTTATGGTAGCACTGTTGAATGTCGATTGGTTTTTTTGTTACTACTAGGTTGGACAACGCAAAAGCGTAATTTTGAAAATTTGCGTTTTTGTTACCTGGCAACTTTTATTTATTTTTGCTTAAGTCAGTGCAAAATATAACCTATAATTTATAGTTTTGACATTAGTAGCTCAATTAATTGTTTCTAGTTACCCATAGCTTGACTTAAAAGTATTAACCATGATATAAAGGATTGTTTTTAATTGGATTTTGACATTGACAATCCGGGACTATAGTGAATAGAGTATAGAGAGTAAATGCTTTACTTCTGTCACAATTTTGATGCTGTAGAAACCGACTTCTACTCCCGGTCGTGGAAAAAACTTACTTACACGAATGAATTTTTGTTTTGTAGACATGGGAAACAAGCAGGCCATTCCTTCACAGTATATTAATTTTGTTGTAATTTTACTGTTTTAACCCTAGCACAGCATTTTTATACGCTCCATATAGTTATTGCCACGGAATCTACCGTTATTAAATCACTTCCGAAGAATGATGTAGCAGCAGTTTTTATTGGCATGCTTTATTATTAAAAATTTCACCAGCGCCGCTTTTTGATCAGAAGGCAATTGTGTCGTCGACTGAAATGTTTGAGCCCGCTAAAAAATTTACGTGGGCTTGAAATGTTTATGTCTCGTCACTGTTACATTTTAGTGGAAATTTAGCCAAGCTCAATACATCATTAGATGCCTTTATAATGTTATTCGTTAATATTTATTTGAGTTGATTTGGTAACTAATTTCAAAGTATATTAACTTGTTTAAAATGCAGTTAAGCCATTGTCAATGATATTGACCTATTTATTCATTAAACTGATGTATTCGAAAAACATTCATTCTGTAAATTTTACAATATTCCAGTACATACTAATGGCTTCAGAAGATAAACTCGACTTAAGAGTGCATAGGTAAAAGGAAGCTTTCTTTGTATTACATTTTCTTTGAGGGAGCTTTGCCGCGTCAAAGGGATGCTTTAAAAGTCTAAAGTAATTACGTTTAAGGTGGTCCGATTTATTGTATTCTATTCTACCAGAGAAGGAATGAATACGAAAGAGATCAGTGGAACAGAAAATAAGTAAAGAAGTTTATGATACGAAATTTCTGAAACCGTTTTTAATATGGGTCAGTATAACCTCTTCAACAAACAATTATTTCGTAATGTAGGTCAGATAAAAAAAGCGTTAATAATATCTGAGTGCTTTTTTTATAATAACGTAGTGAGATTTAATAACCAAACGAGCGAGCGTTCTAATGCCGCCCCCCGGGAATATTTCACATTGTTTGTACTAAAGCTTTAAACCGCAATTTGAGGCAATCTCCAACCAATCTAACCGTCTAGAATTTTAATCAACGCGGGAGACAGTATATTATAGTCTCCAAGGCTCCAATTTTTAATTTTCCAAGTATTTCCGATAGACCCAACTGCACTTTGGGGATTCCACCGATAAGTTTGCACTTAGGGATTAAGTTTAAAGTATGTGGCAAGCAGGAGTTGCTCCGATAGAAGAAATAAATCGGTATTTACAGATGGGAATAACGCAAATTGCATTTTAACATGCGATCCTACGTAAATAATAGAGGAAAACGTGTTATGGCATTAACCACTTCACTTTTACTACCCTTTGGCCATAAAAACAGTAAAGGGGTATTCTGCTATTATAAATATTGAAGCCAGAACATTTTTGATGTTAAAATAAGGTTTTGTTCTATTTTGAAATGAATGTTTGCACCAATTAACTTAGCAAATAATCATCTGTTAGAATAATCCATAATAGTAGTTTGTATAAACCCTACGGGCCTCGGCAACTGAATCCACATTCGGGGTAAAAAGTTAAACTTTAGTGCCGAGGGGTGAAATATGTTTCTTTATCTACTCCGGTGGGATAATTAACTCATTACGTCACTCATTTGACACTATTTCAGTTAGGTAATGAAGCTCATTACGCCACTCAGTTATGTAATGGTTTCATTACGCAACTGAGTTGTGTAATGACTTCATTACCTAATTGAAATAGTGTCAAATGAATGACATAATGACATTTGCCTACTAAAATATTTTAGAAAATGACAGATCTGACATTTCTCTTAATGCAATTTTCTCAATTTTAGGCAGTCGTAGATAAAATTTTCTACAATACATGTGTGATAATGCATCATTAATATACTTGTGTGCTTACATAACTCGTGCTACGCACTCGTTTGTAACTTACACACACGTATATTAATGATGATGTTATCCCACTTGTATAGTAAATAACTATTAAATCGAGAAATCGGGAAATTACAACACCTTAACCAACTTTTGTAGTTTATGTTGACATCGGTTGACGTTTACACATCGCCCCGCAGCTTACAAAAAGTCGTAAAACAATGCCGATTTCTCGTATTTTAATGACGATTTCTACGTTCTTCAGTGTCGATTAAAAATAGCTATTTATGGAACAAGTGCTAAAAGTTGAGGTTTCGGCTTCGTTCCATAATTTTCATGTCTCGTGCATAAACCACTTTTAGCACGAGTTGCATTCAATATATTTTCTACGACCTTAAGTTTACTGTTACTAATCCATAAATGTCGATTTAACAAAGGTTTGCATCTACGACAGTGTAATAATAAACAGATGGCCTTGACGCGCATGTGAATGTTTGTGGAGCCAGTACTGTCAAAGTCAGTTATCAAAGGTAATTATTAATAATACACATCTGACTGTATTCATTACATAACGCTTTAATTATTTAAAAAACCACTTTACCTATAACGCAAGAAGTAACTAGAATAACTTTACAATCTCACTTCCAGTTCGAAATTGTGGCTTTATAACCTCAGCTGATTTCTTTAAACACGCTAAATTATAAAACGTCACTTTTAGTGAAAAAAGCTAGCACTAAAAGACCTACTTTTAGTGGTGGTTGTAGAAAAAAAAATTATTTCGTTATGCGAATAACTAAAGACAAGTGTTTCTTGCTCCAGACCGCACATATTGCCTAAATGAAAATTGTAATGAACTGCACTTGTATTGTTTGTATCTACGATATGCATTGTGTAACACATAATTTTACGTTATTATTTCATAATCAATGTTCAACAAATCGAAAATGCTTGATTGTAATTGATAATGAAGTAAGCGAATATGTGCAGAAAAAGTTCATTGTTAAAATTTTAACCAACGGTCTGTCCTCTATGTCGCTGATCAAGTTGACCCAAAATGATATCCCATCAAAGCAGTTGATATATTTTTATATTTTTGCGTCAGCGTTGAAATAAAATGACTTAATGTATTTCTCACTTTTGTAAGAGGTTTTATCATATGTATTCTAAGTTTGCCCTTAAAAATGCTCCCCTTTAATATCCCAGCTCTACAAGTGGTATGGCTACGGGTTCAACTCTTTCACTTGCCATCCAATAATATTTTCATGGAGGCCATTGAAGCTTAGCTCTGGAATGTTCCGAATAAAATCTCAATATTTGGTTGCGATACGTTGACATTTATCGTTACGCCACATGGTACAGGCGTTTTTTGAGATAACTCGAAACTATGTAGCAAGCCCACCCACCACTCTGACCGTTAATGTACATGCGATAATCATCCCACACAGAAACTCAACGTGGTCAGTTCACTTACACTCACCGCATTGTTTCCATATTTCAAGCTGATAATATCCACGCTGAAGGGGATCATATTTTGAAAGCTTTTAAGGGAACTATCAGCCGCTGCGTTCATCCACAGCCCCTCAAATCTTGAGAAACCAATCCTTCCGAAGCGATAGTTCTTCTTTTGTGTATCCACGAGGTTATCGACCGAATAAGAAATTTTCTTCGGAAACTAGACATCGAGATATTGACCCACCCTCCGAACAAGATCCCACAGATTGTTTCTTCGCCTAAGAATACATTAAATTGTATGTCACGGCGTTTACAAAATCCCTTATAATGCAGTGCAGTGGTGAAGCCAGATGTTAAACACCAACATTGTGTCAGCTCAGATCTGATCTCATTATTAGCCATCGCCACGCTACCAGACGACATCGGTTATAAAATTTTTCTAAACCAATCCTCTATTAGCTAACAATTTCTAACAATCCCAAGCGAGACGCTGCTTACCCTTTTTCTTCTATGTAGAAGGGTATATTTTCTAAATTTCGCCCTGTTCTCTCCTTCATTTAACCGTGAAGGCACTTAACTATACAAATCGCCTTCTTCTTTTAGAAGAACTTGGTCTTTGGCATGGCTACCATGCGCGTTTTCTTTCCACACTTCTGATGAAGCTTCTTACGAAGCGAGCGAAAGGTCAAGTTCTTCTATAACACCAATTATACGGTGTCCAATTCCAGAGTTTGTACTTTGAATATTTATTTTCTATTACATTCTACTATGGTTTTACTTTCTTTACAAAATATAAAATGTAAGTCGCAGAAAGAAATAATATTGAGTAAATCAAAAATAACTCAACAGCTATATAGAAACTTCAACAGCTTTCGTGGACGAACAGATTGCTGGAAGATAATGTGAACATGCGCTAGAATATTATAGTTTATGGGCATTTTGCGGATACTAGATGTCAATCGCAAATAAGTCTGTTTCTGTCTAACGCATACAAAGCCCATAAGCTGTATTCTAGCTCATTTGATTGAATATATTCACATTATCCACCACCAATCTGTAAATAAAGAAAACCTTTTCGATTTGTATTATTTTTTATTTAGTAAAGCATACGTTTTGTTATAATAAAAACAAACCGCTATTAGACCATTTTTATGACGTTTGGTTCTTTATACTAACAGTGCTTGGTTTGAAAGGTTTTAAAAAACTCGAATTCCACCTTGAAAGACGTCGTAAAGACTTCAGACTCGGTTAAAAATGTATCATACCACTTTCACGTGTTTAATGTGCTCGGTGCACATTTTAAAATGTGATAAGGGCATTTTACAAAATTTTAAAGTAACCATGTAATATAAAACTGCAAAAATTAAAAAAATGTTTAGTACCAGTACATATGTGCACATGTATTCTTCAAAAGTATATTTTAAGTTAATCTTCAACGATTTTGCCAGTGCTTTCATAGCCAGTTACAATTTCCAGATAAAAAGAGAGATGTCTGGAGCTTCAAACATTTTTTAAACTGTCATTAACCGGTTTAATGTGTTTCATATTTATCCGTTTAATTTTTTAATACCCCCAATTTAGAAAGAATGTTAAAAGTAACTGATTTGCATATCCTAAATTTCATCTAACCACGAATCATGAACACGTTCATGGCAGAATTGCTGCAATTTACATAATTTTAACAGTTTAAGCTAAATATAAATTAACTATGGCCTTTGTTTTGTAAATTGGTCAATTAATCAATTTCTTGTTTTGTTACATATGGTAGAGAAATGAATTTCAGCAGAAATAAAAAAACAGTGCACATTAATGTGATGGATAATTTAAGTATATTATTGAAAGTCAATTTGAAGAAATTTACTTTCTTAGGGAAATAGTTTGCTGCTCAGTTAAGATGCGACGTCACCTACCAACGTACCAGTTGAACGTCTTACAATTAATGTGTAGCGCAATATCTTAATTTCAAGTAAGCAAAAAGCACAAAAATACCGCTTTAAAATTAGTTACAACGCAATGTGTGGAAGTAAATCATGGACCACTCCATCTAAACTGTACTTCCAAATAAACATTTTTGAAAAGCAATTGATGCGATCAGTAACAAATTGCACTAAAGGTCATAGAATATACTACGAGCCGGTATGAAAAAACCAAAAGCGACCCTAATTGAAGATTAAATAAATTTGTACGGCAAGTAATAAGGAATCCGAAAGCAAATGGTTTCCAAGTTATTACATTACAGACCAAGAGAGAAACGTGATGCTTGAATACTGTTAGTGCATTGAGAGTCGACAAGTTATAGTGCCACTCAATGAATAATAGACAAAAGAAACACAAGGTATTGGAAATTTACAAAGTGTATACTCACATTATAAGATGTAGGTTTTCCGTAAGAGTGAAAAAATATTTCCGATACTTGACGAATAAGTTGTATTTGTATGAAAATAGATTTACGAAATTGCTTGCTTTCAAAAGAACAACCCAATAATTTTTTCTAGTTTTTTACGTATATTTCGATTGCTATCAACGAACTATGAAAGCTGTGTTAATATTGTTCAGCAATTCTTACGTAGATCTCCAATCTCAACGAACATATTTGGTAGATTTAAAAAATATTAGAATATATTTTTGCTTCACGTTTCAGGGTCCCTAGATGACGAAAAACAGGTTTTCTCAATTCCGTGTTTCTGTCTGTATGTCTGTCTGTCTGTTGGCGTATAGCTCAAAAACTATTTGTCAGAGGAAGACGATATTTTGTATACATATTACATAGTATGATCAAAAATTGATCTCATCCAATATGGCTGTGGAAGTGCAAACCAACGCCTTTAAAATTGGCTTGAGTATGTCAATCTTATTACAATATTATATTGAAATAAACGAATTTGAACGTAAAAGTAACGCAATTGTCGAACAAATAAACCTGCGCCAGTCGAATAGACACTTCATCCTAAAACTAACCTAGTAATAAAATATGCTGGACCCAGTTTTAAAGGCAGCAATTTGTTCTTTCATATCCATACTAGATGAGCTTAATTTTTGATCATACTTTATATCTACCTCGTATGAAACCGGAACAATTTCATACAAATATATACAGGGTGAGCACCTTAAAAAAATAAAATTTTGTTTATTTTTGGGTTAAGTTTAAAATAGAAGGAAGTAATAGCTTTCACGTAGGTCAGGCTTTATATTATTATACACGATAATGCCACAAAAGAGTAAAAACGTTTCAACAATACCAGCATTTTCTTAAATAGAGGCGAGCGCCTCGCAGCACCCATTTGTAACAGCATCGGTGGGGCAGTTCGACTGTGGATGCAGTTACGATTTCTACGCAGGTGTGGTTACGAGCGCTATGCAGATGCGGCGGGTTCGAACCCCAGCAGGGTACATTTTGTTTTATTTGAAAATTTATTTAATTTATTAGAAAAGTGAAGATATTTTTACTCCTAACTTAATTTGATTTTAAAAATTATTTAGTGTCACAATGTCGACGGGGAAGTTCTTTTACAGATTTTTATTTTCTATAGTGCGGGTGTGATGTGAGCGCTGACGGCCTCGAGGTCTCAACTTTTCTCTTGTGGATTATTTGTACTACAACACACTTGCACCACAAATAACTAGATTTTTAAGAATTAAAATTGCGTAATAGATATATAGTTCTTAAACATTCCAAAGTTATTCCATTTAATTGTTTAATACTTTTCTACAGTCTTATGACTGGAGAACCCTGTAGTAGTACCACTAGCAATTCTAAAAGCTTCTTACGCTTTTGGACGGATGTATCAATTACAAATGTGGCAGCAATTGTAGATCCTGTTGCTGGTAAGTTGTGAGGGTGGATTAAATACAAAAGAGATCTCAACACATGCCCCAGTGGGACTCCTGACGTAACTGGGTGTAAATCCGATTACTCTGCCTAAATTGTTTGTTATTAATTACCGGATTATTCTGCTCAACAGTACCATGCTTATTCCTAAATTTGAATTAGTGATTTTATATGAGTTTAGATCGTTCAAGAGCAGGTTTGCTTCGTTATATATTGTTATGGTACCTATTTGTGATTGATAATTAGCAATTAAAGGTACTAGAGGGGTTTAGTATTTCGCGAGAAACGAGAGTTTTCTCGCTCTCGTTCTCGCACCGAGAACGAGACCGAGACCGAGAACAAGAGCGAAAATGTAAGCCGCGAACGAGAACGAGAGGTAGGGTGACCGTGAGCGAGAATTTTCTCGTAACTCTTGCTCTCGCTCTCGGTTTAAAAAATACAAAAGCGGATAAAAGATATGTTAAAGTATTTTATTAGTTATATGAAAACGAAATAAAATAATACCATTAAATAACTAATAATGAAGTAATTATAAAATAACTAATAATTATAAACACGAGATAATATTACATAATTATTAAACCCAAATTAGATCTTTCAGACCACATTTAGCCCAAGAATTTAGGCAGAAAAGATATTTACTTGAGTCGTCGTTAAGCCGATTTCTGTGTTTTCTGATGATTACTGAAGCTTGCGAAAACAATCTTTCAACGGGAGCCGAAGTAGCATTTATTGCGAGAAGATCTCTCGCCATTCTTGTCAAATTGGGATAAGTATCGCTATATTTTTTCCAGCATGCCAAAATACTTTGATCTTTTGGTGATCTTTTTAGTGCTAAATTTTCATCAATTTCCAATTTCCAGTTGTTTTCTAAAATAGGGACGTGAAATCCAGATCATCATCGTGATGAGTTTTCTTCGTTAATGCTTTATGTTCTTGTCCAGCAACTTCTGGTTTTTTGTCTTCAGCAGGTACTTGATATTTCGTTTTAAAAATATTTTCAAACATAGAATACGAATCATCCTTCATTTGTTTTCCGCAAGTCGTTAAATTAAATGTTTCCAATTTGTGACTTGGATCTAAAATCAAAATTACACAATAAATCCAGTTATTCTTATTATAATGTTATAATTTTTCACGGCCAAGTAGGCTGATAATGTAACTTCTTCAACATTAGTCCCTTGCTTTTCAGAAAGATCTGTTATTATATTATCAATTCTGTCTGTATGTTAAATGCATAGTTAGGCAGTGCTGCCCACATAAAATATATAACATTGTTTAAAAGTTCTCGAGTATTTATAAACTGTGGCCATAAGCTCCCACTCACTATCGAAAAGTTTGAATTTTTTGACTTGTTCTGCATTGCAATATAGCAATTCTAGGGGTTCTTTCAAGTTAAGTGCGCTTTCCACCATGTCATGCGTACTGTTCCATCGGGTTTTAATATCCAAACATAGTTTTATACGAGCTACTTCGACCGTAGCAATTTTTCAGTTTAATCTGAAGTTGCTCCAATTTTTTATTTTAATAAAGGTTTTCCTAACCTTGGCGATTACTGTAGAAGAAGCAAAGGTACCCTCGTTATAGGCAATTTATTCCTCGCAATTAGCTTGATCCTCTTCAAAGTCATCTTCGGGGGTTTCGCCATCGTCCTCACTGCTGTCTTCTTCTTTTCTGCTCTTTCAGCGATTAACGAGAACGAGACCGAGAAGTAGACAACTCTCGTCATCGCTCTCGTAATCGAGAGCGAGATCGAGAACAGATTTTTTAGTATTTACGAGAGCGAGAACGAGAGAGACCACTTCTCGTTCTCGTTCTCGCTCTCGCGAAACACTAGAGGGGCTTTATGAATTAAAAGTACTATGTAAACATTTGAGATTTGTTTAACGAATGGGAGATTAGATACAGTTACTGTTGAAGAGTGAATAGTTTATTAAAAAGATTCGAGCATATAAGTTGATTTAGATGGGATAGTTGTTTGGTAACATCAGAGCTTAGATCTTAATTTGTATTAACTGACAAAGGGAATAAATAAGTAAAGTCAAAGCCACATTGAAATGATTATCTGAATAAGTCATTTGTGAAATGTTATAATAAAGTATATCATATAGAAATGTAAAAAAACTTGGTACAATTTTATTGTTAGGAAAAATTATATTAATAGAGAAAACAATAATTTTTTTCAAAATATGTAACATGTTTTTGAAGTAACGTGAAATTTAAGGAATAAAAACCCCTTGATGAAATGGTAATAATTGTCTGGTTGTTTTACTAAAGGGTTTGTTTAATAAAATTAACTAAGGAAAAAAATAAAATGAAATTTAAAATATACTGAAGAATAAAATGGTTAATACATGGTACAACGACGAATAAGAACATTTAATAACAATAAAATAATATACATGGAATAATAATGTCTGCAGTGTATTTGAATATACCATATAAGAGTTAATGTTGGGTATACTTTTTGATTTGGAACTTCATGTGAGTTGCTGTAAGGTGAATACATCTATACTACAATTAATCTGGAATTGGATGCACACTACATGTGAAAATACTGTTGGACTTGGAAGGGCTTGTAATCATATGGATGAGCTTACATTGGAGGTAAAGGTAGTTTGGAAGGCTACCAGCTTGGTGGATGTGACAAGGAAGTACGGTTCCTGTGGACTTGGTGTTTGACAGTGCTACTGACGGCGGTGGAGGTGATCAACAACGGTAGCTGTTACAAGACTTGTTTTACTAAGGTTTCTGGTGGATCAGGAGGAGGACTGCTTGCATTGTTGCGACTGACATCCTATGGGAAGTGTTTCTGTGAGCTTTGAAAAAGGTATATGTCTTTATTACTGAGTGAATTACATATTTACTACTTACTTGATAGATATTCGACATAGTTGGTATGTGACAGAAATCATTTATTTAACTTTTCACCTTGACAGTTCTCGAAATGTCATAATAATAAATAATATTCTTAATGTGTGCTGATTAACTATCATAACATTGATTTAAATATGTATGAACCTAACTTGAGATAAGAGCATTCATTCATGTTTCAAAGAGCTAGAAAAAGAGAAATAACGTAAAATGTAAATATTATAAAAGGGCATATACCTAAAATTAACTTATTAAAAAATAAAAGTTATTTCAATACAAGAGTAAGATCATGTAAGCTTCAATAATTGAAAAACTATCTGATTTAATTAAACTGAGTAAACAAATAGCAAAGGATAAGGAGGTGTATACCATAGCAAAGATAAAGGCGCCGCAACGTGGAGCCAGAACAATATATTAATTTTTCAAAACATTTTACAAAATAGACAAGAGATTGGTTGGTTTATATGGCTTCATTTCTTGCGTCTAACTATGTATTGTACAGATGCCTGATAGCTTAAAATCCCTCGTCAAGTAAATGTTGCAGTACTCTTTCGGTTATTATGTTGGCACTGGCATACTTTTTAAGATTGATGTCTTTCATAATGGTTTAATCTCTTTTACTATGATTATGGCCAGTCCAATTGTCGACATAGCGATTACAAATAAAAACTCCTATTCAGGGTTTTTCATTCAGGTAGAAATGGCTTGAATACCTTGTCAGATAATAGGCAAAAGCGTTTACTGTTTCGCCGTCCCCGATTAAAGAAGTGACCATAGGATGTTACTACATCGCCATTTCAAAAATGTTGATGCACTAACAAACATATGATTACGTCAAATTCAATAACGCAATCAATTAATGTCGTCTTTAGAAACAATAAAGCTCTCTCATTATGTAAAGTACGATTCCAAGCTTTCAACAGCGTGCTGCAGAAAAAAATCGACTTATTACTACATTTGTAATACTTCAAATGAAGTATTAGAATTTTCAAAGTTTAGCTAAAAGAAAAGCAATGATAAAGTTTTCAAATTTAAGTCGTAATAAGAGAAATAATATACAAAATGTTGTCGCACTAGCTTGTAAAGTACTATGACGTATATGTTAATTCATCGATAAGTAAGAACTTGATGGAAAAAAATAATACCATACTAACCTTAGCACTAAATACTAACGAAAAAGGAGAGGTGGCGTTCACTTTGAACGTAAGTTAGCACCTGTAAATACAAATAGCTTTTCCGCTTCCTTGAACTTGTCGGCCTCGAAAGTGGAGTAGTTAGGCGAACGATATCGATACAACGTCGGCTACATTTCACTTTCCCTTTTGTGTAGCAAACGTTATACAAAACTAAGTGCACTGCTGTTCGGAACCAAGCCGGAACTGAGAAATAGCGTGCGAGTTGAGAATTAGGAATAAATTGGATCGGTGGTTTGGTGATTACTGAGTTAGAGAAGGATTCCGGTCACAAGTGGCCCAGAACGACAGGCGTGTCCGGTACGATACTGAACTGTGCAACTCGTTCCGGACTTCCTACCCCTAGTTAACGTTTGCTGGATATAGGGTTGCAGTGTTTTGCCGCTAATAAGTTACTCTTGATATATCGCTCTCAACCATTAATAGTGTGGACATGAACCTGCACTCCACGCATACTACGTATATTTTTCGTTCGGGCCCAATAATTTTTCAATTGGCTAACCTCACAACAATGGCAGGACTTGCTACTGCGGTTTTCCTGCCATGTTCGCCAAAATATAAATACAACTTAGTTGTACTGCTAGGTGTATTCTTTCAATGCGGGTTGTGATTGACAGTTACCTTATGCACATGGTTCATTTGCTAATATTGGACATTTGCAACCATTATAATTAGCAGTCTTTATGTTTTTAAGGAGGACGAAGTGATTAATATTCAGCGGCAAACCATATGTTTTCTCCTAATAATAAATGAAAAAAGGGCTCATGTTACTACGAGTATGAGTTTTTAAAGTTATTTTAGATTATTCGAAAACACCGATGACTGTAGAAAGACCCCCATACATACAACCTTAAAATTTTGCTACAAAATTTCAGTACCCTATGGGCCGGTTGCAGAAAGCAATGTTAAGTCTGGTGTTAGCTAACGCGACGTCAAAGTGAACAAAAACAAATCAAATCTCAAATGCTTATGGTAACTAATACATTAGTAAACAAAATTTGATGCGATTTTGTTCACTTTGACGCGATGTTAGCTAACACCAGACTTAACATTGCTTTCTGCAACCGGCCCTATAAGTTTCAAATACACAGATATATACGAGTTAACTTTAGCAAGAGAAACTTCAAATTTGAGAACATATTACAAGCAGAAGAAATCGATAGTTACATTACTGAAGGAAAAAAAGGGTTTCGATTCAATATCCTTAAAATATCTGATCTATGAAGGCCAACAAATTTGGAAAACACTACATATATAATAAATTAATCTAGTGCATTGGCAATGCACACTCAAAACTAGTTATGAAGGTAACTGTTGAGGAGTTAAATACGTTTTTTCAGTAACCACATTCAGAAGGATGTGAGTAATTGAACTTACTACCGACACACAACTTCTCAAAATGGAAAAGTATATGTATACTAAAGAATGCAGCAATTTAACTACACAAAATTAACAAAGAAACCATTAAATATAATTTTGACATTCACTATCCTAAAAAATGCCAGCATAACGCAGAAAGAACATAAATAAGGCAAGGACTTTGTTAGTGTCCTACTCAGATAGGATGATGATTCAGAAACAGTAACAGAAAAGAAAATCAATATTACTCAAATAATGCATGGACAGCCAAGAAGCCGACAATCGCGATGTAAAATTGCAACTCAAACAACAAGGAGTATTAGAAGTTAATCTCTGAAACTTCTTTGTAGCGTGAATCTATAATTCATAGTCTTTTTTTGGTATTTCGCCACTCTGTTGACAACGAGGGCAGATTGTTCCTCGAAACGGTCGTTATTTATTACGTTATTTAATAATTTTAATTTGCAGAGTGGCGAAATACCCAAAAAAGAATATGAAGTATTAGAAGTTTCTCTAAAAACATGGAACGAAATGAAAATGAAAATTGATAATTGAAAGAGTAGATTACGTACATAAATATCAAGATACTGAAAGTAAGAAAAAGGTTACTAAATTAAAAGATAAAGAGATGAAATAACATGATTTATAGCTTATTTAGAAAGAAAATTGGCTACATTAATAAGTAAGCAGTAGAAAAGCAAGCTGGACAGCGTAAGTGAAATGTTAGTAGAATAGCGGTTTTACTATTCATGGAAAGGATAAAACTCACAAACCAGTTAGAATGAATAGAAATAACGAGAGCGAAAAACAAAGAATAGATGAATTAAAAGGCAAGTTTAGTTACCTGGCTACCACGTAGCTGATAGTAACAATCAAAGTATACGGAAATGATAATACTTTATGGATATCACCAACACTAAAATTTAATAATCTTCACACACGGATACACACAAATGCAGAATTATATAAATGTCTAATGGACTAGGTGGATCGTAGACTCGGAAACTTTAAACGGAATACCGAAATAAAATTTATTGTCCGTGCTTATATTGGATCGGATCATCTGCGTTAGTGTGGATAATTCATTGCTCTGTCTTGGCTGGTTTGAAAAGTCTTTTGAGTGATAACGCTACTTGCTCTTTTATCGGAGCCGGAACGTCTTGTAAGTGAAAGCGTTAACTACCTTTATGTCAGCGTTTTGCGTCAGCAAGAGAATTTTAATGTGCAACTGCTTAACTGCCGGGGTGGTCAAGGAGTTTTCTGGGCTCTTAAGTGGGTGGCATTGTTGTATCCAAAAAAACGTTTTGAAATCACTGTAGGTTCTGTTGGCTCTCCTGCTGCCCGCAGTTTGCATTATGTCGCGGGTATTAAACTTCTGTTGTCAATCATTTGCGACAGTTTTCATATTGCTTATGATAATTGTCACTCATTGGCGCGTAGCGTTGTGCCCAAGGCGAACCTCTCTTTCATCTAAGACCGAAGTTTTCTATTTTACGTGCTGCACTTGCAAGTCTTTGCAAAAGCTATATATATTATTATGCAATGGATACGTGTGTATGCTTATTTAATTCAAGTATTGAAACTTTATCTTTATTATAAAATTAAATTGAATTTATTTCAAATTACATGAGTACTCCTTTTTCTCAGGGTATGGTTCGCCGAAATCTAGTTAGTTATTTGTTGCTGCAATTACTGAATGTCAATTGCTGTCAACTATTATTTTCAAGCAGTGTTTAATGACACCCATAAATCAATATGACATAAATAAAATCATTTACAATGGTTTGACTGTATGATATTTAGATTCAAATTTGCATTTATTATTTAAAATACTTCTGTCATTAAATTTAAAATTAAATGTCAAACTGACAGCATCATCCCTTTAATCTGGGTAAGTACTTTACTTTTATAATGTCTCTTTCTTAATATTAATTAATCACCTTTTATTTATTTAGATACCTTCAACTTAACCACTTACTTTGCACTGACACTTCCAAACTCCAACAAAAATGCGATACCTTTTGCAGCCCTATAGATGGCTCCGACCTCCAACCATTGACAGCATCTCCAGCATGCCTAAGTATTTATTGTATCTCCACCATCTAACAATGTATCCATATCTAATTGACAAATTGTATCCTCCACCAGTGATCCCGTTACAAGTTCATACAATCCGCAACAGACCAAAACTCCTGTATGGCCTCGGACCATCGCCCCTCGCAGCTCACACAATGGTACCTTCCCTGCAATGCACTGGACCTCTGCTACACATCCAATTGGTTCTGCTTTCTTCAATCCCAGTTTTTAATTGTATTTGATATTCCAAAAATCTTGCCTTGGACTATTTATTTTATTTGTAATGTACAACCAACATACCCCTTTACGTTTTATTAAAATTCTTCGTTATTTTAATGGGTTTTATTATGTATTTACACAATTACAAAATTTTTATATCCATTTTATAGCAAATTTTTCGTAGTTGTTTTCTAAGTTGTTATTCTAATAATCATCCCAATTTTTTATTGCTATCCTAGACTACCATTATTCCTGCCTGCTACATGTTATAAATAAATTTGAATGGTGCTCACTTTATAAATTATTACAAATAGAATTTTATTCTGTCATATGCAACATTCAACTTTGTATTTATTGTTAATTTTTGTTACCATCATCAAGTAGTACTCATTTTGAAATAATTTTTTTTAAAATGTACTTTGAATCTTTGAGTTTCAATTATTATTCAATTAAATAACCAATCATTATCATAATTTTCCACATCTTATCGTTTGAGTATAATTACTGTATTAAACTTTTCATTTTTGATTCATGTAAATAAATAACTGTATTTAATGTAATACGTGGCCTCTATATACCATAGCAATATATAATCTGTAACCCCCACCCCCCGTTTACACAGTGTTGGGGTGCCAGGCGCACCGAGCCCCTGAGGGTGTGTGCATTTTTTTAAATTCGGTGGAGGTACTTGAGGTAGTGGAGCCTGTCTAGCTAGAACACTACGCCCGCTCTCCAGATGGTCACCCAACCAATTCTGACCAAGCAGACTGGCGCTTCACTTTTACAAGTGTCGTGAGATATGCAACACCACTCAGCCGTACTGCCGGCCGCAATAGCTATAATCTACCTAAAATATTAAAGATAGCATAGAAACGTTGATAATAACACAATCTATCCTTTATCTAATAGACTTGTCTGTCTGGGACGCTGGTCAGTCCGGGACGCTGTTTCAGCAGCCAAACCGTAAGAGATAGAGAAAAAAGTTATGAAAGTTATACGTTTGGAATGGTCATGTCAGGTCAGGAACCGAATTTCAGTCACGTGACACTTCCGGTTTTCTAGAAATCACGTGATTTCCGTCCGTCCGGGACGCTGGTCCGTCCGGGAGGCTGTTTAGCAGCCAAACCGTAAGAGATAGAGAAAAAAGTTATGAAAGTTATACGTTTGGAATGGTCATGTCAGGTCAGGAACCGAATTTCAGTCACGTGACAGTTTCGGTTTTCGAGAAGTCACGTGATTTCCGTCCGTCCGGGACGCTGGTCCGTCCGGGACGCTCTTTCAGCAGCCAAACCGTAAGAGATAGAGAAAAAAGTTATGAAAGTTATATGTTGGGAATGGTCATGTCAGGTGATGAACCGAATTTCAGTCACGTGACACTTCCGGTTTTCTAGAAATCACGTGATTTCCGTCCGTCCGGGACGCTGGTCCGTCCGGGAGGCTGTTTCAGCAGCCAAACCGTAAGAGATAGAGAAAAAAGTAATGAAAGTTATACGTTTGGAATGGTCATGTCAGGTCAGGAACCGAATTTCAGTCACGTGACACTTTCGGTTTTCGAGAAGTCACGTGATTTCCGTCCGTCCGGGACGCTGGTCCGTCCGGGACGCTGTTTCAGCAGCCAAACCGTAAGAGATAGAGAAAAAAGTTATGAAAGTTATATGTTTGGAATGGTCATGTCAGGTCAGGAACCGAATTTCAGTCACGTGACACTTCCGGTTTTCTAGAAATCACGTGATTTCCGTCCGTCCGGGACGCTGGTCCGTCCGGGAGGCTGTTTCAGCAGCCAAACCGTAAGAGATAGAGAAAAAAGTTTTGAAAGTTATACGTTTGGAATGGTCATGTCAGATCAGGAACCGAATTTCAGTCACGTGACACTTTCGGTTTTCGAGAAGTCACGTGATTTCCGTCCGTCCGGGACGCTGGTCCGTCCGGGACGCTGTTTCAGCAGCCAAACCGTAAGAGATAGAGAAAAAAGTTATTAAAGTTATATGTTTGGAATGGTCATGTCAGGTCAGGAACCAAATTTCAGTCACGTGACACTTCCGGTTTTCTAGAAATCACGTGATTTCCGTCCGTCCGGGACGCTGGTCCGTCCGGGAGGCTGTTTAGCAGCCAAACCGTAAGAGATAGAGAAAAAAGTTATGAAAGTTATACGTTTGGAATGGTCATGTCAGGTCAGGAACCGAATTTCAGTCACGTGACAGTTTCGGTTTTCGAGAAGTCACGTGATTTCCGTCCGTCCGGGACGCTGGTCCGTCCGGGACGCTGTTTCAGCAGCCAAACCGTAAGAGATAGAGAAAAAAGTTATGAAAGTTATATGTTGGGAATGGTCATGTCAGGTGATGAACCGAATTTCAGTCACGTGACACTTCCGGTTTTCTAGAAATCACGTGATTTCCGTCCGTCCGGGACGCTGGTCCGTCCGGGAGGCTGTTTCAGCAGCCAAACCGTAAGAGATAGAGAAAAAAGTTATGAAAGTTATACGTTTGGAATGGTCATGTCAGGTCAGGAACCGAATTTCAGTCACGTGACACTTTCGGTTTTCGAGAAGTCACGTGATTTCCGTCCGTCCGGGACGCTGGTCCGTCCGGGACGCTGTTTCAGCAGCCAAACCGTAAGAGATAGAGAAAAAAGTTATGAAAGTTATATGTTTGGAATGGTCATGTCAGGTCAGGAAACGAATTTCAGTCACGTGACACTTCCGGTTTTCTAGAAATCACGTGATTTCCGTCCGTCCGGGACGCTGGTCCGTCCGGGAGGCTGTTTCAGCAGCCAAACCGTAAGAGATAGAGAAAAAAGTTATGAAAGTTATACGTTTGGAATGGTCATGTCAGGTCAGGAACCGAATTTCAGTCACGTGACACTTTCGGTTTTCGAGAAGTCACGTGATTTCCGTCCGTCCGGGACGCTGGTCCGTCCGGGACGCTGTTTCAGCAGCCAAACCGTAAGAGATAGAGAAAAAAGTTATGAAAGTTATATGTTTGGAATGGTCATGTCAGGTCAGGAAACGAATTTCAGTCACGTGACACTTTCGGTTTTCGAGAAGTCACGTGATTTCCGTCCGTCCGGGACGCTGGTCCGTCCGGGACGCTGTTTCAGCAGCCAAACCGTAAGAGATAGAGAAAAAAGTTATTAAAGTTATATGTTGGGAATGGTCATGTCAGGTCATGAACCGAATTTTAGTCACGTGACACTCCCGGTTTTCTAGAAATCACGTAATTTCCGTCCGTCCGGGACGCTGGTCCGTCCGGGAGGCTGTTTCAGCAGCCAAACCGTAAGAGATAGAGAAAAAAGTTATGAAAGTTATACGTTTGGAATGGTCATCTCAGGTCAGGAACCGAATTTCAGTCACGTGACACTTTCAGTTTTCGAGAAGTCACGTGATTTCCGTCCGTCCGGGACGCTGGTCCGTCCGGGACGCTGTTTCAGCAGCCAAACCGTAAGAGATAGAGAAAAAAGTTATTAAAGTTATATGTTGGGAATGGTCATGTCAGGTCATGAACCGAATTTCAGTCACGTGACACTTCCGGTTTTCTAGAAATCACGTGATTTCCGTCCGTCCGGGACGCTGGTCAGTCCGGGACGCTGTTTCAGCAGCCAAACCGTAAGAGATAGAGAAAAAAGTTATGAAAGTTATACGTTTGGAATGGTCATGTCAGGTCAGGAACCGAATTTCAGTCACGTGACACTTTCGGTTTTCGAGAAGTCACGTGATTTCCGTCCGTCCGGGACGCTGGTCCGTCCGGGACGCTGGTCCGTCCGGGACGCTGTTTCAGCAGCCAAACCGTAAGAGATAGAGAAAAAAGTTATGAAAGTTATATGTTGGGAATGGTCATGTCAGGTCATGAACCGAATTTCAGTCACGTGACACTTCCGGTTTTCTAGAAATCACGTGATTTCCGTCCGTCCGGGACGCTGGTCCGTCCGGGAGGCTGTTTCAGCAGCCAAACCGTAAGAGATAGAGAAAAAAGTTATGAAAGTTATACGTTTGGAATGGTCATGTCAGGTCAGGAACCGAATTTCAGTCACGTGACACTTTCGGTTTTCGAGAAGTCACGTGATTTCCGTCCGTCCGGGACGCTGGTCCGTCCGGGACGCTGTTTCAGCAGCCAAACCGTAAGAGATAGAGAAAAAAGTTATGAAAGTTATATGTTTGGAATGGTCATGTCAGGTCAGGAACCGAATTTCAGTCACGTGACACTTCCGGTTTTCTAGAAATCACGTGATTTCCGTCCGTCCGGGACGCTGGTCCGTCCGGGAGGCTGTTTCAGCAGCCAAACCGTAAGAGATAGAGAAAAAAGTTATTAAAGTTATACGTTTGGAATGGTCATGTCAGGTCAGGAACCGAATTTCAATCACGAGATTTTAAAAAATATTATTGTTTTTATTTAATACGCCTTCTATTTGAAAAGCGGTCTTTTTTATTTTATAAAATGAGACATTTGTCTCACTGGTTGCTAGTCATTGTTAAACGTGAAAGCTACAACCAATACAACGTAGACCTACTTAGTGACATCTATACAACAAGTAAATTGTTTTTTCTACTCACTCTATACAAAGCGCCCTAGTTTTAGGCAACAAAACTGTCAATTTCCAACTAGCGTGTGTGTTTAATGCCCGACGCGTTAGCGGAGGAAATGAACACCTTTGCTCCCTAGCTATTAAATTGCTAATATCTATATACATGTAACCATTTTGAAACAATCCAAAATGTGATGACTACAATAATTTGGTAAAGATTGGCATTATGAGTTATTCATGCACGTGACATAGCAATATTATTCAACACCCACATGCGCTTAAATGAGTAAGCAGTAGTTGATGTTGAAGGCAAGTTGATTCATCAAATGGAGATTAAAGAAGGAGTATGGTCTTCAATATTGACACGAGGTAACTTAGTAAAATAATAATAATTGATGGTAACAAAATGATAATGACGGTATGCAAATTTAGGACTCAACAAACTATATGTACCTTAGAAAGTGAATCAAAAATAACAAGCAAAATAGTAGAAATAAAAATAAGACTTGAATAGAAATACAATGTTAAAGCCACCTTAGCTCTTTTACTATCCAAATCTTAACTTATAACTTTCGATCTTCTTTCATAGACCGACATCCACAGTGAATATGGACGGTTAATATGTTATGCTTTTATCAGGGGAATGCGATATATTCGCAGAATAATATAGAAGCCCACCTATATGTTACTGTTTTACGTTTTTATTGATTATAGCTTTTAGGTAAATACGACATTTATAATTTTTGTACACTATTGTTTCAAATAGTTGTGTAGCGGAATAGATTTAACTGAACTAATCTAATGCACTAAGTTACACGCAAAAATTCGGCAGCTTTATAAAATAACTGATTCGTCACATGTTCTAATAAATTTGAGGTTTGCACATATTTGACGAGCATAGCAAATCAATAGGAGAGGGCTAGTAGAACAAATGCTGTAATTACTTAAACAATTTTCCTAAAAGTCATACTTGGAGCCATTACATTTAAAATTACGTACATTTAGTTTGGAATAATCTGAACTTAGAATATCGTGAAAAAACAAAATTATGAATTAATAAAGAATCTGAAAAGATTTCTTAATAAAAAATAATTTTTATTTGTAAAATGGACACACGCGGAACAAACTAAATTTTAAAGGTTCAAAAAGCCGACACCTCTATTTTATAATTAAAGGCAAATACGGCTAATATGGTTTTCGTTAAGAATTTTACAAGGTGTGCGTGTTGCATACAATCTTTAATCGTAATACTTATATTTCTACTTTTATCTTAAAGAAACTAGGTCACAATAACATTAAAAGCATTAAAGGTCAAATATAATAAGCTAATTTTTATTACAAGTAACATAAAATTGAAGAGCATGTCGTATTGAGCAAATAAATAATGCATAATGTGGGAGAAACAGGTGATTTAGTTCAAGAAATAAATACACACAATGTCGTTAGTGTTTTATACACCGAACGTAACTATGAAGTGAATTTCAGTATTTACACACGTTCATTATCACACTCAGCATATTTTCTTAAAACTTACAAAGCTGTTGCTAGCTGTTACTTGTAAACGTTTTAAAATCAGGCTATATCACTTCTAGCTCATAGAAAAACCTTACACCTACTGAAAAGTGCTCTGTACTACACGTAATGCTGACAAAGGGATTAATAATAAGTTTTAATAAGTTAACTTTTCACACGTGTGTCTACAAGCTACTAATATTAAATTTCGAAAACTTTGTTTTTTGTTCTTGTTACAAAAGTTCGGAGCGATTTGAAACTACCAGTAAGATTAAACTGCTGGATATAACCTTTTCAGAATATAAATTGTTGATACAGAAGTAAAAGTTTTAGAAGGGTTAATGCATATCTACAGTAGTTTGTTCCACTATTCAATCTTTTGTTTAAAGTATCGTAAGCTGCGATAAATTAAAATTATTGAAATCTTGCTTGGGTTACAGAAATTCAATTACAGTAAATCTTATATGAGGCTGATAGGATCAGTAAAAATTTAATCAAATATTTCAAATTATATCTTGGTGAATTTCACCTGATAGGAAATACTAAAAGAATTTAAGTATACTTGAAAATCAATACAGTTTCAATACATTATACACAGACAACAAAAAGCACGGCAACGTAATATAGGCAGCCCATTTAACTCTGTTGGCAAGCATATTTCTGACAGTAGCAGTGGCGTAAGGATATAACAATATGT
This sequence comes from Agriotes lineatus, assembly GCA_940337035.1. NCBI lineage: Eukaryota > Metazoa > Arthropoda > Insecta > Coleoptera > Elateridae > Agriotes > Agriotes lineatus. The sequence goes on along the minus strand of OW679194.1, from coordinate 164,240,649 downwards.
TAGAAAATTAACACAATGCGAACTTCAATGCTCAAAAATGTCAAATCGGTACATGAAACGTTAGAATGTTAGATTCAATAAATCCGCAAACGCTACTGCTCACGAGGCGTTGAATCGTATATGATGTCTCTTTAGATTAACTTAATATTGAAGCAGTGTTTATTACGGGTGAAATAGAATTAGATAAAAACCCAGAATCGCCCAGGCAAATAAGGGTTTATATTAATTATGAACGCCATATATAGGATGAACTATAAATGGCGGATAATATTCACATCGTTCAGTTCTACATTAATAACCAGACATTAAGCATTAAGGTCTTACACTACCTTAATGTAACCTACTAGATGGAGAGTCAAGTTATGGTGATATCTAAGTAACGTTGCTACAGTTTCATGATGTCGTGAGTGACTAAGATTATTGTACAAGCAACACGCAGTGTTGCCATGTTTGTACAACTTTAATAAAATAGATATCAGCTGTTATGTACAGAAGGCTCACGAAAGTGTCTAATTTGACATTTTGAGGTTAAACGTGCAATGTTGCGAGTCCTTTCATATTTTGTTTGCCACTAGGCATGATATTTATGGACATCGGCGTCATGGATAACTATCTGTTAACAAATTGTAATTTATACTAAAGCAAATATGCCAAAAGTTTTTAAACCTGACACAAAATTAAAAATGACAAAGACCTACATTACAGGTATTATAAAGCCGACAGGCCACACCTCAGCGAAACGGAAATCTTTGCCTGGCTTAGTGACATTTGGAATATAAATATTTATGCATAAAACATAACTGTTGGTTTAATTTTAGGATTTGTAGTGTTTCAGATATCTTAAAAAACTATTAGAAGTATTATTGGGCGGGACAATTTTCGTGGCTCATCCAGGACATGTTGGTATTGCAACTTCAGGTGAAAATGTGATGAGTTCGGAAACTGTTTTACGTGTAAATAGACACATTAAAGTCAGTAAATTTTCTAAAATGATGATTATCAGTATAGGCAGTTTTCATTCCATTATTAATACTCTCAATATCACAAAGGTCACGTCTTTGGTGCATTAAAACGATCGCTAAAGAGACAACGACTCACTTCGGAAGCAAACGTGCAGATTGACGTTGAAGAATGGTTTCCTTAACAGCCGCAAGAATTTTACCAACAGAAGATTTATAGGTTGGTACGACAATGGGATTGATGCTTTAATGTTAATAAAGATTTTTTTTAAATAGCTTTGATAAAAATTACGCTAGAGCCTCCAAACGTGTTTATATTGAACAATTCTCGTACTTATTTGAGGAAATTCTTGCAGTACCAAAATTCTAGAGAAAATATAACATTCCTGTAGATGGACAAAACCTGGATTTATACAAATATATCCAGCGTCCGACAATAGGTACTCGATTCTGAAATTAAAAGTAATCCGTCTGAAATTAAATCTGAGGGGAAGCGTTTTACTGTTTTGCATGTGGAAACGAAATTTGGGATTTTGGAAGGGAGTGATCTATTATTAACTTTAAATAATAACGGTAGGGATTATCACAAAACCATGGACGGGGAGATTTTTCAAAATTGGGTGGTTAATCAATTACTTCCTGCTCTGACTAAAATTCCTGGTAAATGTGTGGTAATCTTGGACAATGCATCGTGTCATTCGGTGCAGTAGGAAAAGTTACCCTCACTTAATTGTATGCAGGATCAGATACAGGATTGGTTGATTAAACACAATGTCAAAATTGAGGCAAAATTACAAAAAAAAACTTCTTTGGAGTTTAATTCAACCTTTTAGGCAAGACAATAACAAGCGTTAGGTGACTGACGAATTTTTGAAAGAGAATGGTCATGAGGTTCTTAGATTACCTCCGTACCATTGCTAATACAATCCTATTGAAATGGCATGGGGGTTCTGTAAAACTTACTACAACAAACATATAAATTCTCAGCTTTCATCCAAAGATAAGGTTAAACATTTATGGCTTGAAGCTCTGCCAAAGTGTACCTCCGACATGTGGGAAAATTATTGTGATCATCCTGAAAAAATGATTTCGGAAGATATGGGAAATATTTCGTTTGAAAACATTCCACCTTTCAGTATTTCATTGGAGGAATCTGAGTCAGAACCAGGTATTGATAATGATTCAGATACTATACCAATGAAACAATGGAAGTGGAATAGGGGGTTTTTGCCATCAAAATTCTTGTTTATGACATGGAAAATGAGTGGTTATTTTCTGAGAATCCACACCACGCAACTCCTAAAGCTTATCCGTCCCCAGGGTAAACCAAGCTCAAGACGTTTCTCGTATGAAAATCTAAAGCCGCTCGACGTTTAAACCAGCATACCGGCATCCATCCCAAGAAGGAATCTCATTCGCAGTCTCGTATTTCTTACATTTGCATTTATTTAAACGTGAAAGTGTTAGTTTATAAATATTTACACCACCCTCAGCAACCTAGTGCTGCTATGCATTTATTATATAATAAGTTATAATAAGTTATTATATAAATGCATACTGAAAAACATATTTAAATTGTAATATTTAAATATTTTTTATACAATTTACAATACATTGCTTTAAAAAACGACTTTCATTAATTATATCATTATGCCTACTCAATATAGTATGAAACGTATTCGGCGTCAACAAGTTGTCTTTCATGAAATTTATCTTAACCACCAAGAATAAAAGTGGCACAAAATCCAAAACCAAATCTGGCAACCACGTTTTGTTCATTGACATATAATTATCATTTTGTATAAAATTGGCATAACCTAAATTGTATTAATGACTGACAGCATATTTACAGTCCAATATTTGGTGTGACTTGTATTTAGGTTGGTTAAGCTGGTTGGTAAAAATGTCAGTAGTGTATCCGGAATTAGTTACGAAATGCCAAATCAAATAAGCTGATGAACGGCACTGGACAAGTCAGAAAGATGGCAAAAGTGATATGCAAAACCTAACAATATTAGAGGAGTGCGGTTTATCACAATGTGGGTTTAACCATGTTACTTCGGTAACGCGAATGATCCTGTCGAGTTCGGACGCGATTTGAGTTTCTCGTAGTAAAGTGTGTGTTAAACTTAATATTCACTTATTGCATTTATTTCGAACTACTGACCCAATAAATTTAAGCTCAACAACTGTTCTAATAACTCCCACCGGCACCACACCGTTAAAATCTTATCAACCATGTCAAAGGAAACTATCACAGATTCAGTAAAATTTCAACTCAAGCCACCAAATATTATCTACCAAAGTTCAAAGGTAATTAATAACCCAGAATCCATGGAATGTAAAACCTAAACATCTTCAAAAACTAACGAAAATAAACGCCCATTGATCTCCGGACGATAATGATTTCAACAAAAAATATATTTTTTGCTCAGACACACTCTTTTCCCAAAATAAATTTTATGCTTTAAATTTATCAAAAGACACTCCCTCCACAAGTGCTACTCCCGATAACTCTCAAATAACCCCAAAAATTCCTCCAATCTTCCTACCGAATGGTACTAATTACCAGAACGTAATCAAAGACATCAAACCACTAGTATCGGAAGATTTTACTACTACTTATAAAAGCAAAGAACTTCTAATAAATTTAAACAGTGTAGAGGATTACAGGAAATTAACAAAATTTTACGATACACATCAAGTGAACTACTATACCGAAATCCAGAAGCTACCAATATCTCTGTTATTATACGTAATGTCTCCCTTTCTATCACAGCGGAAGAAATTAAGACAGAGCTAATCACCCTAAATTATCCAGTAATTACAACATCCCGATTACTTAACAATAAAAGACTTCAAATTCCGATAGTTGCAGTTGAACTAAAGAAAACTGATAAAGCCCTAGAAATATTTAATTTAAACACTACTTTACTGTGTGGTCCCTGTAGAAACACGACGTCGAATCAATGAACCCCCACAATGCACCAATTGCCAGCTTGTAGGACACACAAAAAATTACTGCCATCTGCCCCCGCGTTGTGCAAAATGCCCAGAAAATCATCACTACTCCCAATGCAAAATAACCAAAGATAACGGCCCTGCCAAATGCGTAAACTGCGGTGGCGCTCACACAGCTTATTATAAAGAATGTCTATATATAAAAAAAATTAACAATTCTCATTCATCCTCCACTACCCGAGCCACACACCCAGACGCCTTCCACTCCGGGAAAATAACATCCAACCCTACATATTCCTCTATCCTAAGAAACAATCCCTTTTACCCCAAACCTAATAATCTCAATCTAAACACTACAAACCCTACTCCCACAAGCCCCACGCTAAACAATATCTTCCAAACTATGATTGCCCTCATAATCGCATATATAGATCAAATCAAATCCTTTATCCTATCCTTAATGTCATCACTATTCCAAAATGGTAGTAAATAATCATAATGCTTTGAATAACTTAACCCTCCTAAATTGGAACACCAATGGCATAAAACACCAACGAGCAACATTTATTTCATTTCTAACAAGACACAAAATTGACGTAGCTTGCGTCACCGAAACGCACCTAATTTTAATTGAACGCTTTGCAATCCCGGGATATCACATCCATAGAAAAGACAGGATCACCGAAATCGGATGGGGCGGTTCCGCGATAATCATTAAAAAAAAAACTGGACGCAATCCCACTTGAAATAGATGCCATCCATCATCTAGAAGCTGTAGCCATCCAACTTAAGATATATAATTCCCGTCCGCTAAGAATAATTGCTGCTTACAAACCACCAACTAATCAACTCAATCCAAATGAACTAAACCGAATATTTAACAATCAGTTACCTACATTACTAGCCGGAGACCTCAACTCTAAACATACGAATTGGGGATGTAGTGTAACAAACCCCAATGGGAGAAAAATTAACGAAATTTCCTCTAGACTTGCTATTTTAATTTCCGCACCCACCGACTACACATACTTCTCGTATCGACACGACCAAAAGCCAGATATATTGGATATCATTTTGCACAAAAACCTGTACCTACCAATCAGTCAAACAGTAGTCACAGAACTGGACTCCGATCATCTTCCAGTTGTATTCACACCAAACTGCTTACCGCATTATCACCCACAACTTCCGAAATTAATTAATGGGCCTGCCAACTGGGAAAATTTCCGAAATATTATGAATAACAAGCTAATTTGCCCAACAAACCTAAATACACAGGACGACATCGACGACCCAGTCGAAAAGTTCAAAGAAACTGCTACTCTAGCAATTCAACAAGCAACCAAAACCCCATCAACTTACCGACCTCATAATGATCATACCCTCCCACAACACATACAGCAACTGATACGTGACAAACATAAACTTCGCAGAATATGGCAGATTACCCGAAATCAAGTAATCAAAACTCGTATTAACAATCTAATTAAAAGAATTCGAATAGAACTAGATGAATTTCGCATATCCTCCTATACAACTCACATTGAGTCACTTACCACCGATGACCCAAATCTATGGAGAACTACCAAAAGAATAATACGACAACCAATAATCATTCCTACTCTAAAAACTGACGAAGACAAAGATAAATGCGAGATATTTGCCGATCTACTAGAAAAAACATTCACAAACACAACAAACTTAAGCAACGCCCTCCACTTTCAAAAAATTAAAGCTGAACTCCTCCAACTCATCCCTACTAACATACAACTTACGGACCCAGTATCTCCGTCGGAAATCAAACAATATATTAAACATTTAAATCCTAAGAAAGCACCAGGAATCGATCTAGTTCCAAACATACTGCTCAAAAATCTACCAGATATATCAATTTCGTATCTTACAGCAATTCTTAATGCCAGCCTGGTAATAGGATATTTCCTCTTCTCTTGGAAACAAGCAGTAATCATCATGATCCCGAAAGCCGGAAAATTACACAACAACCCCAAAAATTATCGACCAATAAGTCTATTACCTACTGTTTCCAAATTACTAGAACGCGCAATACAATTTCGTCTCAACAACTACTTAGCGGATAACATCATCCCAAAAATGCATTTTGGATTCAAGAATTCCCACTCAACCGAACATCAGATACTAAGACTTACTGAAACAATAGAAATTGGCTATGAAAACAAACTCCATACTCTCATCGCTTTCCTAGACATCTCTCAGGCGTTTGATTGGATTTGGATTAATGGTTTAATCTACAAAATGTCAAAACTAAAAATACTCCCATACCTACTACACATAATCATCTCATTTCTATCTAAAAGATCCTTTTTAGTAAGAGTGAATTCGTATTTGTCTCTACCTCGCCAAGCTAATGCTGGTGTCCCGCAAGGCTCCATCCTGAGTCCCATATTATTCAATATTTACATGACCGACATTCCTACTCCGACAGGCACTAGCCTCGCCATGTGTGCGGATGATACCGTAATAGTCACACAAGATCACGAAATTGATGCTGCAGCGAACAACCTGCAAAAAGCTGTTGATGAAATAAACACATGGTTTAATAAATGGGGCCTTACCCTAAATGCTACTAAATGCGAAACTAAAATCTTTATGCTTCGACGACCCACAGATCCTCCAAACATCATTATTAACAATAACCCTGTTATGTGGAACCCCAAAGATTGTGCTGTACGATATCTCGGAATATACCTAGACCGTAAACTCAAGTGGAACCTTCATATTAATAAAAAACTGTGAGAAAGTTACACAAGATTGGGTATACTATACCCAATGCTAACAAGAAGTCCTCCTTAAAAATTAACTGTGGCACATTAATATACAAGTCTCTAATCAGACCAATATGCACATACGGATGTAATGTATGGAGCGCTACCTCCAAAACTAACTTGCAAAAACTACAAATTCTACAAAATATTTTTTTTTCATTATCACTCGGAAACCGTGAAAGATAGAAGGTTGGTTAAATGGAGAAAGAATTGCAGTTTTATGAGCTTATTCGAGATGTGCTTTTGTTTCTTTGAAAAAAATCCAAGGCCTACTAGATACAAGCAAAATATTAAAATTACTTAATTTCTTAAAGTCGGTCTAGCGCCGTTATTATTGAAAATAGAAAAAAAATAATAAGAATAAAAGTTTTCGCTATTGTTACGGTGTGTATCTTACACTTATTAGTTTTCTTCTAGCTTTCATAGTTTTTGAGTTATAACATTAAGTTAATTTTTTTTTAAATAGCAGTCATAGTTGGCTTAGACATTTCTAAAAAGAGCATATCTCTTTTGCTAAATGGAGAAAGAATTGCAGTTTTATGAGCATATTCAAAGTTTGCTTTTGTTTCTTTTAAAAAATCCAAGGCCTACTAGATATAAGCAAAACATTAAAATTACGTAATTTCTTAAAGTCGGTCTAGCGCCGTTTTTATTGAAAATAGAAAAAATAATAAGAATAAAAGTTTTAGCTATTTTTAGGGTGTTTATCTTACACTTATTAATTTCCTTCTAGCTTTCATAGTTTTTGTTTCGGTCATTTTCTTATTAGGAAAATTATTATAAAAGAATTATTTGTCAAAATAGGTATAACATACCTTATGTCATTTTAAGCTGAAAAGTGAGCTCTTTCACGGTTTCCGAGATCCCTATAGTGATAATGAAAAAGAACTCACCCTGTATACATTATATATATGGTTCGACCGCAAACCTAACAAGATCGATAATAGTGGTATAGTGTTTTGATTGTTTTCAATTTAAGCATACTGCTAAACAATGCAAATCTACTTCTAAATTGTGTAAAAAATGTAGCCAAACACATGAAAGTGGCGAAAATTGTCAGAACTCTTAATATTGCATTCATTGTAAAGAATATAACTACTCACCCTTCTAAAAATTTGTTCAGTATGTAAATAGCACTAGAACCTTAAGAAAATTATGTCCGAGGAAAACACAACATTCAACGAAGTACAAATATTAGCAAATATCCCATCATACCCTAAAATAACAACAAATAATAGGTTTAATGTTTTAAATAGTTTCAGTAATTTCACTTATTTACAGCCGCCCGCTAGTGGAATGATTATCCCAAATATTAGTCGTTTTCATATACCCAATAAATCTAATGTAGGCAATAAACGGAAAGCAATTTTTCCTACAATCATATAAAAGCAGATACATTCTCAAAAAAGACGCAACCCACACCTTTCCCTCAGCCAATAATCTTTATCGAGACGAGTTTATGGCCTATAAAGGGAAAATTTGGGCAAATATTATAATTAAAATATATGCCGCATTAGAAAATATTCTTAAAAAAGTGACCTAAATCTAATGTCCCCGGGGCGTCAAAATCAAACGAAAGGAGAAATTAAAATAGCTCTTACCTATTTATAAGATCGAGATAGTAATTAGTCGTCATCGCGACAAACTATAAATATTTTGAAATGGAGCTGCCAACCCATAACTAAGATTAAACCCAACTTACTCAGTTTACTTGAAATAAATACAATTGATGTTATACTTCTTAATTACACTTGGCTTTAGACGTGATGGTTACCTGGTGTAGCCATCCTAGTAACTGAAAACAATATTTTCATAAATTAAAGTAATTATAGAGTTCGACCGCGACCGTGAATAGCAACGGATGTTAGTCTGTAGTGGCAAGAAAGTGTGTGCGATAAGTGTGAATCGAATTAAACCACAAGCCAAATTTCACGAGCGAAATATAAAAATCATAATTTGTAGTCATACAAACCACCTTTCAGGGTGGTCCCCACGCGGGGACTAATTTATCCTTCTTTCCTGTATTAGTTACTACCTTACGAGATTAATCATGAACCAAACCGATAACACTAACAATGTCCGCAGCCAAAGTGTCAGGGAAGATAGAGGGTCGGCCTTACCTTTTGGCGAAAGTTGTATTTGGTATTTTGCCGGCTGGTAACTATCGGCCTAAATGGGCTAGCTCGCCGCGAGGGTCGCAGGGTTCCAACTATGCTGAAAAGAACACTATACGAAATACGAAAAGAATGGGCGCCAGGTCCTAGACTCAGATCCAATTCCTTGTGCCGGACCTTACACAAGGTCGAAGATAAAAACCAGCAAGTCAAAAATAAACAAATCAACAACCAATGAATATATATCACAGCTTTATTACAATAACCTGGTGGGTACTATAGTGCCAGAAAATATTCACACACCACAAATACATAAAACAGCAAATCCACAAACAGTCAAAATGTATCACCGCAAATACACAGAAATAACAACAATAAAAAAATATCACAGTCGACCAAAAATAATACTCCATCTAAAGCTACGAGCGCACAACACAATTGACCTAAAAACGAGCTCAAGGTGTCATAAAGCTAAATCAGCCTGAAGGGCGTAACAACTAAAACAGCCTGAAGGGCGTAAGATACCTCGAAACTTATATCAAACAAAAATAGGCAAAGCATAACTAAATAATCAACCAGTGGCGTTCACCGTGAAGCGGGAATCGCTACGACACGAAGCATGACTACATTAACCTACCAAAATGGTATAAAAAAAAAGCTTTAAAATAAAATAAGCAACAAATCCCCGTGAAGCGGAGTACGAAAATCAGGGGTGCGAATAACGCAAGCAAAATAGGCAATGCCAACATTAAACCCCGAAGGTTGGCCTAAAAAAAATTATCTTTAAGTAGCACAAAATTTAGATAGGGCGGTTCCAGCACGTTATGAGATCTCACAGGGGTTGCTAGTTCCTAAAGGAAAGTCATACGGCAATACCTGACGTTCTAAAACTGCTTGCGAGAATTCTAAACCCTAATCTAAACTATCAGAAATCAAAACGGGAAGCTAAATAATTCCAACAAAAATCCCGTTGGCGGCACTTTCGCCACCACAAAAGTTTGACATAGTAAAAAGTGAACCTGAATAACTAACTAGGTTAATGCAATGTACAACGTTAAAAGCATTACAGTGGCTGCAAGAGCAGACCCCAAATCAAATCATAACAAAATTACACAAGGCTGTAATGCACAGAGGTAAGTAAACTAATTAATCCAATATCTCAGCTCAAATAGACACCAAAAACGCATGTGCGCAAAATACTAATATAGGTAGCAATTCAAAGGTCACACTAAACAATTCAAATAAACGAACGATACAAATCATAGCATTACAGAACCTCAGATTCATACGGCACGTGGGAGCCGAGCCACTGGAGAAGATGAGAGAGTCCAGGTGCGTTGGGCAGCGTTCGCAGAGGGAGCGACTGCAAATCCAGGCCGCAGGGGCGGGCGGCCAGCTGGCACGCGGAGCACCGCATGATCCAGGCAAAACCAAATGCACGACGACGAACAGGACCAATCCAGGTAATAAAACTCAATTCCATGGCTTACGAGAACTCAATTCCATGGCGTACAGTACATAACGCATTTCCTTGGCGTAGAATAGTTAACGCATTTTCTTGGCATAGAATAGTTAACTCATTTTCTTGGCATAGAATAGTTAACTCATTTTCTTGGCATAGAATAGTTGGCTATAAATTACAAATTTCCAGATAAGCAACCACGCTGAAGAAAAGAAATCGTAACAAACCTGCGAATGGTGACGAACAGCCTAACGCTCCATTCGATCGAGAAGAGCCCACTTCAAAACTGCAAGAAAAGCGAACGAACGCTGGTAGCAACTCCCAACGGCTTCCAGAACGTTCCAAAGGGCGCCTTGCCTCCAAAAATCCCTCAAAACGACGAGGACGGCTATAACCAAAGCCAGAGAAGCAAAAGGTTCCCAGGGCACAAACTTCAACGATCGAAGCGATGGAAAAGAATGGAATGCAAATTGGCCAGAGCAATTCACGATCTCAGGTTATCAATGTCAAAGTCAAATTCGAAAAAAGGAAGAAAAACTATAGGTGCAGAGTGTATGTGCAGAACTGATAACAAAGTGTTCCTTTTAATTCAAAATTGAGGCTGAAGGTATTTGGGTTGCCTAACTATGGATAAAGTACTGTATATTTAGAGAATAAAAGTAAATTGCCAAATCTGACTAATTATTTCAATTAACAAGTAGGAAAATGTCAAAATGAGCGTAACAAAAGGGATTGCGTTATCAATGAACCTACCACCTCTAACATCACAACCGAAAGTCAAACAACCGACAAACAAACTTATGCAAAAACAGCACAAAAACTGCCAGAAATAAGATACCCAAAAAGAGACCAGGCCATAATTATAAATTCATTAGAAGGCATGTCAATCAAGGATTACATCTATGCCCTAGGAAAATTAGTCAAGCCCACAAATATTTTAGCAGCATCAAGACTAGAAAACGATTGCATATGTGTGTATTTGTCAGATAAACGACTAGTTGAAGAATTATTGGGCAAAACAGAAACCTTGGCCATTGCTAATCAACAAACCACAATGAGGAAGATTGTAACGCCTGCAATGAAATTAGTTATCTCAAATATCAGCCCATCTATTCCAAACGCATATGTAGAAAAATTACTGGTAGATTTAGGGTTACGCTTAGTATCGTCAATTTATTTCATTAAGATTGGCATTCCCGAACAAGAATACGCACACATTATGAGCTTCCGCAGATTTGTTTACGTTGCTCCAAATGACAACATTACAGTGCCAGAGTCCATAATAATAACATACGATAGCGACCAGTATGGAATTTATATACAGGAAGACCAACAAAAATGTTTCAAGTGCAATAAAATAGGCCATATCTCCTCCAAATGTAACTTAGCTGCTCCAAAAGACACAATCGACACACTCTCCGAGAAAGATAAGAAGAAGAAACGATTGTACCAATCCAGCAGAGAATCGTTAAGCAACCAGACTGTAGAAGCAACAGAAAAAATGGATGTCTAACCAATTAATGAAGCACCAGTGCAATTTATAAAACCTACGAATCCAAAACCACCCACAAACAAGAGAGCAAAAACCAAAGAAAAAATGGATCACAGCAACGACGAACCAAGCCGGGAAAAATTGTCGCTAGACGAACAGCTACAATCTCTTGCAAAAATATTAACCGAGCAACCAAATTCATATCAAATCACATATGATGAATTGAAAAACTACATAAAGGAAGTTTGCTGTGCTCCCGATCCAATAAAGGTAACAAGTAAATATACAGATAATATATTAAAATTTACAGAAACGCTAAAAGACCTATATCCTTCTCTTACTGAAAGGCGCATTAAATATAGATTTACCCGTATAATATCCAATATAAGAAAGGTATGCACAAAGAAATGGACCAGGCTGAAAATTCATCGGACTATACAAGTTCGCAATCCGAAGATATTGCTTCAACTAATTAAATTATGCCTAAATTAAATCATTTTAACTGTAACGGCTTTTTTATCAGACTTGTCGATATCCAACAACTCATTTCTAAAAGCCAACCACAAATTTTATGTCTACGAGAAACTCACATAAAACCAGAAGCACCAGTACATATAATAAAAGAATACAATGTTTATAGCAGGAATCGTATTGCACAGCACGCTAGTGGAGGTGTCTCAACTTTTGTAAGGCAAGAACTGTATTCCGAAAATCTGCAACTGAAAACTAGCCTGGAAGCTGTGGCTGTAAAAGTACTTATGCCCCAGAAGTTAATTATATGCAACTTATATATCTCACCAAATTATCAATTAACTAATGAGCTAGCAGATTTAATAAACAACCGTCCAACCCCATACATCATTGTAGGAGATTTCAATGCCCACAGTTACCTCTGGGGATGTAAAGGATCCAACAACAGAGGGAAAATAATAGAAAAACTATTAGATAACGAGCAGCTCACGCTACTGAATAACGGTCGTCCCACCCATTTGAGCTTTAAAACAAACGTATGCTCAGCAATAGATCTATCATTTAGCCATGTAAGATTACACCACTTAATATCTTGGTCACCACTAGAAAACTTATTTGGTAGTGATCATTTTCCAATTGTACTGGACATTAACCTTACACAATTAAGACCCATCACTTCTACGAAATGAAAAATTAATGAAGCTAACTGGCCACTGTATAGCGATAACACAGGTCTGCGACCAAAGTTTTTTCTTTAAAATAATGGGTGATTCTTACGTATTTTGGTGCGCTGAGTTCGGAAATGCCCTCAGTTTTTTCCCAGCACGTAAGCATTTTCCGCAAAATGCATTTTTCTGCGGGATTGCCTACCTTAAGGCGTATATTTATGAATATGCCGAAAAAAGTTGTTTTTCCTATTCGGCTTCATAGTTTTATATTAGAAACTATGAAATATGATAAAAATTAGTATATTTAACAGTATTAGTCAGCGTATGAATCATGGAAACCAATTACCTTAATAGTATGCAATTAAGGTTTATCGCTTTTCTTCGGTGTTTTCAGATTCCAATGTTACTGTAATAAATGTTTTTGTTATTAAAAGTACATAAATAAATAGGAGAAATTCTTTCTGGTAATTAGCGTAATTGTGGTGAACATTATTGACAAATGAAACCTGGATTTTCCTATTGCCCTATATATACCCCTCGTAGTCCTTCGATTTGTTCATTTCAATTTAAATATTCTTAAAGTGTCTTTCAAAATGTCTTCAAGAGCTTGTGTTAATAATCCTGATAGTTTCTGTTACATTTGTGGCGAACTTGTATTAAAAAAACAATCTCGAAGTATTGCGGAGTTTATCAAAAAAGTGTACTTTGCCTATTTTGGTGTGAAGATCGGAGATCAAGAAAAATCTTGGGCCCCTCATGGAGTGTGTTCAGGCTGTGTTGAAGGACTTCGCATGTGGTCTAAAGGAAAGGTGAAATCTTTTCGTTTTGGGGTGCCTAGGATTTGTAGAGAGCCGAGAAACCACGGCGATGACTGCTACTTTTGTTCTTGCAACATACAAGGGTACAATGCCAAAAATAAAAAAGATATATGTTACCCAAACATGCAATCTGCACTTCGGCCTGTGCCTCATGGACCCGGTATTCCAGTACCAGTGCCCCCATACAATTTTGACGATTTGCCAGAGTCATCAGAGAGCGAGTCAGAGCAGTTGGATGATGAGTTTCAAGTCGAAGACTGTGGACCCCAACAGTTTTCACAAGAAGAATTAAACGACCTCGTTAGTGATTTAGGGCTTTCTAAAGAGTCTGCTGAATTACTGGGCTCTAGACTTCAAGAAAAGAACTTGTTGAGATCTGGAACTTCATTCTCTTGGTACAGAAGCAGAGAAAAACAATTTGAGTCAAATTTTTCTCAAGATGGCGAACTTGTATATTGTTCTGATGTTCCCAAGTTGATGTCAATGTTTAACATTCAACATGTGTCAGATGAATGGAGGCTTTTTATTGACTCGTCAAAAAGAAGTTTAAAAGCAGTTTTGCTACACAACGGCAATAAATACGCTTCTGTACCCGTGGGGCACTCTGTGCATCTAAAAGAAAAGTATGACAACATGGCTTTTATCCTTGATAACTTGAAATATAAGGAGTTTGGATGGCCTATCTGTGGTGATCTCAAAGTCATCTCTATGGTGCTTGGACAACAAGGTGGCTATACGAAATTCCCCTGTTTCCTATGTGAGTGGGATAGCCGGGCAAAAGCACAGCACTGCAGCCAAAAAGTGTGGCCGACGAGAACTTTGAAGGTTGGAAAAAAAAATGTTCACTTTGAGTCTTTGGTTGATCCCAAAAAAGTACTTTTACCCCCACTTCATATCAAGCTTGGACTGATGAAGCAGTTTGTCAAGGCATTGCCAAAAGATGGCGAAACGTTCAAATACCTTGAAAAGAAATTCCCGGGACTGTCTGAGGCAAAGTTAAAGGAGGGTGTTTTTGTTGGCCCGGACATTCGGAAACTAATGAAAGACAATCAGTTTGAAAAGGTGATGAAAAAAGCTGAGAAAGAGGCGTGGATATCATTTAAAGAAGTTGTGACTAAGTTTTTGGGGAACAATAAGGACCCGGATTATGAAGAAATTGTAAATAAAATGTTGAAATGTTTTAAAACCTTGGGGTGCTCCATGAGCTTGAAACTTCAGTTTTTGAACTCCCATTTGAGTTATTTCCCAGAAAACCTTGGTGCCGTAAGTGAAGAGCAGGGCGAGAGGTTCCACCAAGACATCAAAGAAATGGAACGGAGGTACCAAGGACGATGGGATGTGAATATGGTGGGAGACTACTGTTGGATGCTTCATAGAGAACTTCCAGACATCCCACACAAACGGAAAAGCTCAAAACGGAGTTTTGGGGGAAAAAGATGTAGATATTATAAAGAATTATAAATCCTTATTGTATATACTACATATTATTTTTATCAAATTGTATTTAAAAATGTAAATAAACCACTAGTAATATTTTTTTTTTATTTCAAAATGCATTTTTACCTATATGTACTGCGTGCTGGAAAAAAACTGAGGTCATATTTGGACTCAGCGCACCGAAATACATACGATTCACCCATAACGGTGAAAAAAAAATCCAAAAATTTTAATTTGCAGTCCTGTGTAATTTAAGATTAGCCACTATTTAGTTTACCGAAAACCAAGATGTAGACACAATGACATCAAAAATCACGCAGACAATCATATCAGCCTCAAATGTCTCAATTGCTCTACAACACATCACCAATTTAGCCAAATATAGAGTTCCTTGGTGGAATGAAAACTGTAAAGAAGCTAATAAGAAGAAAAAACGAGCTCTAAATATTTATCGGAAGAAGAAAGATGTCCTGTCGCTTATCGCATTTAAAAAGGCTAGAGCAGAAGCAAGGAGAGTTATGAAAACCAGCAAACAGCGATCAATTAGCATATACCTCAAGTTGCGAGAATTACGATAATAGCTTTCAAGTTTACAAAAACTCTGTAGAACAAGAACCACTACACATTATTTTAAATATCAACGGATTTTATAATGTGGAATTCTCCTATACCGAGCTAGAACATGCACTATGCAGAGCTTGATATTCATCTCCGGGTCCAGACACCATACACTTTAAAATGTTGAAAAACCTACCTCATTCCTTAAAACTTACCGTGCTGGAGCTTTACAATTTTATATGGAAAACAGGATCGGTTCCAGAAAACTGGAAATTATCTACGAGAATCCCTATTGCAAAGTCTAAGAAGGATAAAACGTCCCCGTCCAGCTATCGACCTATATCGCTCACCAATACCATGTGCAAAATTCTAGAGAGTATGGTTCACCAAAGGTTAATATTGGTGCTTGGAAAAAGAAAACAGCATTACTAAAAACCAATGCGGATTTCGTAAAGGACGATCCTCCCTGGACAATATATCGCTGCTTGAAATGCAGATTAGAAATGCCCTTCTAAATAAGGAAGAACTGATAGCTATATTCTTGGACATCGAAAAGGCGTATGAAATGACTTGGAAGCATGGATTAATTAAATCACTTCTTGACGGGGGTTTACAAAGCAGATTACTACTTTTTATTAAAAGCTTTCTTACGAATCGAAAATTCCAAGTAAAACACAAAGTCAAGAAAACGGTATCCCCCAAGGAGCAGTACTGAGTGCTACCCTATTCTTGATTGCAATTAACAACGTTGCAAAGGGAATCAACCTACCCGTAGGAGTACTGCAATATGCCCAACATAACCTTCAAATAGCACTAAACCAACTGAGCACTTGGAGTCAACAAAACCGCTTGAAATTCTCAAAAGAAAAAACAAAATGTATTAAATTCTCAAAAAATACAAAACAAATAACCCATCTCTTACATTAAATAACTTCCCGATAGAATACGTAGATGAAGTCAACTATCTGGGAATAATATTCGACAAAAAATTTACCTGGGTTATCCATATAAAATACCTAAAAGAAAGGTGCAGTCGATTCTTAAACCTACTAAAAGTGGTAGCACATAAGAACTGGGGAGCAAAGAGGTAAACGCTGATGATGTTTAACGCCTTAATACGATCAAAGCTAGATTATTCCAACTTTATCTACGAAACAGCCAACCACAATATCCATAGCGGCTTAAGGATAGCTACAGGTGCATTTAGATCAAGTCCAGCTGTGAGTCTCTATAGTGAAACTGGACAACTACCGCCGGCTTTCAGACGCAATTTACAGCTTATAAATTACGTACAATTTATAAGAGAAAACCATAATCACCCAAATTTTATACATGTTTGCCAGCCTGCGTACCAGAATTCCTACCTAATAAATACTAAAACTACACCACCGCGGAACATACGTGCAAAAAGTATAAATGAAGATTTAGAAATACACGAGCATCCTATACAACTATCACTTCCAACAACAGTTCCCTGGTTAATTCCCCTGCCTCGTGTACATCTGAACCTTACAATGTACCCAAAAGAAGACACACCTCCATCAGTATACATATCGTTCCTTTACCAAATCCTAAGTAATTTCTCGGACTACCCTAAAATATACACGGACGGGTCTAAAATTAATAACAACACCGGCTGCGCGTTTAAATGTAATAACACTGAAAACTATATTAAACTAAATGATATGTGCTCAGTCTTTACCGCAGAACTATTCGCTGTCAACAAAGGACCAGAATATGCCTTCCAAGATGTCCGTAATAAATTTATAGTGTTGGTGGACACTCTCAGTGTTTTACATTCTTTAAAAAACAGTTATAGCTGTAATCGGATGGTGCGACAAATACATGAAGTGCTACATAAACTCCATCAGTCAGGAAATAGTATATTGTGTATCTAGGACGAAAAGCGTAACATTCCCAGACGACTGTGAATATTGTTGGGCGAGGCCTCGCCCAACAACACAGGAGTCTGGGAATGTTGCTTTTTGTCCAAGATACACATACTATTTTTCCGCCGATCGATACGAGTAATTAAAAAAAATAGGAAATAGTACTCGAATATTCCCTGCCTAGGCCGGGAATATTATTCCTGTACAGTTGTATTGTAAATTACCTAGCAACGGCTGATGTAATTAAATGTTTGAATGATTCCTGTACAGTTTTATTGTAAATTGCCTAGCAACGGCTGATGTAATGGAATGTTTGACTTTGCTCAACAAAATTGTGTCAATAATGTGACAATTCTAGTACGATTGGCGGAAAAATTATTATTTTCATATGGATACCATCACACATTGGCATCTGAGGCAATGAAGAAGTGGACCAATTAGCAAGACAAGCTGCAACAAAGACCACAATGCAATACAATAACATTCCGACATATGACATTAAAACCCATAACAATAAGTCAATTTTCGAAAAATGGAACCAGCAGTGGTTCAATAGCCGTGACATCAAATTAAGGGAAATAAAACATGACGCAATGGAAGGGAAACCACCAGTGGAGCTGACCAGACAAGAGGAAGTAAAAATAAGCAGGATAAGAATAGGACAAAGTAAAATCACCCACACTCATCTAATGTAACAAAACCCCCTCCAGTGTGCACCACTTGTAATGAATATGTAACCATAACACACCTAATATGCGAATGCCGGAAATATGAACATCACCGTAACGTATGTGAGCTAGGACACAATCTGTGTGATGTATTAACCAATGCTACCGACCAATTGAACAAACTAAAATTGGTTTTGAAGAGCACTGGTTTTTTGCAACTGTTATAAATGTAACCTAACCACATTGTAATATCGTAATATAATAATGTTATGAATTATTTAAAATTAGTGCCAAAGGCCCTGGCAGTCGAGGTACTTTAATATTTAATAATAAACGGGGCTGCGCGCGCTATTGCGCGGTCTATTCTATTCAATTTACCACCATTTTTAGGCTTATTACGTTGGGCCATTCCAAGGGGGTTCAATGGGCTCCGCCCCTCTCCAAGGGGCCCTAGGTGGTCCGTCCCTCTCCAAGGGGGCCTTCGCGGCTCCAGGGGTTTTGCCCTTCTCTAAAGGAACCCTCGGGGCTCCAGGGGTTTCGCCCCTCTCTAAGGGGGCCTTCGGGGTTTCGAGGACTCCGCCCCTCTCCAAAGGGGCCCTTGGGACTCCGCTTCTCTTCAAGGGGGGCCTCGGGACTTCTCCCCTCTCCAAGGGGGCCCCATGACTTCGCCCTTCTCCAAGGGAGCCATCGGGGCTCCGCCCCTCTCCAAGGGGCTCTTGGGACTCCGCTTCCCTTCAAGGGGGCCCTCGGGACTTCGCCCCTTTCCAAGGGGGCCTTTGGAACTCCGCCCCTCTCCAAGGGGGCCCTCGGGACTCGGCCCCTCTCCAAGGGGGCGCTCGGGGCTTTGCCCCTCTCCAAGGGGGCCCTTGGCGCTCGGCACCTCTCCAAGGGGGCCCCGGGACTTCGCCCTTCTCCAAGGGAGCCATCGGGGCTCCGCCCCTCTCCAAGGGGCCCTTGGGACTCCGCTTCTCTTCAAGGGGGCCCTCGGGACTTCGCCCCTTTCCAAGGGGGCCCTTGGGACTCCGCCCCTCTCCAAGGGGGCCCTCGGGACTTCGCCCCTTTCCAAGGGGGCGCTCGGCACCTCTCCAAGGGGGCCCCGGCACTTCGCCCTTCTCCAAGGGAGCCATCGGGGCTCCGCCCCTCTCCAAGGGGCCCTTGGGACTCCGCTTCTCTTCAAGGGGGCCTTCGGGACTTCGCCCCTCTCCAAGGGGGCCCTCGGGACTTTGTCCCTCTCCAAGGGGGTCCTTGGGACTCCGCCCCTCTCCAAGGGGGCCCTTAGCGCTCGGCACCTCTCCAAGGGGGCCCCCGGGACTTCGCCCTTTTCCAAGGGAGCCATCGGGGCTCCGCTCCTCTCCAGTGGGACACTCGGGGCTCCTCCCCGGTCGCGAAATCGAGGCGACGGTGAGATGCATGTAAACACAAATGGGGGACATCGCGTCTGCAATTGTCGTGACACACACGTTTGGATCGTTCTCCTTTATTTATATGATAATAAAAAAAGTTATTATAAACCAGGAGTAGAGACATGTGCAATATTCCCGGAGCAATTTCCGGAATTATGTATCTACAAATCCCCTAAGGTCAAAGTGACATCAGATTGAGAAAATCTACTGTCTCAATTAAACGGTAGTTTTTGTAATTGGCGATTTTAGTGGACATCATACTCGATATGGCTCCATGCCAGATTGTTCACAAGGAAACATTTTAGTCGATGCACTATACAATGTTAACTTGACTCTCTTAAACAGTGGTCGAGCAACTATGGTCTGTAGATCTAATGAACGTCCTTCAATGATTGGTCTCTCACTTATATCACGCAACTTTGGGGGTTATACTGCCTGGAAACCTTTATCAGACACACTTCATTCATTGTTTACTCAAATTCATATTGCTATAAATGTGGTATATACTCCATGTACAATACTCCCATCAACAAAATGGAAAGGATTTAGCAAAATGGGATGCATGTAACCCTCACTTAAAACATTCTTTTAACTACAGTTAATTTATTCATTACTAATTCTTACTAATTCAAACAATAAATGATGCTGTTTCCAGTTCCATGAAAATTTAAAGACTCTTTCAAAAAATGAACGTCCCATATGTTGGGACAAAGAAGCCGGGCCGAATTTTTTCGCAGCCTTGGCGATTAGAATCGGGTTCGGTGAGACCATTGACAGTTAGGCACCGAGTAACTCTGCTCTGCTTTGAATCACAGCCCGGAGAGATAGAGTAATAAGGGCAAAACATCACCAAGACACACACCTCACACAATGGTTGCTGTTCAAGCACAAAGGGCGAGGTCCAACTGTGTAACCCGAATCGAAGGCAAGTTGAGCATTGTACCGCCATACTAAGCGTGTAAAGCACCAGCCTCTACACCGTAAGGTAAATAGAGGTTACTGACAATACATACTGTACCAGGATAGTTCGTGTCATTTTGGTGTTTAATAATCACCTTTCTAGATTTAAGCCAAACTATATTTCTTACATTGTAATGATTACGTTAAGATGAATTATATATTTAAAGTATACAGATTGTGCCGTGTAAACCACCTGATGCAACCGCTGCGGCTATTAATAGAATAAAAGCAAGCTGTGAGCGAACGGAGGTGCTGGGAGTCAATCGCTCGCTAAAAGGCGGCGGGTGCGTTTCGTCCAAAACAAAAAGCGACGCCACGCGGAGCATTGAGAGTTTATATGTTGTCTGCGTTAAGAGCAGTCGGCTCCTCGCTATTCTTAAGCCGAAATACAGCTTCGAGAGCAGATATCTACCTTGAAAACAACATCGAGTTACCGATAATTCTTCGTAGCAAGCAGGTGTTATTCTAGCTTCAAAAAACCAGCCGAGACCATTTGGAACAACTAGAGCGCAAGGTGAGTTATTATAAGTAAAATCCACGCTTGAATTCTCGGTCCAGGAAACTAGGAAAACTGGAAGGGTAATTAGCAAATTACGGCAAGTTGCATCAACTTTGGTGGGCGCCAGTTCAAAGCGCTTGCATCATCCCGTTGGCACATCTCGTCGGCTGATTTTAAGCGACCGAAGGCAGAACCGTATTAAATGAATTTGTGTGCGAGAATACGCCTTGTTCTTACGATTTCTTTTTTGACTTAGCGTAGCGCATTGACAATCATACACCTATTTCAGGTGTATCTAAGCATTTAGATTCAGCATTAAGCTCGTGAATATTTCTTAGCTACTGTTGATAGCGTATAACATTTCTATATTACCATTGTGTAGCTATAGTGGGTTAAGAAACATTACAACTAATCACAAAACTTGTAGCCTATGTAGTATCAAAAGTAAAATAGGGAAATAAAGACATCATATTTGGTCGAACAGTATAACAGGTATTACAGGTAATGAGATGGCGAACCAGTTTGCCAAAGATCTTCTCACTAATGGTGAATTTGAAAATGCTATAACATCTTTTGTCTTATCCAGATTCTATTATACCACGATAAGTAATGTGGAACAAAAATCAGATTACTAAAAAACTCTCTCAACAATAACTCGGTTAACATCTAACCATGGTAGATTTTCAGCCCACTTGCCAAGTTATATACAGTTTTTCAGCCGTATGCTCTCATGGTGACGATTCTATGTGTGACATTAATCATATACTTGTTGGTTGTTCCAATAATAAGGATGAAATTGAGGTCCTTTACAAGACATTGGTAACAACAATATACAATTGCCAATTAACATTATTCATCTACTTTCACTTAATGAACAACATATTCATGAATGAAGATGTAACTTATTTATTTAAGGTAGGTCAACTAATTTATGATATTACATATCATCGATATTAAAAATTTGTGCAAATGAATTTATTTGCATCCCCCCACCACACACACACACCTATAGATGAATAGATACAATGTGATCGTAGTGGAAACATTTGGGATGAGTTATCGGCTGATGAGTGAATATGAAATTGTAGGTAGAAGAAAACCACAATTGGTTCAGTTCAGAGATGAAATTGCATAAAACTATAGCTAACAGTAGAGATGTAACTAGTAAACGTGAGACGCAATTTATTTTTAGTTGGTTAGAATATTTGTTTAGCATTTAACATTTAACATTTAATTAATATTCGCAAAAACAATTACTCCACAACGAAATGTCCAAGTTAAACTATTCAAATTCGGTCGAAAAAATAAAACTTGGAAACCGCAACAAAATTGTTGTTGTATATGCTTAAAATCAACTCTACGATGTTGGTATGAGAAGGAATTTCCAGATGCTGTAAGTCTACTCCCTTAATCGGACCTATACTAACAGCAACCGTATCATATGGGATTTCAGATTTCAAAATTCAGCCATTCACAGTTGGGCTTCAAATTAACTGTGCTCTACTTAGAACCACAGACCTAAGAAATCGAGTAACAAGGTCAACACATCACGAAGACACATACCGCACACAATGGTTGCTACGCGAGCACAGAAGGCGCGCTCCAACTCTGTAACGTGAACCCGGGGCAAGTTGAGCATTGTACCGTCAGGTATTAGCGTACGAAGCCCCAGCCCCTACACCACAAGGTGAATGATATTATAGATAATACACATACATACATGCAATACATACTCATTAGTCGGTGCAAAAATTCCTTCAGCGCCACGATTTTCGACAATATAAAACCTTGAAACTACCCGATTACCAAGCAAGCGATATGTTGACCGCTATGCGCCAATATTCTCAAATCAGCGAAAAAGGACGTCTCGGCGCATCTCCCACGTAACACAACGTCAAGGTAACTCAAAAGGAAAGGTCTTCTGACGGTATAAAAGCAATGAAATTCGCCAACAGAAAACATATTTATTTTACCCATTTCGTTGGTATTTAAACTTTAAGACCATTTTTCTCGATTTTTTCAAATGTAACATATTGAAAATTTTATATCATTGAAAACAACATAGAAAGTACTACCAAAATCAATAATAAAAAATCTGGAAAAGGCTTTTCGCAGAACTTCCCTCATCGACATTGTGACAATTATAAATTTTAAAATCAAATTAAGTTAAGAGTAAAAATATTTTTACGTTTCTAATAAATTAAATACATTTTTAAATTTTAAAAAAATCCGTTCCTGGAAGGATTTGAACCTCGGTGCTTCCGACTGCGAACAAATTCGACAGACTAATACCTTACTAGTCTACGGAGAACTGTTGGTATCGTCGGGTTTGAGCTGGCTTAACCTTCACACCCGGCATGTCTTAAGAAAATTAATTATATTTTTACATCAATAAACCAATGCAGATAATTCTTTCACTAAACATTTCTTTATCATGTTTAAACATATCATACGCAGGATGTATATATTTATGTGCAATACTTTTTACGATATACGTTGATGCCTGGGCCCAAATATGCGTATCCCGTCTTTTTCAAGGTTTGGAATTTACGCATTTATGCGGCTCGCGGCCTAAAAATCACAGGAAAATGCAGGTAACAATATCTTAACAGTTGCTTATGTAAATTAAAGCCATTATCAAATTTAACAAATTACCGGGGAGGGATTCGATCAACATCATCTGCGGATACAATCGTCGATAGTTAGATAGATTTAATTGCGCTACGAAGGCTCGCTGATGTGTGCGACGCGCTGGTGTATTTAAGGGAAGGGTGTTATTGTAGAAACCTTTTGAATTTTTTGCGACCTTATCTTGTATTTGTTGGGTTCTATTTTCGTCAAGTGCAAGGCCTGATCTATGTGCAAATTACTACTTTAATCTATTTCCCACTTAACGCAATTGGCAATTGTAAACAAAATTTAATTTTTTTAAGGTGCTCACCCTGTATATATTTGTATGAAATTGTATCTGTTTCATTCCAGGTATATATATGATATGTATGCAAAATATCGTCTTCCTCCGACAAATACTTTTTGAGCTATACTGCCAACAGACACACAGACAGGCAGACAGACAGACGGAATTGAGAAAACCTGTTTTTCGTCATCTAGGCACTCTGAAACGTGAAGATCTGAAGAAATTTCGGAAGGTGATTTTTTCGCGATTACAATTCTTCCTTCGTCTTTTAGACGAGGAAAATAAAAATATAGGCTGTTATTTAAAAAAAAGTCGATGACATATCATGAATACAAATTATATACGAAACTGTAAACCAGCTGAAAATATTCCCTATGGTGAAAATCGCTACACCCCTTCCAGTTTTTTTCATAATAATGAATATCACCGAAGTTAACGAATTTATCCGTTACTTTATTTCCACACTGCATATTGAGAACTATAAATTAATTTATCTGTGTTTATTTTAATTAAAAATAACTTTGCCATTGTTGTCACCCCTATATTTTTTAGATATTGCTAAATACAAATATTTTTTCTATAGCACATGTTAAAGTGTGCTTTTATCAACTCAAAACAAAAGGTCAAGTTTTACTTTAACAGCAAGGGTAGATAAAGTAGCACTTTAACATCAAGGATAGATAAAGTAATTTAATTTTCTAAATTTTGTTTAAATTAAATATGACAGCTTCGTATTATCGTAGCAACCCAATCCAGCTACTGACATTTTGAAATGTGATTGACTGTCATTATTTTCTTTTGAAATTGTTAAAATTCTTGCTATAGAAAAAAATATTGTATTATACACGACGATAAAGTTATTTCTATCCACTCTTGAATCATTAACGTCTCGACTTCGTCTCGACGTTAAACGATTCACTCGTGGATAAAATTTAACTTTATCGTCTTGTATAATAAATTACTATTGTTTATGTAACTGCATGCCATCAGATATTTCCACTTCCATTTTATTTCGTATTATATAAACAACATATAAAGACATAATTAATTAAAAAAAATCAAATTACAATGTAATCCCAACATAATAATTAAACGAACTTTACAGGTGTAAAACTAAAATGTGTAGAAGCATTTAAAGCCTCACCCTGGCATAAACATATGCTTTATCTACCCGCAACATGTTGTTTTTACAGTAAAATGTATAATGTAATAAATAGCTAGCCGCTATTTTGAGTTTTCATGATACGATGCCCTTTGCTACGGCTTTAAGCTTAAATCTGTTTTTAACTGATCCCTTAAAAATTACAATTTTTATGTCGCCTAGAAACACGGATTCCTTGTGCACAATTTATTAAGGGATGTTCAAGTTAGGTCTTTCAACCAAGGGCCGAGGGTTAGGGACGTTTTCTGATGCGATGTTACTTGGTGATGTATCCACAACAAAACTCGGAGAGCAAAAATTACCAACCTTTATTTCCCATTTACCTGTTACCTCTCTACGTAGTCCGAAAATGAATAACTAGTAAATTCAACTTAACATTTACATTGCTGATGTTTTTGTTTTTAGCCACAATATGTTTGAAGGTTCTGAATTTATCCGATGCATACGAGTAACCACATTGTCTGCTATTTTACATAAAATAAACAGAGTATGTAAAATTCAAAACATAAATTTTTTTGTTTCATTTACGTCATCCTGTTTAACTTATCCACGTGTTACTTTAATGTTACCGATCAGTTTAATCCATAGCTTTAGCTTAAATTAGATATCAGGGTATATTTTTCTAGCTTATTAGACTGCGTTAAAGTCACATGAACTAATAATTTTACTTTTTAAATTAAAGCTATGAGATGATTGGTAAATAAAAGAGGTTCCTTGTTTATCCAAACCAATTGCAGCTTAAATTAATACAAGGTGGTCCTCGGGAGCGGGAAGTTTTGAAAAGGAGTTAGTTCTGAAAGCAATACTATTTAACTGAAACAATATAAAACGGTAGTAAGGTAGATGTATGCCATTTTTATTTCTTAGAATTATACCGACTAAATAACTTATCCTTCTTGGTATGCACTCTTGAAACCAGTGGTTAATATTCGACATAACACGACTAAATATATTCAACGGAATAACGGAATGCTAGCAATGTTGCTTTCAATTTTTCGTTTTATCTTCAATACTTCTTGATTTAAGAAACCTTGTTTTATAAACATCCTTGTGCACAATTCGAAGACAAGGATTTCGAGGTAAGCTCAACGCATGGCATTGTTTTCAAACTGAAAGTTTTGAAATTTGTTTTATAGTTACTCTAATGAGATGACTGTTGTCGGTGATTCCAGTATTTTAGCTTGGTCATTTATGTATGACCTTTTCATCTGAACCTCTTTTTTGAAATTAATCCACTCCTTTATGTCATGAACAGAGCGGACTTAATTTGGAATTGCCGCTGCGTATGGAACACACAGTTATTTTTTTGTAGTACCATTTAATCGCAAAGGCACGTTGTTACCCAAACTGCTTTCCGTGATTACTAAATGACGTACAATTTCACAAAATTTGACCCGAAAATCTACAGTCAACTGTACATAGTTATAAAATAATAATATTTTCAAAACTTCCCGCTCCTGTGAACCACCTTGTATAATTTTAAGTTAAAGTCGAAATCGCCATTAAAATACGAGAAATCGGAAGTGAAGTACAACCATTTTTTACGATATTTTCTAGGTGGCCGGTCGACAGATAAACGACGTAAACGTCAAGCGACGTCATCATAACAGTTGGTTAATAGCTATTTATATATCAAAGAAGCGAAGTGTATAATTTCCTCCCGCGGGCAAAGTTTGCAGCCCGACGCCAAGCGGTGGGCCGTAATTGCACGAGGGAGGAAATTCACTTTGCTCCCATGATATATATATGATTTTTTCGCCTCGTTAAAGAATGCAACTCGCTGTTTTTTTTTAATTAAAGAATATCAAAATACATGTGGCATTTTGGGTATATTGCTAATCAGGTCGTCTATGTGATGCGATAAACAAACAACAATTTGTTGTGAGTGAAAATAGAGTGCCAGTGAAAACAAACAAACCGACGAAACATATTTTTTTAGGCGACCATTAGAAAAATGGCGATTCTATGGCCCCTTTGGCCGCCGTAAAGTTTTACTTTTTTGTACACATCTGTCAAACTCTACTTTTTTGGAACTGATCTGTCAGAAACTACTTCATGATTTTGGATTTTGCGGGGAGCAAACTTAGGGTTGCAACACTTGCAGCTTCCAGAATTACACCGGGGGTGTCTAAACTATCGCTATCACCCATTTTAAGAAGCTCAAAACACACGCGATGAAGCTTAATATTAAATTTGACAGGGGATGCTTTTATTTTTAGTTGTCTAAATGCTTTTGTTTTTAGTTGTCTAAGGTAACTATGTTTTTCAAGAAAATGTTCAGAAAAAACATAATTTTGTGACCAAATGTTTGAATTCTTTTGTGATGATCGCCAAAAGTGCTTTTGTGGCCTCATCGGAATTGCAGCCTCGGCTAACGCCTCGGCCAGATTCGGCCAAAAAAGATCACTTTTACGGCCTTGATACACCATATACTATTTGAAACAATTTTTTGGCTTAGCCTAATTGTTTCGCCATTTATCCAATTATTTCAGGCTTAACCTGTATATTTTTAGTTAAATTATAATTCCTTTTGCATTTCGAATTCGTAAATTTTCCAAACCAACGCATTTTGTACCTGCATCAAGTTCTTATCGTTTGCGCAATGCCCTCTCTGACCCGCGCTATCTCTTATCAGAGTGCGAGCCTTCCTCGAGGAAACGAAATTTTCGTCCGAGGCACTCATTCTTTTCACCTCGGGCAGCGCATTTCGCGCGGCCGAGATTTTATGTTAATTATATTAAATTACGTGCGCTCAACCAATTTCAATGAGCAATGTGTTTTCTAAGGGCTGATTATTATCAGGTACGATTGCGCTTTTCTGTCTTATTATCCCCATAGTAATTACATTTTTTGTTAGCTCTTAATTACCAGTTCCGTTTCAACAACGAGTTTATCTCGGAGGCCAAGCCTTATCGCACTTTCGACACCTGCTGGGTTCGGCGTTTTGCGGCCTTTTGAAGATGCTTTTGCTGCCTTTTTGGGGATGCTTCAGCAGCAATTTTCTGCGCATCCTTGGCGATTCCAACAAGGGTTGTAGCCGTTCACGTCCAGCTTATTTTGCGAGGTTAGTTGTGCTGTTCCGAGATTTATCGTGTTTTTGATAACTGGTTTCTCCATTTATACATTTTAAACCCGTCAATATTTAAAACTTAAATTCATACGTTTTGCAATTATTAAAATGTAATGTTCAATTTGATACATGCTCTTGTTTTTTACATTAAATTTTCATGCTTATAGTTAATTATGCACAGTTATAAATTTTGCTATTTTTGATGTGTGTTTCGACCCTATGTAAAAGGTACAGTCACGCTATTTATTTTCAATAGCCTAACAGAAGGTTTTATTAGATGACTGTGATAAGCTTATCCCACGAGTGTTTTTGTTAAAGTTATTAAAATAACCCGAAAGGGGTTCTTAATTTTATGCGTGTCGCAACCTTCAGTTAAGATACACAATTGTGTTATTACATTATTTACATTTTAATTATCCTGATTATTGGTTACTGACTCTTCAAAACTTTTATTAATGATTAATTAAACGCTAGTCACTTGTAGTTTATTTTTCTTCTTGTTATTTGAAATCTTTTGATTTCTGGCGCCCATTTCCATTTTCCTTTCCTTTTTTGAAGACATTCCAGGGTACATAGTTGATGATCTGAACCTACGATCTAAGGCCGCCGATATTTGAGCTAGTCGGCCATCGCGGTGAGTAAGTAACAGTTTTTCAGAGCTGCCGTGGTGTATAAATGGTAGGGGGGTTGATCTGCGATTTTTACTACCATTGCTTATTTTATTAATTAATCGCAGGTCGGCTTTCTTATTGTTTCATATTCCCGCTGCTGATCATGTAAGTCAGTGATACAGCCTTAGTAACGAAACGTGTAAGTCGGTGATTATATTTGTTTGCTGCTTTTTCTTGACAACGGAACTTAATATTATTATTAAGTTCCTAGGATAATAAAATTAGCAATGCAAGATGAAGATTTAGACGTTTTGTTTATAAATTGCAAGTGTTTATGTGACATGTGACACTCACAGGTAACAAGACTCACGAAAACTAATCCTGGTGACAGGTGACAAACCAAACGATTTTTTCAAAAATCTAGGAAAATTTCGATCAGCAGCGGGAAAAATATAATAAAATAGCTCGGAATGTATTGCCTATTAACATTTGCGGCAGGCAACAAGCAACTTCGTCTTGGCTTGTACTTGCCTACCTCAAATGTTAATAGGTCCTTACATTCCTTGTTACTTATATAGCTATTGCAGTAGATGAACTATTATAAAAATGTGTAGCAGCGGTGACGACGATTCAGATTTGCCCCCTGATATTGCAGAAGGGCAAATGCTGCAATTGAATGGGTTACGGGAAAAGTCAAAGGAAATGTAGCGGTGCAGGAAAATATTGACATCAAAAACCCAGAATTGATTGCATTACTGAAGCGTCAGGCTGCAGGTTACAGGCCAAAGAAACCCGAAACTTTCACGCGAGGAGATCTCAACTAATTTTCATTGGAAGCTCCAGATGAGTACCTACTGATGAAGGTATTAAATACAAAATTGTTATAAACAAGAGTGCCCTGTTTTAAAATAATTTTTATCATTTACAGCTTGTCCTGGTCATAGGTATCTCAGGTGCCCGTCGGTGTGACGAACTCCCCAAATTGAATATCAGCGATATTGGAGCAAAAAACGGAATTTTAATTATTCAAATCCCAGATTCCAAAACAACAAATGCGAGCGCCTTTACTGGTCATTGTCTAAGGAGGATTCAGCTACACCTTTAGTGGATGCTTGAGCAAACATTGTAAGCATCAAACGTCACGGGGGATGGAAGTCCACATCTGTCGCTGAAATTTATGTGGCTTCAGTCAATTGCAAGTAAAGTGCAAGCCTCGAATCAATTATAGAAGAAACATTCTTAGAATACCGTGAAATAAAGTTTTTTCAAATGCAATTTGACATTTTTGAAATTTACTGTAAATTATTAAATTTAATCATCAATCATCACAGTTTCTATGGAAATTACTTTACCTCGCTTGGAAATTTTTGTTTACTTTACCTCCCGTATGAGGTAGAGGCATCCTTTGCTCCCTCAAATTAGGGAGAAAAAGATCATTTTCTATAGCGAGGCGAAAAAATGTATTCCTTGGCACTGAAGTTCCTTTTTATCTCTCATTTGGTTTATTTGCCGTGGCCTTACAGGCCTCGGAAACTAAATCCACATTCGTTATAAAAAGTTAAGTGTCTTGGTATACAAATTACCATTCATAAATAATAATTTACGATACAAGTGCTTAAAGCTACTCTTTAGTCACGAGAGGGGTAGAGTTAAACGCGAGTGAGCGTGCGTTTTAAGCCCAGCGAGTGACTAAATTTAATATGCTTTACGCATGTGTATCGTACAATATTTTATCTACGATAGAATCTAGAAAACAAAAAATAAATGTAAATTAAGATTACCAGCAACCGGTCGTAATTTTGCGTATTCTAAAAATTTTAAAAGACGTTGCTACTGAGAACGTGTCAAATGAATTCTTTTAAATACGTTACTACTAACGACGTAAACTAATGAAAACATGTTATTAGATAGTCGTTTTACAAACTTAAAACTGCCAACTAAAAGGCAATTTTACACAATATCGTAGATAAATGTCTTTACTCTATTTTGTAATGTCGCCGACTAAATTATGCAACCCCAAATACTATTTCCAGTGAAACCTAGATTGAACAATTTTATTTTTAAATAATGCAATCCAGGAAGGCAATGGAAAATATGTGTCACGAAGATAAGTTATTTTATGTGAGATTTCCATTAATGTCATAAGTTTGTTTAGTGTTAATTATAAGGTAATAAAATCAAGCGAGGTTATATTTTACAACTATTTCGAGACTTATATTCGCTTGAAATACTCCTTACCTCATAAATTTACGACGGAGGAAAAGTAAACAAAAAGTGGACACTGTCAAGCTAAACTGGCGTTAGTATCCTTGATTCATAAAATTAAATTGAAAAGAATTTTTTCAAGTTTACTAGTGTAATTGAATGATGGGTTGCATAACTCTGTCCGTAGTGTGCTTACTGCAAGGAAACTTAAAAATTATTTAAAATATAACGAGGAAATTTAATTACTCATAGAAGAAGGCTTTTCAAGTAATTGCCGATTTTAGTGCATTTCTAAAAGGAAATAAAACTTTGTAACTATCTTGTAAGACAGTGAAATTATAAATCACCTCGGAAAATGATTTAATATTCTTTGAAACTTACTGTTAATGGCTTCGTAATTACGAAAACAAAAAAAGAGGCGTAGTACATTATTAATTGTAAACATAAATTAATACAAATTTACCAGGAAACTCAGTTTGTTATGATTAATAATGCAGAACTTCTCTCACAGGCTACAAGGTAAGCGAATTATAAAATAAATAATGACTTCGAATATAAGTTTTAAGTGGATTTTAGGAATTTTTTGAAAAAGTTATTGCAACTTTAAGGAAGATGCATGAAAACCAAAGCTTTCTGCTCTTTAAAGGAGCTCTCATAAAAAACCGCCATTTGAAACAAAACTTACTATTTATCTGTTGGTTAGCGTTTCGTTCGGTAATCGTTAAAAATATGTTTAAATACATTTTACTAAAAACGTCTTATTTATTTATTATATGTATTTTGTCAATGAAAAATAGCATGGTATTTGAAAAATGTTTTTTTATGAGTATCCAAGTTAATCATTCATGAACCTTTTAATGCTTCCTGATTTAACAGCCGCGTTTTCCTCGGCAATACAACATGCCGAATTTTAATATACATTTTTACATTCCTTACACGCAGCATAATAATAAAACAATAAATGTAATTAATTCTAAATACTAAAATATCCACTTTGGAACTACTATAATTAGACCTCTAGCTACCAGGACGAAAATGGTAGCGGCCATGAGATAATACAATCCCTGCATGTATTAAAAGCTCTTGCATTATTTTGAAAATATGATTGTTTTATACCAGATGGACAATTACAATATTGTTTTATTTAAAGAGTATCTTCACTTCTTAACTGTAAAAAACCATTACAAACAATTGCTACTAGTTTTATAACTGGTAATTTGTTCTCTAACCTGGAGTAAATTTTTCTTCTTCCAAGTTGATACAGGTCTGCATTCTGACAGTTTTAATGTTTTTGTGAAAATAAGTGGTGCATGTTTTAATGAACTATTCAATAGTATTCCTTTCTAAGCACTATCTGTAGCACTTGGATTTTGTTTAGGTTAGTCTTCGATGAGTTTCCGTCCCTCCAGACCATGCACGCATACGTCACTTGTGGTTTTATTAATACTTTGTAAAGAAGAAGGAGCGCAATCGATTTTTTTGTGGATTTTTGTTTAATTAAGTGGTATGAGGGTATAATTTTACAGTTTTATTGTAGCATATATTTAGTTGAGTTTCCTATATGTTCGTTGGCTCGTGTTTGGTATTCCATGTTACCGCTGATGATAATTTGAGATGAATCTTTTTAAATGTAATACTTTTGTAAGGCAGTGCTAATGTTAAGTTAGCAGGGTTGGGTTTTTCCGAACCTTTCCAAGTTAGCCTGTGTTTGAACGATGTCATGCATAGATATGTTAAATAGTATTGGACCCAAGACACTGCCTTGCTGCACGCCAGCTGAGATTTTCTTTTGCACTAAGAAAGCTCTATGGACTTTTACCGCACATGTACGATTTTCTAGTAAATAAGCTATTGCTTTGAAATAACTATAGTGGTGGTATAATGTTTTTATCAGCAATTCCATCGTTTAGCAGAAGCCAAACTATCTTTTCCAATAATTTAGACAAGTCACTAGCGGCCCTTGTTAGTGAAACAATAAGATATGGGTTTGACTTCACGTTACCGGAAAATATACTAGTCGTATGGAAACAAGAAAAAAATGCTAGGTATTTATGTGCTAAGTGTTTTCAATTGTATTTACATCTGGTAGGTGATCTGAGTCAAATTCTTTAACAACTGTTCGATAAATTACTTAAAAGAATATTAATAAAGCAATTCAATACGTGACATATGCGTTTATGCGTCCATGATCTGGAGGAAGGAAAACTCATTAAAGACAAACGTAAACAAAATCCAAATGCTACAAAATGCTTCGAAATGAAAGCTATTGAGGAATAGTTCATTAAAAGGATGCACCACTTATTTTCACAGCAATAATTCAAACCGTCAGAACGGTTATAAAAGAAATTACCGAAATTATAGAAGCAGTAGCGACTGTAAAAGTTATGGATTCTTCTACAGGTGAAGAACTGCTTTCACTATATTCTTTAAATTTTATAACACTACCATGTAAAACAATTGTAATTGTCGTCTGGTATAAAAAAATCATAATCTTAAAATAATGGCAAGAGCTTTCACATGCAGAAATTATATGGTCTCGTGGTCGCTAGCATTTTCTGTGCTGTTAGATAGAAGTCTGGTTGCAATAATTAAAAAAAACGGGATATTTTAGTTGGAATGAATTATTTTTAGTTTTACAAATTATTATGTAGTATGCGAAGAATGTATTCGCCGTAGCTCAGTGGTTAGAGCATTGGACTGCGGTGCGGAAGTCTGGAGTTCAAATTCCAGAATCGATGCCTGGCGGGCGGCCTACGCTGTCACTTTAAATAATTGGGGACCTGCATTCGAAAGAACAAGGGGTAATAATGCGGTTGTCTAATGCGTGATGCTCACCACGTGTCATGAATTGGACACGAGACAGCCAGGTGTTAGAGCGGGGATACGAAAGCTGTGACCTTCCGCCTTGCAGGCCAAGCTCCTTCATGGGATGTTAGTGCCCACCATTATTATTATTATTTTGCGAAGAATGTAAAAAATTATTTTAAAATATGATAGGTTGTATTACCGAGTTAAGAGTGGTTGTTATATCGCAAAGTACTAAACATTTCATGAATGTTTAACTTTGATATTCATTCACAAACATATATTTTTTAAATATTATGTTATTCTTCTTTGCAACAAAATAAATGTAATAAATAACTTAGATACCTTTAGTGAAATTTATTTAAAACCTTTTAACGATTACTTAACGAAACGCTAACCACGCTAAGTTTTATTTCAAGTGGCGATTTTTAAAGTGCAGTAAATGTTGGTCTCCATACATCTTCTTTGAATTTGTAAAAGACCTGATGCGTTTACCAGAGCTGTTTAATATTTACACGTTAAAATAAAATTTGTGCTGCACCTTCTCTATTGTAGTAAGTTAGGACCGCATTTGAAAAGCGCGCTCTAGTTCGCACACTCAGCTAAGATCAGACCGGATGCGTCTATCGTTGGAAGGGGACGACACCAGTTTTCGCGGGTTTTGTGCGGGGATAAGGCATCCGCTATCAAGTAGCAACGGTGAGTGGTTGTGTCCGCAGGCCCAGCTTCGAGAGTAAAGTGTAACATTGAAAGCGGTTAATACAAATGCCAGCGAGAATCGGTAGCAGCGGCTTCGGAATAAAGCTGAAGCGGGCGGCGTACGTAATACATGCCAATATTGATAGTCATCGCCATTACAAGATCAAGTCCAGGTTATGGCGTACAGTAGGAGAGTAAATAAGGTTAGTGCCTGTACAAATAATGTGTTTGACTGAACCTGCTAGGCAGGGCTGAATCGTAATTACGTTTGAAGCGATTGCGAAATAGTGCGTCATCATTGAACGGGGAGTCATGCGAGTCATTGAAAAATCGATAGTGATTATGCTTACGTCATTAAGTGAGTAGTCTTCGCGTGTTAATCAGTAGTAGTTAGAGACTCGTCTTTGACGTGTTAAGTAGGTAGTTATTGCGCATGAGCCGCCCAAGTGCCTCGGTTTAAGTAAACTGAGTAGAATGAACTTATTTCGCGGAATTGTGTTAGCGTTAATGCTTGCTATATTATTCTAGTATTTTGTATGTTTTAAAAGCGAGAAGAATCACCCTGTAGACCGTAAACCGCAAATTAAGTGTAACTTGTATTATTTCATGCATATGCTAATGCAAGCTTAAAATCGAGTAGAGTCAGCCTATAGACGTATCAATTTAATACAACTATATTTTGTTTTGGACAGTATATAACGTTTATGTATTGTGGCTATGTACCCTTTTCATGTCTGTATGTGTATCAGCCGGACTTTTATTCCTAGCGGAGTTAGAGTGTTTACTTTCAGGAATATGAGTACAAACGAGGCTCAGACTCAGACCATACTGAGGTAAGAAACGAGTGTTATGCATTCCTGACTGAGTTAGATAGCAAGCAAAGGGTAATTAAATTCAAACTAAGGTAACGATAGCGTGAATGAACGCCGCATTGCAAAGTTGGAATCACTTTTTCAAAAAATTCCTAAAATCCACTTAACTTAGTTTGTTGTTTAGTTACTTATATTGTAGCCTGTGTATAATTTAAGTATAGAATTAATAATATACTGCGCCTCTTTATTTAATGTTTTCGGAATTACGAAGCTGCTAACAGTATGTTTCAAATAATATTAACTCATTTTCCGGGGCAGATTTAGAAATTCGCTGTCTTGCAAAACGGATACAATGTTTTATTTCCTTTTAAGAATGCCTTAAAATCGGCAATTACTTGAAAAGCCTTCTCCTATAAGTAATTTCATTGGCAGTCGTTACACTTCAATTAGATTGCTCATACTGCTTTTTAATTTTGGTCTCTCTTATTTTTAAGTTTTCTTGCAGTTAGAGCACTAAACATCTGTTATGATATCGTAGCATTATTGACAATTAATTAAACAATAAAAAGAATCATATCGGTAATGATAACTAAACATTTTATAAAAATAATTTTACTTAAAATTATATTAATTCACGCTACAATCGGTTTCAATAAACATCTTTTATTTTCCAGTACATCCCGTAGCTTTCACATAGGTTTTGAATTTGTATCTGCTCTGTTTATTGTATATAAAATAACGAAAATAACACAATATAGTTATTCGTATGCAGCGATGTAAATGTCAAATAGGAATTATAGAAATTTTCTTAATCTTTACACATAATGAGCGCAGGTTGAATTTACTGCTTATGACTACGAACAGAGTAACAGGTAAATGGGAAATAAAGGTCGGTAATTTTTGCTCTCCGAATTTTGTTGTGGATACATCACCAAGTAGCATCGCACCAGCAAACGTCCCTAACCCTCGGCCCTTGGGTACGAGACCTAATTTGAACATCCCTTAATAAATTGTGCACAAGGACTTCGTGTTTCCAGGGGATAGAGAAACTGTAATTTTTAAGGGATCAGTTAAAAACAGATTTAAGCTTAAATCCGTAGCAAAGGGTATCGTATCATAAAAAAGCAAAGGAACCGCTAGCTATTTATTTTACATTTTGCTGTAGAAACTACGTGTTTCTGACACAGAAAGCGAATGCTTCTGACAAGCTGAGGCTTCAAAGGCTCCTACATATTTTAGTTTTATATCTTTAAGATTCCTTCATTTATTACTAATTGTTTTACAGTTAAGAGTTACGTGGCAATTTGTTTTCTTTTTTATTAAAAACGGTATAACTATTTAGGCTCATTTCTATGACTATGTGTTTTATTTTATAAAATAAAAGTGTCTGGTGACATGAAGTTACATAAACAACTAGGCGTATTTAGCATTATCTGTAAAATATGAGAAGAACAGTAGCAAGCTTATATTTAATTAAAACAAACACAGAGAAGTTAATTTTAAATTCTCAATATATCCTTTTTTTCTATAGCACATGTTAAAGTGTGCTTTTATCAACTCAAAACAAAAGGTCAAGTTTTACTTTAACAGCAGGGGTAGATAAAGTAGCACTTTAACATCAAGGATAGATAAAGTAATTTAATTTTCTAACTTGTGTTTAAATTAAATATGACAGTTGCGCATTATCGTAGCAACCCAATCTAGCTACTGACATTTTGAAATGTGATTGACTGTCCTTATTTTCTTTTGAAATTGTTAAAGTTCTTGCTATAGAAAAAAATATTGTATTATACACGACGATAAAGTTATTTCTATCTACTCTTGAATCATTAACGTCTCGACTTCGTCTCGACGTTAAACGATTCACTCGTAGATAAAATTTAACTTTATCGTCTTGTATAATAAATTACTATTATTTTCCCCACACGCCTGTGTACGTCAGTTCAATCATGTTTCAGAATGATTACCCAGACTTTTTAAATGTTCTAAAAATTCAATTTTATGAATTTTAGTACACTATTTGTTGCAAAAGCTTAACCTGTAATGCCCCAAAATATAATTATCTATAATTATAAAGGGAGAGAACTTATGGCCAACAATTGGGGTGCCTTTAAAATATGTGGACATTGCTTAACCACAAAATCCTGAACACAAAATAATACGATTTAACAGAAACCTTCCATGCCTAAATTGCGTTTTCAAACTAGAGTTCAATTTAAAAGTGATTTAAAGATAGATGTAGACAGCATGT
Source organism: Agriotes lineatus (assembly GCA_940337035.1). Classification (NCBI taxonomy): domain Eukaryota; kingdom Metazoa; phylum Arthropoda; class Insecta; order Coleoptera; family Elateridae; genus Agriotes; species Agriotes lineatus. The sequence continues at coordinate 164,202,954 of OW679194.1, read as the reverse complement.
TTGGAACGACTGGAATAAGATGAAAATAGTAATTTTCGATAGAAGTGAGTAAAGCTAGTCTTTAGTCACGAGTGGGGCAGAGTTAAAACGTGAGTGAGCTTTACGAATGTATATCGTACAATACTTTATCTACGATAGAATCTAGAATACTCTCGTAATTTTGCATGGTTAAAAATTTTAAAACCCGTTGCTACTGATGATGTAAACTAGTGAAAACATGTGATTAAACAGTCGTTTTACAAACTTAAAAAAAACTGCCAACTAAAAGTCAATTTTACACACTGGCGTAGATAAAAATTTTTAGATTTTGCCTTTTCTTAGGTACTACAAATAGTTAAATACATGAATAGAGTTTTAATAAGCAGATTCCAGTAACAATATGACATTCAAATAGGCAGAGGCATATGCGAACGGTTTTCTAGTAAATTTCATAATTCCCAACACCAACGACGGTACACACAACGTGATGATTTCTGAGGCTTTCACGGCCATTGTTATTAAGTAACAAACGACTTCCGGGATTGGACCGTGTCATGATTGAGAATGCAGAACTCAATCATGACACGGTCCAATCCCGGAAGTCGTTTGTTACTTGTACACAACGTTGTCAGTAATGCCATTCGGGAACGATAATTCCCGCGACAATCAGGACTTTAATTTCATACACAAACTTCAATAATTGTCGTTCGAAATTTCGAAGCGAAACCAAATTTTCATAATTTTCAAAAAATTCATTTGCGCGTTGTGTTCTTTCTATTAATATATTTATCTAATATTAGTTTTTATAAGAACTGTAAGTGTATAATTATGTAAAAAAAACTTGTAATTCTTTGAAATTCTTTGTGTTTTTCCCTCGCAAGTAAAAGCTTTGAAACCAAAAATCTTGAAAATATTAAATTAAAAAAAAGATGCTAACTTTTTTAAGGTTGTAGGCACCTGCGTTTATTGGGTTCAAAATATGCATATTTTCGCCAAGGCTAAACGCATAAGCTATACGCAAAAATTACTTCTATTTAACTAATAGTTCTTAAGTTAAAGCTAAAACAGACTGAATTTAATTTTTCATCTAAATCGTATGCAAAATATCGTCTTCCTCCAACAAGTAGTTTTTGAGTTCTACCGTCATCAGGCAGATAAACAGACAGACAGACGGAATTGAGAAAACATGTTTTTCTTTGCCTAGATGCCCTCAAACGTGAAGTTTTGAAAAAACCTCGGAAGGCGATTTTTTCACGATTGCAATACTACATTCGCGTAAGGCGAGAGAAGTAAATATGTAAAATAATTGCAATACTTCTGAAATTAGGTACGACAAATTAAATTTAGAACAAAAGAAGTCGTAAAAGGCTTTAACCAGAACTTCCCTCGGAAGTAGAAGTTGTGACACCAAATATTTTGAAAAATCAAAAACAACTGAAGGTGAAAATATCTAACATACATATAATAATACTAAAACAATAAAAGAAACACTTGGTAATGCAAATTACATACATTTTCAAATAAAAAAAGTATTTCAGACGGGATTCGAACTCAGCGCGATTTCAGCGCCTCCGAAAGGAATTTCAACGAGAGGCAAGCGCAGCGCACCCGTCGGTCGCAGCGACTGCATTTCATTTAATAGCCCATCCTTGTTTTGTTTTACAACAATTACCTTGTATCTTCTGGGCCCCGTTTTTGTCAAGTGTAAAGCTTGAGCCGTGTGCGAATTGATACTTTTATCTAATCCTTAGTTAAAAAAAAATTTTAAAGGTGTTCACACTGTATCTTTGACCAGAATTTTCTCGGTTTTTGTCGGGTAGACATATGATACACCTGCAAAGTATTATATTTCCAACAAATACTTTTGAGTTATACCGGCAACGGACAGACACATATACAGACGGACAGGCAGACAAAATTAAGAAAACCTGCTTTTCCTCGTCTAGGGGCCCTGAAACGTGAAGATCTGAAGAAACCTCGAAAGCTGATTTTTTCAAGATTACAATACTTTCTTCATCTTTTAAACGAGGGAAGTGAAAATTTATACTACGTAACTTTAAACTAATAAAACACCTTCATAACAGTTGTATTTGGCATATAAAGATATATATTTAATAGTTGACGTTATTGTTACTATAGCTTAGCTCGCCATTGCACACCAGAATAAAAAAAAACTGTTCATGTCTTTACTCACAACTTCCCTCGCAAGTGGCGTTGTGGCACTAAACAACTTCAAAAACAAAAACAAAAATACGCCGTAAAATTACGTTTATGTTCGTAATAATACTAAAACAATAAAAGCAAACACTTGGAAATTAAATCAATTTCAAACAAAAAATTTACAGCGATGGAATTCGAATTTCAGCGCCTCCGAAAGAGTCAGCGCATGCGATCTTAATGCTTTGAGCGCGGCCTGAAATAAGGCACGCGTTCGCTATTTCATCCACCAAGGACGCCTTCGCTCAGTGAGATGGGGCTGCCTTAAATAGAACGTATTTATAGTTAAACCATGTTTTTAAAACATTTATTGGGTATCCGTTTCCATTTTCGTCTAGGGTAAAGCCTGAGGTATCCGTAAATTATTACTTTTATCTATCTCTCAGCTAAAGAAAAAACAAACAAAAATGTATTTTTTAAGGTACTCACCCTGTATATGTGGGGTCCAAGGTATGCCCTGTTCTGTCAAGTGTTAAACACTTCAGCCATGTACAAAATATTACTTTGATTTAATATAATAGTTCTTCAGTTAAAACAAAAATAGGCAGAACTTTTTTTAAAGTGCTCAACCTGTATATATTTTGCTGACATTTTCTAGGTTTTATATGAGAAAGGCATATAATCCGCATGCAAAATATCGTCTTCCTGCAACAAATAGTTTTTGGGTTATACCGGCAAAATACAGACAGACAGACAAACGGACGGAATTGAGAAAAGCTGTTTTTCGTCATCTAGGGACCCTGCAATGTAAAGATTCGAAGAAATTTCGGAAGGTGATTATAATACTTCCTTCGTATTTTAGAATAAAATAAAGTGAGAGTTATTAAATAAACTATTTTATTAGAATATTCATTATTCCAAAATTAGCTGACAATATTTTCGCTGTTGTTGTCATTTTTACAAACGCCACATTAATAATCAAAAATAGTAGAAAATAATAGAGGTTATTGCGTCTATTGCGTCAATGTTAAATAAGAACTGATATAAATGATTTCTTACTGAAATATCTTTGGTGCATTTACCAAACCATTACTGTATACAGTGTTGCTCGGAAGGTTGACAACATGTTGCATTTTTTGTTAATAGTTTTGTTGCAAAACTCTTTAGATAATAATACGGTGCATATTTAGAGACTCTAATAACATATTTAACACATACGTAATGTAAGGAGTGGAGCAATAAAATAGGAAACGGCTCAACTGTGATACGCTACTCTTGTTAGCAGGCCAGAGAACTTTATGTACATAATAAACTATCAACAGTAAAAAGTCCAAATATTGAAATACCGCCGTTTATCTTTAAAGGCAGTACCTTTTAAGTACTTTCAGGTTCTTCATAATCTAGTAAAATGTTTTAAAATTACTGGAGCTTTACCTAATGTATTCTTGGGGGACTATCTTATCAGCTGATACTGAATGTTTTCTTGTTGCATTGATACTTTTAACGTTACGATTACAATATATATGGAATAAATTATTACCGTTTAACAATTTAAAAAAAAAGTAAAAAATAGGTATTTATGATATAAGGTGTTAAACTGAACAGACCGAAGGTCGAGTTAGACATCGCGTCAAGTGCCGGATCACTTTTTTGCAACGCGCATTTTACACGATTTTATCTATTTTGCATAAAAATAATCAGAAACTCTGAATTTTTACATTTCACCTCAAACAATGGAGGGGGTTTCGACGTTTTTCATATAAAAAGAACAATGCAAAACCAGCGCCTTAATAGATCCCATTAAAGCACCGGTTTCAGCATCACCCCATTAAATGTATTGGAAATTGAATGATGCTGACGTGAATAGTACATACAGTTTTCTTTAAGGTTGTAATCCCATTTTGACGTATCTTGGCTTATACAACGTAATGAGAAAACTGCTCTGAATTAGGTAATATTTGAGCCCTACTCGTAATATTAACAGCATCTTGTTTGGTAGAAGATGTTGCGATAACGAGGATATCAGGCTTTTAAAAGTTTCATCTTCTTAGTAACTCATTTAGCCCGCAGGCTGTTTATCGCGGAGCGATCACGGCGTTAACACTGGTGATGAATATCAAATTTTCACAACCCAACATTCAGCTTTCCAAATGCATGCAAGGGATTGTACGGCTTTCAGGGAAACATTATATTACGTGCTTGCAGTGTTTGAACTAATAAACGAAAGCAAACCTTTGTTCAACGGTAATCTTTAATAATCCCCGTTATTTGATCGAAATTGAAAAGAGCAACGAGGCATTCTATAACCAAACGTGTAATTTCGATGTGCTTTCAGTTTTTTTTAAGTTGCAACCCCTTTGCAAATTGATGAATGCGGATTACTGTTTAAAGTTTTAGATCCTACTGTGTACAGTAAAGGCTGTAAGCGGATGATTTTGAAATAGTAAATAACATACGGAGGTGGAAAGTCTTTCATTACTGTCAAGAAATTAAGTAGTTAACCGAGACGCGAAGCGTTTATCTGTATACTATTTTACTTACAATCGGTTTTTGTTATTATTTATTTAAGTAGGTAAGTTTCAAGTAATACGTATTTTTATCGCCGTTTAATAAATCACTTTAACAAAGGAATCTGCGATGCTGTTGCTAGGTAACATGATAAGTTCAGTGAAGGTGACAACGACTCGCTTTCCTACTGTTTTGAAGGTTAGAAACGTACCTACTATTAACCGATTGTGACTAAACACTATTAACTATGGTAATGTTAGTAAACACTAAATAGCAGAAATAACCTAACTCCATATAAATCTCATAAATTAGAGTCGTACAGAGTCACCTTTATGCATTTACAAGAAGAAAACATAATAACCGAAGATAAATACCTTATTTTTCAATGGGGAGCTTTTCTGCACTGTACCTATATGAAGAATAAAAGAACATCAAACACGTCTGTGAAGACCAACCATGAGAATATTGGAATTCAAAAACTCCGTGCACTCTAAAATATATTACTGTTTCAACTATAGTATGATTCACCTTGTTTAGTTATTTTCTGCCTAATTAGTACTCGTTCCAAGTTTTTTCGAACTTACTTTGAAAACTGATACACTGATTGTGAGAAGAAATTATCATTTGCGGTAAATTTCTTTGTGCTTGTTTGGGGAGAAAAAAGTGCCCGCCGTATTTGTCTGTATAGTGATTAATTAGTTTCTCTTTCACAAATGGTTATCACAAATGTCAATAAGCGACAAATTGTGGCAACATAGCCAGTTACCCAGAATGGGATAAGAATACACATTTTATATTATTTGAAATAATGCCATGACTTATTTTATGATATCAGATTTGTTAAAATTTAAATCCTAATTGTTGCATATTTTCAACTTTTGATATTTTAAGCCCACACAAACTGTTGTGGTTTAGATTTGCAAATACAATTTAATTTATTGTTCGTATATATTTACCTTTGTTTAATTTCTAATTCATTCGTTGCGGGTTTTTATGTTTTAAGTTTACTTTTATTAAAGCGTGTCATATATCTCTAAGCCACCGCAAATCTGTCTATATTGTATTTTGTGAATATCCATACTTGCACGCTATAGGTGCACTGATGACATTGATGGAAAACTTTGCTCAACTATTTATATATTTTTTCTTTTCTATCTGTTGCCCCAAATATAATACTACGTAGGTGAGTTTTTTAAAATCTTACAAGCAATATCTCGAAAACCGATTGAAATATTTTCATTAAATTTTGGTAAGGTACTAGGGAGATGGGGGAGACATATTTAAACGTATCTTTTATAATTACACTCATGCTCTATTTTGAGGGGTAGGGGGTAACTTTGGAATTTTAAATAGGATGATGTACTTTTGTTTAGAAATTTCGAATCTACGTAAAAACTACGTATGTGCACAAAACATTTTTGGATTTACTGTTTCGGTTACGGAATTATGATTAACTAAATTGTGATTGAATTTAAAAAATGTATAAATGAAATGAAATGTCCCCCCATCTCTATATAACCTCACCAAAGTTTCATCAAAATATTTTATACCATTTTCCAGATATCGCCTAGTATATACATTCTTCCACCAGTGCTAGAGCTTTCCCTTCCATTGTATGCTAATTTATTCGGCAATGTTTTTCATTACTGATCTATTTGTTACGCATAATTAACATTACAATTTAATGTGTGCATAATTCTTGATAATGTAAACACTTCTTTATTTGAATGCGGTCGTCGTTCAAACGCAGGTTTATTCTCTGTTCACGGTTATGTGGCAATCTGATGTACCGGCAGACTTCAGCAGCCTTTTCAAGTGATGTGTTTTGCTTTCGGTTGTCTCTAGCAACAAGTGGCGTCAGATGTGGGTCAAGTGTGCTCCATGTTTAGTCTTTAGCTTGGGGTATTTTGAAATTGTGCTTCTTTGTGGAAGCTTCTCTAAATGCGGATGCTAGGCCTTGGACACGTATGTGGGACAAATAAGTCGACGTCTTCGAGATGGTTCATTTATTACAAGATTGCTAGACATTCTGGCCAATCGCCTGCAATTTCAGGGTGGCTAAATTACGTACTTGTTCTTAGTTGGAGACAGATCCGGCTCGAAGGACCATGAACAAAAATATCTGGAAGCTGGATCAGGTTTCTGTTGGTTGCACTGGTTCTTTATCCCTAATTTTTAAGCACATGAATGAGACTGCATTCATGTATTAAGCCAATGTAGTCAATGGCACTTAAAGGGATGATAATTAGATAACTACCCGAAGTGCAGCCTCACACTTCAATTTTTAGGCTTGGAAAGATAGTATCGATGTAATTGAATCAAACAGTCAATGTCGATTGATTTTATTACAAAAATAAATGGGCTTTTATACAATATAACTGCTTAGATACTAAATAAAAACATTTCAAAGTGCAAAGATATAGTTCACTAGAACGATTCTAAAATTGCAAAATAAGTAGTAAGCAATTACAGTTCCACGTTGTCTGCGAGTTCGTGCGATGAACTTGAAGTTCTAGGTCATTTCGTAATATAATATGCTTACTGTTGTGAGAGCGGTCTTTAAACCGACTGATTATGAAAGCAAAACTGGCTTTTAAATTGTGAACGATATTTCCTAAATTTTGACTGATATTTATATCTGTTTAATTCAAAATTAAACATATGTTGATCTAAATATATTATGTCAGTCTTGAATGAATAATGTTGTCTTTTTGGGTCGAGTAATTATTTAAAGTCATTCATACACATCAGTATCAGAACTATCAACACAAACTATATGGAACTCGCAATTTACAAAATAATGTAGATTTTATACTTCAATTTAGTACCACAGCAAACTTAATTATTTACCAAATTACTTTCGAAGGCGCCAGTTACAGGAAACACCAGAGAAATTAAACTCGTCATATTAATCACAACTCGAATAAATTATAAATTATATTCATTACTCAGACAAAAGATCCAGTTTCTGCAATATAACAAAAAAAGCTCTGAAAAGCATTAAACTTTACCACCGTTAGATTTATTGCCACTCTTAAACGTATAAAGGTCTCATAACCCAAGTGGAGCACGGAAAGTTCCTTTAACTATATACATTCAGCAAACGCCAAGCTAATATCGAAATTAGTACCTCACATGATCTGGCGATATGAATTTATTAGTTACTATTATCACTGCGATGTCGGGCAAAGCACCTGCAGTTGTCGCATCTAATTTAAAAAGATCTTGGTGCAAACTCAACAGTCCTGCAGGCCGACAAAAAGTTTAGTGGCGCTCTTTACTCTACATTTTTGAATTGAAGTAGTCGTTGCGTCATCCTCCTTTGAAATTGCGAAACACTTTTGCTCACTTAAAAGTTTCTATTTGTAGGGAGGTGCACATAAAAAATCAGTTTTCGATTTTACATTCGCTTCTAAAAGTTCTTCGGAGCCTGAGTGGTGAAGTTTAGCAAAGTTATTATTTCGTTTTATTTCCATTTTGTGAAAACTCCAACTGAGATATCTGCAATTTTTCTGGTGGCTACCTTGCTAGCAATATTTACTTGTAACCATTCAACGCTTAAGATAATTTCTTTTTATGAAATAACACTACTTTTAATTATAAACAAAATATATGCTCATAATTATGTGCTCATTATTGTACTTATATTAGTTTTATTAAAGTATATGGTATATTTTGTAAAGAAGGGAGATTAGATTTAACTTATTCTGATTTAATGTTTTTTCAAGGCAAACCTTAACTAAATGCTGTGATAAATGCTGTAAAAGTTAGTAATAGTCTGCGCTAACTGCGCTAAGATCTAGACATAAGCATATGAGGTGGACCAGTAAATCATTGAGTTTCATACATGAGGTAAATGTAGATTTAAATTTATGAGTTGAATCTTGTTGGCACTTTCTGCAATTTTAGCGGATGTAGTAATAATACTGCTCGCAAGCATAAAATATTCTTCCCCATAAATCTACCATTACGAGCGGTGAGCAAACAAACGCTTTAGGTTGCGTTTGGAAGTTGCAAGGACGTTAGTACTTATAATAACTTAGTGATTATATTTTTGTACGCTAACCTGAAGGTTCTATCAATATCCACCATTTTTCTAATTGTTTTTGAGATTTTATCGAATCACTTTGCTGAATTACAATTTATTGTTGAACACTCTAAAGGCGCCTTCTTATCGAACAGATGTTTATGGAGGGCCACAATTAATTTAGTTTAACGCATTGTACAAGTTTCAACAAATACTTATTGAGAATGAAACATTAAGTAAAAACCAACATTCGAATAGTGTAACATATTGAATAGATTTAGGAGATTCAACAGCGATAAATGATATATAACATAAAATACCCAATTTTCGCAGTGTCTGCTGGGAGATTGCCAAACGTGTGTAAAAAATATACGAAAGTACGATAGATAAGGGTGGAACACCATATCAAGTTTTTATTAATGTCGTCTGAACTAGAAATATTAGCTATCGTGAAACCTCAAGAGAAACAAAGTGTAATGGAACATTTTACGTCTATCCAGTTTTTCAACGCAGTTCCGGAATGAGGTTGTCAAATCCGTGTCCCCTAATAGATTCTACCCTGGTAACGAAATGCGAATACTTAGTGGGGCCTTTATGTCATATTACATAATGTAGCAGCCATCTTACCGTAATGGAATTAGTCGTTTATTTGTGTATTAAGCTTTGTCTCTCGCATTAAATCCTGCAAAGAGGACATATACGCCAAACGAAATTTAAAGAAGGAAAGTTGCACAGCTAGCTTGGTTGCTCTATATTAGCTAGCAAACTATTTTATATTTAATTTGAACTAGTACCGCTACTGAACATTTACGAAAACGAGCAAAGCATTAGTTTTTACAAATGATAAGATGTTTGTCCACAGGGAATTGTTCCTGTATTAATTTGACAAAATACGAGTATTAATTAACTCAATGCATTAAAACACATTAACTACGTTTCGTTTAGACAAATGTGTATACGAGTATACATAAACATATCTGCTATTATGAGTTGAGACAACCAGTCTGAGCTTATTTAGAACGAACTCAACATACATTCAGTTGCCCCTATAATATCTGAAAACAGAAAAAGCATATACTTTACCACTATGTTGTCTAGGTGAATAATGATTATGCCTCTACCTTGAAACGATATTTGGCCCAGCTGCACCGAATCTGAGTAACACTAACGAATAATTATTCAATATACATCCAATTTGGACGTGTATGTATTGTAATATTTATCTGTAAGTAAATTTAGTAATTTTAGAACTGTCACCAGTATACATGCATTTCCGTCATCTATCTAAGTTTTTGCAACCGTCGCCAAAAGCAATTTCAAAAAGAGCGAAAGACATACTAAGTTTGAACATCGAAAGGAATATATTGTTCCTTCGTTCTGCAAAATTGGGGAAACGCCCAAAGGTGTATTTCAATGCGAGACGTTCAAATCATATCTTCACCCCAGAGCTGTCGTTCCGACGGACCGCCAGTTAAAATGCAAGTTGTAGCATCTTCGATGATGCGCTCCATTATAGCTTACTAAGTCCATGGAGAGTTAACTCATTCGGGCACCGTAAAGAAGTTGACCACCAGGTGTGAAGCAGCGATTGGCATTTTTAAATGTAAAAGAAATTGGTATTTTTCGATATTTTGGAATTTGAGTAAATAATTGTTGCATCATAGTACCTATATATTAAAACCGAGAGGCGATCAGTCGCTTCGTAATCATTTCGAGGTGAAGCCTTCTCTTCGCTGGAGTATCCGATTACCTCGCTAGACTCGGTTAAATACAGCGCGCAACGCATCGCGTACAGGACCAGCTTTCGGATAGTTTAATGTGTGCGTATTGGACAGTTATTTTGGTTTCTTATAATATATCTTTGATATAAATTTATGCCAGTCGTAATTATTATAGTTGTGGTTGACTGGTAAATGCATGTAGAACTTAGTGTACACTGGTTTTCTATTATTAATCAACACATGTAGTGGTATTTTTGCCCGTGCTCTATATTCTACTTTACTATGAATTTCGATTGCCCTTTGTTTGCTAGTTAACCCGCTCTTAACTCAGTGCAGCTAAGGCTAATGCCAATGTGGATTGTTCTGGCCTACCAGTTAGCATCTATAACTTCATAATCATACATGCAAACCTGCCAGAAATAAAAACCAAACAGTTTACATGAAAATGCATATACTTTGGAAAAGAACATACATGCATGACAATATATAAAAAACTGCACAATGGTAATATAGAAATGTTATATACGCTATCAACAATAGGTAAGAAATGTCGACGAGCTTAATGCTAAATCTACATGCTTGAATACACTCCTTAAATAGGGTGTGATAGTCAATGCGCATCGCTAAGTAAAAAAAAATGTGCGAAAAAGGCGTACTCTCGAGCTTAAATTAACCTAATGCGGCTCTGCCTTTGCCAGCTTAAAATCAGCTGCCGCAATGTGCCAACAGGATTATGCAAGCGCTTCGTTCTAACGCGTTAATTCAGCAGGTTGCTTTCGGGAGCGTAATGGCTCGTTGAGGTTATTGCGCAATTTGTTGCAATTGGATTTTATTTATAAGTAGCTGACTTGGCAAACGTTAGGGTTTTAATTTCATGTTCACCGTATTGGACTTAAAAATAAATGCAATTTTCGCAATCAACGTTCCAAAAACCCTCAATAACAACACCCATATCGATTTTTAGGCTTATTTACCCCATTTAACCCCCTAAGAGGTTGATTTTTGGAAAATAACTAAATACGTGTTTGCTTATTTGTTTTTAGAAGTGCTCCTACGAAGTTTCAAGTTGAAATGTCTATTTAATATAATTTTTCCATACAAAATTGGAACCCCCATTTTACCTCTTTAGGGGTTGAATTTCAAAATATCCTTCCTTATTCCTTGTAGACATCATAAAGGGAACCTCTGTGCAAAATTTCAGCTTTCTTGGTCCAACGGTTTGGGCTGGGCGTTGATGAGTCAGTGAGTCAGGACTTCTATTCTTATATGTAACATAACTAACCTTGCGTTATAGTTGATTTAAATGGTCTACTGTTTCTTTGAAGCTAGAGTACCTTGGTGTTGTTTCCAAGATGAATAACTGCTCTCGAGGCTGCATTTTGACTGCAAAAATAACGAGGCGTCGACTGTTCTTAACGTAGGGCAATACATAAACTCTTAATCGCACTTTGTAATGCTTCGCGTGGCGTCCTTTTTGTTCGGACGAACGCAGCGGTCACCAATTATCAAGCGACTAACTACCCGCATTTCCGTTTACGCACAACTTGATTTGGTGCTATTAATAACTGCTACGACTACAGCAGCTGGTTGGTACCGCACTACCAGGCGCCCTCAACACTCGATGCATGTCTTAAATACATAATTCGTCGTAATCTATTTATTACAATGTAATGCCTTAAATATAACAAGGTGATTATTAAATACCAAGGTGACATGAACTAGCCCGTTATACATTGTTTGGCCTATAACTAGTCATTTATTTTAGATGTGGTTCTATTGCTTTCTTGTTTTACTTGTGTGTATTTAAAATAAATATAAGTATATTTATGTTACACTGATTTTGAGCAGATGGGCTTTTATATGAGTAGAAGCTTGGAGTATTTATTTTTAATTCCAGTGACATTGGTTCAACTTCTGGAGCTTTGTTGCATTGAGTATCCGTAACCATGGCTGTGAAAAGGGTAAGAGTTTTCTTAAAATAAACTGAGTTTGCTGGCAGGGAAAAGAAAATGATTTAATTAAAAGATATCGAATAACCTTCTTTTAGTGTAAAACGTCTTGGCTTATTTAAGAAGGATAATGTAAATCTACGTGGTGTATATAAAAAAATTTAATATTAAGAAGCAAGTAAAAGAAGCAACGAATTGAATTACAGACGATAATTGGCAAAGTGGTAAAACTTAATGGAATGAAAGATTGTTATTTACAAGTGAATAATTGAAGAATTAATTGGAACAGTTTTATTGAGAAGACTACATTTGACAAGTAACATAAATAAAAAAGGTGTTTACATTACTCTAGGTGTTCCTGTCCATAGAAGTGTCGGTGAAGCGAGAGCATCCATTCTGAAAGGTAGTAGCAGAGGCAGAACCAGATCTGGTTTGTTCTGTTGGCTGTTTGCTGTCAAGGATTTTGAGTTTTGGAGTATTGGACGAAGCTTGACACTGGTGATCCATACGTGAGTGCTGCATTGCAGAGAGCTATTTAGAGGGGGCCATTCCAGAAGGTAGTGAAAAAGAAAGGAGCAGATTTAGGATTGTTCTATTAGCCGGTAGCTGTCAGGGATTTTTGGTTTCGTGGTATTGGACTAGGTGTAACACTGGTGATTTGTTCGTGACAGCTGCATTGCAAGAAGCTGCATAAAGGGGTCGATTACAGTCTTGAACATTTTCGAAGTGGAATATACAAGGTATTATATAAAGTTATAATGTACAATTCTTAGAATTGGGCATTTGTCATTGGGATTTGAGAATTACTGTTGACATTTGGTTGACATTAGAAGTGACATTTAATTTGAATGAATAGTTGAAAAATACTTGAAAATTATTTTTTCAGAACAATTAACTAGATAATTGAACCCAAGCCCCTGAAAGAGTCTCAGGCGCTATCATCTTAATATTTAAAAGTTTGAGTATTAAAAAAAGCACAAATCAATTTAATTAGAGTAGTCAGTGTTCATGACAATATATATTCAATATTTACTTTGTGTATGGTGTTATTGGCTGGAAGCTCGAGTCCATGACGTGAAAAGTTTGGCTGCCAGTTTCACTAATTGTATTACATCAGCCAGTAGTAATTAGGCCCAGTGCATAAAATTTTCACCTGTCCATGAATTCTAATTAGGATTGGCGTAATACAAAACCAGCGCTCTTACCACTGCACCGCCCGACTGTACTATGCCATATATGCTAACATTTATATAGAAGTTAGTTCCTTATTAGCTTTATTTGTTATACAGTTTTATTTCTTGAGTTGATGAATATCTTCACCCCATTTGCAATGGATTAATTCGCTCAAGTTCAGTTTCAATCTGAAACAAAATTAATTAGCAGCATATGTCCCCTTAATAATTTGAATTTGTCTTTCGCAAGCCATATATCTATTACTAAAAATGTATTTTGGTTAGGAAGCTACCGCCAAACACTCAAGTCAAGAATCAACAATCAAATAGAATTTAGAATAGAATAGCTGCCACGGTTGCGATACTTCCTCTTTCAGACTTTGCGTGTTAATCGCTGTCATGGTCATAGGAAAATTCACCTTAACATTAGAATCCTCTTTTAAAATTTAATTTACCAAGTAAAATAAAGCTTTGAAAATTTAAACCATGTACTCACTACGCTATTCGCTGTCTTGGACGAATATTTTTTTTGACTTACGAGTCAAGTGTTCATTATTTTCAATGCCTTTAAAATTTTATTTCTAACTGCGGGAACTGTTTCGACAGTGTTCATTAGAAGAAATAGCTCTCCTATAAAAAGTGCGTAAGTATTTGAGATATAGTTGGTATAGGATAGCGTGGTGCAACTATTAAAGAGCACGTTCCAGGGGTACCTCGAAAGGTAAAAGCAATACGCGAGTAATAGTCCGCCGCATCGAATTTCTGGAGGTAGAGCTCAATAATTGCTGGTTTTTAATTTTCCATAAAACTGTGCTACTCCTTCTTAAATGTATCTTACTTCCAGAAGAAGACAATCCATATTGAAAATCACTTGGGGTGAATCACAACGGTGCTACAGATTTTTGTAGCCAATGAACTAGAACGAAATTTAAAAAAAAAATAGGACATTAATAGGAAGTTTAGGCAATAACCATTAAATTTGCACAAGTAGTTACGTTAGTAGCTCAGTTTGCAGAAAAAAGTGAAATGATGTAATTAAACTACTAATCGTCCTGCTGCGACTTCTAAAATATCAATTTAACAGATTTTTAACTAGCATTTCGGCCTGAAATATTTGGAAACTGGGTGGACATTATTATTCAGTTTCTTTATCCAAGAATTCATGCAAATTTCAAGCTGCATGTGAAAACGTTAAATTGTGAAGCTGTAAAGCTCAAATACATATTTCAGGGAATTAGCTCAGTGTCATCGATTTCCCCGGGGCGCTTTGTTCCATCTTGCTGAGTTTTGTCTACAATGAGAATCCTCTTTACCAAAGTGCACCACACAAATATAATTTGGTGTCTGGCAAATTGACAATAATAAACATTGAAATTGTGTATAACTTACTTTTTTATATCGATTTTTTAAAATATATTCCATATGAAAAGACTCAGGAAGGATGTCCAGTCTTCGCCCTTTTGTCAGTAGGGTCAGTAGTTGGAAAATTCATAGTGTAGGAGAACAAATAATAATAATTATAAACGTGGTCTTATCTGCATGTAGTCTCAGGCTCTCATAATACCGGTAAGTTTTTGTTATATACCTTGGGATTTACATAAAACATTTCTCTCAGTGTTTAAGTATAACCACGTTGTAATTAAATCTAAGTACCCATGATTAAATTGATTATCGTCCTATAGAGATTTGCAAAAAAAATGACGAACATATTTTTTTCTATTCATTAGCTAATACTAAACCATTACTGCATACTAATTATAAGGAAAAATTCTAAAATCGACAAAGGCAGGAGGAGTACTCGCACTTCCAGATATTTAGGACCAATAGATAATTCACCATACTAGTTGGTGTGAAAGCGTTAAATAAAGTAATTTTTACAAATATTATCCATTTAAGTCAAAGCCTAGGGTCAATATCTAAAGATTCTCGTTTTTGATAATAATGGAAACACTTGTCAATCCGTTCAATATTTAAGAAATTTCATATACAAGACCTTCCTTGTACAAGTTTCAAATTATAACTGAATATTAAATAATATTAACTTCGGAAATTATTAATTCTCCAAATTATTTATATTCAGCACCGGAGGTTTCCTTATGGCTCATATGCATGTTGCGTGCCTTCGCTCGTTAATGTGGCAACATTTACGCCTTGGCGAAGACTGTTACGTTCCGTATTAATTGAGCTCATGTTAATTATCAGTAAACACCAGTAAATTAATCAGCCCACGCTGAAAATTTCTGATAACGAATGAATTCCACAAGCGTTATACTTTCATTATCTGCTTGATACTGCCCAGTTCACCTGCTATTTGCACCCACCAATCGCTCATTGTATTTGCTGACAGCTTATTGAGGAATTAAACCGATGCCGAAAACATCAGCAACAGCACGCTTGCAAAGGCGTGGGAGATTTAAACGCAATTAAGTTTGCAGGAATGTGGAGGGTAGTTTGTACATAAACTGTAATTAATAGAAGTTGTGCAGATTGTCTAAATTAGTAATAGAGTATAACGTTACAAAACACAATTCATGCACAACTTGTCAAATAATCATTGTATGTAGGTAGATTTTTCATTCTACAGAATCATTAACCTAATAATAATAATAATAACAATGATAATAACAAGTAGATGGTTCTTGTGTGTTAATACATTTTCATTCATCCATATTCTATGTGTATATTAAGCATCAACACAAAACGCTAGAGATCTAATGTTTACATTTATACCAGATTTGATAGGGTTATTTTTTAAATGGAAAAGCTATAACTGAAATATTATTTTTGTACTGCAGATTAATGAAAAATATTCGTCAAAGAATATCGGCAATACTAATATCTGGCGGAAAAAAGTCAATAACGAATAGTACTGTTTAATAAAATAAAATCAGACAGTTGTTTGAAATGTATGCTAACAAGCTAACAGATAGTAGTAAAATACATTTCAGTTAAGACGTATATTAACTTAGAATCAATTTATTTAAATTGATAATGACTTATACAAAATTGGATGTTGGAAGTTTATTTAGCCGAACGTGAGTGAGGCAAATCATTCAGCTAAGCCACATAAAGTCACTTTTACGAAGAATAACATATACTATTTTATACGCAAACGTATTCAGATAAATTAAAAATTGATAAAGAGTAACACTAATTATTAGCAAGTAAATGAATAAAATAATCTAATACCTAATACAATTTTTCTGTGTTTACCATGTAAACATTTCGCTGAAATGTTTGAGTTTCGTATTTTGTGTAATTAGGCACATAAAGTACGGAAAAGTTGCTATTTTATCTGCTTAATCCAATAAAGTGACACTTTTACCTTGTCAATAAAGACACATAAGTTGTCACTTTTATGACGTTTGCGGATAAAATACTATTATTTTCAAACGTCAGAAAAGTGACAACTTATGTTACTTGACGGACAAGGTAAATGCATTACTTTTGTGCCTAGGCATAAAAGTGGTGACTTTTACGCCGGCGGAGTAAAAGTACTTTAAAACGTGATTAGCTTTCAAATTATTTTGATATTGGCTTTCTTGATTGTCGCAAGATGACATAGACGTCAATTTTCGATAGTCGTAATTTTTTAAATATATATTTATTTATACCGTGAATTTATTTTAATGGTTAACATAGCAGTTTAGTTGGAACGTAGGTATGCAACTAAAAAGTAGATACGCAGGAACAACTTGTGTGTTGTATCTTTTCGTCAGTAGTATACATTAGTATAACTTTTAATTGCCTTTTTGACAAGTAATAATTCCTATGTTAACTCGTAAAATACACGCTCTCATCTATTGGTCTCATTTGTAACTATGGAAATGACCTGTATGATTAAATGGTGGCATAGAAACGAAACGCCTATGTTAACTATTAAAATAAACTAGCAGTCCAGTGAGACAAATGTCTCATTTAACGCGCCTTCAAACCTCGATCGGTTAGGCAACCACCCAGACCTGGAAGGTGTCAAAGTGGTTGCCTAACCGATCGAGGATTTAAGGCGCAGAGGGTCGCAGCTACGTTTGGCGGCCGAAACAGTTTTTATTTAATACGCGTTGTATTTGAAAAACGGTCTTTTTGTGATTTCTCGAAAACCGGAAGTGTCACGTGACTGAAATTCGGTTCCTGACCTGACATGACCATTCCAAACATATAACTTTCATAACTTTTTTCTCTATCTCTTGCGGTTTGGCTGCTGAAACAGCGTCCCGGACAAAACAGCGTCCCGGACAAAACAGCGTCCCAGACAGACACGTCTATTAGATAAAGGATTCCCTGTATTAGTTCGTGCGTTTGAAAATAAAATAATATATGCTATTCCGAGTAAAAGTGTGTGCGTCGACTGGACTCTCTCTGACTCGCTTACGACCGTCCGTTAAACGCGTCCGGTCTCGTCACGCAAAATATCACTGTTACTGCTAATAATATAATATACTACTTTTGTAACTGCATATCACTAAAGTACTACATAACTGGAACTAAATTAAACTACGATTGACATACAGGCTGTAGGGTTAATAGTATTTATCGGTTTCAGGATATTAAGCCTTCGTTTAGATATAAAAAAGTAGGCTGGTAACTAAGTCATTACTGTATCTGTGCAATAGTAGTTCTTTACCGTACATGGCAACCATTACCATACTAAAACAACTGTATCTGTACGGTAATATTTGTTTACACTACATGGCAACCGTTGCCATAGTGCAACCGATAAACTATTGAACAAACCACGGATGTTATGAATCATAACAAGCATAGCTCTACTAGCTCGAATTTCAAAGCGACTTCTGCGGCAGTGATACTCATAATATTCCTAGATATTTTAATAACTATAATAACAAATTTTTGATGTTTAATTGATTTCGTTCCTAATTATTCCAAAAATAAACTGTAAATACGTTTTTTGAAGAGCAGAAAATATTTAATCCAAATTCTTGCTTGTAACTGCCCTTTTACACAGAAGATAAAAATTTTTAAAACTGAAACTGCTATAAATTAATTAGATTTTTTTTTTTTTTTGGAATTGTTAAAACAAATTTTTGCCGTTGAACATTTTGAATTTGATTTCTGCAATGCGAGAATTTCAATTATTTTCAGGATTTATGCAACAATACGTTTTAAATACCAACAATGGAATAAATAATAATAATGATTTTTGGCATTTTCACAGGGAAGGAAATAATTAGTTTCGAATAAGTAAAACTGATAATTCCTTATAGTAAATGTTCAAGTAAGGCACCACCTATGATTAAACAATATGTTAATTTATCATAAAAGTCGCTTTTGACATTTCCCAACTGATTAGGAGTAATAAATTGAACCAAATCTTCACTGAATGCATGTTGTTTTAAAAATAATTCCATTTAACCATTTTTTATATGGAATTCAAAAAACAAAATAGCTCAAAATATAACTAAATGTAACTGATTCTTAATAAACTTGACATGACAGATCAACAACAATTGTGTTGAGTTGTACCAGTTTTAAGACATTGGCTTTTATTATCAAAATAAGATCTCAAGTTTCCTCGATTTTTAGTTTTTTGGAAAAAAGAAAATTATAAGTTTCGTTACTGCGGAGGTTAAAAAGTAAAAATCCATTTGAATATAAAATTTGAAATCTGTTTATATTACCTATACGTACATAAACGCTGTATTTTATCAGTTTTACAGTCTAAACTAGTCTAACTAAATCGTAATCTATAATCTTTATAGATTGAAGCAGGTGCTTCATTATTATAATACGTGAAACAACACTTTAAAATTGACCCATAACTTTGTCAACGCATGCAAAATCTGTAACACACAATACGATTATAAAATTAAAGGGTAGAGATACTTTTTTCAAACTATTTTACACACGTTGAAGCCATAGAGAGTAAAACAAAAACGAAGACAACGCATAATGATCTTAAAGGCACAAATGTTGTAGAAATCAGGTTTTATAAAATTGTATTTTCCCCGCATTAATTTTATGACTAATTGATTTAAATAAGTAGAAAACTATGACATTGTTTCCATTCCAAACTTACCGAATATTGTGTTTAGTACAAATTTTGTTAACAGGAAATAAGATTGTGTATGACGGCAGAGCTTTATCAAGCACTCCGGTCGATGGAGTTAGAACTTTATTGAATTGGGACCGTGAAAATAACAGAACCGAAGCACAGAACACAAAAAGTTTATATATTTGATTTTATTAGACACTTTGAAGATCTTTATTGACATTTTCCGCAAGTCTTTATTGCGCCAGTAAATAGAAAAACCGGAAGAAAACTATAGCAGTTTGTGTTTCCTCCCATGCAGTTACAGCATTTCTACCTACTATTTGAATATCTCATGCATAAAAAGATGGCGTTTGTAAGAAAATATTTCGAGAACATATCACCTACTTGAATTTGAATAGATATAAAGTTTTACGACCACATAAAACGTGTCGCATCCAACAACCTATTTTGTTTTTAGTAATAAATTGAAAATGTATTAAAAAGGTTGGCCCTGAATTACTTCACAGAAATAGTACTCATAATTGTATACTATACGAATATAACTTCTACCTTTAAAAAATGAGTAGTAATAATAATGTGGTATTTATTTAGCTTGATACTAATTCTCGTTATGTAGTACTCGTGAATAGACAACAAATGAAATTGATAGTTACGTATATATTATTTAAAAGGTAGTGAGGAATACTAATAACCAGTTATGTCACCCTACATATGTTCCAATAAACTAGAAATGCCACTTACCCGAATTATGTTGTTGCTCGTAGCATTTGAATGAGAACTGTAACAACAAAACTGCATTAACACACACTTTAAAATCCATTCAACAGACAGAAAATCTTTATAGCCTGATTTTGTTTGGAAATGAATTGATATGGTGCTGTGAGTTATGTAAAAATTACTTTAAATAAAACATAAAACTGTTACAACATACAAAAATCTACAATTTTTAGTAACATTTTTCACTTATCAGCTATAATTTATCAAGGGCAGTGATAATCACCCGCAATAATTTTGACAAATAACAACCAGAAAGTGCGTTGCCTAGAAATAGCCCGAAGCGAAGCCGAGGGTTATTTCTTGAAGGCAACGCACTTGAGGGATATTATTTGTCAAAATTATAAGGATTTATCACTGACCCCCGTGAATTCGGGAAGATAAGTTCTTAAATAAATTAATAATTTTTAGCAAAGCGAGAAGCCATTTTTCTGACAAATTAATTTGACACTTCATTATAATAATATGTTGTTGGCACTGTATATCTAAGTCAAATTCTAGGTTAGCAGGTTAGGTTTTGCGTCAGTCTGTGTCAAAACTAACGCAAAACCTAACCTGCTAACCTCGAAGTTGACTTAGATTACAGTGCCACCAATTTGTCTTAGGATACTACTGAATTTTAATTAGGTAGTTTCCACGCTGATTGAAAATCACTCTAGGGTCGTTTTCACTTCAAGTGTGATCTGATTTGTCAAAGTGACTCACGTCATTAAAAATAATCAAATTAGATTGGTCTGCAATATATGTAAGAACTTATCAGGAAAATGATTTACTGCAATACAATGTCTCTTGCTGCGGAGATGGCGGTCCATACTTAACAATGTTTTTAATTCCCCCGTTTTTAGAAATTTATTTATTCTTTAAATTATAAAACACTTGTGGCAGGAAAGTCTTTAATCCTAAATAAAATTATGCTTTAATTCTTAAGACCAACAATTATATTAATAGAACTGCAAAGTTGAAATATAGGTCAGATAACTGCAAAAATTTAGATAAAACATTTATTTATTACTTAAGCGACATGAACGTCATCTTCTCGCTTTGAGATATAGTATTGAGACCCTCACACATACTATCCTCTTACAAATTAGAAAGATTGTGCTTGTATAAGGTACGTGTATTTAATATACCGACTCAATACCCTCCTAAATTTGAATGCTAAACATTTATAGTTTATTGGACAATATGCATATGGATAAAAGCCCCGAATCTCTCTAAATGAGTTCACAAAAGTTATTTGAGTCACTAGATTACGGTATTGTGTGTAGCATTGAAACAAAATAAATTATTCGACCCAAAGATCGAAAACTTTTATCCTCTAGAGGGCTGTGGAATTTTTAAAATTTAATTTATGTTGGCTGTAATGAATAAAGGTACTTAATAATATAACCTATACAATTTTGACAGAATCACTTAACTTTGAGGAAAATGTTTAATACTGAACACAAAGTGGTGCTGTGTACGGAAAATGGAGGAAGTCACTGTGAACAGCTGTAGTTGTTTTTGTTATTAACATTTTTATGTATTCAACAAAAATATTTCTATTCGTTAAAGTGACATTACTGCTATAACCTTAAGCTGACAGGTATCAAATGACAATGTGACTTTTACTACCACGCCTGCCAACATAATTTTTTAACAAAATAATTCCACAGCCCTCTAGAGGAGAAAAGTTTTCGATCATACTGTAGTTGACGTGTAGAAATATTATACCTTATACACAGTTTTTCAAACCTTAATTTTAAGGGAGATCCTATAATAATAATAATAATAATAATATTTATTGTTCCCTTCATACAACGAACATTATTTTTTAAGTATAATAGTAGGAGATAATAACTAAGGAGCTGTATGTGTGACAAAACACCGAGCCTTCATGAGGCATGGGGAACATTGGTACTCGCATAGTATTCTGATAGATTATAAAAGCATTTGCTTGTTAGCCAGTATTTAAGTTGACGTTTAAAAATGTTTTTATTGTTAATTGTTTTTATATTTTGTTAGGTAGGTTATTGAACAATTTTATACCTGTGTAGACAGGGCTATTCTGAATCATTGTAAGGTGTACTTTTGGTAATCTTAATTGATTTTTTGTTCTTACATCGTGAACGTGCACGTCCGATGGTGTTGTTAAAGCCAACCGATTGTCATAAATTATAATACATAATTTTAAAATATATAGATTGTAAAGAGTCAATATTTTATTTTTTACAAAAACCTCTCGACACGAATCTCTCATTTTTAGTCCAAAAATAGCTCGGACTGCATATTTTTGAAGTTTTAATATTATTGTTGCATTACCAGACCTACCCCAGAATTCTATGCCATAACTCATTAGGCTATGAAAATAGGAATAATATACAGTAATAGCGGCATTAATCCCTATTCTTTCTCTAATTTTTCGAATAGCGGTATATGGCACTAGAGAGCTTTTTTTTGCAACTCCGCTATGTGGATGGACCAATCAAACGTAGCGTCTATCCATAAACCAAGAAATTTTGTTTGTTCAGTAGTGTTTATATTATGTCATTTATACTTAAAGAATGTCATTATAATTACTTTTGGTATTCGTTTCTAAAATTAAGTTTTACTGTTTTAATCAGAATTAAGCAATAATTTATTACTTGACAACCATTCTAACACATTTTGCATAACGTGATTAGTGTTCCTGTAATAATGTTTTGGAGATCATTTTGTTTGATAAGTAGACTAGTGTCATCCTGCAAACAGAACAAAGCTAGCATTTGGCACTCATTTTGGTAGATCATTAATATAAAGTAAAAACAGGATAGGCCCCAAAATGCTGCCTTGTGGAACACCTCTTTTTATTATTGATATATTTGATTGTTCTTTTTGTAAATTATTATTGTTATCGTGATAATTAATTTGAACAGCTTGTGTTCTGTTAGCGAGATACGATTTAAACCAGTTATGGGGAATACCACGTATGCCATAATATTCGAGTTTATGTAAGAGGAGATCATGGCCTACACAGTCGAATGCTTTCGATAGATCACAAAATACTCCTAAACACAGCATCCTTTCTGATAGTCCTTTAAAAACGTTTTCAATATATTCATATATGGCTTTAGTAGTACTTTTGTGATCTCTAAACCCAAATTGTTGATTATTTAAAATTGATTTGCATTCGAGGTAATTAACTAGTTTTATTTTAGCAGCTTTTTCTAGAATTTTTGATAGAATCGTGAGTAACGAAATGGGTCTATAATTACCGATCTCCTTTGTGTTGCCCTTTTTGTATATTGGAATAACTATAGCATGTTTTAGCTTTTCTGGAAAACAACCTTGTTCAAAAGACGCATTGATTATACTTGTTATAGGCATTACCAGATAGTCCACGTTGTCTTTTATTAAATTTGTTGGTATGCCGTCGTATCCACACGATATTTTGTTTGGTAGTTCATTGATAAGACGTTTTAATTCATATTCAGTTACTGGATACATGTAAAAGGAACTGCTGACTTGCTGTTTCGTACTGTATAATTTTTTTAAAGGACATGAACTATCTGGAAGCTTTTTTTGCAGTTCGTCGGAAATATTTATAAAGTATTCATTAAATTTCTGTGCAATAGTTTTTTGGATCATCAATAGCTTGGTTATTATTTTCCAGAGAGATGTTTTGCTTGTGTTTAGGTTCCCCAAATTTATACTCATTTTTAATTATTTTCCATGTTGCTGAAATTTTATTTGTAGAGCAATTAATCTGATTCAGGAGGTAATTTTTCTTTGCCAGTCTTATTACGTTTTTCAGTATTTTACAGTAGCTTTTTACATAATTTTGGAATTTTGCATCATTGCTATGTTTTAAGTACTGGAGTAAGTTACGTTTGTTTTTACACGACTTTCGAATGCCTACCGTAATCCACTGATTCGTATTGTCATTAAAGTTTTTTCTAACAGTTTTTATTGGAAATGCAGTATCCATAGCGTGATTTAATAATTTGTAAAATTTATCTACTTTGCAATTAACATCTTGTGTTGAAAGCAGGTCCTGCCAATCAATTTCTTTTAAAATCTGAGTAAATTGTTGCTTGGCTTTTGCGCCAAAACAGCGTTTCTTTTCGCAAGCTAGATTAATATTTTCATTCGCGTAAGAGTCAGCAAAAAGTTTAAGAGCTTGACAGTGATGGTCGGAGATTCCGTAATCTTTGTTTATGACATCATAATTGCTATTTAGTGGATTATTTATGAAAATATTATCAATAAGAGTTGCAGAGTTTTGGGTTACCCTCGTTGGAGTTTGAACTGTGTGAGTAAAACCAAACATTCTGAATATACCTAGAAATTGGTTTTTTATTTGTGAATCTATTAAGATATTGATATTGAAATCTGCACAAAAAATTACAATTTTACGTAACATAGACACTTTTTCTAACAGATTAGTTAGATTTTCAAAAAATATGTCATAGCTTCCATTAGGCGCTCTGTATAATGCAACAACAACACATTTGTCTAATTTAGTAATACAAAATTCAAAATGTGAATCAATGCTTTTTATATCCTCAAATGTTATTTCAGTAAAAGGTAAATTATTTCTTACCAGTATCAATGTTCCTCCATGTGTATCGTTTTGTCGAGCTGAGAAGGCTGCTAAAGTATACCCTGGTACTGTTATGATTTTATACTTAAGCCAGTGCTCCGTCACACACACAACATCCACGTCTCCACTCGCTTCATCTTTAATTATATCTAACATAATATCTAAATCTAATAGTTTATTTCTAAGTGATTGAAAATTTTGATGTAAAATAAAAAAGTTTTCTTAATAGTTCCGCCGTTGTCGTATATTTCCTATTTCGTTTGTTTAGCATCCGCCATACTCCTTGTCGAGACGCCGCCGCCGCCCGATCTCTGTGAAGGTTGCCGCCCCATACGTCGTGTTGATTTTATAACATTGATTATGTCTTGGGGTGTTTTAATGTTAACTTTATATAAATCCTCTATTCTATAGCTTGATCCATTCACAGACAGTTTGTTAAAACTTAGGTGTGCACGTGCGCCTAGATCTCTAGCAGCTGTTAAATATGGTTTGAGAACGTTACGCTCCTGTTTAACTTTTTCGGAGAAATCTTCGCTGATTGCAACATTAGAACCTTTTAGTTTAGCACCATTGCGAATAAGCTGATCTTTCACTTGAAAAGTTTAAGAATTTTACTATCACAGGCCTGCATTTGGACTGCTGATTAGATCCGATTCTGTGTGCACGTTCAATGTCGTAGTTATTTAAGGTTCATGTTAAAATATCGTTGTATAATCTCAACCACCTTCTCTCGTACGACATCCCAGTTTTCCTTATCGTCCTCCGGAAGCCCATAAAAAATGATGTTGTTACGTCTGGACTGGTTTTCTAAATAGTCCAGTTTGAGCTGAAGTTTATCTATGGTAACAACTAAGTAACAACTTTGTTCTTAGTCGTATTTTACAAGCGCACGGCTAATTCAAGTTGGACTTTCAATGTTATTTGGGAAACAAGATAAACCATAACAATATACTCGTATTATATGAGTCGCGGTTACTGGAACTATCAATGTCTTTGACGATAAACACCCAGACATTTTTGGTTATTAAACCCGAACTAAGAGTTTTGTCATATTGACATGTGCTGGTAGCGTGTGAAGCCTTACAATCCACTTATGATTCGGTTCGTGTTGCTAGAGTACCTTGTGAACACGATATTATACAATCCTCGCCTTTTTATTATTTTGTGAACCCATACAGGCTAACGTTTTGCAGCTCAAAGTTGCTCTAAGAGCTATAAGTAGGAGCAGTCGTAATGGCAAAATCTCTCTGTCCTAGCCGTGCTGAAAGTAGTAATGCTACATGGTTGTTACAGCGACGTGCATGTACTATACGGTGCGTGACTGACTGAAAAGCTGTAGTCATAAAATTTTAGATTTAGAATTGCTAGCTATTTTCTAACTTTGCTTGTTGCATCTGATGGGTGGACTGAGAAGTTCATCAATGTCGTTGTCAGTCCCAAGCTCGCATAAAGGAGGAAGCGTGGAACGAGTTAGCAGACTACACAAATTAAAATTAAATATATCTGACAGCACTGACCTAGCCCCGAAATGAACGAATTTAACAATAACCAAAATGGCGCAAACAAGGAAAAATTCAAAATGCAGAAAATTAGTAATGACAGTAGCGTGCCAGGATATAACTTTCCATCCGATATTAACAGAGGTCGATAAGAAAGATATTTTTCACAGTAACCCACAAAGAACGCCAAACGCAGTACAGATGATAGAAAAGGGAACCGAGTGTTGCATGGTGTCAATAATAAATACACTGAAGATGTTATCAATGCTAATGGCGAACTCCTGATTAACGAATTAACAAATAATCAATATATTTGCTCTCAGAAACCACAATATGAATACGCGCATGAAAACTCACAAAGACAAAAATCGACGATTAACTTCCCAATAACACATCGAAACAGTAATCGAACACCGATCTTTTAGTTGAATATGTACCGCTCACAATCTAGCGCTCTGCACTCAGATGAAGCATCAGAATTGATCATAGAAAAATACACTCACTAAACAATACTTCTACACACCTACACTTTATCTCAAATACTTAAGGGGAAAATATTGAAAAATAAAATGCTAAGTGGCGTTCAACAAACTACGCACCAGCATAATACATACGTCACAAGAAGCCTTAGCGCAAAGAAAATCGAGATTAACAAACGAGAACATCACAAGCTATAGGTTACACCAGAAATTAGACAACTAGCAGAAGAAAATAAAAGACCTATGTTAGTTCAACCAATAGCGCTTTTCCCAAAATTTAGTCCATTTACGAAATAAGTAACAACATATTCTGCCTACGCGACCTCTATTTTATAGTTTTCTATACTGTTTTCGGCTTTCGCGGTTACTCGAATTATTCTTCTTAACATAGAATTTTGGCTTAGACCGCGTAGTATTTGTAGATGAACACTCAGCATTCTCTGGATTAATGTACCCTGTACCTTGTGAACTCAAGCAAAAAACCCCGCGCGATGGCCATGGTCTTTGGTGGCTCGTGTTGTTTGAGTATCTTGAGAACGAGGATACTTAGGCAGATTTGGCATTTTCGCTGTTTGTGATCCCATATTCACTAACGTTTCGCAAGACTTTGCAGCCTGCATCATCAGAGTGAAAGCTGCACCAAGGTCGGTGTGGAGCTATTATAGTCCTCTGTTCCAGGCGCACAGAGTGGCGCAACGCTGATTGGTCGATCGAGTGCAACGTAATCCGTGTCGCGTGGCCGTATGGCGCACAGTGGTCGTTATGCTTTAGATCGTGTATCACAGGAGTCCACGTTTTACTAAGCTTAAAACCATCTTCCCTATTTATATTATTTGGATGTTTTTCTATTTCTATGGCTTCACGTATCACTCGCGGGAAGTAGTGAGGTATTCTGTCAAGTACTCTGGCGTGCTCAAATTCTAAAGTGTGCCCATTTGTAAACGGCTGATTTTGTGATGCGTTTGTGTTTGCCTTTATGTTCTTAAAGTCTTAGGGCCGTTGCAGAAAGCAATGTTAAGTCTGGTGTTAGCTAACGTCGCGTCAAAGTGAACAAAAACGAATCAAATCTCAAATGTTTATGGTAACTAATACCATTGGTAAACAGAATTTGATGCGATTTGTTCACTTTGACGCAATGTTAGCTAACACCAGACTTAACATTGCTTTCTGCAACCGGCCCTAATATCAACAGAACGACCAGTTTCTGTTTCGTGGAGGTCGTGCTTAGTTGATTCGGCCGCTAGGCAAGAAAAGTCGTTCAGGATAGCGTTTTAGAATTTAGCGCTTACCTATTTAACGTCATTCATCTTAGCGACTCTTTTGGCGCTGTTCTGTTACGCTTCTGGAACAGGTTAAATTCTAGATGATGGTTTGCGTCCGTTTGAGCGTGCCTTCTTGCAAACCATTGTGCAACCTTTTACAACCAACATGTGTAGGCGAGAGATGTTGGAAACGCTAGATGTTTGTAATTTACCGGATTTTGGAGTCAGTCCGGCTTAGCTATTGAATGAGAGATTCTGTAGCCAGCCCTAAACGATCGGGAAAGCGTTTTCTCGTGTCTGTGGCTCTCTGGAGATTTATTTTAGGTCGCTGAGTCCGTTGATTATAATCTCATGCCTGGACTATTGGGGGGAGCATTCATGTTACATTATGCCGTTTATTTCTGCCCTCTCGTTGTAACAAGTTGTAAGTAGTTGGCAGATCTCCCTTAGTGTAAAAGGACACATTTTACCAAAATAATTACGTACACTCCGGTGATATATGTGCTATCGTCGTGAGATTCCATATCCTACGAGAAGCCTTCAAATCGCATTTAATGCGGAATTGGCAAGAAACCCAATGAGAAAAATGCAGTTTGCCGGAACTTCCATTTCACAATAGCACGTTTTCTGTACTCGTGTTGGGAATTTCAACGACAACCCCCCCCCCCCCCTCGCTGCTTGAGCTTCTTCCAGTCTCGCATATATCGAATATCCCTCAATCCATATCGTAGAAGTTGAAGGCCGCTGACGGGTAATGACGTGTGCGACCGCCAGGCTCGCCGACGGACAGCATTCAACAACAGAGAAGCCGTTAAAATTTCTAAAAGGTATTGTGCTGTAGTATTTAAACAATCGTCCCGTTTTATTGTGAAAAGTGTTGTGGTTAGGTAAACCAAATAGTGAGTTACACACGTTTATTCTTGTCGAGCAATAAGTAATCTAATTCAGATTCAGTCAATTTGAACCATGACCACCCCGTGAGGTAAGCTGGCAACCTTTTGCTACAGAAACAACATAATGCCATAGGGCGAGTGGTACTTGCATCGCACCCAATTGTCGTCTTACAATTATTAAACTAAGACTGCGGCCTATTTTTATGTCGTAAATACCATTGCGACTGTAACACATATTACTGTGTAAAAACAATGCAAACACCCGAGAACAATAAATTAATACATCGAAGTACGAAATCGAGTAAGTATCGCAATAAGGAATAAAATAACAATTCTGGGAAAAATCCTTATCAGAAGTAGAGTACCTACACGGTGGTCAAGAAAAGATCTGTAACCTGATATGAAGTAGACATAAACCAGTAAATCAATTCGTATAAACCACAACTATTGACCAAAAAGTGGGTCAATTATTTCAGAATTTATACACAATTATTCAAAACAAAAATCAACGTGAAGAGAAAATATTATTAAATGATGACATATACCAAAGAAACCATGACACTTTAACCATAAAAGAAGGCTTGAGTAAGAAACACATAAAAATAGAAGCAAATATTTTAGAAGACCTGACACTCATTTTAATTATGACATTATATGTCAACCAAACATGCCTACTAAACTAATTTTTGCGTATGGTCACCTCTTTCTTACTGAAGCATTCTATTTTGTGGTCCACGTTATCTCATTGCTGTTGTATATAGTGTAATGATATACAACGATGTGTGTGTTAGAAGCAAATTTAGAAAATATTAAAGAATTACAATTGTTAAAAATAATTTGGATTTATTCAGGTATAAGGTGGGAAGGTATATGGTTATGATGTTATTACAAAGTGAAAGAGAATTTATAATTAAATAGAAAATAGCTATTTGAAAAAGAAATGGATTCGATAATAAGATAACATTATAAAAATTGCAATTTGAAGCGAATGCCAAATACAAATTAAAATAAAATAGAAATTTATTAGATTAATATCAAAGATATTAAAAACTAGAGTGTATATTAAGAAATTTGATATCGTTAAGAAAATTTGTTTTAATTATTGAAAAATAACAAACTTAAAAAATGTAGTTAAAGATTTTGGCGTAATAATTTTTTTCTTAAATAACTTTGTTTTTATTATAAAAATGTTTTGAATAATAAAAAGGGAAATAAGTAACATCTACGGGATGAAATAATATGGAAATTTAATATAAATAAGAATAGGTAGAGACATAACTAATGAAGCTTTCAAATTTGTGGTAAAAACTAATGGATAGCAGAAGTACTCTACAAAAGTTAATCATTAGAGAATTATAGTGGGTCAAGTTTATTGGAGAAGTTAATTTGACAGAATACATCAATTAAATTGGATTACGTCAAACTATTGGTGCTCAAGGACAGTCCAGAGGAGGATCACCAGGGTAAAAGAGGCACATTCCTGGATGTTGGCGAATGTAGTAGTGCAGGTAGCTGTCTGCAAGTTTGGTCTGTTGGCTGTGTGCTGTAGAAAAGGGTTGAGTAGCTGATGTGTGACGATGAGGACGTCTTGTCTGTCCGTGGACCATTCCTTGCAGGAAGATGCTGGAGAGAATCGATTAGTCATCAGAGAGGATCGGTTTGTTTGGCATCTGGAGAGTTTGTGCTGACCAAATAAAAGGTAGGTCATTTCTTATTAAAGTCATAACTATAAAAGGAAATAAAGACAATAAATAGGTGAACTATTTATCAATGAATTACTTACTAATTAAATAGTGTTGTGTACCATTGTAACAGTTTGGTATTTGTCATTTGAATTTCAAATCTGTTTTAACATTTGGTTGACATAAGTAATTGTGACTTATGCGAATTATGTTGGGAAAATAAGAACTTAAATTTTTCAGAAATCAATTAACTAGATAAAGGAATTCACCTCTGATTTTCAAGAGCTAATATCTAATAAGAATTATTGATATTCTAATTATATTAGGGCAATTTTTAATTTAAAAACAGTTTAAAATAACTTGAATTGAACGTTCATAGCATATTAAAGGTATCGCAATGACAATCTTATCAAATTTAAGACTGCCCAATGTGTTAAAAATTAATAATAAAATTTAAAAGCTTATTAAAAGTAAATATAAACAACACGTTGTGAATGCAGTTTAACGGTCATGGCCCCATCGAAATAGACGATGAATGTATGGTTACAGACCGCCATTTGAGGGTGGCGTCCAAGTTCAACACAGTATATTGGTCAATATTTGCAGAATTAATCAATATAACTGCACAATTTCGGATAAAAGTAGCAGAGCAATTAGATGAGGAGAGCATATATTTAACAAACGTTAAACCATCGTATAGGCATTTTGAGCATTTAGTATATCCCTTCATTACAAACTATAATCGTATATGTTTGTATTATTGTACTTTTCAGATTTTATCGGTCTTTTAAACTGTGTAAGAATATAATTCCATGCTAAACTTATACAATATAGTACACATGTGTATATTCAACAAACTCCTCTATCATAAACTCAATAATATAATGAATACTGTAGGAGAGATCAGTATGTATGTTCGTATGGCATATTTTGGCCGGAAGATCCGGGTCTGCAACCCGACCAGTTCGGCCGCCAAATTGATGACACATTGAGGTTATCATTATATCAGTGTATATTGTTTGTGTAGCATGTGTAGTGTGTGGTCAGGTGACCCTTTCCCGTACACCAATCTTTCAGAAAGAGCACCGTTAATTTGATTACTAACTGTGAATAATCTCATCGAGCCAGATACCGATCCAATGGACTGCATAAAAATTTCCGCCTGCCCATGGATTCGAACCGATGACTTGCTTATTGCAAGCCTGAAGCTCTTTCCACCTGCGCCACACGGTCCTCTATGAGAATTTGGCGATTCACTTTTGAATTAAATATAAAGAATGCCAAACACACGTGCCTCTCCTTTTGTCATTTTATTGACTGCGATAAGGAGAGACACAGCGAAAAACTGAGTAATATCCCATATAATCCCAGGCGTTAATGCTACGTTCTTTAGCATAATCGTTATTTATCATAAATTTTAATAAATATTTGCTGATATCTACGTGAACGGAAGCGAAAGTACATATTTTTGTCCATTTTCGTTAGATAGCAAAACATAAATTGTAGATATAAACCTTTTTTGAGTCCAATCGATATCCTACATTATTTAGTACAGGGTATAGCTAAATCTGCAATACACGTTGTTGGCCTAACTTCCGTGATAAGTCTATGGAGATTTGCGGCATACTAACTGTCCTAACCATAATCTTTTATTTCATATTACAGATGATAGATGGGATTACAACAATACATTTTGCGCAATTTCTTACTTGGTGCATTCTTAATATACATAACAATGTTGTATACTAATGTTAATAAATTAGAGTAAAATGTAATTATTGCAGGCCAGTTTTTTTTAATCGACTTAATTCCACAGCAGGTGCAGAAATTTCTCCATGTAAATATAATACCGGCACCAAGAATAATGAAGAAATTATCGGAATACCTATGAAAATATTTCAGACTTCGTGGAGATCCTCGAATCGTGAAATTCTCACATATTTATTATAGGAGAAGAATGGCTTTGTTGGCATTGCAAACATCTGGCATTAATAATATTTTGCTTTGAACTGTGGCCAAGTTATGATTAGACATTTGTTAATTAATTTTCCATTGTCGTCTGTTAACCTGTTAGCTCTTAATGCAAACTAAATGATAATTTTTAAGAACACCTAACTATAATGCTAATATTTATTTACAAAATGTAAATGTATGAGACCCGACACAATAGATGGGATTTTTTATTCCAAACAGAACTTATTATGTATGAGTTAAAACGTTGTATCGTAAATTGAAATTTTTTTATACCCGTATCTTAACCTTAAAGTACTTTTTTTACAAGCCACACCTTTACATCATTGAAAATATAAATTTTAAATTTTTTCTACAATAGTGACTCCTAATTGGAAATTAGTAATAATTATTACTATTAATTAGATGCTGTTAAGAAGCACTTTCGTTATATTATACGCACCTATATATTTAATCAAAATTCATGTCGGCTTTTACACTGGCATCTTCTTTAAAAACATTTTGTAGTGAATACACCTGCATGCGATTTAATACAATTTGGAGGATTGTCAACTAAAAGCAGGGAAAAAGTTGCTTTATGTACATTTATTTATTTGCCGAGAAAGTACTGCAGGTAGCATTAGACGCAGATTTTTTTATTTAAAAAAATTGTGAATTACATACAGCATAAACACTCAAATCGGCAGAAAGTCTTGCATTTTAAAAAAAAATATCATTCCCGCTTAATTTGTAAATAATATGATAGTGCTCACTTTGAATGTGAGTATATAAAGATTTCCTATCCACATCTTACTATGGTAACGTATTTTTAATGACTAGAAATATGAAAAGTACTAAAATTTTATTACCTTTATACATGTACACAGAATGATAATCAACTTGAAGTTTGTGTTACATTATTGTAAAATGTATAAATTGTAAAACAATGTCAATTTATATTGTCTGCGACTTTATTTACCTTTGCAATTACCCTTGCCATTCGTTAACAAAGACCCGACAGCGAGGAACTACGTAAATTTGAATGTAATTTCTCTATTGGTTTTTAAATTATTAGTTTTTAATACAATATGTATTTTTTTTTTCGGGGAACTGCAAATTATATTCCTTTGATATAAATAAATGTGAAGCTAACATGTTTATCATTTAAAAAACGTTTCGAGTGCAACTGTATGTTTTGCGTGGTTTTTAAAGCATAACACGTATAACAGTAATGTTGACTATTACCAACAATATTTTTGTTCAGAAAAGCGTAATGAACGTAATTTCGCTATCATATTCTTATCGTTGGTATTGTTGCATGCTATATGAATTTTATTTTCTGTTACGTTAGTTTTCTTGATAAATGCTTCTAGACCGAAAAATACAATACTTGCTCCCATCATAAACTGGATTACCAAAACTTGTCACTTTTTTTAAACCGTCCACTTTGAGCTACAACGTTATTTATGGTATCTGATATTTGGAGTGATAAATGTAGGTATCAAAGGATACTGAATTGATGTCCACAAATAACACAATAGATCTTTTTGGGGATATGATGGGGGTGCCATTGATAACGGTCATTAGTCTGACAAAAACGCTCTGATTAGGTGACTGCCGCAGAGAACAAAAACCGTTGTCATTCCGGACAAAAGACTAAACATTTATTTCCGAAGATATATTGTCGTGGATGTAAAAGGTTGCTCTCTCCAACCCACTTAGTAGCTACGAAAGCATTATCTTGACGGTATTTCGCATGTTAAGACGCCAGTCTCACCTTGTACACGCAAGAGTGTTTGAGAAAAATCCAGCTCTAGGTTAGTTTTAGGGAGAAAATGTTTCGGGCAGGCACGCTAGTGTTTCCAAGATATCATCAAATTACTGGTTACCAAGCAGGGCTGGCGAATTAAATGTTAATTTATTGAATGGAATTCCACACTTAATGTACAGTAAGCTCTTTGCCGATGTAATTTGAATAACCGATTGCCTTACCAACACCTATTAGATTCTATCGGTTTCCAGCACTAACAAATCGGCGCAGATAGTAGTAAATTATAGTGTACACTGTTATCAACGTAATTTGTAGCTTATATCCGTTGCTGCACTGTTTGAGAATTCGCATTTATTTAGTAGATATGTCATTTCTTACAAACTGTCCAAAGGAAATAATAATTATCGTGAAAACGTATCAGTTTGTTTTTGAGTAAACCGATGAATAAGTAGAGGAGTATGGAAAAAACCACAAAATGGACTCATACATTTCCCGAAATAAAACGATCGCAGTTACTTTCTTTACGAGGTGCAGAGTTGCTCATTGTAGCTTTACGAGGTTTAATTTATATGTGAATTACATTATAAAATTAGATTTCAATGTGCACTTTCATCCAGACTTTATGCATTACAGTGTTAAAACTGCAATTTCAAACTATGTTAAAAAGCTATAAACCATTTTACTATACTCTTATTGCTTCAAGGTAGTATTCAAAGTGTTTCATATGTAAATAAATATGTATTTTAAGACAACAGTACCCCTGAAAATAGAATTTATAACATACAGTTTGGAAGCTATATAATTGCTATATTATTATAATGAGAAATGTGTAGTCACAGATAATAGTACTCCAGCACAAAAGAGGTGCATTTGTCAGGTATCAGAATATTCTGCGTTTAATATTGCTAAATATTTGTACATTTTTATTTGGAAGCTCGATCT
The DNA here is from genome assembly GCA_940337035.1 of Agriotes lineatus. Lineage (NCBI taxonomy): Eukaryota > Metazoa > Arthropoda > Insecta > Coleoptera > Elateridae > Agriotes > Agriotes lineatus. The sequence goes on along the minus strand of OW679194.1, from coordinate 164,167,615 downwards.
TGACAAGAGCAACAATATATTGGTATAATCTACGTATATGTGGAAATATGAGTGAATTTTATTTATATATTTTTTTGGTATCAAGGTGACCTTTCACATTTTTCACATATTTAAATATTTATGGTTACATAATTCTTTTATTTTATTAAATTGCCGGGTGTATTAAGTAGTACGGTGTGTTAAGTGTTTTTTTTTATGTCAGCTCAATACTTCTTTTAAAAATGAACAATGGTAGTCAGATTGGCACATTTCATGATTGAATACAAGTTGCAACGACTCTTACTATTGAAACTAAAATTTGCCGGCAATGTAGTTTTATTTAATACGAATTCTAAAGTGGCAGTTCAATTAACCACAGAATTCGACATCTTTGATTGTAAATTTTTAGCTCCTTTCAGGTAATAAATTATTGCAAATTATATGAGTTTACGTTTCTTTTTTTTGACCTTGCCCTTCAGACGATTCTTAATCCGATCTTCAACATACAATATTATTTCAACATTTTATACGTTCGTGGCTGCCTTTAATATCTCGAAACAGTGAAGCACTTCTGCAGGTCCACAGCAATTCTTCACGTTATCTGCACCAACATCGAGGATGCCGACACTCCCATTATCAGGCAGGTGTCAAATACCAACACAGTTTAGTTGGTAAATATTGGACCACTTATGCTTCCATACAATTGGACCAATAAATAGCAAACATTAAAAAAATACAAATATATTGGGTACCTAACGACTATAGTACGTCATGTACATATGAAATGTTAAATTTTTCAGGTAACGCCCGCTACGTTGCACACACTCTTCTGAACGTGAACGTAGGTTTTCAATTGCTTTTTGTAGCATAGCTATGACAATTGCCACAAATTGCTGCCCAATAGGTTGCTGCAGCTCATTAATTGTTTGTGGGCGAGCTTGATATACACTACTTTCTAAGTGGGCTTATAAAAAAGAATCGCGGAATACCGTTAAATCAAGGAATTTTACGAAATAGTCTATGAGCAGCAATGATAGACCTACAACTGCTAAACTGCTAAAACAACATACGATTACAATAATAAGCTGCTGTATCGTCCACTGCTCAACCGCTACGAACTATCAATTATATTGCAAACTAGCAGGATATAGGGACTTTAATAAAACAAATGAAAATACTTTAAGTCTAAGCATGATGAAAAAATTGGCTCATAAAATTTGTCAAAACATTATGGCAAACAGTGTCTCACACAATAATAAATTTCACTAGGCTACCAGCCTAGTTAGGCTACCAGCCTAGTTACCATGATTTTCATAGTTACTGCATAATTTTGAGATCTCTAATATTAATGTTACAAATTTAAAAAGATTTAACAACTTATTACACATCAAAACCTGAATTTTTCCTACGACTAAGATCGCAACCCTTAGATTCAGTCCCATACAAGTGTAAGGTCTACACATTACCCTTTTGCTGTGACGTAACAATTTTCTCTCTTTATTTAACTATAAGGAACAGGACGAAACAAAAGATCTGCAGTTTTTGATCAGATCCGCTTTAAGGATTGCTTGTTTTATAATACTGTCAGTGTGACATTTGTTCAAAATAACAGTAAAATAACGCGCAATAACAAGCAAGCGAGCAAGCCTAAAATCTTATTTTAAGCGTTAGGGACCTCTTCGAAGAGGAGAAACGTCAAATTACATAGGTCAAGAATGTCTTGGTTTGCATAATGTGCTATTTAGAGCATCCCTTACATTAAAGGTTAGGTATATGTGAAATTATTCCTAAAGTCTGCGATCTGCGATCTAAATGATCTTTTTGAATTTCAATGCAATATAAAACATACGTTTTAAACGCTATGTCTTGTTATTTCTGACGTCACAGAAAAAGGGTAATGTGTAGACTTTATCTGCCACTCCCGGTCTCACTTCTCAACCGTACAACTGCAAATGCTGCATAGCTGCAGCCATGTTCATATCCGTTCGAAAATTCTACATTAACACCACCCAAACAACAGCCCCAGTACCCGAACTTGAAAATGTCTGCATTCTCGAAAGTGTTAACTCAAACTGGCTCTATTAACGGCCACTATCGTTGGAATCTTTCCACATCGAGCTACTGCAGTGCATAATCAGTTTCTGGGCTCCTTCCGAAAGTTGATTTACATCATTTTAGATGTTAACCATCTACTTATTTTCTTCATAACCCATCCTTCTCAATTGCAGTGTGTTTTATTGATGTTGCTTTTTTAAAGTCGTACGGCTGGTGGTACATGCCTTAGTTGCTTCGTCGAACTACCTACCAACCTATGAAATTTTTCTAAATCAGACTTTGGGCTATAGTTATATTTAGTTAAGTATTAAACTTTTTATGTTAATCCTCCGATAGCCGAGATAAAAGTGTCCTGGTGAAAACTAGCTTTCTTTAAATTTTAAAAATAACATTTTGATGGAAATGAAACCAAAGAGCTCTTTTATAACTAACTATTGCATTAATTTTTCCACGTCAAAATAGTACTAACAAAAGTGAATGTCAAGCTAACCAGGCGCAACCTTAGAAATCGTTTATGTCGTCAATTACGTATGCTCTTACTAGCTAAACCCCGGTTTTTAAGTCCAGTATCTCCAGAAGAACACATTCCATTACCAATTCCAATACTGTTTAGAAGTAATATCTTAAGCGAGATAATAGTAATTTACGATACAAGTGTGTAAAGATAGTCTTTAGTCACGAGTGGGGCAGAGTTAAAACGCGAGTGAGCGAGCGTTTTAAGACCCGCGAATGACTAGATTCTTTACGAATGTGCATGGTAGAATATTTTATTTACGATAGAATCTAGAAAACACAGCAAATATAAAAACAATTAAATGCAAATTAGGATTACTAGCAACTGGTCATAATTTTGCGTGGTTAAAAATTTTACAACACGTTGCTGCTGACGACGGGCCTAATAAAATATTTTAAACACGTTGCCACTGACGACGTAAGCTAATGCAAACATGTTATTAGTCAGTTGTTTTACAAACTTAAAACTGCCAACTAAAAGTCAATTTTACACTGTCGTGGATAAATTATTTTAAAAAAATCGAAAAAGTGGGTTACGAGTCACCGGGGTTCAGCCGTTGGAGGGTTAAGTATTGAGATACTAAACACGACCAAACAAAACCTCTTTTTCGAGATAGCAAAGTTACAGCGTAGTTTGTGTAACAAACTGAGTGTTTCCAAAACTAACAAGCTTATATTTAGACGGCATAGAAAGCAGTAGTTATTCAGCCTCGAACCCTATAAATACATCAACTTTTATTTTGGAGAAATATCATGACATGTGTCGAGTAGCAATGAGAGATTTATTCGATTAGTCAGTTCTCCAGGGAACACTTCTTTATGCCATCCAATGTCCCTGCATTAGAGTAAATCATTATCATAACAGCGACACTATTCTCTAATATGTTCCCCGCAATGATTTACAATAGGCATTGAAAAGCTATTTATACTTGGTTGCAATGAACTAGATACCTAAAGGTGTATGCGAATCACACACTGTTTTAAAGGTTGCATAAAAGTTAAAGTTTCATTTTGATCAGATGCACCTTTGAAGCTAAAGTACAGAAGTTTAGTTTTTATCAGCTTGTCGAATTAAATCTAAGTAGAAAATTTTAATCGCAATACTAAACTAAAATGTTTCGTTTTTAAATGAACATGATATTTTAATAGTATTAAAAGTAGAAATTAGGAAGTTATAGTTTCTAAAATGAAATGCTTAGAAGCTTCAGAAATTTCCAATTTGTATTAGTTTCAGACATTCCGTACTTGTAAAGCTTGTAGAGTGCATGGCCAAAAGTGCAGTTATTGTGACCTGCTGCCACATGAACGCACATAACTCAAGCGAATTTAATTAAAAGCAGCGCTACAAGTGCGAAACTACTATTCTTCATTGTACGAAAAAGCACATAAGCTTCATGAATATAAATGTTCTGTATACGAACTTTTTGTAAGAAGTGACGTAATTGCTTTTATAACTGTTTTAATTAAATAACTTACAATAATTTATTTTCCTGCAAAAACAGGTGTGACAGCAACAGTTAAAGTAAGATAATTCATCTAAATAATCGAATGAGTTACTTAATTCTGTTCAACATTTGTTTAGGTTGGAAAGCACGCACACGTATCAAAGCGCAGATCAGATTCGCCAATTACCAATTACTATGCTTCATTAATTCTTCTACGCCTACAATCTTCCTTCGCATCTGTAAAATATCGATTTGAAGCTGTTATTTGATAATATTATTAGCCCCAAGTAAATATAGATGTTCTGTGTATGTGTTTTTTTTGTTTTTTCATTTTTATTAGCAAAGTAAATAAAAATAAACCACGCCCCCATGTAATATCTGCACACTATTAATTAAAATCAGAAAACACGTACAGAACGATGAGTGGAATAACTTATTTATTATGCAAGCTAAAATTTTCTTCTCACATAGAATTTAAACAAGTAGACAAAATTTGACAAAACTTTTAAACAATTATATAATATCACTTTAGGTAAAACCGGAAGTACCATCAATTTCAGCTTTTTAGAACGTGTGTTTTAGTTTACGGGGTTTATAATAAAATGTGTGCAACCAATAACAGCAAACAATCCATATCTTACAAAACAAAAAATTTAACAGTTATGGAAGAAAGAACTAATCCCACTTTCTAGGGGACCCTAGTGGACCTCTACGGGATGGGTCTCCAGGTGGAGCATCAGAAAACGCCTTTCAGGTATGGCTGGTAGGAGGGAAATCAGATACGTACCTTTTGCGGACCTAACAAGGAGTACAGTACATCTGTTCAAAAAGTGGGTGGCTGTGAACAGTGTCTGTATCCCAGCTCGACAGCTGGATACCAATGCAGCGGGAAACCACTTTGCATATACCTTTCCATAGTATGTTACTATCAGCTTAAGTTAACCACGCAATTCCTACTAGATAGTGGTCTGCCTAATTTATCAAGTAAAATTTTAATTTTCTGTGAACATAGGCATCCTATCTCTAAACACTTATTTTAGTCCCCTCTTCCGTTCTTGAGACTTTGTCTGTGTTGTTTAGAAACACCCTGTATATAATTCCACAATACCCATCGCAACGTAAAATACAGAAAGCCTGTTTATGAAAGAAAACTGCATAACTAAGTTGGCCAGGAAGCATCAGGATACTCCAGGTATGTGACCAACATGGTCACAATATACCTTGGAGCTGATGTTAAATTTGATCGTAATCAACTTGTAACTAATGAGACTAAAGATGATAAAATAGAAATAATAGAATATACGAATGAACATATTACAGCTTCAGATTAAAGACGCTGAAGTCAGTAGCGACCTAAGAAAACTATCACGTCAAAACCAAACCCAAATAGAACAGTAATGGCAACAGCTGAAGAACATCATGTTATAATATGTAAGAAAAGCGTTTCCAGAAGATGGTGGATGTTTGATCATACTCTAGAGTCAATGGAGCAACACAGAAAGGCCAAACACAAGGATATAATAGAGAAATTCGCAGGGCAAAGGAAAGATAGATAAAATATAAGTGCGAGAAAATGGAAGAACTATGTACAAGCAATGAACAAAATCTTTAATATAAATAGAATATTATATATTACAATGAATAGGGGCTCTAAGCTCTTCTTGCAAATAAAAATATGCAATGAACGGCCCTCTTACCCGCTGTATGATGGTAATATTTAATTTAATTCGCCTGTTAATCAATTATCGCCTTTTACTGAATTACGGCTGTCTAAAATAAGATGTAATATTTACTGCCTAAATAAATGATTCTACGCCTTTTTTAATATTTCATTCAACTGCCAAATTCAATGGACTAACTCATCGGTAAAACATGAAACTCGCTCAGGTGGGATCAGAATTGTACTATATTTTCAAGTTTGATCTATCTCAATTCAAAGTCGGTAGTTCAAATGTGCGGTTCTTAGTAGGTAGGTCAAAAAATTGTCCAACTGACAGATGACAACAATTTGTTGGTGGTGCAAGACTGCGTATCTGGACGTTTTAAAACTCGAGGAAATATTCTGAAAAATGCGTCAGGTAAATCATTTAAATTTTTCCCGCTTGGCAACTAAACTCGTCTTTGTTTTAGAAAGACGTCACCACGACTGCTCCTTCATTGTTTAGAAGCGGAAACGACGCTACTTCTAGCAATTGTTTTCAGGACGCTTGGCTTCTCGCTGGATTTGCAAATTTTGGTAACGCCACTCGATTTTTCAATGTTTAGAACGTCGCTGGAGCCCTGGGAACGCGCTAAACTTATTCGCCAAGGTTTGTTCTTGCGTTATACTGCGTTTCCCAGCTCTGATGCATAAATTGCAGGCACCATACCTTATACAACTTCGGCTCGCCCTGCAACGTAGCTGCCCGTAGGTGATGCTGCACGGATTTCCTGCTGGAGGCGGTTCCCTCGCTGCTAAGGTTGACGGTGACCTTCTTGCAGACCCTGTAGACGTCTTGGAGTACAGGCCTCTGGCTAGGGATCCTTACTTTTACCGGGAACGAAGCTGGAAAATCCCAGTTGAAACGGCTGCCGATGGCCACGGAATGTGATCATAGAATTTTCAAATTTATTTGTGGTGTAAAGCTTCACAAACACTCTCATATGAACACTGACATATTGAAAATAAAATGCAATACTTTTAACTTGTTAATATGCTCGTTTATTATTATAAATTAGCAATTAAAAGTGGAGCATTTCTTACAAACTTCAAGACAAATTAATTTCAAATGTTCTCGTATTTTAAACAATCTAGCATCCGGTTGCTAAGTTACAGAAATAATTTCTGATACAAAAAGATTACAAAAGGAATAAAGTTTGATATATAAATTTCAAATTAACATTTCTTAAATCTAAATGATTGTCTTTACCCTTATAATTAAAATTGTCTCTTTGCAATTGCACGCACAAATGTTATTTATTTTTATTAGTCACTGCTCTGCTTTGATTCACTTAATTTTTTTTTTAATACACTAATTATTGAGTTCCGCACTTTCATGTCTCTCGCCACAATCTGTTGCCAATATTTAGCAATTGTTCTCTTGCAAATTATTTCTATTCTGCTTCATATCGGTTTACCTTTCTGCTATGCTCACAATTTTCACCATCTTATGTTTTGACTTAATAAACTTACGCTCTGTTAAAATTGCAGCTAACAAACCATTTGTATTAAATACATTTTATCCGGTTTGGCTTTGCATGTGCACAAACCTTTCATTTTAAATTATTAATTCACGAGCCAATTCAAAACCCCCTGAACATACTTTGTCTTAACGTGCCTTTATCTACTAAATATTGGTTCTCGCATTTCATTAGCAATGTATTAACTATTTTACTCGTGTTTAATATTGCAGTTACTTAAAATACCTCAACTCTGTGCTTATTTGAATCAATCGATTATCCTGCACTGCAGTCAGAGCCAAGTCGTGGGCTTAATACCACATCAACATAGCACCGAAAATCTGCCCGATGATTGTTGAAAATGTATTAACAAAAGGAAAGCATTGGAAAAAGTGTCAAGAAAATGTAGATGATATCCAATTCGGCTTCAGAAATGGTTTGGGCATGCGAGAAGTATACTTTGAAATAGCAGTTCTTCTAAAAAAATGCGAATATTAACGTATATACGTCTCTGGATATTTTATAGATTCCTTCGACAAACCGGCATAGATGAAAAATGCTAGAATAACTAAAACTGTGTATAAGAAATAAAAGGAATGCCTAAGATTAGGTGAAGAAATCACAGAAGTGCGACAAGGTTGCATACTGTCCCGATTATTGTTTAATTGTTATTTAAAAGCAATATTTAAAAAAGCTCTTGATGAATTAGGAGTGAGACTAAAATTGCATGGCGTAGTAATTAACACGATCTGACACTAGCTGATAGTTTAGCAGATATTCTGCAAATTTTGAATAAAATTAAAATATGCATTGAACAAACTGGCTTGAATATAAACACCGACAAACCAAAATAGCTATTCAGTAAAAACAACAGCGGTATAAGATGGAATTAAAAGAACAGCAAATGGAGCACTGGGAGAAATTTAAATATGAATAATAACTATAATAATAGGGGTTTCTGTTTCCCGAACGAAAACATAATCCTTAATAGATAGATTTAGATGAGGCAAAGTTCAGCACTAGTTATACTCTGAAGCTGCTCTACCACTTAACCTCTTTAAAAAACAAGGTAGACTTATATTTTTTAACAGAATAAATTTAACTTAAAGCTGCACATGAACCAACAGTTTGATAAAGATCATCTATTGTTTAATAAACATGTACAAAATCATAACGAAGACGATGGTTTTAGCTTATAAAAAGATCAGAAAAATTGTACTCACTACATTCACGTTTAAATTTTTACATAAAATTTGTAATTTGCAAAAATCGAGGTGTTTGAAAAATTTTTAAATTCGTACTTGTTAATGTGGGTCGAAAACTCGATAATTTTTTTAAAATTATTCTTTAACTAACGTAGTATACCATCTCGACTCGGAAAAACAATGTTTGTGAATTTTTACAGTAAACACTTGCCATTCTTCAAATATAAAAAAACTATTGGATTATAGCTGGAAATTACCATTTATTTTAAATTCTTTTGGTAGTGTACTGCTATATTTATTCAAAATATATTTTAGTCATTTTGCGAAATGCCGACAAGAATAAACTTTTAAAAAAGAAAGTAATTGATTCATAAAGTGACAGATATTGTTTTGTTTCACGATATACCTCTGAAAAGGTTTAATTGTTGCTGAATAATTATTCAATTTATTTTATAAGAGTTAATATACGTTAACATTGGTTGCTCTTTAACAGTTTATACCAAAAGGTCAACAGCCGGCAGTACGGCTGAGTGGTGATGCACATCTCACGGCACTTGTAAAAGTTAAGCACCAGTCTGTTCGGTCAGAACTTGGTTGGGTGACCATCTGGAGAGCGGGCGTAGTGTTCTAGCCAAACTGGCTCCACTACCTCAAGTACCTCCGCCGAATTTAAAAAATGCACACACCTTCAGCGGCTCGGTGCGCCCGGCACCCCGACACTGTATAAACGGTATAAGGGGTTACAGATTATGTATGTATGTATGTAGGTCAACAATTTAAAGCTGGCGTATCGATCAAATTAAAAAATTAGAATTTGCTTCAAAATTGTATGACAACGTAAGTTAACAAAAGGTGTAATTTTTATCGTGTAAATCCCTATGATTACTGTGAAAAAAACATACTGTATATAATCCATGGACGATGTTTTCTACTTCCAGTAGGCTGTTATATGTTTTAATTGGGTTTCATGCATGAATTGTGATAGAAGTCAAACTGCGACATGGAAGAGCTCAAAGTACAGAAAGTAAATCTTGTATTCTAAAATGTACTCCCTTTGTAGTTTTCTAATTACAGCGGCATTTTTATAAACGCTCAATATCAAAATCGTATATCATTTAGACAATATTATTCCTAGATACTGCAATAGAAATACTGAGAAATGTGAAACGACAGATTAGTCTAAATGGAAGCATAAACAATAATCTATGCGGTATTGTTCAGAAAGCTTCAAAGGTAATAGCGAATAGATGATTTTACCTTGATATACAGCATTGCTGTTTAATAACTTTCCATCACACCATATGCTTTAATTAGCGCTGAAGCGCGTTTCCTTAAAACGGAGTTCTATTCCTTTGCCGAGGATCTGTGTTTATCCACTACATTATATTTTACGTAAATAATTTTGGCTTTGTCTTCGTCACAGTGTTTGACTAGGATGAAATTGGCTCATAAATTTAGTAGAAAGCTGGAAATACTGGATACTGATCTTGAAATGGTGCGAATTATATAGTGAGGTATAGGGATTCCAAAGTATAACTTTCAATACAAATGCATGAAAATTCACTAGAAATATCTATTCGCCTATATTATTATACATCAATGCATAAGATAGCGCCATATTTTCAAAGGAATATAGAGAATAGAGTGTAAAAATTGAATCTTTGAAAGCCACACAAAGTACGGAAATCTGGCATTAAAAGGAAAGATCAGAGTGCGGCATCCTTTTACAGCGTTTGTATGTAAAAATGTGGAAACTACACGATATTGCTTTTTACCTTCGTCTATTTGCCTAATGAAGCGCTCCGCATCCACGAGCTCTTTAAAGCTCGCGTCACCGCTTAGGTTATAAAGCAATTTTTAAATTTACTGTTTAAAAGTTTCAACATTAAAACTTGCTGGTGAGGATTTATAATTTCAGCGATTTGATAGAATTAGAAGTTATGACGTTATTAAAAGTTGTTTAGTTCGAAATGCAATTTTTTGAAAACTAGCTGACCCAGCAAATATTGTTCTACCCAAAAATAATTTGTCTCTGAAACCCCATTTCACCACTATAAGATTTTAATGTTATGTCATGTTCACCGTCTTGGACTTAAAAACAAATGCCATTTTCGCAATCAACGTCCCAAAAAACCTCAATAACGACACACTTGTTGATTTTTAGATTTATTTACCCTATTTCACCCCCTAAGGGGTTGATTTCCGGAAAATCAGGAAATACCTGTTTGCTTATTTCTTTTTAGGAGTACTCCTATGAAGTTTCAAATGTGTATTTAATATTATTTTTTCATACCAAATTGGAACCCATATTTTACCCCTTTAGGGGTTGAGTTTCGAAATATCCTTCCTTAGTCCTTCTAGGTCCCAGAGTTTGGGCGTTGGTCAGTCAGTGAGTCAGGACTTCTATTCTTATATATAAGATAATGCAATTTATTTGATTATAAGCCCGGATTAATCATCCCAATATTCACATAAATTATGTTATCAGTATCGATCATGCAACTCACAACTTTGTTATAACGTGTGAATTTAATTTCACGTTAGTAGAGAGTTTGTAATGCCAACACATGCCTCGTGTGCATTTAAATTCTACGCTACATTCCATCTCCATGTATGAAAATTCCTTCTACATACTGGTGAAGATTTATTATTATTAACCTTTCACGCTTTCCATTTAGTATAACCAATATTTACCATTACGTGGAAGTGAAATATGAGGTAGAGCAGCCCAAAAATTAATATATATATATATATATATATATATATATATATAGTTCTCTTCAATCTACAAGGTGATTCACGAATAGTGTCTGATTTAGCGCCTTTATTCCTGCAACACAAATTACTCTGTCATAGAATACTACTAACATTTTGTGATCATTATTTCGGAATATAAATAAAACTATAGATTTCGTCTTATATAAACTATAGATATTTTAAAATGGACCACGACAACAAATTGTCATACTGTGACAAAGTAATTTGTCTTGCAGAAAAAACGGCGCTAAATCAGACACTATTCGTGAATCACCCTGTATATAGCAGTGCAAGAACTTGAATATTTTAACAAATAGCACTGCGCATTGGATACATCTTGGCAAATAACATGTACAAGGTAGTCCTAACCTAAAAGGTGTATTGTAGGATGAAGAGGAATACTATAAAAATGAAATGAAATTGACTTTGACGAGTATTAATCTAAAAATACTTAACCACGTTTGTTATTTCAAGGGATAGAAGAGTGATTGACATCCCCTTAGCTTCATACCAAGCCAATATGTGTTACCTGTATTTTCCATATCGGAATACAGATGCAAAAATCTGTTCATTACTGGCAGTAGGTTTTAATGAAACTACACGGCGATGGTGCAAGATTCTAGAAAAGCAGTGTTTGATAAACTATCCGATAAAGCAAAAACTCCAGAAATGCAGTTATCAAGCCTATTTAATTGTAATTGAATGTGCACTACCCTACGAGAAGCCACCATAAATATGTATTCAAAAATGTGTCAGGTAGAAGTTGTAGACCGTCTTATTTTGCATATTTTATATTCTTACAGTTTTTTCGATAAAGGCAATAATAAAAAAAGTGATTAAAAGGTTAGAAACCTATTTTTAAGAAATTTCGTGAAATATGTTGGATATAGTTCATTATTGGTAGTGTTATCAAATGAAATTACTTATGCTATATTTCCGTTATTTGATAATATTAAAAGGAAAAAACAGTTAAACTCCATTGTGTGGAAGATTCTACTCATGACCTAAGCAATATTATAACCAACGACATTGTATCAGAAAATGCTGTTCAAAGTCTGGCCAGGAAAAGTTCAGAGAATATGTTTCCCAAATTTGCAAAATCCTCCAATTGAAAAACCAATAAAAAAACCAGTTAATGTTGTTCGAAGAACCAGTAGACAAGGACGGAAACAAGGCCAAAATTATTTTGAAACAGGGGAGTGGTGTAAGTGTATTTGGATGCCCCCACAGACTTTCAAACTTGGATGAGTTCTTGAGGTACGAGAAGCAGGCCCTCACACCATAATTTTCTGACTGTGGAAACTGATAAAAGCGTCAAAATCAAACCTCCTCCAGTGCTAAGAAAACCATACGAATATCCTGATGAAGAGAATCTTCAAGCTTCAGCTGTGATTATTTATGGGCTCTCAGTGGTTCATATCATCAGTCTTAGGCAAGGGGAGGCTTGAAAAGACAATGCTGAAAAGTATAGCAGGTTACTTTTTCGGGAAAGAAAACATAGCGAACGGCTTGATGTTGTGGTCGATGAATATCGGGAATACAACCTAAAGTCAGAAACAAGAACTGACCGTGGAAGAGGAGCACGACAGCAAGTAACTGCTAACATTCCAATTTCGAAAAGCCGCGAAAAGTTCTTTATCTATGCGTGAAAATAAAACAGAGGTATGTATTTATATTACTATCCTTAGCTGCGAACAGCAACAAGATAAAGAAACTAAAAAGGAAGTCATTGTTACAAATGAAAGAAACTTTTATCATCACTCAGATCTCCAACCGTGGTGTCATGAGGAGGTTGACATCTGAATGATATTACTCATATATACCTGCGAAGAAAACTGTTGACACATTTGTTGTTATACTTGGAATTTCATTCTTCTTGAGTCTTGCGACTGGAGATACTGTATCTGTCTTTTGCGGCAGGTAAATAGTTTAGTACACCATATTTTTGAATCACTTGGAAAGGAAAAAGTTAAGGCACTGCCACTTTCATGGCTTTACTGGAGCTGACTCAATTTCTGCGGTCTTTGGTCACGGGAAGAAATCAGCATGGTAAATATTCAAAAATTTACTACAGTGTACGTATACCTAACTACTTTTAAATAATTGTGAAAGTCTTACTAGAGGTAGAATAAAAAATCAGGACATTGGAGATGTTTGTCGTTCTTCTTCTATACCACAAATCATCCTCATATTCAACAGTCAAGAGATTTCAAGCTGTATTGTACTGGCAATAGTCCACCCTAAAGTGAACGATTCATCCAAGTCCAGATAAGTGGAGTTATAAAAAGGACAGCAATCGGTGGAGTCCTATCTGAATCTAAGTGCAACCAGCTCATGTAAAACATGCAATTTCTAAATCCGCAACTGAAAACTTGTTAATATGATGTGTACAGCACTGTGCTAGTACCATGATTGTGAAAAAGTGAGTTGTTATGAATTGAAATAGCGATACAGTAAAATGTTAAAATAAATAAAACTATGAAAGTATTTTTTTTTAAATCATAACAGTTGACTTTAGTAGCATAGTGATGGTCAACATTTTTGAAACATTTGAATACATTGAAATAAGAGTTATTGTACTTAGTGAGTTTATGCTATTGTGAATATTAAAACAATTTCAAGAAACTGTTACTGATAAAATATTTGTTACCAGTAATAGGTAGAGTACTACCTATTTTAAATAGTGTCAATATGTTTTGGAAGCAGACTTGAACAACTTCTTCATTCGCCCAGGTGGGTAATAAAACATTATCTGTCCCTCAGTGTAATAGCTAAGCGTCCAAAAGTGTACCAAATGCTATATGGAGGCTTGAACTGGAGTTATTCATCACAACAATAGCGTATACCCAAAATTTGCTTAAATTTGTTTCAATTATATCAGTTACTATTAGCTTTAGAGAAAAATACTCGGCTATAACTTTTATTCGAATTTTGTACCTAGCACTCCTATTTCAGTAGTTTAAGGGCACCATTTAAAGCGGCTATTTTTAAACAAGATGGTGGATTGTTGTGTCCCTCCTCAAAAAAATTCTTCTCTCTTACGTATGATTTTCATAGGAAATTTGGTGCTTCTATCCAAAAGTGAATAATTCAGATACCTATCCACCCCACTACCTCAACTTTCAGTTCCTTACTCGCTAAAATGACCCTCCAGCAGTATACGCAACTCTGATGAGATGACTGCTGAACAGGATTGTATAGTACACTTCAAAGAAACCTCTTTTAGGCAAGACATTAGATAGAAATAATGATTCTCGTCGAAGCTGTATCAACCAATTAGAAGGCTGGATTTAGTTAAGTTATCTTGTATAATTTCAATAATACAGAATCGATTATACTAGAGAAATTTCACTTGGCAACGCAATAATGAACTTTTGTCGACTTATATCTTGCTTCCATGAAGACGACATTCATTTAGATCACAAACAAATCGAGTTGGTAATAAAATATAATTTGTTTCCTATTTCTTTAATTTACTCAAAAAATAATCACTTATAATTGCGCTTCGATACGATTAGGACCAGTGCGCTAGCACGAGTCTAAAACCAAAGCGCCATGGACATGAGTACTGCTACCACCACGAATATAATCTACTTAGCTTTGACCAAGAATGATATTCGATGGACTATTCAATGAACTAACTAACTAACTTTTCAAATTAGTTTTCAGTAAATCTAGTAACACACTACACAATTTCTATAGTAACAAAAAACTAAAATAGATTTTTTCTAATAAGAACTATATCTGTTTAAAATAGTGAAGGGTAATACCACAAGTAGTGGATATATTTTTGACAAATATTTTGTCAGTTCCATGTAATTTATTCTAATAATGACTTTATATTGTTTAATGACGTGAACTATCACCTTGTACCTACATCAAACAGTGCTCTACTAATATTTTCAATCAAATATGACCAATATAACTTCTATTCACCTCTTATTGACTCAATATTATACGGTAAGTATTTGATTATAGTTTATTACACCTTTTTAATTGCCATTCATTTATATAGTTTATTACACCTTTTTAGTTGTCATTTATTTATTATAGCTTCAATAGTACAAACTAAAAACCCACCTTGAACTGATCTTACTCCCCCTGCTTCAATGTCACCTCCAAGACAGTACTCCTCCTGATATCCACAGCCCGGATCCCCAGTTAGTCCTGCTGTGATGCGCTGCTTACTGACAAACAGCTGTCAACTTGTCAAACCATTGGCTGCTAGCAGGCCCCGTTCTACTTCACCAACGCTACTGTCACCTTTCAGAGCTTCTCTCATTTTGACGGCTTCACGGCAAGTTTGCTACTATCACAGATGATCCCTAATTAATATTCTTCTTCCTTAGCTCCTACTTTAGCAATCTCTGTCGTCAGTAACCAACAGAATCGTGTGAGTCTAGTCGTTCCTCTGCTATCCTCCGTTGATAGATCCATACATCCTCAGCACTCCCCCAACATATCCAGCAATTAACAACTTTTTAACCAATGGAACTTCTTATCAATTGTATTATTTAAAATAAACCAATTCCATCCAAATCTTATTTTCTTCTTACTTCTTTTGCTTGCTTGTACCTAGTTACACAACCTTCCAAATTCTCTTCAGTAACTGTTATAATAATCTTCTTAATATTTCATTTTATTTTCATCTCGTAAATTTGTTAAAACCCTTTTTAAATGTATTTCAATAACTTACATATTAAAAATTATGGTAAAAGTTTTTATTAATAATCGAAAAATCATATCAAAGGTACATTTTATTTTCTGAGTTGTTATTTTTTAATAATCAAAACAAAATCTCCTTAGATCCTATGATACAATTATTCATGCCATCTACAAATTGAACTTATTTGAGTTCTACCTACTTCATCATATTATTTTAATAGAAATTATATTTGTCATCTGTAATATGAGCATGTATTTACCTTATCACTTTCAAAACCACTATAGAATACTCAAGTGCTATGCCTTTCATCTTAATTTGCATCAAATTCAAATTCTATTAATGACTTTCATTTAAACAGCCATTTTTTTAAGTCTTCTAAGTTGATTGTATTGATTTTCCAAATTCTATTTTTACATTTATCTTCATCCAAAACTGCTCTTTATCCATCACAACAATATATTAGAATCCCTGCTATGAAGTACCTTTTACGAAAAAAAGTATAAGGCGAATACTTCACATCCAAATATTATTAAGCTAAAAAGACGAAGTTGTTTTTGTAAATTATAAAGTAAATTTTATTTAAATTGTACATACGACTAATCTACTATAAATATCCTAAAATAATATGCACCGATTTAAAATAAATGCATACACATTTATTTACTCCATAATAGAAAACGCTTAAGTTCTACAATTTAACGAGATGAGCACTACCTATATGTGTATGTACAAAATAATTGGCAATTTCTAGCCACGCAGTATTGTTAAGAATAATTAATTGAATCAATAGTGCACATGAGCTGCTTCAGTTAATTATAAATTATTTAGCAAACCAAGTACGAATAATATTGGATATTACCAAGTCGGTTAGATCTTGACTTCTCATCAGTTGTAAATATATAGCCAGTTGTAATGTTTCATAAATCATAAATATTTTTAACTTTTTAAAGTTTGCACTATTATCAGTTAAGTAGCTCCTATCTCGTTTTTACGAAGAAATTAAATAAGGGTAAGATTATACCGCTTAGTAATTATAATAGCTATTTAAAGGGCATAATTAATTAATTTCTTTTTGAAAGTAATGAATTAAAATATCAAGAAATGTCTAAACTTCAACGCTATCTACAAGACTTCGTTATGAACATCGTTAAGATGACTTGTATTATAATGTGCCTCAAAATTCAGGAATCGGTTGCTGGTAAATGATAAATTGCTATAAAACTTCCGGAAAAGCGTGAAGTAAGAAACTTATTTAATCCATTATACCAACAAGTTTTCTCATCTGTTCAATATTGTTAAACATACACTTCGATCTTCTGAAAGTTTGGCTCTATCGAACCCATTTCGCTACTTTTAATTAGTAAAGTTGGCAAAACAAATGAAATAGACGAATTCTTCTCGAATTTGCAACTTTTAATGGCGGTAGAGTGCATTTTGCTATGCAAATTTTTTGAAGCCATTATCCAGAACTATCCCACACTACAAGCTGCAACTTTCTGTAAAACTTTTAACTAACTTCCAGTAATTGTGTATACGTATGTATATATAAATAGGAGAAAGAAATGCGCAACCGAATTTGTTTATTGGAGCCACACGTACTGCTCCCCTGTCCCCAGGTGATAGTTTCTCGTTTTTCACGTCAGCGACTTTTTGTTGCTTGAGGTTTTATGGTATCCCTTTATTGAACTTGCGCGTAGGAGGATCTGGAAGTGACAGGAAAGGACGACAGAATATTAACCTTTATCTTCTGCGTGTCGTTATAATTAGATGCATTGTAAATGCCACGTCTAACGTTCAATTAACTCCACTTTTATTTATGGCATTTGCGTCTTCATTCGTTTATTGAGTAGCTTCCTATTGTTATGTACAATAATAGAAACGTTCCTTCTCTGTTTGATTTATACATATAAGTAGGCAGGGATGTTCAGAGTTACTACATGAGAATTTCTATGTCCGATATCTTGAGTTTACAGTTATCCAAAACTAGCTAAAGTTTTGTATGAAACTTATGTGCATAAATTGTAACGGTCAAGAACTAGTAAACAGCCTGCAGCCATATAGCGCTACACTAATACAAGTTCGATTAGGAAGTTGGTTGACTGCCCGTTACTAAAACAAGAATCGACAGCTTTGGATCGATGCGAATGGAGTCACATTTATTAGAATTTATAAAATAATAGATCCTGGGTGGTGTAGCTTGAACAACCGTCCACGTACGCTCTTTCTGGTCAGAACTTGGATGGGAGTTTCACGGCGTCTCGTGATAGGGCTGCCACGGAAATAGTTGGTCCCGGATGTCATAATAACATCATGACAGTCGTTAGTGGGGTTGGAAGTCCCCTACTTAAAATGTAAAGCGACGCCTATAATTGGCCTAACGGTTGTTGGCTGAGTACAAAATAAAAAAAAAATAAAAACACATATCACTTGATATATGATTTGATTTAGTTCCAAAGTACTAGAAAAAAAGTAGTTCTTATTTTACCCCAATGTTTAGCTGAATATTATGGGAAGAAGGTTGGGATGTGATGCCGACTGTTGCCTTTTGGAAGAAAATAAATATAATGTAATGACCTGCACAACTCTATTACTTATTGTTATGTTGAGAAGTGAGCGTTGTAGATTTAAATCGTTTTTACCATGTCACTCTGTATCGGTCGGGTCCGATTTTCGTCAATTGTAAAAACATAAACTATTTGCAAACTACTACGTCAATCTATTCCTGAGTTAAAGCAAAGATTCTATTTTTTTAAGGTGCTGACTGTGTATATACTTGGTCAAAAGCATATTCTATCTTGGGTGAGGTAAACATTTAATCCGCAGAAAAATATCGTTTATCTACGACCACTACTAAAAGTAGGCCTTTTAGCGCTAGCTTATTTAACTAAAAGTGACGTTTTATAGTTTACCGTGGTTAAAGAAATCAGCTGTTTACTTTTAGCACATGGGCTGAAAGTGAAGTGAGGTTATAAAACTACAATTTTGAACTGGAAGTGAAGTTGTAGAGTTATTCTAGTTGCTTCTTGCGTTACAGGTAAAGTGTTTTTGAAATAATTAAAGCATTATGTAATGAATACAGTCAGATGTGGAGTATCAATAATTAAATTTCGTAACTCACCTTGACAACACTGGCGTGGCAAACAATCGCCCTCGTGGCGTGGCCTACTGTTTATTATCACATAAAATAAAAGTGTCGCAGATGCAAACCATTGTTAAATCGATATTTATGGATTAATAACGGTAAAATTAAGGTCGTAGATAAAATATTGTATGCAACGCGTGCTAAAAGTCGTTTATGCACGAGACATATTATGAAACTCAGCCTTCGGTTTCGTTTCATAATTTTCATGTCTCGTGCATAAACGTCGACTTTTAGCACTTGTTGCGTAAATAGCTATTTCTTCCCAACAAATAGTTTTTGGGCTATAGAGCCAGTAGACACACCAACAGACATACAGGCAACTAGAGAGAGACGGAATTGAGAAAATTTGTTTTTCGTCATCAAGGGACCTTGCAACTTGAAGATCTGAAGAAATCTTGTAAAGTGAGTTTTTATTCGTCTTCGGCGAGTAGTAGAGTAAAAGTGTTTGCGAAGAATAAAAACATTAAGTGAGGAAGACAAAAAATATTCAAAATAAGAGAAGAGGACTACTCAGAAGTTAATAACAATATTCAAAGAAGATATTAGCAAATATGAAACCACCTAAGTAGAAACTATGCTAAATGCAAATAGAGGCATGGAAGTGCTGCATAAAAAAAATATACCTACTGGGTGACAATGAAACCAGGGCCATGCATCTATTTCCTTTACTTATGAATGAATTTCGTGAAATTTGATACAAACATACTAGACATAATTTCTGATTGACACACAAATCTAATCAAAATATCCGACTTCCGGTTTCACCGGAAGTGACAAAACTTTGGTTTTTTAAATGGCTCACTCGATATGTTTTATGTTTTTCAGAATCTACGACTAAAATTACATAAAACAGTGTTGTCAAATTAGCTTAGGTATTATTAGTTATTACATAAAAATATTAGAAAAGTTAATTAATTAATTAATTTTAAATTTTTGATCAAGATAAAGTAGTGAATGATGCATGTAGTTAGATTGGTAATTACATTTTCTATATAATGGCAAGATGTCCCTTAGTAGGTACCCTTTAACACATTGCCTGCCTATCAGATTTCACTTGCCACATGCCTAGAGCCGAATAGTGTAGAACGCCGCAGGTTCAAGCCCGAAGGCCCAGTCGGTTCATTATCCGCCATACCGCATAATTCCGGAACCGCTAACGCACAAACACAGATTAACACTCATACAACACACCTCTAAGATTGCCAAGCACCAACTGCAAAACCGATTTAAAAATATACGGTACCCCCCACGCAAGAAAAGCGCTCTTCCGTGCTTTCCAAGAATACTTCGACACTCAGCATCACTCCGTTTCGCTAATACAATGAAATGCTATGAACCAGTTATTTATCAAAAAAACAAAAAAAACTAAAAATTTTTTACCGACGACCGTAGCTCAAAAGTTGATGTTGCTTTCATTTTCGGAAGACCTATCGTATGAACACGATCCAAGACTTCAGGAAAGTTCCTGGCGACCGGAATCGTGTACACATACGAACATACATACCCAGCACAGCACGTTTAGGCACCCCCCAATACGAGGGATTGATCTAGTGGGCTGGGATCTTCACCAAAAGATCCGCACCGCCGAGACGGAGATTTGATATAGTGGGCTCATTAGTCGGTCGGCTCAAATTTTAGAGATATTTGACTCAGAGTGGTTTTCGATATGAGGTAATTTCAATACTTCGTACACTTCGTGTCGAAGTAAATATTCATTTACATTACAGCATATATGAAGACCGCACAAGTGACGTTGACGGCACTCAGCATGACTACTCAGTCAACGCATACCTTCCGTTGTAAGCAGCCAATGTGAAACGTGACTTTTTCTTAAAAAACGAGTTTAGAAAACTATATTCTTTTATTAAAGGTTTGCTGTTGACCTTATTGATAAAATAACTATTATTAAAAGTTGCTAGAGTCAATTATAATAGATTTTTCCAAGTCAAGGTCTCCTATGGTAAAAAATAAAGATAGAGAAAAATATTTTTTTGTTAAAAAAATTAAAATTTGCAATACTATTATATGCAATTTGACTTGTAGATTCCGAAAAACAAAATATACAGGGTGATCCACTTAAAAAAATGGTATAATTTCCGGTAAAACCGAAAGTCGGTGTTTTTCATTATATCTATCGGCCAATCAGAAATTATGTCTAGTATGTTGGTATAAAGTTATATCTAAATAGATTCATAAATAAAGAAGATATAAGCATGACCCTGGTGCCACTGTCACCCGTTATAGTGGAGGAAGCCAATATACAATCTAGCAGAGGAAGATAACATTGTAGTCATGCGAGAAAGACAAGTTGGGAAGTAATAATAAATGTAAATGCAGAGATATTTGGGATATAAATAAAAAGAAATAAGAAGCATCCTTCAGAAATTAAACAAGGTAAGCACCCGGTTAAGATGTGATATCTGTAGAGGCTGTAAAGAATAGCTGTTCCAGATATTTTTTAACCTATCTTTTCAAAAAGGAGAAATTATGGCCAATTTGAATGATGCACTCAGTCGTTATCCGTCTAGACAAAAAATCTGCGTAAATCCTTTTCAACAAAATAATAACAAACTGCTCAACCAAAAAGTTCGACTTCTACTAGTCGATAGAACAGATATGGTTTAAGTAAAAATTTAGTTATAATAAAAATTTAGACTACGAGGAGGCTTTTGATAGCAATAAATGTAGTAAAAGAACGCTTAGAAAATGCACCAATTGATCATAGAAAACGTTACTTATATCTGATTTTCTCTGAGTATATGGTTTTAATAACGGACGACCCTAAAGATCTGCACACAACTAATGATAATGGTAGTTCACCATAACAGTAGAATTAAATTACATGGAACAGAAATGGTACAGGTTGATATATATGTATATGTTGGATAAGAAATAAGGATATGGAAGGAAATCAGAAAACGGAAGTAGGTAGACGCATCACACTAGCATGGACGATAGGAGATATATTATGACGATAGCTATCTCTAGAACACTTTAAAACGTAAGATAAGATACATCTGGTTATATAAGGCATAGCAAATGGACTGATTACATATGTAGTTGAAAAAATGGCAAAACATAAATGAGAATGGGCTAACCATACAGCAACACCTCAAGAGAAATGGACAAACATAATATGATCCTGCAAGACATGAGAACACAAAAGACCAACGGTAAAAGAGCAAACCCGTTGAGTCAATAGGCAAAATGAAGCTAAGAAGGGCTATCTAAACAAATTGACTGAGTAAGACTAAAAGAAATAAAGAGGAACACACACAGAGAGAGAGAGAGAGAGAGAGAGAGAGAGAGAGAAAGAGAGAGAGAGAGAGAAAGAGAGAGAGAGAGAGAAAGATTGATTTGAAAAATCGCCATCCCAGTGGTCAGTGGAACAAAGTTGTGGGACATAACAGACCACAAAAACTATAAGCCAATCAGTCTGTTGTCATATTTTTTTACCAAAATTATAACTAGCCGACTGACAGCTAAGTTGAATTTCTATTAGCTAAGAGAACAGGCTGGTTTCAGGTCAGGGTTTGGTCCAAACGACAATTTTCAGGTCATTAAAATCTTGATAGAAAAATGTGTCGAATACAACAAGCCCCTTGTCTTAATATTCATAGAATACGAAAAGGCATTCGTCATGGTAATAAACTAAAAATGTTAAAAGCTTTAACAGAAAGCCGAATGGACCACCGCTATACCAAGGTTATTAGAAATGCGACGCCGTGTGTGAGGCTTCATGAAGACACAAATGAATTTGATATACGTACAACGAGGAGTTCGCCAAGATGACAACATTTCGCCGAAATTGTTCATTACGCTAGCGGAATACATGCGTAAACAAGCAAACCTAGACGAGCTAGATATACATATAGACGGTGACTCATCTCAGATTTACACACGACATAGTGCTTATAGCAGACAGTGTTGACCATGCCATAGCAATGTGCGAAAAACTTTGTCAATGCTCTTCACAGGTTGAATTAAAAATTAATAAGTCAAAAACTCAAGTAATGTACAATCGTGTTCTGAGAAATAACATATATATGGCTAGTACGAGCCTCACACATACAACAGCCTGCAAATATCTGGGTCACAAAATTCAAATAAGCAGGGACAACCATACCTGTGAACAGCAACGTAGAATAGGGTTGACTTGGGCCTTGAGCTCCTTTCGGAAAGCTGCGAAACGTTAAAATCAGACATCCCCACCTGCCTTAAGAGAAAGGTGTTCGACCAATTCTGCCACTTCTGACTTACCGTGCGGAGACCTTGGCGCTGACCAAGAGATCAGTAAATAAAATCAAAGTTAACCAACGTGCAATGGAGAGGGCCATATTGGGATTGTCGCTTCGAGACAGGGTGACAAATAAAGAACTTCTCCGCAGGTCAAGCATAAATGATGCAAGTGAAAAAATAGCAGTACATAACAATAACATTAAAATAGAACTGGGCTGTACACGGTGCGAGCACAACGGACAATAGGTGGACGAAGCGCATACTGGAGCGAAGACCGAGGCAAGAGGCTTTCAGAAGTACGGGACGACTACCGACTCGTTGGACGGATGACATCAAGCGAATACACCAAAATTGGATGCAGGCGGCACAGGACAGACATTTATGGAGACAACCTATGTCCATCAGTAAACTTCAATATAGGCTGTTTGATGATGAGAATTAGCAGATATTATGTAGAAC
Organism: Agriotes lineatus; assembly: GCA_940337035.1. NCBI lineage: Eukaryota > Metazoa > Arthropoda > Insecta > Coleoptera > Elateridae > Agriotes > Agriotes lineatus. The sequence goes on along the minus strand of OW679194.1, from coordinate 164,143,996 downwards.
TGCCTGATAATGATTTGTTGGAGTACATTTTGTGCTTTGTCGAGCAGTGCTACATTATACTCGTGGGTCCCGAGTGGTGTAGCTTGAACAAGCGTCCACGTTCGATCAGCAGAGTTAAGCAACGCTGTCTCTGGTCAGAACTTGGATGGGAGTTCCACGGCTGCATCTCTCGGCGCCTAGTGGTACGGCTATCACGGAAAAAAGTTGGTCCCGGCGGTCATACAACATCATGGCAGTCGTTAGTGGGGTTGGAAGTCCTCATAACTGCACAGCGACGCCTGCAATTGGCCTAACGGCTGTTGGCTGAGTGCTAATTAAATAAATAAAATAAAATATTAAAGCTATTTAATTTGTTTTACTGAACAATATTACATTGTAAATGTGATCTCTGATTAACGAAAGGAATGTAACTTTTCAAAAAACAAACAAAGGGGAAAATAAAGTAGTCTATGGAAAGATGGTGTAGCTTTCGCAGCCTCTTCTCGCACGCAGTTTAACCTCGAATAATTGGGGAGGCTGCTGACTTATTGTTGGATGTCAGGATAAATTCAACTTGTTGCATTTATTGCGCCACGGTAACGTTCAACAAGTTTTCCTTTAGTTTGACTGGACACAATTCTTGCAAATATCTTTCATTTTTAAATTATAATACCTGTTACTCAAAATTTCTATAAATCCTATTACTATGGATCTATTTGATCTATCGGTAGGTAATGTTACAAATCTATAAAAGTTTATCGATATATCAAATCTGTTTAAATTGGCAGGTATTATAACGCCATTCCATTCAGACCATGGTTGGACACCAACTACAGCTGCTGCGTATAGAAATGCGTCAGTTGGAGAGTTTAAATTACTAATTTGCAAACTCTGACCACATAGTTATTCTAACTACTACTAACAACAGGAATGAAACAATATTGCTTGTACTTAATCTATTTTAATAACAAGAAACCACAATTTGTTTCTTCAACGATTTTTAGAGTTTTTCATACCGTGTTAAACTTAAATTTACCCACAATTTTTGCTGAGATGGTAACGATAACTCCTGTTCAACATACACAGTGGTACACTAAGAATAAGACTGCATTGATAAATTTCAATATAATGCAACGTGAAGAGTGGTGGACTGGGCTAGAAAGAAAAAGATGTGGTGGTGCTCAAGTCGGACCAATAACAGCACCTAGATGTGTTTATCATGTGCACTATCTGCATATCTATATAATATAATTTCACTAGAAACTCTTGTTTGACTCCACTTGCTTTAAATGCTTGATAGTGAAATACGTGGAAGGCGTTCGTGATGTGTAAACGTATCATTCTAATAAAGAACGCAATGGTTATTTCAAATATAGCGCAATAATGGCGCAACTAATTTCCTTCTTTAACCGAATTATTTGCTTCATTATTTTTTAAATATCAATGAATGCCATATAACATCCATTTCAGCTCTTGCCATTGACTATATTGGTTTACCTATAGAATCCATTCTAATGAAAATTATGTTGTCAGTGGCTGATTTACTATGGGACTGATTCAATAATACTATGACAAAATAATACACCATTTTTTTATACCTTGATTCGAAAGTGACGTTTCCTCTCGCTTGTTAATTAAAGGAAATTTAACGCATTGGCTCCCTTTGTCATTAGAGACGAAACGGAAAGCGATTACTTTTCATTTTTAGATATTTTTAAATGCAGTTGAAGACATAGCCTTATCATAAACTATAAAAGTGTAAAAACATTATATACAGTGTGTCTCAGTGACTACCAGACATGGCAAAATTAACATTGGTAAATTTATGTAAAGACCAACTATTGCGTGTCTGTATCTAAAAATGTGATGGTCACTTATGAAACAGCAGGTAGTTGGATTAATCAAATTTACATTACTGCCAGATTGTTGCTATTTTTAAAATTTGCGGACACAATACAACTATTAGCATTTAATTATAAATATTATTGCAAATAAATAGTATTTAGGGATAAATAATGTGGTATAGTAATTACCTTGTATAAGTAATATTCTGTGTAAAAGCATAATTATTTAGAATTTACGCAACGCAAAAATATAATAGAAAATAGGGTTAAGGTTTAGCGTTGGTGGGTAAACAAACTTAAAGCATTTATTATTTTAATAATAAAGTTTTTGTACAAACAAATTTGGATGGTTTTCAGTAATACATACAACAGAAAGGTTAAAAGAAACACAACATATAAGCACTAAAAATCCAATAACACTAGCAGGTACTAAATAATTAAACGTTCAAACGTATTCCCATTGGCTAGGGGTTGAGGGGTTATCATAAAACATGCCTTCCTAATAGATTCCTTTAGAGATTCTAACTTGCATGCTCCCACAAGTGTATTTTTTTAATTTTAGGAAGCCCCATAAGAAAAAATCATTGGGTGACAAATCTTCAGAACTTGGATCCCAGTAATAGAGCCACCACTATCATTCTATCTGTTGGGGAATACTTCGTTTAGATAGTTTCGCACTTCTCTTGAATAGTGAGCAGGAGCTCCATCGTTCAGATACCATACTGTGTTGATATTATCAACTACTGCAGTAATAGCAGGAACTATTTGATTTTGAAGCATATCTAAATAAATTCTGCTATTCAAGGTACCGTCGATAAAGAGGGGTCCAATTAAATTCTCACCCAAGATTCCAACCCATACATTAAGACTTTGGCGGTATTGTGTATGTACCGGGTGGCCATAAATATCTGATATCACATTACCTTTGGAATCAACACCGCTTTATTAAAGTGATAAATCCAACTAAACTAAATGTCATTAATGTCATCACAACTAAAATTCCTATCTGTCAAAAATTATTACAGATTGCAATAAGTAATGGAGATACAACAGGAGATTTTTATAATCGAGTCGTAGGTTAAATTGCAGAATCTGGTACACATACCCTTCCTCTTATTGCATTT
>OW679194.1:163759271-164140949 GCA_940337035.1 Agriotes lineatus | reverse complement strand
AGTTTCACCGTTCTTTTTAACAGAGAATGATATGATAATAAGATCACGTTCTCTGTACACTCTCATATCTTTTATTAACTTAGTCAGTTCTTCATTAGTAACAACGGAACAATATCGTATTAGCGACTATCTTTGTGTATGTAGAAAGTATTATTAGTGTGGAAGCTACAGAAGTTGATTAATCGCTTGCCATTTTCATTTTGTACAGTTTTTCTGGAGGTCCTATTACCTCAATAATGGGACGATTGACCACTCTGGCGTTTAGATTTCCTGCTATTATGAAAGTAATTTTTGTTAATTTTATTTACGACTTCAAGGTATTTCCTTCGACCTTCTGAGTAGACGTTAATTCTCGATAATCGTAATTTTTGAACTATAAATTTATTTATATTAGTTGGGGCGTTCAAAAATAAAATTGCATATGCTATTCGGAGTAAAAGTTACTTTTTGCGCCTCGCTCAGACTTGTCTGACTCGCTTACGCTCGTCAGCCAAATGCGTTCGGTCTCGGCACACAAAGCATCACTTTTGCTCCTAATAACAAAATATACAGGGTCCGGCAACATAACTTCCTTTTTTGAAATGCGCGCCATTCAGGCTGTAGGAGTCGTAGCGGGCCGGGAGTAGTCTCCTTTGACAGCCGTGGTTCTAAAGTTTTGTTTCCTTTTATGTCAGTCGTCATCATGCGTTGGAATAGTGAGGAGCGTGAGTTTGCCGTCGAGGTCTACTTTTCGAACGGATGTTCTGTAGTCGCAACCCAGCGCGCTTTCCAAAATCGTTTCAATGTAGCCCCGTTGGGCCCTGTCCCGGACCGGAAATCAATTACTACATAGGTCACTACATTCAGACAAACCGGGAGTGTGACAAAACGAACAACTGGAGGCCCTCAGCCCATCAGATCACTTGAGAACATTAAAGCAGTGAGAACTTCAATCTTGCAATCCCCACGGCGTTCTGCTAGCAAACATGCATCTGCGCTTGGACTTTCCGATCGTTCAGGCGAATTCTTCACGATGACCTTCATTACCATCCGTACAAGTTGGCGATTGTGCAAGAACTCTCCGAACGCGACCTCAATTCTCGGAGGAACGCGTGTGAGGCGCTTCTCGAAAATGTTCCAGAGGACGCAATTGTCTTTTTCAGTGCTGAAGCCCATTTTCACTTGAGTGGATGCGTCAACAAACAGAACATGCGCTACTGGGCTGACACCAATCCCCGAGAATTGCATCAAAGGCCTTTGCATTCACTTAAAGTCACAGTGTGGTGTGCAATTCCTTCAGCTGGGATTGTTGGTCCCTGGTTTTTTGAAGAAAATGAGGTCACAGTGACAGTGAATTCAGACCGATATGTGAACATGTTGGAGGAATTTTTTTTCCACAACTTGATGAATTGGACGTAGGGGACATTTGGTTCCAACAGGACGGAACAACGCCTCACACTTCAAGGGCATCGATGGCTGTTTTGAGGAAACACTTCCCGGACCGCCTCATCTCAATAAGAGGCGATTTGGAGTGGCCAGCCCGGTCCTCCGATTTGTCCCCTTGCGATTTTTGTTTGTGGGGTTACTTAAAATCTTACGTTTATGTCAACCGTCCAAGGACCCTACAAGACCTAAAGGCCAACATCCGGGCAAAAATTGCCAACATACCCGTTGGTATGTTGGTAAGGGTCATGACAAACACCAGAAATCGGCTTATTCAGTGTATGGGCAATGGGGGTGTCACCTACCTGATATGATTTTTAAAACTATGTAAAACAAAACTTTAGATATCTACCTACATTATAAAAAAAAATTAAAAATCTGATTCACAAAATGAGTTTTATTGCGTTGTGAAAAAAGGAAGTTATGTTGCCGGACCCTGTACTATTCTCCTCCTCATTATAAGGCTATTACTAGACAATTTCAGACTTCTAAATTGGCCCATAATTCACTACTGAAGTAAACCACAACCCACTAGTGACATAAAAACCAGGTCACTCACTACTGTATTGTTAGTAGCACTGTCAAGCTGTGTCAAATTCGAGATTTGCAGGTTGTTTTGCCTCAGTCTGTGTCAAATAATAAATAAAACCTAACCTGCTAACCTCGAATTTGACATGGACTGCCAAACGTATAACACGAATCACAGGCTACTCTAATTATAGGAAAAATATTGAAAATTGATTTTATTATTATTGAAACAATAAATAAGAAACAGATAAGATAAATAATAATAATAATACATTATTAATATTTTATTAAAAATATACCAATTAAGTTAAGCAAAGCTTAAGTTTGGCAGTACGATTTATTATTATTGGTTAGGTGTTACCTTTGCATCAATACGGATACATGCGTTTGGTTATATAAGAGTATACACGAGATGCAGATAGTCTAATCTAACCTAACTCGCAAATCAACACTCAACCAGAACCCATTTTTTATTTTTGAAGTAAATTTACCTTTAGATGCATTTTTTTGAACTCAAGTGGCAATATATTATTTTTTTCTATAGCACATGTTAAAGTGTGCTTTTATCAACTCAAAACAAAAGGTCAAGTTTTACTTTAACAGCAAGGGTAGATAAAGTAGCACTTTAACATCAACGATAGATAAAGTAATTTAATTTTCTAACTTTTGTTTAAATTAAATATGACAGCTTCGTATTATCGTAGCAACCCAATCTAGCTACTGAAATTTTGAAATGTAATTGACTGTCATTATTTTCTTTTGAAATTGTTAAAGTTCTTGCTATAGAAAAAAATATTGTATTATACACGACGATAAAGTTATTTCTATCCACTCTTGAATCATTAACGTCTCGACTTCGTCTCGACGTTAAACGATTCACTCGTGGATAAAATTTAACTTTATCGTCTTGTATAATAAATTACTATAAATCTATGCCAGTATATAAAAAGTGTCCTTGAGAAATGGGTCTGTCAAACTTGGGGATAACAATATTCAAAATAGTTGTAGCTCTTGTTTCAAGTCTATGTGAAATTCCATTTTTAATATTACTATGAGAATGTACACATATTAAGGACACTTTAGAATATAGCTGCTTGATTGTCATAGCGCCCGTATCTTTAAATAAACTCTTAGTTGGACATCTGCGGTTCTTTTTGTAGAGTATTTTTAATGACTATTTTTGTATTATTTCCAAAGAATTGAGAGAAGCTTGATATAAACCTCCCCTACCTATAATACCATATTGTAGTAGGGACTGTACAAGGGCATCGTAAACAAATTTTTTGTTTTTTTTGATAATCTTAACATGTCACTTAACATCTTAAATTTATAGATCATTTTTCTTAATTTATTATTTCATTCTTCTACGTGGCTGGACCATTTAAATTTTTTGTCGATAATTGTGTCTAAATATTTAGTTTTATTTACAATTTCTAACGGGTGTTCATAAACAGTCGTCATCCCAGTTGCTTTGAAAAACAAAATGTTATGTCTTTGATTAATTCGTGCAACACAATGAAACGTCATTGAGTACTGTCAGAGCGCATTTTTTCTCAATTTTAATAGACATACGTTTCTGAAGTCAAAACCTACTGGGATGACGACTGTTTATGAACACCCGTTATTTTACTACATGCCCATATTTCATTATTTAAATTATTGCAGTGCTCTGCATGTATATTGATGGATTTTAAATTAGGTTGCAACTTTTCTTATAAAGTATATAACATTGCTTTGTTAAGTGATAAAAGGTAGGTGTTTAATACATTTTTAATGGTGGTTATATCCGATTCGATGTATTTAATAGCAGTATTCCATGTCTCTCCACATGTAACTATCGCAGTGTCATCGGCAAATAGAAAACAAATTACCATTGACTGCAGTATTGAGTAGTTCATTAATATACACTAAAAACAGGATTGGCCCCAGAAAAGTACCCTGCGGCACTTTAAATTTTATTTCGCATACATCACTGATTCCGTTCATTATTTTTACCCTTTGTTGTCTGTTTAACATATAAGATTTGAATCTAGTGCGGAATCACGAATACCATATCTCTCCGGTTTCTCCTAGAGATTAACATGGGAAACAGTATCAAACGCTTTCGCCAAATCTAAGTGCACAGCTACGACTTTTAAGTTATTAGCAAGTGATGTAATTATTTCATTAGTAACGTTAAAAATGGCATCGTCTGTACTTCTACTTTCTCTGAATCCGAAATGGTTTTGAGATAGTAGCTCATGCTTATTAAAAAAATTAACTAGCCTGGTTTTAATACACTTTTCATATATTTTTGCTAAACTATTTGTTAGTGTAATTGGCCTATAATTTCTGAGAGCTTTTTTATCCCCACCTTTATATACAAGTACAACAGCGCCCTTTTTAAAACCTGTTGGAAATGCTGCATTAGTAAAAGCCAAATTATATACAAAGGTTAAGGGTTTTACAATATTTTCTAAGTTTGGTGGACAGACGAACTATGAGCGATGTTATAATGTTTTATAAAATTATCAATGGTGTTACTCAAAGTCCGGATTTAATATCTCAAATACTTTTAAGTGTACCTCAAAGAGACTTGCGAAATTTTGAATTATTTCATTTGCCATTTCGAAGAACTAACTGTTCCCAAAACTCTCCGCTTTGTAGAATTGTAAGGAATGCCAACCACTTTGGTAACACCATTGATTTTTACAATGTATCATTGAACTCCTTAAAATATAAATTAAAATCACATTTTTTGTCTTGTAATTAATTGTTGTTTGTATTTGTATTTGTGCTTAATATATAAATGTTTTATTTCTGAATGTAATATATTTGTAGTACGTCCTTAAAAATGTATTTTGTGGATGCTCATGTGGACTTCGGTCTGTTGCATCCCTGTGTTATCTAATAAATAAATAAATAAAATAGTTTTGTTTCCTGTCGGGACCTGAGCACAAGTATCTTCTAACTGTAAAATGTCAGTTTTGATTTCATTTTCAGTAATGGGATTAAGAAATATTGTGTATTTCACTGCTTTACTATTTTTTGCAAGTATTTATTAGCACGTTATTTTCTTGGGTAATTTTTTCTGAAATATTGCAGAAATCGTTATTGAATACATTAGCTATGCTTACTTGATCACTTACATTACTTACAGCATTCCCGTCAGCATCTACTATAGATTTAATTTAATTTATCTTACAGTAGCGCCTATTACCATACATTATACAACTGTTTCCAGTGACTAAAATGAAGTTTTATTCACAAGTGAGTTTTCATTATTTATACTACTGCATTGTTGGTAGCACTGTCAAGCTATGTCAAATTCGTAATTTTTAGGTTAAGTTTTGCGTCCGTCTGTCTCAGATAACAAACAAAACCTAACCTACGAACCTCGAATTTGACATAGACTGACAATACACTTCAGTACTGCCAATACACTTCGGTACTGTCAAACTTATATCACAAATCATAGGCGACTAATTATAAATTTATTTCGCGCAAACTATTTAGGCACAAGAATTGCTACTGTAAGATAAAACGTCGTATATCACACGTGAGTGAAATGCCATTATAGGCTCGTGAGAAATTGTATCGCTCGTGCTGGGGCACTCGCGATTCAAAATTCTCACTCGCAAATAATGATGCATTTCTCTCACTTATAATATAATCTACTATTATCTTCATCGGTGTTGTTATAGACTCTTAACCAAATTAATTTTATTATCGTTAAGAGCTTCATTAACGGATAGATATTACCGCACTCAGTGCGGCAATGAATATTACCGCACTCTTTTTATATAAAAAAAATACTTCGAACCAGAGTTTATTGATGAAGATAAAATATTGAACAATACACGTTTGCTTATGGCACTTAACGAAACTCGTATGATTGCCGAAAAAACCGGCTCACCGCCTTGTTTTGGCAATCAAACTCGTTCGGTTAAGATGCTCATAATCAAACTTATATCGTTAATATCTATTACTGAAATCGTTAATAACTTTCCAATTTTTTTTCATAGCATGAGATGATTGGTTTAGCTGTTGCTGATAATAAATTTCTTTTGTTTGCCTTATTGTATTATTTAATCGGTTTGCCTATAATTTGTATAATAGTTTTTAAGGTTTTCGTTGTTATTATTTTTTTTGATCAATTTTTTTAGTTTGTCCCTATACCGAATAGAATCGATAATACCGCGAGCGATCCAAGGCTTTATTTTTCTACATTTTTAACTAACTTTTTTCGGATGCAGTAGTAGAGTCTGCTATAGGCTTTTTAGTCCATCCATAAATTTGTCCAGCGCCATTTACATTATCTATATATATAAAACTGAAAGTCCTGACTCACTCACTCACTCACTCGAACGTCCAGCCCAAACCCTTGGATCTAGAAAGCTGAAATTTTGCACAGAGGTTCCCTTTATGATATATAAAAGAAATAAGGAAGGATATTTCAAAATTCAACCCCTAAAGGGGTAAAATGGGGGTTCCAATTTTGTATGGAGAAATAATATTAAATAGACATTTCGACTTGAAACTTCGTAGGAGTACTCCTAAAAACAAATAAGCAAACACGTATTTCGTGATTTTACGAAAACCAACCCCTTAGGGGGTGAAATGGCGTAAATAAGCCTAAAATACGATGTGGGTGTGGTTATTTGTTTTTGAAACGTTGATTGCGAAAATGGCATCTATTTTTAAGTTCAAGGCGGTGGAGTGACATAAGGGACGGGACGGGACGGGACTGGACGGGACGGGACTGGACTGGGCGGGACTGGACGGGACTTGACGGGACGAGACTGGACGGGAAGGGACGGGACGGGACGAGGCGGGACGGGACGGAACGGGACTGGACAGGAAGGGACGGGACGAGAAGGGACGGGGCGGGACGGAACAGGACTGGACGGAAAGGGAAGGAAAGGGATGGGATGGAAGGGGAGGGGACGATATGGGACGGGAGGAGACGGGATGGACCGGGACGGGAAGGGACGGGTCGGGGCGGGAATGGACAAAACGGGACGGGGCGGTACGGGACGGAACGGAAAGGGTACGGAAGGGGTGGGATGGAAGGGGAGGGGACGGGACGGGATTGGACGGGATGGGACGGGACTGGACGGGAAGGGACGGGACGAGACGGGACGGGGCGGGACGGAACAGGACGGGACGGAAAAGGTTGGGATGGAAGGGGAGGGGAAGAAATAAGACGGGATGGGACGGGACTGGACGGGACGGGACGGGACGGAAAGGGACGAGACGGGACGGGACGGGACTGGACGGGAAGGGACGAGACGAGACGGGACGGAATGGGACGGTACGGAGACGGGGACGGACAAAGAGACGGGAACGGGGATAGGATGGGATGACAGAAAATAATTAGTAATACACAAATAACGAACCTCGCGCGAACGAAGTCGCGGGTAACAGCTAGTTAGAATTATATATATCGTCCCAAGATTCATTATTAATTCTATTAAGAAGTTTATCATATTCAATGGTTTTATGTAAGATTTTGATCTTTTTCTAACAGTTTTGAATTAGTGTTTACTAAATTAATATCACCAAATACAAACAGAGGAAAGTGATCTGTGAACTACAATTTCATTACAAGTACGGTAAGTTTTTTAATATTTATTTCAGAGTATTATGCAAATATATGATCCAAATGCGTTTTAGAATATTTATTTAGTTTAGTAGCAAGATTTTAATATGCAATAAAAACATTCATTCAGTATATTTAGATAATCATGTTTTTCATTAGAGTTTGCTGTATCAGCGATGTCAACATATACCGATGGGGCCACAATTATATATAACAGCAATGAGATAACATGAATAAGAAGATAACACATATTGCTTGAGTAAGAAAGAGATAAACATAGTAGCAAATATACGAGTAGGCTTGAAGCTTACTTTAATTATGACATATGTCAACTAATTGTGCCTACTAAAATAATTTTGTTGTATGGTCATCTCTTTCTTACTCAAGCATTTTATTTTGTTGTTCATGTTATCTCATTGCTGTTATATACCGGGTGCAAGCGCGAGAACGGTAATGTGTAAAAATTACTATAGGAAAGGCAACGAGCCAGTTTATGCACGTCATCAATGCACTTTTGCAGGGTCATTCAACGCTAACCCCAAATAAATAAAAATAAGATTTAGTTTTTATAAATAATTCGTCGAAAAGCATTACTTTTGTATCAACTTTAAAAATAAAACCATATATTTAATGAATCTGTTAATATTTTGAAGTTTTATCGATTTATAACGAACAAATTGATTTTTATTGCCAAATTTTCCGCTCTTAGGTTGGTGTGACATCGTATTTGGTTTACATAGTAATTAGTTACTGTTTTGTGTTTCTAACCTAACTAATTGAGATCGTACGTGGATTGTTAGTTGTGCTTTTTCAAAGTTAGTTATTGCGTTTACGTGTTTTGTGCTGTGGAAATAATGCCGAAAGCCCTATGTAAGCAGTCAAAACAGCTTATAGCCTCCCTACTAAGCTATTTTGAGCGGGAACGCGACAATGGAGGCCCCTTAATTCCTTTAGCTGCTGTCCAAGAGGTTTGTTAAACAACGTATAATTATTGTATTATTACATTATAGTGTTTTATTTATTATAGAGAGTTGCAAATGCCTTGCAAATATGTCTACCAACCGTTAGTTCGGTTGCACAGACAATAAAGGCAAATGAACTTATCAAAAGTCCGAAGCGGAAAAAGGCTAGAACCAAACCCGTAGTGGACGTTGACGATTTCGACCAAGTAGCCATAAGAAATGTGGTTTATGAAATGTACCAAAACAGTAAGTGAATCATTTAATCTCTTTTGCTGAACATTACAAGTAAGAATAATTTTTTGTTAGAACAACATATTACTCGGGCATCTCTATTGCGAGTTTTGAAGGAAAGAGATGTTTTCAAGGGAGGAATATCTTCGTTAGGAAAGGTCCTGAAAGATATAGGATTCCGCTGGAAAAAGGATGATCCACGCAGAGGGCTCATGGAGTTGGATCACATTGCTTTCCGCAGAGTGGAGTTTCTAAGAAAATACATTAAAAATCTGCACCAGGAAAAACCTTCACAATTTGTATATTTAGACGAAACGTGGATTTTTGAAAATGGCACTGTTTCTAGATCATGGCAAGATGATAGTAAAAACAGCGTTAAAAAAATAAAATCAGATGGAAAAAGGTTAGCATTGTAAGTTTAACAGTATTTAAATAATATTATTTATCTATTTTCTTAGATATATCGTTCTTCATGCTGGCAACAGAGATGGATTTATTCCTGGTGCTTCATTGATTTTTACATCGAGCACAAAAAACCCGGATTACCACGGGGAAATGAATCAGGAAGTTTTTTTAAAATGGTTTGAAGATCAGCTTTTGAAAAATTTGGAGGAGCCCTCAATTATTGTTATGGATAACGCAAGTTATCATAGCACATTGGCCGATAAAACACCCAATGCTAGTTGGAAAAAACAAGACATTATTGATTGGTTAACAAGCCGGTCAGTGAATATTGAGGGGAATGTGTTAAAAATGGAATTATTGCAGTTGGTTGCACAGTAAGTATATTACGTGAATTCTGTGTGCTCAAGTACTAACAAATTTTTTTCAGGCACAAACCTCCAAAAACGTATGTCGCAGACAACCTTGCGGAACAGTATGGACATACTGTACTCAGACTTCCTCCCTACCATTGCATTTTCAACCCCATAGAAAATGTGTGGGGGATTGCCAAAACCTATTATAATAAACATATAGGTGAACATGGGTACGGCGTAGAAAATACCCTAAATATGTGGCAAGAAGCGTTAAGTAAAGTAACAGCTGAAACGTGGTCAAATTGCGTTACACATGCAGAGGGCATTATACAGAAGTGGTGGGACAGGGAAGTGGGTTTTGATGTAGAAGACATTGCCCCAATAATAATAGAAGTCAACGACGAAGAATCTGATGACACTTGTGATAGCGATTAATTATTATATTATATTGTAGATAATTAGTTTGCTGAGTTTCAAGTGTATTGAAATAAATTTACATTTTTACTGTTTTGTCAATGTTCGTTTTAAGTTATTTTAATCAATTCATAAATTAGATCAATTTAAATAAATAATAATCACGTTGTAATCTGATGCACAATAATAATTGCAATTTATAAATTTTACTGTTTGATGGGTGAATACTGTTTGTTGGGTTGCATACTGGTTAGTCGGTTGAATACTGTTTGGTGGGTTGCATACCATTGTGATTTATTTAAGTCGTTTTTAAAACTAGCGTAAACGGAATAAATATGTGACATCATGACTTGTTGATGACGTGCATAAACTGGCTCCTTGCCTTTTCTATAGACTCGTGTTGTTGGGAAATAAATTATATCAGTATTCGTATATAGCAATATTTTCTAAAATTGGAATTTTAGTTTACTTGATTTTTCTAGCTTTGCAAAGCGCAAACTCATAATATTGATGGCTAAATTAAGGTTATTCTTCAATGTCTATCCACAGTATATATATAATTCTTTTAGCCCAATAGCGAAAAAAATAATTAATAAGGATTCCGTGTCTAAACAGAAATTGCAGAAATACAGGTTGCGGCAACACTAAATGTTTTCCCCTTAACACAAAAGTTCTTGGTGCCTAACAACGACTGTAAGCTGCAGGATATTTTAGGGGCAAAAAACGTACCGGAACGTTATCAAAGATATATATTTTGTCTACGATCGCTGCGAAAAATTTGTGTATAGACGTCGTTTGGTGACACCCCAGTCATCTGCTGCTCATCCTCAGCTGCTCTTTCACTTGCTTCATTTTTAATATTTTTATATTTTGATGTATTAACCAGTATAATGATCTTTATAACGTAGTTTTCAAGTTAATTAATTTGTCTTCTCCATTGTGGTGTGTTTTTTAATATTATTCCTACCTCGTCTTCAACTTTTAAATCTTAACCTGATTTTAACCTAAATTTTAACATGTGCTTCTACTACCAATGATCACTATGGCCCGAGGATGAAACTAGTCTGGTTTCGAAACATGTCGCCACTTAAAATAAATGTTGGTGGAGAAGACTATTGAGTTTTATTGCTTCATATCAAGGCATCTCGACTATAAGCATGAAAGATTGTAGGTAACAAAAATTAAGACTGGGAATACGGTCCATTGTAAGAGGTAGATAGGGCTGAAATGTTCGTGCAATCGGATGAATACCATTAAGGAAAATTCAAAAATATATTTATTTTTGAACATAAACTCCACCATAGGTTTTATTGATGCTTGTTCGTGATGGTGCTAAATCTGGCGAACCAGGAGGATTCGACAACGAATCATAGTTTAATTCTGCAAATTCTTGAGCTATGACAGCACTTGAATGAGCAGATGTGCATTATAGTGATTTAAAAGCGTGTTTCGTTGACCGCTTGTTAATTTCAATAGTAATGAATTATTTTTCCTAAAAAAAGGATGGATTAATAGACGTCATTAATACACTGTTTTTGATTAATACACTCTTTTTTATGAATTAATTGTTTTTTTAAAAAAGTATGGATTAATAGATCTATTAATACACTGTTTTTGATTAATACACTCTTTTTCATTAATTAACTGTTTTTGTGATTTTGACGTTTTGATGATATTTTGCATGAAGGTTAGTTGTATTAATCAAATTTTTCGCCACAAAAAAAGATTTTGCGGTCAACGAAAAATTTTTTTAATAAACTCGTTTGTTGATGGGCGATTAATAATCTCAACTATTAAAGGCACTCACTCGCTATCGCTCCTTCGTGCTTTAAACAGTTTCGATTATTAACACACTTGTTGGTTAAATAACTATTATAAGCCATATATATCTGTTTTTCATTGATAGCTGCCTTCGGTCTGTCTAATGGTATTTTATTATATTACGTAGTTTAATGAAAGGGCCTATTGCAGCACGAATGCTCAATGAAGAGAGTACTGCAACGTATCTTATTAAATGAGTATACTATACTATTTTATCTACTTTGCGCAAAAATAATTAAAAACTTTGAATTTTGACATTTCGCAAACGTGATAATCATATCTGTTTTCTAAAACAGAGTAAGCAGTTTTTCATAGAAAAATAATGCAAAGGCAGTGCTATACTTGACTCTATTCTAGCACTGTTTTTGGTGTTATAATAGCCACATTGTGACGTCATGACAGATAAAAGTGCTTCGTAATATTCTCGATTGATCATTTTGCCTCTCTCTAGGTATTCTATTAGTAATACATGCACCTTCTGCAGCCAATAAAACTGTCTTGGCTTTCTTCGCCACGTGTTCTCCGTAATTTGTCCACAATTTAGATTGCTGTTTGTTCGCGGGTATGTAATAATAGGTCCATGTATTGACAGTCATTATCAAATAGTGCAAAAGGTCAACTATTTTTTTTTAAAGTCGGGCTATTCTAAAATATAAAGCACTCGTTTGTTCAACATACGCAATATGTCCGCTATTACTGGTGCCTCTAACCAGTGCGTTCAAAGCATGTCACAGCTTTATAAATCATGGCAACTGCCGTCGTACCCGTTTTAGATACCCGCTACGACTGTCTTCTTCTAATCTCGCTCTGCCATACTTCCGTTGTTCGATAGTGGTACACCAAGGATAAGACTCACTCAATCTAGAACACACGTCATCATAAACGTTCGTAAATTACATTGTCTTTTTTACTTCACTCGTCTAAAAGACGAAAGAAGTATTGTGTGTAAATATGTATTATCATTATCCTCGTTTTACCTTTCGGTGTAGAGGCTGGATTGTAATCGCGAAAAAATCACCTTTCGAGATTTCTCCAGATCTTCACGTTAAAGGGTCCCTAGATGACGAAAAACAGGTTTTCCCAATTCTGTCCGTGCGTCTCTCTGTCTGTCTGTCCGTCTGTTTGTCTGTTGGCGGTATAACTCAAAAACTATTTGTCGGAGCAAGACAATATTTTGCATACACATTATATATCTAAGTGGAATAAAACTGAGAAAATTTCAAATAAATATACAGTGTGTTGCACTTTATATGGAAGCACCCCTGTATTTCCTTAGTTTTTGTATGAATCAATTTAAATTTTTTATCAGCTATACAGCTCACCAAGAGGCATCTATTCACGTCCTTGAGCGCAAAAGACGTTATTAGCCTGTCCTACTACGATCAAGCACATGAGTTACATTGTCAATATTTTGCATCGCGTTAGATTTACAGCAAAAAGTGGTTTAGAATCAAAAGGGTACCCCAGATACCAATTTTCGTTTAATAATTCGAATTTTTAATTTTTATCCATAAATTTTCCAAGTCCCAAATTTCAACTTTTAATTTGGTATCAAATGGTGCCATGGAGAAACAACATCTTTATTATTGTTGCAAACGTCATTCGTTTCTAATAATGGCTGAATTGCGTTTAACTGTTGCTGAGAAAGTAGAAATAATTAGAATTACTGGTGAAAATGCAAGATCCAATAGATAAGAAGCTAGAAAATCTAATGGAAGGCATCCAGGGCGTGTACCTATTTATCCTGGAACTGTTTCAAAAATTAAATCAACTTTTTAATTCAACTGAAAATGTTGTTAATCCCAGACCAAGAAGAAAAGTTCGAGAGCATCCCTTAGACGAAATGATTTTGGCGGCTTATCACGCTGATCCTCGTACTAGTATAAGAGATATGGCATTAAATTTAAGTATTGCACCATCGAAAATTTGGCGCCTCTTGCATCGTCAGAAACTAAGTGCATTTAAACCAAAATTTTTACACACTTTAGAAGAGGGTGATGATAGAAGACGCTTAGAATACTGTTTTTGGGCACAGGAAAATTTTCTGAAAGACAGAAATTTCCTAAAATAATTAATGTTCAGCGATGAAGCAACATTCACGACTAATGGTGTTATTTCATCACAAAATTGCAGGTGGTGGGTAGAAGACAACCCACATTGGGTTATCAATTGCTATGGGCAATGCTCACATAAAGTAAATGTTTGATGTGGCATTTTGAACTATCGTATCATTGGACTTTTTTTTCGTAATAACTTAAACAGCGAACGATTTTTGGATTTTTGGAAACTGAATTATGGGGTGTAATTGAAGATCTACCACTCGATGTTAGGGGAAAAATGTTTTTTTCAACTTGATGGCGCATCCATTCATAATGCCGTAATCGTTCGAGCATGGTTAAACGAGCACTTTCCACATAAATGGATCGGGAGAAACAGTCCCATCATCGAGTAGCCCTCTACGTCACCAGACTTAACACCACTTGATTTTTATTTATGGGGAACTCTTAAAAATTAAGTTTATAAAGTATGTATGTGTATGTAATCTGTAACCTCATTTAACTTGCGGTGTAGAGGCTGGTGCTTTATGAGCTGGCATCTGGCGGTGAAATGCTCAACTGGCCCCGGATTCGGAATACAAAGTTGGAGCGTGCCTTTGGTGCTTGCGCAGCAACCATTGTGTGAGGTGTGGGTTTTGGTGATGTGTTGACCTTGTTACTCTATCTCTTAGGTATGTGGTTCTGAGTAGAGCACAGTTACTTTGGTGCCCAACTGTGAATGGTCTCACCGAGCCCGATTCCAATCGCCAAGGCTACGAAAAAAATTCGACCTCCGCGGGTTCGAACCGAGGACTTGCTTAATGCAAGCCTGGCGCTTACCCAATTGCGCCACGCGGCTTGCAAGTTTATAAAGTGAGACCCCAAAATCGAGATGAACCTTGGGACAGAATTTGGCAAGCTTGCCAAGAAATTAATGGACGAGAGTTAATAAAAATATCAAGAAACAAAAAGAAACGTATCGAGAAATGCATTCGGACTGACGGCGATCTGGTAAAAAGAGACTATATTTAAAACTAATTTTGATGCTACTATCTAAATAATTTTGTGTTTCTATTCTGTAATTCGAATTATTAAACGAAAATCGGTGTCTAGGGTATTATTTTGATTCTAAACAACTTTTCTTAATAACTTGTAATTATTTGTACTTTCTCAGCAACAGTTAAACGCAATTCAGCCATTATTAAAAACTAATGACGTTTGCAACAATAATAAAATGTTGTTTCTCCATGGCACCATTTGATACCAAATTAAAAGTTTAAATTTGGGACTTGGACAAATTTATGGATAAAAATTAAAAATTCGAATAATTTAACGAAAATCGGTATCTGACGTACTCTTTTAATTCTAAACAACTTTTCTTAACAACTTTTAGCTGTAACTCTAACGCGAGGCAAAATATTAACAATACGACCTATGTTCTTGATCGTAGTAGGCCAGCTTAATAACATCGTTTGCACTCAATGAGATGAATAGATGCCTCTGTGTGAGTCGTACAACTGATAAAAAATTCAAATCGATTCATACAAAAACAAAGAAAATACAGGGGTGCTTCCAAATAAAGTGAAACACACTGTATACAGGGTGAGCACCTTAAAAAATAAAATTTTGTGTATTTGTTATTTAACTTAGTAATAAATACAAGTAATACTTTGTACTTATTGCAGGCTTTATTCTTACCAAAAATGGGATCCAAGAGATACAGAATAAATGTTTTACGATACAAAAAAGAGACACAAATAAGCGCGTTACTAAATATAGCTGCGACGCAGAAATTCAAAGGATCGGTGCTCGGTAGCGCAGATAGAAATAGCCCAGCCCTTTGCTATATCCCACAAAACGTTGGAGCTGAATACGTGGTCCGCCTGCCGTTCGAATTCGACCACCGGTAAGGTTTTTTTTTTATTTGAAAATTTATTTAGTTTATTAGAAACGTGAAAATATTTTTACTCCAATCTTAATTTGATTTTTAACATTATTTACTGTCACAATGTCGACGAGGGAAGTTATGGGTAAAACCTTTTACAGATTCTTAGTATGTACTTGATAAAGCTAAGATGTTCACTATTCTTCATTATACAATATCCATATTAGGAACAATAGAGCGCGACTTGATTCACAATGGATATAGAAAAAATAAACCACTAATTAAAACCGAATAAGATGAGGACGAGAACATGGAAGATAATAAACGGACTACTTTAAGAGCGGTAAAAAATTGAAAACCAAAAGGATCAAGCCAACCACACGAACACCACAAACAGTATAGCCGGTTATAGATGTTAGAAGAAAACTACAAACAGAAAAACACAGATCAATCAACCTAACGTATCAATTAAAAGAATGGGTGTTAATATCTCCCATTCTGTTTATATTATATATTGTGTTATAATACAATAGAAAAAGTATAATTATGTTCAAGTAAGTTATAATAGTTATCACAGTGGATGCACTCCATAGAAATTTGAGCAAATACAGGCTACAGATACTTATGTAAAAAGTACTACATAAAACTTGAATGCACGTTCAAAAATCTATAGTGCATAGGACACCAGAAAGCGCTAATGGGGTATAAACGTCTGTTAAAAATGAACAAAAAACTTAAATAGCACATCCTAAGAGAAAATTTAAGGTTCCACGTAAGAAAGAAATTTAAAGGAAGCAGCATGGAGTGATAGAGCAAACTTTAAATAATATGCAAAAAGAAGGCATTGAGAATATTGAGCATTAAGCTACTTTCTGCCGTCAACTACCAAAGATCCGACAAAGCACCTTGCAATATGGTCTCGAGTGCTCTACGTTTTGTTAACTGTCAGGGTCAATCATACATCAACATTGACAAGGTAGACAAAAACTTCACGTACGAAAGATCGACGATCACCAGTTTTTTTTCTGCAGAAAATGAAAATGAGGAAGCTGAGATCGACGGGGCACATTTTGTAACCCACATTATCGCTAGGTGTTGTAGGAACAAGCATGAAACTACTTATAATATTTGCATGTAAAAACATTATTAGTACAGCTATAGCTTTTGGTTGCTTCTCGATTAGCGCGATATTAATATTGTCATCAGCCGAAGAAAGATAAAAATAAACTATTGCAGGTTTAGAAACTTGCAGACCATATCACCGTGTAAAAGAGGGATGAGGCGTAGGGCAGTAACAATCTTCATCGGGCAACAGGGTACAGTAGCAGTGGTGTATATTACTATTGGGGGCACGACAACACCATCTTGCCTATATTTCCCTCTGATTCCATAAGCTTTCATGCTTCGCTAACTTGCTCTGAACAGCTTTATGGGTGTCGTTGAGAAAGTGATAAATGTAAAGATTTTATTGACCAGGATGATTCTGGTCGGTTTGATGGCAGGTTTCTAACGGTAGGCACTGTTCTAGCCCAATACGAGCTGGTGTTTATCGTAGTATCGTGGAACTGTGTAAACTTCAAGTACACATTTTACCTATATAATTGTGGAGGTGCAGCTTTCAATAGATGAGAGATATATATGCGGTAATGTGATATATATTCGCGGAGGTGTGAAGACATTACCTCCATCTGTCCTCGGCTAGACTTACATCTTGACGATATACAAATATGATACCTCTTCATCTCAACTACCTCATCTTTTGTGACCATGATGAGACCTTCAGTATAAAAAAAATCGTCTTCACAAATTAGCCAATAGTTAGACAGAGGTTATCGATCGAGATATTGTGTTGTCTTCCGTGCATGGCCTTCTGCTTTCATGTAAGGTGGCTAATTCTTTTTTTTTTAAATTTTGCTGCTTGAAGCAGCTTAATAAAGGTTCAAGGGCGTGTTACCTACGTCGCCTACTATAAATGCGCTATAAAGGAAAGATCCCTATTATTTCTGAATGCAGTAGCTTTGAAGATTTATCCTTTCCTTATGGAGTAGAAATGAGAGGTCGGTCAACCCTCTTCTACCTTGAGCACTTGGAATCGAAGTCTTTTGATGGCCGATTTGAGGTGATAAGCCACATATTCCTCAAAGTATATGGGCTTCCTCTCAATGCGTTCGTCTTAGTTTTAATCCTATTAATAACGTCGAACGTGTACGGAATCGCTTAGCTGTTCTTAGCATTCAACTTAGTTTTAAGTATAATATTTAATCTACATATTTATGTACGTTCATGGTCGTAGGTAGTGATTAATGTATACCCAAATATTTGTTAGTTTCCTCTATTTCTATAGTCTCAATAAGATATCTATCTTGCAGCTTGACTACGTGCTGTGTTTGCTTGTTAATACTGTGAAGATCTAATTCATTTGTGTATCTTGGAAGAAAATCGGTGTATACTTTGCTGCGATCTATGTATATCAAATGCGGTACTTTGGATTAGATTTTCCTGTTGCTCTTAACTAAGGGTTAATAAAGTGGATAATTAAGAAATTAGGGAGCCATTTTATCCTTCTGAAGGGCCTTCACTAGCCAGGAATACGACACCTAGTCGAATAGCTTTCGTTAATCTATATTTATATGTCGTATACAAATCTCGCTGTTTGTGGGCTGCTTGTTCAAGTTAATCAGAAGCGCTTGTTACATTTCTTTGTCCATCCCTTATTATTATTATCATTACATTTTATTTCTTACAAAATCTTTAATTCGTAATCAATAAACAGAGCGGGTGCGTACTTAGTTTTCATTATTATCTTATAGTATCACACATATTGAAAACAATACCCGCGTGGTTATAAATTGGCTGCATTCGCCCAGGAATAAATTCAATAAGAGGGGCTTCCTATGCGTAAGTAGACACACATATAAGCAAAACCAACTAGTTCTTTTAAAATTAACATATTAGACATTTCCTATAACATATATCTAATTACTGTCAAGTATCATTGATTCTTGCGTAAAAACAAGAACGGATAGATAGCTACTGTACAAAAAAATTCACCATAGGGGCGAGGTGCAATTTTAATGCTCTTTGTGGTAGTTAAATAGCACTAGCTCAGAGCGATCAAAGGCTTAAAGCGATTTGTCACCCACAGAGAAGCGATGCTTCTTTACGCGAAATGAAAAACTGCGTTAAAGAAGGCACAAAATGTATTAATAGATTACTTTAGATCAGTGCTGCTATGGTTTATCTAACTGCCCCACTTTTACATACCAAATCGCATACAGTTGAACCATTTCTTTTATTATCACTGCAGCAATATTCACAATTATTCTCTTAGATAATTGAGGAAGCATCCTTACACGAAAGAGTGCACACAACTGGCCGATTTGTTTTGAAATAATTAAGCAGGAATTATAAATCTTGAACTTTCAAACGCCGACGACGTTCAATTTTTGAAACTTTTGAGTACGCCAACTTCCTAAAAACATAAATCTCGCATCGAAGTCAGAGGCCACCGTAACCCCTAAGCGTTTTCCAGTTGGGTGGGTAGATAAGTTGAACATTCTCCATCCAAACGCTTCTGTAACAAATCCTGAGCCTGTCATTTTAATAGCTTTTGCAATATTAGACGTAATCTTGTGTTAAAGGATCAGAAACGCACTTCATAACCTGATCGAATGAACTATAATGTATAAAGTTAAACTTGGTGTTTTATTTTATTAACATAAAAGCTTTTCGTGCAGTAGCGCTTCTGCTAAAATGCAGTAGCAGAATGATATTAAACTGTTCTGAAAGACTCTTTGGTCTACTAAGTCGTTGAACATTAAATTTTAAGAATTGGTACTATATTAAATGTGAAAACATGTTATTTCCCAAATAGCATCGTAGTGGCAGCAGCTGCTATTGAAGCTTCAAATGAATGGCTATCATGTAATTACCGCTTAATCTATAACTTTGCAGTAATAAGAACTCCATTTTATCCCTAGCTAGTGGCAAGCAAGTGATTTTCACCGCTGTCTGTCACTTTCTAGCTTTACAACTTTTTAGTGTGGTCCAAAGTGTTTAGAACGTTATATTTACTCAGGGAAACAAATTTAAAGTTTTCAGAACTTGATCATCAATAAGGATGTTGCGGTTTCCAAACTGTATCACTAAAAGTGACTTAAAAGTGGCGACGACTTTAAAGTGGTTTTGATAGTATCAGCCACGATTTGGGAACTTCTACTAAACCTTCCCAGTTGAAGAACTTGGTGGTCGCCAGGTTCTTGCTACGTACAGAAGTGATTTTTACCATTCTCATGCAATTATAGCTACTACACGGTTTCTATAGACACTATGAGTGACTGTCTCTGAGTAGTGTCTTGCTTACTGCATCTCTCTCATCACATAAGGAAAACTCTGACCAAGTGGCGCTAGAATCACTGGATGCCTTGCATCTAACCCAGTTTCGCTTTGGGATTGGGTCAGATGACCTGGCCAGTATAATGTGCTGTTATGCTCTCACCGATGAAGTACTGCAGTAAAATATATACCCTGCTTTTCAAGCTTTGTCGCAACCACTTTAAAATAATGCCTTGGAGTATTGCAATTTTAAGGTTATATCAATTTACAAGGCGTGAGCAGAACGAGGCGTGGAGGATACGACAGATATAAGACAACACTTTGAAGTTGTTAATCAAGGTATCCTGTGCAGTCCTAACTTGCCACTGTACGCGTTTGTAATAGCTTGAAAATTCAGAGGTCCCGCAAGCGTTGTCCCGCCCGCGTTACATTTTTGTAAGACGATGGTGCAACACCATCCCCGGAAAACCGGATGCCCATAGCTGCATTATGCGTTAGCTTTATTTAATAATTTTTATATGTAATTAAAGTTGTGGGTAAAATGGTACCAAGGAAATTTCTTGTTTAGCGCCGAAGGCAGCCAGCGAATAGGATTTAAACATTATTTTAATGAAAAACGCTACGTTTAATATTTAATAAGATTTTAGAGTGCTTATAGACAAACTCAAGTTAGAAATATTTTTTCCAAAGCCTGACCGGCTACATGTCAGTTACCTTGATACTATTAAATGCTCAATTCGCTTGTAAGCCGAAATTTCAACAATTTGCCTTTACGCTTTTACTACCAAAGGTTTCTTTCTTTGAATCGGCGAGCCTGTTTTAATTTTCATGCGTTCAAAACTGATACTACTATATGTAACTGTATCCAAACAGTGCAACTGTTAACGCTTTATTTTCAGCGGCTGCTACTGGTATATTATGTTTTATTTGACCCAATTGATACCTGCTTGTTTTTTAGAGTATAGGTTAGTGTAAACTAGAAGCCGTACACGGTAAGCGAGATTTAGTTGGACTGTTAGACTGTTAGAGTTAGAAAAATTGCATTGATGGTGGAGTGAGACATGATACTATAGTATAAATAATGTTGGAACAAAGATAAAGCGACGTAGCAGAAAAAAATCAGATAGTAAGTTAAGTGTAGGAGGCGGCCACGTTCTCTCTACGCAGTTGCCACATGCTGAAAACGTGGCTGAATAAGTTCCAGAAACGTCGTGGAAACGTGGTAGCTACCGAAAAAGCGTTCCCCATTTTGGTGAGAGCCACGTACTACAAAAGTTCCTAGCACGTGGCAGCTACGAGTGAAAACCTACGGTAGTGGTCTCTAAATACCATCCATTAAAAATGGTCCTTGGGTTAGCATACTTATTAAGAATATATTTATTTAAGAAATTATAACGTGCTACGCAAATTAATGGAAGAATCCGGTACAGATGTACACTTCAATGTATGTATATTTTTTTGTTTAGGGTCGTTAAAGCGTAACTTCTCACAGATAAGTTCAATATTTTTTATCGCTTAATTATAGCAAATACTCTAAAAGTTATACTGATTTTAACAGACGAGAAGTAGTTACTGAAATTGATTGTTCTTGTAATTGATATTTGTAACTTCACGATATTCTACCAGCAACGGGATGGTGTATGGCAAAAGGTTACTTGCGTCAAGTGGTTTTTGAATGTTCTTCCACCTCCTTAAAAAAATGCTGAAATTTTTCACAAGGAAATGCAGATTTATTAAATTTAATATTTAAGTGTAATGGTACACAGTGTGTTATATCTGCACCGAAAAGATTCAGAATTAAATTTTACTGATCAAAAAACTCTCAAAATGTTTCATTTTAAAGTATTTTCTAAATAATTCTCATAACTTAAAAAGCCAATTCTTCTTGATTATATGAAAAAATTCGTATGAGCTAAAGTAATTTTTTAAGATATAATGTACTACCTCCTGATCTTTGTATATTATTTCCAACATCTTATTTAACAAAGAAGAATTAACATTTTTTGGCTCATATACGTTATTATTTATTTACTTTTTATTTGTGTGAAAAAACTTTAGTTCCTAATAAACGTCATATAAGAAGTCATATATTACAATAGGGTACTCACGTTAAAGTGACTATAATAAACATTTTTTGAAAGAGAACAACTGACGCGTATTGTACTTTAGCAAAATACGACACTGTGGATCAAAGTAATATAATAACATAATAACATACCGAATCTCAGAATAAGCATAAATCAAGAATTAAGAATAAAGTTCTTAAAAAAACAAATTTTCAATGTCGTTTCTTTCAAACCAAGGAGGTAGAGGACCTTTATAAATCGCATCTGTAGCTTACTTATCTATATTACTAAAAATTAGAATTTTTGTAACCATAATCATCTAATCATTGTAGGGGACAAAAAAATTTTCAGGAAATATACTCCTGGCTTGCTAAGTAACACACAAAAAAAGTGACAATGGCAACCACGAACTCCTGAATAGCAAGTGAAACAACAGTCATAACAAATGTAGTACATATAACCAAGTTTTAATCAATGTCAAATTGTACCTCTTAAATATTCTATTCTATATTTGCTTTATTTCATATTTTTGAATATGAAATATTTTCGTTTATTTTAATAGACCCAAATTTACAATTGAGAGTAATTTATACAAAATTCCTCAAGTGTTATTACCGATTTGAAATGAGAAATCTTACAAAGTAGCTCCATGCTTTATGTAATTGGCACAAAATGGAATATGATTACTACATATAATTATACCGGAATTTTTTACGTTATTACAATAGCACAAAATATTTCATTTAAACAAATTGTGAGAAAAACTGCGTGTGTTCTAAAATTATAGTTGACGAATCTTGGAATCAGAATAATAAAATAAATACATGTTTTCTATAGCACATGTTAAAGTGTGCTTTTATCAACTTTTTCTACAGCCGTGATTTTAAACTGTTTCCAAGGGTCATATGCGGCGTGCTTTATGTTGTCTATAAAACACGCCATTCCATTTAAAGCACGGAGTACTTTAAGAGTTTATAAAACCTTATTTGTGAAGATTAAAAGTACAGTTATTATATCGGACCGATTTGTATGCGGAGCCCCGAGTGCCCGATTGGAGAGGGGCGGAGCCCGATGACCCCCTTGGAGAGGAGCGGAGCCCCGAGGGCACCCTTGGGGAGGGGTGGAGCTCCAAGAGCCCCCTTGGAGAGTGGCCGAGCCCTGACGGCCTCCTTGGAGAGGGGCCGAGCCCCGAGGGCCCGATTGGAGAGGGGTGGAGTTCCAAGAGCCCCCTTGGAGAGGGGCCGAGCCCCGAGGGCCCCCTTGGAGAGGGGCCGAGCCCCGAGGGCCCCCTTGGAGAGGAGCGGAGTCCCGAGGGCCCTTTTGGAGAGGGGTGGAGCCCCGAGGGCCGCTTTGGAGAGGGGCGAAGCCCCGAGGGCATTTAAGCTAACAAACTCTTCGGCTGTAGAAAAAATATTGAAACCAACTCGTGTTTTACAGTTTAAAAATCTCTGTAAAACACTAGTTGCCTTAATAGCTATAAAACAAAAGGTCAAGTTTTACTTTAATAGCAAGGGTAGATAAAGTAGCACTTTAACATCAAGGATAGATAAAGTAATGTAATTTTCCAACTTTTGTTTAAATTAAATATGACAGCATCGTATTATCGTAGCAACCCAATCTAGCTACTGACACTTTGAAATGTGATTGACTGTCATTATTTTCAATTGAAATTGTTAAAGTTCTTGCTATAGAAAAAAATATTGTATTATACACGACGATAAAGTTACATTTTATCCACGAGTGAATCGTTTAACGTCGAGACGAAGTCGAGACGTCAATGATTCAAGAATAAATTACTATTTTAAAACGGAACCTTAATCAATCCACGTTGATTCGTCAAAATGTCAATTTCCGG
The DNA here is from genome assembly GCA_940337035.1 of Agriotes lineatus. Lineage (NCBI taxonomy): Eukaryota > Metazoa > Arthropoda > Insecta > Coleoptera > Elateridae > Agriotes > Agriotes lineatus. The sequence goes on along the minus strand of OW679194.1, from coordinate 164,117,055 downwards.
CCCTGCATAATTTTAACTCAATACTGTGTAGAATCACAATACAATTTGCATCTACAAAGCTAGCAGAACTCAAAAAAGAGTGGCAAATACAATCTAAAAATGATTTAGCTAAAAGCTTCAGTTAAGCTATGAATTATAGTAATTAAAACAAGTGAAACATTCTACTGAAATTTGTTTGAAACGCTTTTCTGTGCTTTAAATTTCTTCATAAATAGACGTAGTTGCACGAAAAACTGCAATTTATAGAAATACACTCTAATGAATTAAGTCATTTGCTGAAGAAGTAATATACTTACTAAAAGTTCCAAAGAAATTTTCCAAGAATTTGTCATTGTACGTAAAATTGTTTGTAGGTTTAGCGCTGCCTGTTAAACTTATTATTAATCTCGGGCTTCTCAGCATTCGCGTTCTAAAGCGACTTTTTGTTCGCTCCTCCAAGTTGGTACCTTTGTAATAATCTTAATTTCTTTAGAAGTTGTAATGAATTGCTGCTATCGAAATGCCGTCCGAAGATGGCGCCTAAATTAAAATGGTCTTTAAAGTACATAATTTTACTACTAGGGAAACAGATATGGACTACCATCTAACAGATGAACTGTCGAAGTAAACATAAAAATAACGTACTTGCTTCTGCATGGACTAAATAGCCAATAGAATTTGCCATATTTGCACCACTATATAGAATAATATGAACTTCCACAATTACAAAACTTTGAATTCGTATACAACGTCAGCTGGAAGGTTTCACTCAAATTTCTAAATTTATTCTGCAACGCAGCGCTTAATATTTCAGGTACCCGTATCTGTACCTAAAGCAGCATATCATCACTTGTTTGAAAACATTATAATATCCGTACAACTTTTGAACTAATTAATTTTAGAATGCTCCTACAGCACGATTTAATCAGTTGAGGGGAAACGCTATTAATAATTTCTCGAATTGTTGCTTTAAGGTAAAAAAAATTAAAAAAACACCATATGTATTTTCCAGTCAAGAATTTGAAATTTCAAACCACAAAGAATATGAAAATATTGATAGGTTGCGCCTCGATTGTCTGTGTACGTATACTATTTACAAATTGAATCTTCGAATTGTATTTATTATCGGTAACCTCTTTTACCTACTGGTGTAGAGGCTGGTGCTTTGTACAACTGCGTGTAGCGGTGCAGTTCTCAACTTGGCCCGGTTTCCGAGTTGCAATGTCGCCTTTTGTGCTTGAGCAGCAACCATTGCGTCAGGTGGGTGTCTTAATGTTGTATTGATCTTGTTATTCTATCTTTTAGGCTTACGGTTATGAGTGGGTTCCGGTTAATTTGATGCCCAAATGCGAATGGTCTCACGGAACCCGATACCCATTGCCAAGGCTGAGCAAAAATTTTTTCCAATGTGAGTTTCGAATCTAGAACTTGTTCACTTGGCTAACTATTTTGCTTCAGAGGAAACCCAAAACGCTCGGCGAACGGCAAAATGCTGATAACGATCAGCGGCGGAAGTGAACTTCCTATTGTCAAATGGCAGTTAGAAAAATCTGCTCAGTGGCGCATGTAAGGAACAGGGGATCTACTTGCAATATCCCTTCAAACATCGAAATCGCATTCCCAGGCACCTGCCGTTCGAATTCGACCGCCAGTAATGTTTTTTAATTTGAAAATTGAGGAAATTTGAATTACTAAGTGTTTCCTTTTATTATTATTATTAGTATTATTAGAAGCATTACGAGATTTTAACATCTAGTTTCGTTTGATTTTTAAACTATTAAACACTTCATCCACTGGCGAGGGAAGTTCTGAGTAAAGCCCTTTTCAGATTGTTTTAGTACTAGTAGCCAAGACATTGATAGCTTGTAGATCTTGAAACGATATTTCGTATTTAAAATGTTTGTCGGTTTTATCGGAAAACTGGTCTGGGTAGTGATCATTCAATTTCTGTGTGCTGAAGGTGTTCAGCCTTTGCAAATTTATATGCGAATGTAAGCTAATTTATAGAAATGCTTATTCTAACTGGAAAAACTAATTAGGTACAATGAGCATACGCTACGTCGCCTGAGAACAGCATAACGTATGAAAAGTTTGACAATGGAAGGTCATGACACCAGAGAATTTTCAGAAAGTGTTGGTGTAAATACAACTTCTGTCACTCGGAAATTTCTATAATTTTGGACTATTAAAGAAGTTACACAGTCGCCACTTTAAGACACTGAAGTGCAGACAGAAGTGCGAGAATTCTTCAAGCATCAGACATCTGAATTTTCTTAACTGGCTGTCAGTCGCTTGGTGACATATTGTGTAATAGTTATTTACTATACAAGTGGGATAACAGCATCATTAATATACGTGTGTGTAAGTTACAAACGAGTGCGTAGCACGAGTTATGTAAGCACACAAGTATATTAATGATGCATTATCACACATGTATTGTACAAAATTTTATCTACGACTGCCTAAAATTGAGAAAAGTGCATTAAGAGAAATGTCAGATCTGTCATTTTTAAAAATAGTTTAGTAGGCAAATGCCATTATGTCATTCATTTGACACTATTTCAATTACGTAATGAAGTCATTACACAACTCAGTTGCGTAATGAAACCATTACATAACTGAGTGGTGTAATGAGGTTCATTACCTAACTGAAGTAGTGTCAAATGAGTGACGTAATGCGTTACTTATCCCACTGGAGTAGATAAAGCACGTTTACGCACTTGACGAATTTTATAATTATCTTCTTAAATATAATTTAAAAAGTTTGAGTTTTTATTGAACATGTCCCGTAATTGAAACACGACAGATACAAAGCTACTGCATGGACAACCGCAGTAAATGTGTCGATGAAGTGAGACCGATGCCAAGCTCGAATTTTTTTTTAAACGTTGTGTCCCGTTGTCTTATTCCTTCGAAAGTTGACACACTACCGGTATTCCTGTAACACAATGGAGCAGTTCTGAATGTTAAAATTGATTAACGGATATCAATAACTAACTGAATGAAAATATATGTAACTGGAAGATCTCGTACCCTAAAAACCAAGAATTCCCATTATCATCCAAAAAAACATTATGGCAGATACGCATGAAAGGGGATATAAACAGGAAGAAAAAATACAAAAATCGTAACACGGAACGTGAGAGGATAAGATATAGAAGAAAACAACTACAATTATTGAATGAAGCACGAAAAGCACGTTTACATATACTTCTTAGCAATTATTGAACCGACAAAAGAGAACAACGAACAGCCATTGAGAAAATAAAAAACACACATACTGATTTCAAGTCGTGTATAAGAAAATTAAAGAGCTAAAGTCGTAGTTGTCTGCCTAATAAGAAAAGAGCTACAAGAAGAAGTTAATAGATGAAAGTTTGTATCAGAGGGTCTATTAAAAGTCGAGATATATATAGAAAATGATGCAACACCTAATCTAGCAGTAAATTATTCTCCAAATCAAGTTGAAGCGGAAGATGAGAAAAGTAAATATTACGAAATATTACACGAAGCGATAGAGGGGTGATTTTACCTTAAGATTGGGAATTAATCATAAACAATATAACGACGCCATAGAAGCATTTGCGAGGATAAATAAAACAATAATATAATAAGACTGCTTGAATGTTGCTCAAACAGTGATTTAGTGATAACTAACCCTTTCTTCGAATATGAAAGAATACATACAATAACAACAATGTAACCAAGTGGAAACTAAAACTCCATAGTCGACTACATAAAAGTGCTAAAACCTGAAAGTTAGAAGAGGGCATCAGATAGACAGCAATCATACATGGTAATAATAGAGATGCGATGGAAAAACAAAAACAATACCCAGAGATTGGAGAAGAGAGGTAAATAATTAGTACATACAGTATAATTTGCGAGAAGAAGAAGCGTGGAAGAAATACACTAGTTGGGGATAAAACTAAACGGTTGAAAATAAAAGAGTGCATCGAGAATGGAGAAATGAAGATTTGCAGAAGTGCAAGAAATGCATGACAATCAGTCAGCATTTCTTGACTAACTTAGTGAATAAACTGCACATACGCTGAATTGCTGTTATAAGCATTAACGTTTGTTATGAAATGTTACCACGCTCCACCCTGAACACTATGTAAATGACGATTTAATAAGGGCTATTGAGAGTATGTATACCAACTGCCGTAACTGTGTTAGATCTTATAGACAATTTAAAAATTGAGCTTGGGGTGATACACGGTAAAGTATTAAGCCCATATCTGTTTCTGATAGTTACTACTAAAGGATGTTATAAAATAATGTAAACGGCAAATCGGCCGAAACAGATGGAAATATAGAAGGATGCGACCAGTCGCCACGAATTTGTTGATAGACAATTTGTTGAAACCAAGTCAGAAGGAGACCTACAGCGAAACCTGAAAATATTAAATACGTTATTAAAACAGTATGTAAATAAACGCCCAGAAAACAAAAACCATGTTAATATTCATCCCCAAGAACTGAATATACCATTTAAATCGATGCAAATAGAACAAGTAACTAGTTTCAAGCATCTGGAAGTAGTAATAAAGGTGGGGGAAATGGATCATTAACATATGGTTTTGAGTCAGCAGAAATTATTTTTTTTAGATTTCTCGCAAGAAAGAGGAGAATATATAAAGTAAGAAATCGAAAAATCTCTGAACTAAGCCCTCGAAGTTCCATAAAGGACTAACTTTCGAACGTTTTCTATTTCTGTCCAGGTTTTTTGGACTAGAGTAGAAGAAAAAGTAAGGACACCTTTTATTTAGCTTAGTATCAAAAAGAATGAGTTTTGTAGTATGATTTTCCTCCAATGTAAATAAAAATACACAAGCGTTATCTTGTTGGCTATATTTTTGTGTAGGAGAGTAGATGATATATTTACGCATGTATTTATTTGTTTAATTTATTACCTCTTATAAACTATATGCTGGATTTACCCTGCGTGTATCATGCAAACAGAAATAACTTTATAATGGCATTAATAAACCGGGCAACCTTTATTTCATCTACAATTCACACGTAATTCCGCCTCTTTTACAACAGTCTGGAGCTTAAAACGGTAGCGCATTGGTTTAGGAAATATTATTAATAGCAGAATGATGAGGGTTACGGACTAACTTCCAACATCACGAAAGCAAACTCTGCACCGACACTGTAGAATGTGCTAGGCGTACTTAATTAAAGAGTGGATATTTTAATTACTCCTGTACTCCATCTAACAGAAATCGTTAGATAAAATTTGCATAGCCTTCCGTACCGTAGCTTAAAGAGGGGTTTATTGTTTATTTTGTCCAAGATTCAGAGAATTTTTGGTTGCTTATTTTTCTATCGACGTTGTGTTGCTGCAAGTCTTGTAATTCTATGTAATTATTTTTCTAATCATTACAATGTCATTGCAACTAACATTTCTTCGGGCAGGGGAAATTTGGTTTAAATACTGGGTTGGTATTGTCTGGACTGATATTTAGCCCAAACTTCTGGTAATCAGCTCTTCAATTTCTGCTATTAGGTGTATTATATATGAGTTAAAATGTTCCAGCCTAATTTAATGTACAATTTTAGAAAAAAGAATTTTGCAGTTAATCTGTGATATACGATATACATAGTGTATTTCATGATTATTTTGGATATTTGCTGATATATGATTTTACTTTCGACTCGACCGTTATTATACATTTACAGTTTTTTTGGAGCCGCTCAATCTATGGCGACCGACCCAAAATTACTTGTAAGGTCTTGTGAAATTACCTAACTTTTGTAAAGACAGCCACTGCGTTGGCGTTAAATGAGAATACACGTCACGTCGAATAAATGTAAACATATTAACTCTAGAATTACATAATTACATAATCAAGGATTGTTTTTGAGCTAGTTTATGTGGAATATTAATTAATATCTACAAAAACTTTGTATCCGCGTTACTAGTAATATACATTATATACATCTGACAGCGTAGTTACTGTCAGATTAGTATAATGTGTGGCACACTCGATTGCCCAGGCTGAGGTCGCGAGTTGGAATGTCTGTCCGGGCAGGATTTTTTTAAAGTTATCGAAAAATGCGAATGAAGATGTTCGCTTCTTTTCACTTTAAAATCTGAAATGACACATTTTTGGCGCTCTTTGCCCCATTGGCGAACAATATTCATAATCGCCGACTCGACTGTAAGCCGATTTCCTTCGTTTAGGTTTTGCAATAATTGGTTTGCGAATTTCCTTTAGCCGAATGTATCGCACATATGGCTCGATTTAGTACAGAACATAATATATTAACGGCTTTATTACACCGAAAACACCGTTTCAACAAATTACGAAGACTAATAATCTGTGTTAAGGATCGGGCATCCCAAAGAGCCCATGCCGGTCCATAACAGCCCTGTGCCGAAGTATCGATAAGGAGTTTGCATCTTCTTTTAATATTATTGTTTACAGTTAAGTGATGCAAAGTTATTTCATTCATTTAATAGTTAAAATCTTACTAGGTATTAAACTTAAGCAAAGAGTTTTTAGAGCAATATTTTTAGTACAAAAAAGCTACTCTCTATATTTTTAGTATTTTAACTTTTTACCAAATTAAGTCAGTTGTTTATCCAATAATGCTGCAGTTGGTAATAAATGAAACCAATCTAGTCTCCATATAAAGCTCCAATATAATTTTAATGACAAATGACAAACAAGCAGTACTCAATTACAGCGCTATAATTAACAACAGAAACAATGTTATATTTATGGAAATGCACAATATAGGTAAACATTTTGAAATTCTGCTTCAACACATTAACAAATAATAGATCTCCCAGTATGCCATTCATGAAGTTGGAAACCAATAAAAATGCGTAATTTTTCCGAGTTTCAGGTATTTCAGTAACTAGAACGATATCAATTATACAAACTTTGTATAATCGCAGTTATTAAAATCACATAGCATTCATTAAAAAAATGTGGCAGATATACTAAATCAATATTAAAACCATTTAAATGAATTAAAAATTTGACAAGTAAACACAAAATTATTACATTTATGAATTTTCTTTTTCACTTTTATATACGTATAATCGGTTATTTTCAATCGTCTAGTTGTATAATATATGGTAATGCAAGCAAGACGATTAGAATTGCTGTAGTAACTCTAAATCAGTAATAGGTTATATTATCACTCGAAAAAGGTCAAATTTAAAAACAACAGACTTCGTAAAAAGAGGCGCAACTTGGGGATCGGACCAGTTTTTGGTAACTACTGAACGGAAGTCACCACAGACACGTTTGACGATATTACAACTGAAGAGGTGATGCGGGCTGACAAAACAATGAAAAGCAATAAATTTTATCGTCCTGGAGGCCTTTCTATTGAGCTAATAAAATGTGCTCCTACAATAGTAATATAAATATTAAGTGTAACTAATATTCAATAAATGTATCAGAGAGGATGAAGTCCCAACCGAATGTAGTGTTGCATACATTACTTATATCTATAAAAAGGGCAACAAGACGGAGGGATTAGTGTAATAGCTTCAGTAGGAAGGCTGTAAGGTCGAATCTTAAAACACAAACTTGAGCGAGAAAGAGAAGAACTAGAAATTCAAAGTGGTTTTCGCCCAGGCAGATCATGTACAGATAACGTGTTTTGTATAAAACAATTAATGGAAAAAAAATAGCGTGTGGACGAAAATTCATATGGTGTTTGTGGACCTTAAAAAAGCATGCAATAGTGTGCAGTTAAACAAATTATGGGAAGTTTTGAAAGTAAGCGAGATAAAAAAACAGTGATAAATGCAATAAAAAGATTCTACGAAGGGAGTGCCAGCTGTATAAAGGTAGTAACTACCATATCTGACGAATTTATTGTAAATAAAGGACTAAGGCAAGGGTGCTCAATATCTCAGACATTATTTAAAATATAACTAAATGCGACACTTAAAATGTGGATATGGAAATGCAGCAGAATGGGAGTTCAAATTGGAAACAGAAATATATATATATAGTTTGCTCTTTGCCGATAACCAGTTGGTGCAAGCTGAAGATGTAGACGACATCACCTACATGCTCAGAAAACTCATCTAATAACATACCAAGTGGGGGCTTGAAGTTAATCTTGTCAAAACTAAATATGTCATTCGGAGCTCAAGAACAAGACATTGTCACAAAAAAGCACGGATCAGCACAGTCGACCAATATAAATACCTACGGGTCACAATAACATCAGATGGTAAAGATGAAAAAGACATTCTAGCTAAAAGCGGACAAGGAAGAAGAATAACTCAAGAACTAGATTCTATTTTGTGGAGTAGAAGGATCTTAAAAAAACAAAAAAGATTATTTTTAGGACGCTGACTGAAAGCTGTGTCACTTACGGCTCTGAACTGTGGGTAACAAATAAAAGATTAGCAAACAGAATAACAGCAACTGAGATGAATACTGGCGGAGATGCTGTGGAGTAAAAGGTTAAATCATGTGAGAAATACAGAAATTGCAGATAGAATGGAAATTAAGGGGACACTCACGGATGCAACAGACACAAAAAACTGCTCTGGTACGGACAGCTAAGAAAAATGGAAGAACAAAGATTACCTCTGCAAGTATGGCAATGCATCCCAACAGAAAGTAGACTAAGAGGAAGGCCACGAAATACTCGCAGATGGATGGATGAAATAAGAAAGGCAATGAAAACAAGACAGTTGGAAGAAGAAGAATGGCATGATAGAAAAAGATGGCGACTAGAATGCGAGAAATGGCCAGACGGGCTGTAGAAACCTCGCTTATATGCTATATAACTCTACAGTATAACACATGTAGCAGTAGAGGGTATGATTGCCAATTTGGGTAATATCTATTCTTGAAAATAGAATAGTTCTACATTAGACCTAGTAATATAGAGACTGTCACCACATAAAATAAGGAAAATAACCTGATACCGCCTAACCGAGATTATATGTATTACGCACAGTGGACAGTGCTGTTAATATGAACATACCAGAAAATACTAGACTTTTATTTATTTTATTTATTTATTTAATTTGCACTCAGCCAACAGCCGTTAGGCCAATTATAGGCGTCGCTGTGCAGTTATGAGGACTTCCAACCCCACTAACGACTGTCATGATGTTGTATGACCGCCGGGACCAACTTTTTTCCGTGGCAGCCGTACCACGAGGCGCCGAAAGATGCAGCCGTGGAACTCCCATCCAAGTTCTGACCAGAGACAGCGTTGCTTAACTCTGCTGATCGAACGTGGACGCTTGTTCAAGCTACACCACTCGGGACCCCTTAATTAATTAATTGTTTATTTTGTCTGACAAGTGATACCGCTGAAGAACAACTTGACAATTTCTATGTATATCGAAGATGCTATAGCAAGTAAAGATATAGTTACAATATTCAGTAATTTTAATGCCATTAACTGCTCAATCAACAGGTAAACGCATAATTCAGTTCTGCATAGATCGCAATGTAACAATTGCTAATATAATTTATGGCACACATGGCAGTTATCAAACGGACAATATCGAAACCACATTGACTACTTTAATAAGAACACGCTAGAAAACATCGATTAAAGATGCCAAAACTTGTTGCGCAGCTGATCCCATCAGTGACCATCAGACCTTAGCCGCCAAATTCATCCAAAATGTAAAAGTGTATTGAAATATGACACATAATAAACTAGTAATCAATAATTTCACAGCTTTTGTTTATGAACTCCAATAAATACTCTCAACAACTAATGACAATGTTCATCCAAATACGCTTTGAATTGCAGCCAACGACATTGTGAATAGCACCATTGCAGAAACATAGGGTCATGTGTCATAACTCATAAACCTGGAACAAAACGTAAACCTTGGATCAACGGTTAAACTGTACACAGGGTGATTCAGGAAGAATCTGCCAAACTTTAACAGTATGTTTCTCCAACGATTTTAAACAAAAAGAGGTATATGAACATAGGACCGATTCGAAAGAATAAAGAAGTTCTAGCCTACTAAAGAAAAATTCATGGATGTAGAAAATAACCGCTTTGACTTAAAACATAATAATTGTAGTGAGATAACTTTATTAAAACTACATTAACTGTTCAAAATGGCCACCTTCGTTTTCAATGTACCGTTGAGCTCGTCGCACTAGAGAATTAGTCGAATTTCGCAGTACTTGAGGTCTATCCCGGATGTAAGCGGCAGCATTAAAAATTCGCATTATTAATTATAAACTACACACCTGTGCACACGCGTAAGACTTACTAGGTGACAGATAATTCACGTTGTTTACTAAATAAAAACGCACACAAATTATGCCATAGCCGACTAGATAAACTGCGCGTAGGCGATTTATAACAGCTATGCAATTTCTTTTGCTAGGCTAGAACTTTTTAATTTTTTCGAATCGGCCCTATGTTCATATATCTTTTTTTGTTTAAATCGTTGGAGGAACATACTGCTAAAGTTTGGCAGGTTCCTCCTGAATCACTCTGTATATTATTGAAGACACAAGAAAGCTTAACTCGGCCGGAATAACACAGCAAAAAAAATGCACTTAAAGCAGAATCACACTCTGAACAAGTTAACGCAAAAGATCTTTTCAGAGCGATTTTATCAATAACAGACTTTAGCTTTACTTATCTTGGAAAATTCCTCAAGAAAAATCCGACTTTGCAGAAACCTAGGGCATCAGAGAACAATGGAGGTGGCTCAGAGTTGCCACTTCAAACCCCAATAACTCTACTTGGATTTCTTAATTCGGTTTTGGCAACCGTAAAGTCTTAGTGTCGAATCCTCCTCAAAAATAGAATGTCAATCTCTCGCAGTTGGGATGTTAACAACAAGGCTAACAAAGATCTGAGAAAGTACTTAAAGTACAGAAACACAAACGTCAGCTTATAAAAGTTCAAAAAATGATTTACCTAGTAAAAATCTATAAGAATTGCTATTTTACCGCATTTTTGGCTCTAGACTGATGCCTCAGCTAGGAAATATTTACAAATCAAGACGCACTTTCTTTACTTATATACGCAGGAACTGCTCTGAAATTGTCAGATATTTACGTACAAACAACGTAACAGGATGAAAAATGTATAGCTAAAGGAAACGCCTTACCCCTTATTTTATAATGTTCTAAATTGTGGAAGCCTCAAAATATAAACAATAAAAAATTAAGAAGGGGCGAATCAGTTTGATTTGAAAATGGTAAATTTGATAATGCAGAAAGGATTTCCCAACAAATATGTTAGGCAAAGTGTAGAATGACAGAACAGAAAAAGGAGAGCAATAAAAGAGACAGAAAGGTACTTTGAGAAAAGCAGAAAAACCCAAAACACGCCAACGAAATCGCAATCAAGGTAGAAGATGTGCTAGACCTGGTATTAAATATGATGGACACTCAGATCCATCAGAAAGAAATAAAAAATAATAAACAGCAAATCACAGTAGAACAAGAAGAGTTTAAAAAGGAACTACTGAAATTGAAAAAAGAGAATAACATCCTAAGAATAGAAAATGACAAAATTAAAAAAGGGAATAAAGAAATTAAGGGAGAACTACTGCCCGTTAGAAATAACATAGAATGGGTGGGAAAGGAGAAAATGCAAAAGAATATTATGTGGAAGGAATTAGAAACAGACAAAAACGATTCAAAAGATCTTAAAAATGCGATGACTAATTTCGTAAAAGTGTACTTACACATCAATGGTAAGGTCAAAGCAACAAGCAAAATAGTGGAAGAAGTCTGTTTGATAGAACTAGAAAACTAATGCTAATGCAGAGCAAATCAAAGTTGAAGAACCTGGGACCAGAAGAAACGATTATTGAGAACGACCTAACAAGAAAAGAAAGGGAACAGCAATAGCAAATAAAGTGAAGTGCTCAAAAATGGAGAAAATAGAGGAGTTACATATATAGGATACATGTAGGTTAGTATAGGCTGAGTCAGCGAGTCCAGAGGTCAAAGTACGTGTGAATGGACATTTATTTTTAATTTATTTACAGCGTATTTACAACTACTCAATAACAAAGAGTATCTAGTAAATGATTTGAACGCAGGATGTCTTATATGGGTACCGTCCAATGACAGCTCTCCATTTCGTCACCTAGTCACCCAGGTCTTCTGGCCATTTCTTGTTAAGGCGTCGTGCATGCGGGGGTAGGTGGTAAAGTCCTCGGATTAGGTCATGAGGATGAGTTGAACGTCTGTTCTTGGTTCTAGTAGCGTGAAGATTAATAACTTCTGTTATGAAAGGAATTCCAAGGTCTGCATGAATGGTTTGATTTGTAACATACCATGGAGCATCTAATATCATTCGAAGGGTTTTTGACTGGAAACTCTGGAGTACTTTGGTATGTGAAGGTTTGCTACATCCCCAGAGTTCTATTCCGTAAGTTCAAATGGGCTTTATAATTGTCTTATAAATTAGTATTTTGTTTTCAAGAGAGAGTTTGGACCTACGACCTAGTAACCAGTGCATTGCCCGGACTTTTAAGGTTAGCTGAGTTCGTTTTGCTTGAATATGTTGTCTCCACGTTAGTCTCTGATCCAGGTGGTTTTTGTGGTATTGGAAGATTATTTATGGAGACTTGGGAACAGAGCTGGTGCCGTGTAGTGAAGGTTATTTGCGTGGATTTTTCGGCATTAACTGTGATCTTCCATCGTTCAAGGCAGGGCTGAAGGACGTCCAGGTAATTCTGCAGCTTGCTGGATGCTCTGTGCGGATCAGCATCGGATGTTAGGATTGCCGTATAGTCAGCAAATGTGGCAAACAGGATGTCGTTGTTAGTGGGTATATCAGCAGTATATATGAGGTAATGGAACGGTCCAAGGACACTACCTTGAGGAACACCGGATTTTATAGGATAGTAGTTTGAAGTTGAGGAATTAACCTTAACCTTAACCGTTAAATCAGTGAGGTAGGACTTCAGCAGTAGGTAGATTGTGCTAGGCAGATGTGTTTTCAATTTATATAAGAGACCGGTATGCCAGACCTTGTCGAAGGCTTGCTTCACGTGAACGTCAAGGAAAGCAGAAGCACAAATGTCCTTTTCTTCCAGACGGGCTCTTATTTTGGTGATAATGCGATGACATTGTTGTACTGTAGAATAATGTTGACGAAATCCAAAATAGTGTTGGGGCAGAAGGTTATCATACACATCAAGGTCTTGTATTCGATTTAATAGGAGTCGTTCAAATAGCTTGGACATTATAGGTAATAGGCTGATGGGGTGATACGAGCTGGGTTCTGTGGGTGGTTTACCTGGTTTAGGTATCATAATAATTTGTGCAGCTTCCCATTGTATAGGGTAGTGACATAAGCGCAGGATGCCATTGTAGATAGTCGTTAGTAATACGACAGCGTTTCGGGGTAAATGTTTTAGTAGTTCTCCCACTACTAGGTCATGCCCTGGAGTCTTGAATGGTTTGAGTTTTCGAATTTCTGCTCGGACTTCTGCTGGCGAAACTGGTTTTATGGGGAAGGATAGCTGGCACGGTGCACTGAGGAAACTGGTAATTTAATCATCATTATGTACATCATTGTTAGGCGCGAAAACAGTTTCAAGATGTTCTGCGAGGGCTGCCGCTTTCCCGTTGTCAGATTGCGCCCAAGTTCTATCTGGCTTTCTAATTGGTGATATGGCTGGTACCGGCAGTTTAAATTTTTTGGTTGCGCGCCATAACGATTGATCATCTGGTGTTAAATTTGTGATGTAGGATTCGAAACTGTCATTACGGATTTGTTGTAGTGTTGCGTATAGTTGATGGGATAGCCTGTTGAAAACTCTTTTGTCTAGAGGCTTCCCTGTTCTGTGCCATCTAGCTTGAGCCCTTCTTTTTTCAGTTATGAGATTTCTGACATATAAAGGTAGGTTATCATCTCTTTGCGTAGTCTTAGTATTGAGAGGTGTGGACTTCCATGCAGCATCTTGTATTGGTGTTCTAAGGTATTGTGAATGGACATGTATTAGAAAATGTTTCGGTAAGGAAAGGTTCAATACAAGGAGAATCATTATCTACCACCTTATTTAATATCATATTGGTAAAAGCTAGTGGGATAAAAACAAAAGGGAACAATATAGAGGTAGACGGTGCAAATTATGGTCCATATATGACATAATAATTTTAGAAACGACAAAGAATAATTTTGTTGAAGCAATTAAAAGATAGAAATAGAAGCTAAAAGCGAAGAACAAAAATAAACTGAAAAAAAACTAAATATCAGATAGTGGAAGGGGGCAAAATATAAGTCAATAAAAGAAGATAGAATGTTTGGCGGAAGACAGGGTGCAATACAATTTTGACAGAGTGGAAGCATTCAATTATCTCGGAGTGGCGGTAACAAGTACAAGTGAAGAGAGGATAGAAGTAGAGGAGACAATAGCTGCAGAAAAAATATCTTTAGGATCGTTAAGAAATATGTTCAAATCAAAAAATGTCTCAAAAAACACAGTGATGAGAACGTACTATACAGGTATATGACCGGTAGTTATATATGGAGGTGAAGTATCCAAGTTAAATCAAAGAGAGAAGGAAGCATTAGAAATATGGGAAAGAAGAGTACTGAGGAAGATGTACAGAAGGAAGAAAGTAGAACAGCAATGGATGAGATGGACGAACGAAGAATTCAGGGGGAGCCCCCATGCATAACAAATATAGTGAGGGCACCGAGAATACGCTGGTTTGGACATGTAGCAAGGATGACAAAGAGTAGACCTACAAAACGAGTGCTAGCAAGGGTCAATACAGGAAGAACAAAAAGAGAAAGACCACGGACGAAATAGACTGAGGCAGTAGAAAAATATCTACAGAGCTGGGAATAACAGATTTGAAGCGGTTAACGGGCAACACGAAGGAATGGAGAAAAAATGCAGAATTTATGTTCGAACCAATCTGTTTAGATGATCTACTTTACACAATATTATATGCCTGCTGTTGGAAGTTGGAAATTTAGAAATCATAAATCGAACCTCTGAGCCAGGTATTTTTCATAAGTATGTGAAATAACGGCAATAGTTACAATTGAAAAACAAAAAACCACAGAAATTGTTTCGTATTAATAATATAGAATAGCTGGGTAAACGGTTTAACCACAAAAATATTTTCTAAATCCCTACCCACCTGAATCAGTAATGATAATTTAACACTATTTAGAAAATATTTTTTGTGGTCAAACCAGTTACCCAACTAAAATCTTGTAAAAGAGGAAATAGCTTCTAAAGTAAAGTTACTATTCATAAAAAAAAATTTGTAGTGATTATACGGGGGGTTAAAAAATTTATGAACTAAGCGACTTTGTCTAGGTGTAGGTAAGTTGAGTTAAATCATCATATTTTGGGACAAAGAACTTGTGATTTTCCGTTGTACACGTATTTTCCGGACACCCGTATATGTGGATAGAACAGCTTTGAACAGATATTTCCCTTGCAATATGACACAGCAATTTCGCAATTTCATCGGTCGACATTTTAAGCTAACGTTTAGTGAGCGGCTTTTGGTGAATGACAATTTTAAGACGAATTCTTTGTCCCTAAGACCCCATCCATTAATGAATGCATTTTTATTTCAGCTGTTGAAAGCTTTATAATGGGGATGCCTTTCTGTGGCATTGTTTATAGTACTTAGTTAAAGTATTAGTGGAGTTAATTATATTGCGTAGCCATGTAGCCCATATTTTGCAAGGACTTAAATGCCTAATTTATCACTATTATATAAATACTGCCCATAATGGTTATTACTACATTGATACGTATAATAGGTTTTCCCAAATGAAGCAAATCAAATTTCCTTTTAACGGCAAAGCTGTGAGCGAAATATATTGCTGTCGATTAAAAAATATTACCGCGCTAGCGCCAGGAAATGGATCGTTTGTTCGTAAGTGCACGACAGACGACGCAGTAAATAGTTTAAACGGTTTATATGTCATTACTCACATCTACAGAGCGAAATACATACCAGGCCAGTGAGCAATGCATTTTCCAATATATCGGACGACATATTTCTCCGGGGAAAAATAAATTACACCTTTATTTAATCGGAAAGTCGAGTATGTCAATATTAGATTTTCACTGAATTTATACGGGGGTAAATCCTTCTCCATGTATTATAATTTTGGAGAATATAACGTCTTTCAAATTACTTAGCACAGCAGGACATTAGGCTTTTAAGCAAATAATGTCTGTTTGGTTTTGGACTTTTAATTAGAAGTAAACGTTCAAGAAAACAGGCCTTAAAGGGGGAAGTAATTGCATTTGTTAAACTCGGAAGTGCTGATAATAGAAACTTGCAATGATCCCTCGTTAACAATATTTGAAAGTAAGTAGAACCAGTTAATATAAATATTTATTGGAGTAGTTCGAGAGTCTGTATAATTCCATTATTTCATATAACTTTTTAATGAGAAGGGTCTGCAAGCATTTTATTTTACGTAGTAAAGTGGAGATTACCATTCCGTGCTCTCGTACCAAAGTGTACATATACAGCCTACATTCCCATTAGCATTTAGATTTCCAGCTTATTAACAAATCATCTTTCTGCCACCACAGAAGGCAGAATTGTAATTAAGGGTTTCATGAGAAATTTCCTTTGCCCACTGTACAAGATGAATAAACATTCACTCCCTAGTGTGTAAAAACATGTTTACTATAGCGCATCATACTCGCAACATATGAAAAGTTCGATATTTATTTTTTGCCGTAGAAGTCACTCCTAAAATTAGTTAGAACTAGATTTCAATTACATTGTATATTTGCCCATGTACCTAACTGATTTTTAATTTCTAATTATATATTCTTTTTTATTTACTATTACTTACTAGTAGATAAATCTAACAATCCTACACTGAACGGAATTTATGCAGGGAAACCGATTTGAATTCTGCAATCCTACCAAAAATAAAATAGCTCTTATACAAACATTAAGAAACCTTCTTAAGGAATATACCAATTCAGCTATTTAGATCTGTATTTGTTTTGAAAACTGTTGACCTCATTCTTTTAACTAATAGTGGCTTTGCTACTAACTTCGTTTTACTCGTATAACTAAGTTACCGTAGTTGTAAAAAACTATGATTTAACTAGCATAGTTTGTTCTGGAGAGCATTTTTGCATGTAGCTTCAATAATTTGTGATAACGTAAAACCAATTTCTGATAATGAAGTTTTAGAACGCTAGTTCGAATATTTTTTAACTAAACCTCGTATAACGGACAAAGAAGGAAAATTTATGAGCATCTTGAAATTCATATTATTTAATAATACATAATAATACATAAGGGTAACGGGTAGATACTTATTTACTATACCGGTAGGGGACAGATCTACTTCATAGAAGCGACCCCGCCCACGCGAGTCTATATTCCGTCTCACTCCCATTATCGTAGAGGGAAGCATGTACTGACCATGTCACATTTAATGCGTACCCATGTCCCTTCCAAATCGCCAACCCGTTTGGCCAGTGCAAGTTACGGCCAAAAACCTCCTGAACCGTAACTAATCATGTCGAATTTTAAAACAAATAGAAAAACGACCCCATGCAGCCGAAGGAACTCCCTTTTTCTGTACTTGATATCACAGTTTTGCTGACCAGCCTTCTATTTTACTCTGGATAACTAACCTTTCCAGATTATCATCTTGCCGTAAGGAAAATTGTCAAATAATACTTGGGATAAGAAAGTACCTATATAATTTTAGAAAGATGTTAACGTTCCCGAATTTCTGGAAGTATGGACTCATTAGTCTTCCTGGCAGTCCAAGAAACACTAAGCAAGCTTCTCCAGCACTATATTTCCATAGTGTCAATTATTTTCTGATCTTGGGCCATGCAGTACTGTAGAACAAACTAGCGATTCCTTGACACTGTAGTTACTAATTTCCTTATGAAACCTTCTAAGCTCATGAGCTGTGTGATGATGATCTATAAAACATACATCTAACGGTTTAGTAATCTGTCGGAATTCTTCTATGATCTGACCCATTTCCCATGCCCTTAAAAAACCCCATTTGTTAAGGTGGAATATGCCAGGACAAACTAATACTTTAACTGTTCGTTGATGATAATAAGCATAATTTTACTGGCATGCGACAGTAAAACTATAATCCCTTGTTCTTACATTTCAATTTGGGCCCCCTTTTATATAGCGGCATAAGTATGAAGTATAATACACCCGATCTCTTGGCAGATTTTATGGAAAACGCCGGCCAAGTTTCAGTCATTTCTTGATATACCATGGATGTCTTGTGGCCGATCAAGTTTTATTTTTTATTTTATTTTTATTCCGCACTCCGCCAACAGCCGTTAGGCCAATTATAGGCGCCATTGTACATTTTATGGGGACTTCCAACCCCACTAACGATTGTCATGATGTTATTATGATCAACCGGGACCAACTTTTTTTCGTGGCAGCCGTACCACGAGGTGCCGGGAGAAGCAGCCGTGGAACTCCCATCCACGTTCTGGCCAGAGAGAGCGTTGCTTAACTCTGCTGATCGAACGTGGACGCTTGTTCAAACTACACCACCCGGGACCATCTTTATCTTTACTTCCCTCGTCTGAAAGGCGAAGGAAGTATTGTAATCACGAAAAAATCACCTTCCGAGATTTCTTCAGATCTTCACGTCCCTAGGGTCCTTAGATGACGAAAAACAGGTTTTCTCAATTCCGTCTGTCTGTCTGTAGCGCGTTACTGAATATAGCTACGACGTAGAAATTCGAGAGGTCGGTCCACCGTGACGCAGGTAGAAATTGTCCAGTCACTTACGATATCCCACTAAACGTTGGGACTGCATACGCGGTCCGCCTGCCGTTCGAATTCGACCACCGGTAACGTCTATTTTTATTTGAAAATTTATTTAATTTATTAGAAACGTGAAAATATTTTTAACTTAATTTGATTTTTAAAATTATTTTGTGTCACAATGTTGACGAGGGTAAAGCATTTTACAGATTTTTTAATGTTATATCCCATTTCGTCTTATGTATGGAGAATTCTTGTATATCTTGTTGCATATCTTCTGTTGGTTTGACGTCTCTAAAAAGTTCTTCCCTGTAATATCTCATGCAGCTCGTCCGAGCATGACGTAACGTGCATATGTAGCAATTACAGAAATTATTTAAAATTGTGTTTGCATCTATCCCATGGTTAGTAGAAGATCATTATGTGCATTTGTTGTAGATGTAGATCAAATCCCTCTCCGGTATTTTATAAATTTGTTAATTGATTTAATTTGCATAAGCAACTGTTAAAATATTGTTCTCTTTTTTCCTTTGATTTTTAGGCCGCAAGCCGCATAAATGCTAAATCCCAAACCTTGAAATAGACGGGAAACGCATATTTGGGCGAGGCATCGACGTATATCGTAAGAAATATTGCACATAAATATATACATCCTGCGTATAAGTCTAAAAATTAATAAAGAAATTTTTAGTGAAAGAATTATCTGCATTGATTTATTGATGTAAAAAATATAATTAATTTTCTTAGCATATGCCCGGCGTGAAGGTTAAGCCATCTGAAACCCAACTATACAGGACTGGATAGAGTAGCAAGAAATTGGTCTGTGAATTTGTTCGCAGTCGCAAGCGCCGCGGTTCAAATCCTTCCGGCAACGGATTTTTTTTATTTGAAAATTTGTTTAATTTATGAGAAACGTGGAAATATTTTTGTCTAGTACATGTGCATTGTGAAACGTCGATTAATCCTTCTAACAAGTTTATAAAAATCTTTTCTTCATGCACGTGCAAAATCTTCAAGCAGGTTTAATACATTTAATTCTACTTATTTACAGTAATAACGAATTGTAGAACAACAAAACACAGAAGTGCTCATTGAGAGTTTATTAAAATAAATAGAAGAATTGTGTATAGATTTTATGAAGAGTCTTTCATATTCTGTAAGCATGGAATATAACTTCTCCTAGTGCAATTATTGTTATTGAGACTATTAAATGTTCCATTGCGAATTTGTATTCAAGATAGAGACCTCTCGTCTTTCGCTTTGGGTGGAGTTTTAGCAGACAGCGTTGTGAAAGCATGTTGGTGTAAATAATTTTTGTGGCCTTTTAGAAGATCACCACGAGCTGGAAGGGTTTTATTTCTGTGTTGAACTGAGGTTGAGTCTCGGGAGAAGCTATTCCGTTTAGTTTGTACCGGTTGAGGGAATTTTAAGGCGTCACACCACATGACACCACATGCAGCGTGAACGATAAGAACTTAAAGCGTTTATATTCCTAGTGGATTTATCATCTAATTATACTTTTCGTTAGTCTTATGGCGAAGTTGTGAAACCGCGAATCTGGAACCCTAGCTCGGATAGCTGCTGTTGGGAATTTTTAGGGGAAGTATTGAAGGCATCTTGGCAACCCTTTGTTGGAATTAACCCTTTGCCCAACGTCCAGGTCAGCTTTGGTAAAGGATATTTTGATAGAGCATTTGTTTCGGGCTTTATCGTCGCATCTTCAAAGTTGGTGGTTACGCTGCTCTTTGTGAAAGCCACGCAGGTATTCTTGGTTGTTGAACCGGCTTTGCTAAACGTTAATTTCCGTATGTGTACAATGCTCGATGCAATGAATTGCAGCACAATCGTGCACTTGTCTGTAGCAATTTCATTATCTATTGTTCAAGTCTATTCATTTAAAATTTTGATATACCTGTTGTATCTACCTGGACTTCACCCTTTTACGTATTTAAACGATTACGAAGTTTTACGAAAATTGAAATTGCTAAGGTAGTAAAACAAAACTCTTACATGCTTGCCCAAAGCAATTGAGAAATATACTTCTAAGAACATAATTTGCATGTTAGTTTGCTACACCAGTTCTTAAAATAGTTTTGGTTGAGTCTTCGAATAAAGCGCACAGGTACCTGAATATATTGGCCCTCCCTTGTTGTAAAGGGGTCATTTTATTTTGGGAACGTGTAAAATTTAATTTTCTCATGCTAAATTACATGTATATGTAGAGAAATAGCACTATACAGCGTGTTAGTTTTCGAGCTTCCTCTCAGCAGCGTTGCACAGCGATTGATTCTGATATAAATTGAGTAAGCGCCGTCCTAGAAGTAAGGCTTTATTACTATTTGTATGCTAGTTACAAGCATTGGTCTGTGATATTCACTATGTGACTAGCCTTCATACACCTAAATTTGTCGAGTATTTGTTAATACCAGTAGTTACTGGTCTGTTTCTTATATCTTATTTGTTTTCACCTCAAAGGTTCTATTTATTATTATTATGTAACCCTAGTCGCCACTTCGACTGGATTTACTTTCTTTGATACAATTGAATTACTTAGTGGTTACATACGTCAAAAAATCAGCAGGTATCGTGCCAGTTGGAACTACTCGGCGCCCTCTAATTAGTTATCACTTTTTCAGAGGTAAGTTGACGCCGACGTTTTCTCCCGATCTCAGTCGGTGGATTGTTTCTGTTCAAGAACGGACAAAAAGTAATGTAATATTATACGACCGTGCTAGTCAAGGATTTTCAGAAATATACCATGAAATGTATGGGGAGGAACGAATTCTCATATTATGCCTCCTCAATACATAGAGATTGCGGCAGGCCACTAGGACCATAACAAAAGTAAGGAGGCTTTACATGTGGCCGTAATTGAATTTAAAAAATTACAAAATCGAATATATACCTTGTATTTATAATGATCCTAACGACCTACCACTATCGTACATTGATTATTCGTTTGTTAAACAGCACGACAGCCGCATGTATATTCTCCTTGCTTTTGCAATGATCCTAGCAGCCTGCCCCATTTTGTATAGCATTTCTAGCATAACACTTATAAGATATGACATTTTGGTGAGCGCAGCTTCAGCACTATATTTGAATTTGGGTTGTTTACAAAGATATTCTTAATCTGGTTAGTCATGACGTCAAGAGTATTCTTTAGTCGTTAAATGATTCTTTCAAAGCGAGCATATTACCATAAAGTTGTTTAAATCGACTATTTCTAATTATGATGGGATCCTTTTACTGTGGCCGTGCACTCTCTCGTATCAGGGGTTACAAGTTAAGCATACTACATACCAGTAACACCACCATATGTTCCTTTAGTTTTATCAGAATTTTATGTAATACAAAAAATCTGATCTACCACTATAAAGTTAGACCAGCATCATAACGCGTTCCAAAATGTATAAAGGTGTCTGTTTTTTTCGCAACCTTAATTAAATCGAAAAAAATAAACAACGTTTATTCGGCCACATATGTACAACTAATGACCATTTTCCACAAAGACAAGTCTGTAACACCCCGTGAGTGTCGAAAACATTATTTTGCAGTGCCATAAATTTGATAATAAACGACAAAAATTATAGAAGTTGCAATTTACCAACCTTCGTTAATGCATTGAAAATGAACTTGACTAATTTTTAAATCTGGTATAAAATTTGAAAAATTTAAAAGGTATAGAAACCAACGAAATTTTTTTCGCATCTTTATTATTGTTGTTTACTATACGCCACGCGAAACGTTACTGCGAAGTTTTACTGCATAGCAAATCATTAATAAATAATACGTACCACAATTTTGAACCTTCTCAGCATTTTATAGAATTTAATAGTAGTTTGCAATTAGATAAAGATGTTGAATTGGACATTACATTCAATTTTTTTTATATAACTTTAAAAAATGTATTGTTTATATGAGTCATTCTTTTTTACATTTTTTAGCTTTTATGAAGGAGTTGTGAGAACTACAAGACTTCCTCTCGGCGGCTCCACATATTATTGTTGATAGTTTATTTTGTCCACGCATAAACATTCTTTAATAGCAAATATAACAATGGGAGCAGAGATGTTACTACTATTATTAGGAAGAACGCGGCAGTGCTTAGATGCGAATAGATTCTTGAGTTGTATGTTTCTTTAGCTTTGTGTTAATCGTTCAATAAATACATTTTAAAAGGATTTGTTGTTTCAGAAGCTTTTACATTGTCTAAAGTAAATAACTTTACATTATCAGTGCATACACATATATTTATATTTTTTAAGTTTCCACCAATTGTTTCTATTAAAATCCCGCATTAAATTTTAGTACAAACAGCTGACACTAACATCCCAACCCTGTTATTGACCGTCTACCATTCTACCAACGTCTGCCAACAAGTGCAGCGCGGCAATGACCTTAGTTCCACTAAATATTATTCGTGTTAGAGACAAATACAATCCGACACTCCCTTAGTATCAAGCTATTTAATATTTACTTCTAAATTTCAAATTCACAAAGTGTCAGAATCAGACAAGATTACACTTTCTCATTTTGCAACCCCAAACTCCACCTGGGTCACATAATTTCCACATCCCGAATTCTCTTAAAAATACAATCGACCAGTAGAAAGTCCCAAAACGGCGAATTTCACGCATATATTGATTTTAAGTTTTTTTCTAATAATTATAACGTTATCTCCGTTTTGTAACCCTCACATCTACCTGGGTCGCAAACTTCTTAAAAACCCACAGATTTTATTCACATACTGCCAAAAACAAGGTTCGAATTTTTTTCTTTCCCCTGTTTATGTGAACATTCAATTTACTACAAACGTCCACAACTTTACGACCCTGTAACTTCGCCTCCGTGTTTCACAGACCCCAAGAAACAACCAGTACGATGAGCGTTGAGCTCAAATCATATTTGGATCATTCAAGAAGTATGCGATGTTAACAGCTCCGAATGCTTTCTTGTCCAAAAGAATCTTTTTAACGCCCGTATTTTCGCCCCTGCATTTTATATTTTCACAACCTTTTCAGAAAGTTCGCCCTTGACGAGATTTTCAAAATGACATCAACAACATTCACCTGCAATAGGTACAACTTACAAAAATTAGCGAAAACTGCGTACTTTTCAAGCGTCACACAAATCGCAACTGGAACTCCGTGTTGCCGCCACACTTCCAATTTGCTAAATATTAAAATAGCCAGATATTGGGTGATATGAATCCCGCATTGGGCAACCCTGAACAATCTATTTGAAACCTACTGGATTATATTAAATCTATTAATTTATTGTATATTATACACCGTCATGTGTGAACCTATGTAAGTTGCTAATGGCCCATAGATGTTGTGGCGCATTCCTCTTTTGTTTTTTCAATAATAAAAAAAACGAATATCAGAGGACTTCTAATCGACAATAAATATTTCGGTTACATAAAAAGCATACATAGTTACAAGCAAGTATGATATGAGGGATTAGTGAACAACAATATATAACTATAGGAGACCATTTCCATTTCGCTTTCCTCTCTATAAAAATATTTATGTTCGTATTTACCGTAGTAACTATTGGAAACCGAATATAAAGTTTCCACTATGTGATACATAAGCTGCGGATTAATAATAGCTATTTATGTTCAGCACATTCACTGAGTAGGCGTAGCAAAAACCAGAATCCGCTCAAAATAATGCTAGATTTAACATTTGCAAAGGATACTTTGCAAGCGCAAAAAATATACTGGGCTTAACTTTTTGTTCCCGCGATAAATTATGTTTGCGTATATCCAAGCCTGATATGCATAAAGAGTATACTTAACAAGAATTGTATCCCCTGCTAAGGATTTAGGCTACTCTCGAAATTAAAGCCGGCAATTCTCCATGGAAATGAACTGACTTAATTATTTTGGGATTTGTATCAAAGTAACCACTTTGATTTAAGGTGTGGAATAATCACTGTTGCGTATACACAGTTAACTAATAAAACTTAAATTTTATTGTTCAATCAAATGTAACTTGACCTTTTAAAGTGTTTCATCAATTTCTTGCCTCGTTAACACTTAACTCGCCCACGTTTTACCGATCATGACATTGCATGTCAACCTCCACAAAATTCGTATTTAGAATTAATAATACAATATTAAACTAAATCTGTCCTAGAGATTACATTCAGATATTTATTAAAAGTTTATATAAATTGCTTGCTATTTGTGTATTGTGCATTTTTAAAAGCACAAATTCAATACCTACCAATTTTGCGCAGGCAATTTACGGCATGAAAGAGTGAAAACCAATAATTTCCGTTTCCCTAACGAGTCAGCTTATGAATTGTGTAGTGAAGCTGAACGTAATTGTTTGCGGGTTGCGTAGAATCAGTAATTTTTCCGAATAAGCAAACCTCTTACAACCATTGTCATTAACGCTTTTCAGGTCAGGTAAACAGAGCTACTGGATTTTTCTGTATCCTGTAATAAAAATCGTATGCAAGGTCATGCTACATTCGATTCGAATTTTCAGATATTAGAAACCCGCGGTCATCGAAGATATTTTCTTAAATAGGTCAGTTCACGGACCCGTTTTCTGTCACATATCAGTTCTGTACGATTCACGGTTTCAGACAAGGGTCCTGATACGACGTCAGAACGCAAAAGTAAGATAGGTGTATCAGCGTGTCAGTTTCGGGGCTAACAACGGAGATCTTACAGCTGACACTTAATTTAGTTAGATTAACATAGTGGAAAACACGTGCTTTGGTTTAAAACGGTAGCATAGTAATAACACTGTATCGAAAACGCGTATTTAACTTTCTTATTCTTATCTAATGGACCATAAATAGCAAAAAACAATACGAAAATATACGGTACCCCCCACCCAAGAAAAGCGCCCTTTCGTGCTTTCCAAGAATACTTCGACACTCAGCATCACTCCGTTTCGCCAATACAATGAAATATTATGAACAAGTTATTTATCAAAAACCCAAAAAAAATTTGTTTTTGCCGACGACCATACCTCAAAAGTTGATGTTGCCTTCATTTTCGGAGGATCTATCGTATAAAAACGATTCAAGACTTCAGGAAGGTTCCTGGCGACCGAAATCGTGTACACATACGAACATACATACCCGCACAGCACGTTTAGGCAGCCCCCAATACGAGGGAGGGATGTAGTGGGCTGGGGTCTTCACCAAAAGATCCGCACAGCCGAGACGGAAATTTGGTATGAGCATTTTAAAGGAGCATGGGTCTAAGACTTACTATAAAGCATATAAACTCGAAACGTTCATCTAAAAACAAGGTAGAGGTCTTGCCATATCTCAGCGGCCACAAATGCGCAGTGGAGCAAAGGAGAAGACTGTAGAGCGAGACGCCCAAATGGTGTTTTCAGTACTACCTAAAAACACCAGGGTGGCTTACAGGCGCGATATTAAATGCAGCAAATCGCAATGATATTTTCAGGTTCGTCTATAGCCTTGCTTATGATGTATTTACAGAATTTCGATCTCTGCGCAGGGTCGCTGAGATATGGCAAGCACTCTAGCAAATTTATGGATGGAAACTCATTTAAAATATACCTGAGACATGTGGCAAAATTTTTGTAACTCTTACGAATAGCTTATTTCGGCTGACTGGACGAAACATGTGGGAACTTTTTAGGTTGAAAATATTCCTCCTGTTACTATATCAATGCAGAGTCAGGGACTGGAACAAATTATTTCTGCTTTGGTTTCGAAACTATTGTTTCCTTTTGCGAAGGGTTTTATTTAGGTTATTACCGTATCTTTGTACATTGAAAAAGTGATATATACTCTTCCACAAATGAACTGTACCACCCATTAAAATTGTATTTATTACATTACGCCACAAAAAATATATATAAAAGCTTTTGTTTTATAGTATACTCATATTAAGCATATTTAATTGCACTAATCTCAAATAAAACTGAAGAATTAACAAAATCATATTAATAAAATTAAAAAAATAATAAAATTATAAAAAAACTATATTTCACAAAAATAAGAGAAATCACAAAAAAGGTTGATTAATAGTTCTTTGAGTCTCTTCGGAACGTTTAAAATGTTTGGCAACAATTTGGCATACTTTGTATGCAATGTGCTGTCAACATTTGGGCAAAATAAATTTTTTTTAAATGATAATATTTTATTAATGGATTTAGTTTTCTTTAAACCAAATTATGAAAATGGAATGCTTTTTATAGTGACTCAATCATGAAAGGTTACCAAAAATGCAATGATTGCCATTTTGTAAAATAAAAGTTGCACCAATATATGCAAATTGTCCAGTTCATTTGTGGAGCAGTATATTTAATGTATGAAATACTTAACGAAACAAATATAAAACACTAGAAAAGCCTATAAACAAGTTATAAACTATATGTTATACCAGTATAAGGAATATTGTATTATAGTTGCTTTTATTTAATTAACGGTTTATGATTACTTTAAAACAAATGTTAAAAGGTTTGGTTTAAAAAACACCCGTTACTAATATAGTTTAAATTATATTTTTTAAGTATTTGAAAGCATTTACGAAATTTTATTTTATACAATGTTATCGACAGTTCTTCAGCAAACTTGACTGTCCATTAACAGAAACAAAGATCAGTCAGATAGAATCAAAGTTATTAATTCAATTACATGTTAAATTGTAAACGATACCCGCTAATTTTCAATTTGTCGATTGCAAATTTAATGTAACTGGAATTGCTTGATGACAATAATTTTGATCTAAGTTGTTATACATATTAGTCAGTTTTTATCTGCAACAGTAAATATTATTGGAAAGAATAAAACATAAGTTTGCTTCTTACATATTTGTTGTATAAAAGGGTTACTGTTGCACAATGATGCATAATAAGACAGGCACACTTGCATGCAATTGAGAACCAGTTAACCTAAAATATGACATGTTTAGCTAAAAAGTCACAATGTTGAAAAGTAGAAATCTGTAATGTTTTTGATATTTGATTTTCAAGATTTTGGAGAATATAAAAAATAACCATAACAATTGTGTGTCTAAAATTTGAATTAAAAATGACACCAGCTTTTAAAATCAAGTAAATATAATGATTCCATTATATAAAATAAATACTGGTATGTACCCAGTAGAAGTGTATGTATAAAATAAAAGTGGTCATACTTAGTAAGAAGTTTTGAAGAAATAAATATGAGGCGTTGCTGACAAGGATTCAAGTAAGTTCATGCCGTAGATGCAAGTCTATAGTGTAAATGATGATCATTTGAGCACGAAGATAGAAAAGCCAGATCGTAAGTTAAAAAAAAAACAAAGATAATGCCAGATCTGAGTAAAAACATAAAAATAAATTAAACGAACAAAACTGCTAGTTGAACAATTCTAAAATTGTTGAAAGTATATTATCAATAAATTAAAGACAGGCAAAGTTAACAGTATTTAAGCGAATGGTTTATGAAACAATTTAACAATAACACTAAAATAAATTGCATGTAAACATACATTACTAATTATCTACATTGAATTTAATACTAAATTTACTAACGATAATTTGATTAAACCGATAAATATTTAAAAATGCAGATTTATAGTCAATAAATATTAATTGCCTGATATTTAAAGTGGTATGTGTTTTATCTGTGTATGTCCTAATGAAATTTCTGCAGTAACCCAATGAGATTGAGAGTCGAACAACTGATTTTGTTACAAATGCATGCTAGCTGGCGACCAATAAAGGTAAGATTGAATATAACGTAATAAAGCTCTGAGAGTAAATTATTCATTTCAATTAAATTAAACCAAAGCCATAAAGGACCGTAGCTGTACATTGCATTATTTCTTTGGTTCTGTTGCAATTGGATAGTTATTGATATTTTTATTATATTATCATGTCGTTTCGGCCATCTATATATCATTTAAAAACGTTAAACATAGGGCTTGAGGTGAGGTAACCTCTTTTTTAGCAGAATGCTATAAATTCCATCACATTCCTCTTGCCTAACCCGAGTGATCCGATAATATCATGGATGATTTAGTTCCCGACTTTGAAATTAACGTCCCCTAAAAAAATCAAGACAACTTTCTATTTGTAGGTTTCACTTATTGCCTCTGTGACGTATTTATAGAATTGTTCCATCTCAGGGTTTGACTCGCGCAAACAAATGTTTACCGGCCATAGATCAAATGTGAATAACTTTTGAGCTAGTTTAATAGTGTGATTTATACCAAAAGCGTAATTATATACTGTTTATAAAATGTATTTAAGTTACAAATCAGTTAGTAATTGGTCGAATAAAAAGGTTGACATACTAAAACCTGTTTTAGGATACACTCTCGGACTACCGCAAACTATTACGGAGATAAAAAGGTCCAAACGGGAGTCCCAAAACCCATTAAACCCGTTTTTTTCAATTAAAAAGTTATACCGACCGTGTAATAGAATAGTCTGTAAAACTAAGTGGAAATTTGATTACACAAATCCTGCTAGAATAACAATACGTTTCAAAAATAAAGTCGAAATAGACAAGTATCTTTCCAGTAAATTATCGACTGTGTGTATTAAAAGTAAAGCTATTGGAATTGAAAAAAAATCTGTAAAAGGCTTTACTCCGAACTTCCTTCGTAGACATTGTGGCACTAAATAATTTAAAAAATGAAATTAAGTTAGGAGTAAAAATATCTTCAAGTTTCTAATAAATTAAATAAATTTTCAAATAAAAAAAATCCGGTGCTGGAGGGATTTGAACCGCGGCGCTTGCGACTGCAAAAAAAGCGGGTTCACCAATTTTTAACAACGCTACGAAGACTTGTTGGTATCGTTCCGTTTCAGCAGGCTTAACCTTCATACCGGCGCCGGGCATTTATCTTTATTTTTATTTAATTTTATTCCGCACTCCGCCAACAGCCGTTAGGCCAATTATAGGCGTCACTGTACATTTTATGGGGACTTTCAACCCCACTAACGACTGTCATGATGTTATTACTACAACCGGGACCAACCGGAAAAAGCAGCCGTAGAACTCCCATCCAAGTTCTGACCAGAGAAAGCGTTGCTTAACTCTGCTGATCGAACGTGGTCGCTTGTTCAAGCTACACCACCCGGGACCCTGTTTTACCCATGTTTTAAGTTTCGTGTGCGAGTGCGTTTTAACTACCTAAACCAGACAATGGAAAATTAATTATATTTTTTACATCAATAGACCAATGCAGATCATTCTTTCACTAAAAATTTATTTATTCATTTTTAAACATATCATACGCAGGATATATACATGTATCTGTAATCGTTACCAAAATACTTCGTTGCTAAAGTTTATCCCGTACGCTTTATTTAAACAATTTCTGTAGCAGTTGTTAAAAGTAGTTTTGAGAGTAATTTGATATCATCTTAATGTAGAAGGAATAAGCTTTCCACTAGTTTAAGAATCATCGAGAAATATTCAAAACTAAGCTTGCATATGCTATATATGCATAAAATGCCTTTATTTTCAGCCTGATAGCCTCGCGAAAAGATTTGCGCATTATGCGGCTCCCGGCCTAATTTAAAAGTTAGGAGTAAAACTTTCTTCACGTTTCTAATAAATTAAATAAATTTTAAAATAAAAAAAAAGGTACTGGTGGTCAAATTCGAACGGCAGGCGAAACGCGTGTGCGTTTTCCGGGATTTTAAGGAACCGCGCAATTTCTACATGCGCCACGAAGCATCAACTTTTCGTATTCCTGCTTTGCAGCTATATTAAGTAACTCGCTAATTTGTGCCTCGTTTTTGTATTGTAAAAAAAGTGTTCTGTATCTATTGGCTCCACTGGAGGGAAGTAAAAATTAGATTGGGGTACGCAAGCAGTGCTCATTCGGTTTCGTTAGTTAAAAGTACCACCATGAATTGTGAGTATAATTTAGAAAAAACTGGTTATTGATCTATACCCTTCACATACATTTGTGATGTTTCAAAAGAGCATTTGCTGACGTTGTGCATGTATTTCAATTATAGAGTGTTTGCATTCTCTATTAATACAATGTAACGAATTTAAATGTCTGCAAAGTTTGGATAATATCCAGATAACATATCCTCAATTCGAAAATTAACCTGTTCGACTCTACAGAACAATGCAACAGCAATTGTATGTTTGCAGTAACCCGTAACAAATCGCGTATTATAGAAGTTCTAGTCCCTGTTGATCATGAACCAATTTGCTTGTACCTCTAGTTCAGCTTACGCGGAAATGAGAGTTACAGCCACCGAACTTCCCAGCTGAATTAACTGTAGCCAATTAAAGCAGACAAAAGTTTTATAACAGCTTTGGAATTTTTCCACGCCGTTATACCCTACCCGCATATTGTAAATATAAAGGTTCTAGGGCGAAAACAAGCTGTTCCATGGCTATGGAACTCCGTGGGAAAACAGAAAATGCGCTTAAATTGATTTGGCACGGTATAAGCGGATTTTCTGATTTTAGGCTTAACGTTGCTGTGTATGGTCCCGAAAGATTATTAATGATTTCACAACACATAATGAATTCAGACACATAGCGTATAATTTTGTATCGTGAGGCAATAACGCGAACCCAGGTTGACATATTATTGAATACTTATGGCGGTTTCATGTATTTTTACTAAATGTTCTATGGAATTTATACCAACCCGGAAAGGAATTTAACAGAAATGCATAGTGCTTCTAATTTTTGGTAGCTTTAATCAATATACGTCGAGTTTAGTTTGTAGCTCAAAGCTGTTCCCCGAAAAACTTATACTTTCATTTTTCAAACAGTAATAATTAAGGTTGGAAAGTTTTAAAATAATAGAAATAATGTTGTAATACTTTCGGGGTGCTTTAAAGTTAGACCTGATAGTATATTAAAGTATGGGTAAATAACAAGGTCTTTAAAACACGCCCGAGTTTTCCAGCACGACGGCGTAGCCGGAGTGCTCGAAATAGGGCAAGTGTTTTAAAGACCAGTTATCCACGAATACTTTACGCTATTTTTTATTATACCTGCAATACTGGAAATAAATTACGCACTAAAATAATTTTTGTCGTGATAAATCGAGAGGGCATTATAATATTGCTACTATAGTTACGAGAATTGTTTACGTTTTTGTTGCGTCCACGTCCGTTGTTGCATTCAGTCGTTTCTTTGACAACCGTTAAAGCTCGACGAGCTTTAATCGCCTGTTTTCGCACGCTCAGGCGTGCTTTAAACGGCGATTTTGATGCAGGTATAATAAAAAAAATTATAAATACATCCGCCAACTGACATTTGAATAAATAAAGTTTATTTGGCGCTGAGGATAAATAAAATATTTTAAAAAAACGAGTTGCGGAAATGCGAATAGTGAAATTTCAGATACAAATCAAAGTTCTCCTTGTAAAAGGTCAATTGCAAAAAAATATTTTAAGAAAGTTAAGTGGCTTTCTTAAAATAATCGATTAACCTATGGCTGGTACGGATTCATAAATCCTAATTGCTTACGTATTCAAATAAACTGTTTCGGTATTGTTTCCATTGAATGTAATTTACTAAAGGTTGCGGTATTTAAAAGAGAACTCATAAAATAATCTTAATACGATGTAATTTTGTATAGCTTTATGTTCTGAATGCAATTTATTTCTGTGGATAGTATTGAAAATTAAACAGCTTTTATTGTGGTAACACTATATTTTTGCAAATTTAGTGATCAATTATGTTTTAAACTTATTTTTGTGTCACTTCAACAGTAATAAGAAATTATATGGGGTATTATATACAGGGTGTCCGGAAAATACGTGTACAACGGAAGACCACAAGTTCCTTGGCCCCAAATATGATGATTTAACTCAACTTTATACACCTACACAAAGTTGCTTAGTTTAACCGCTAGAGGGCTTTAGAAATGATTAACTTTTTTAAATGTTTCAACCACTTGTATAATCACTACAATTTGTTTTCTAAATAGTTACTTTAATTTCAAAGCTAATACCTCTCTTACAAAATTTTAGTTGGGTGAACGGTTTAGCCACAAAAAATATTTTCTAAATCCTTACAAGCCTAGTGTTAAGTTACAATTACTGATTCAGGCTTGCAGAAATTTAGAAAATATTTTTTGTGGCTAAATCGTTTACCCAACTAAAATTTTGTCAGGGAGGAAATAGCTTCTAAATTAAAGTAGCTATTCACAAAAAAAACATTGGTAGTGATTATATACAGGGGGTTAAAAACATATGGATGGATAATTTACTGTGACACTGTTTTTAAACACCCTGTAATTTTCGAAATTAAAGTTTATTCCACAAAAAGCTGTAGATAACTGGTACAAAAGCATGGCCCAAAAATTAATAAGATCTATTAAAGATTTTTCGACTTATTTGAAAAAATTTTAAAAAGCTAATCATTTTTGAGGACCTCTAGCGGCCAAACTATGCAACTTTGTATGTAGGTAAGTTGACTTAAATCATCATAAATTTAGCCGAGGAACTTGTGGTCTTCCGTTGTACACGTATTTTCCGGATACCCTGTATTGCTGTACGTGTACGTATTGGGTACGTGCACATAGGTTAGAAGCCATAAGGTTTGATCGATTTAATAGCTTTATTTCATCTGAATGACTCCAGGATTGCACCATATCATTGTTGATATAAACATAAAGCAACTCAACGTTTCGCCGATTTTGATAAGGTGTGAAACAAAGTACTCAACGCCAGAGTACTGTGCCCTTCTATCCCTTATCGTAGCAAGAGTTTCGCCTCCGGTGTAGTTTACACACTGTGTTGCCGTGAACTTTTGTTTTAGTCGTTGTTTAGACAGTTTTTCTGTGCGAAAAACAAAGGAAAAACACACGACTTGTTTTAAAGGGCTTTACAAGCCACTTTCCATGGATTACTGTAAATTGCTGTCTGCGATGATTGCGGTACACTTCGACCGCTACACCTTTCCGTCTGTGCACCCTATATCTGTTGGGTCCAATTTTCGTCAAGAGTGAAAACCTAAGCTATGTACAGATTATTACTTTCTTCTATTCCTGAGTAAAACCAAGATGCTTACCGTGTATATTATGTTTGACCGAAAATATATTCTGTTTTGAGCCAGGTAGACATCATAT
Organism: Agriotes lineatus; assembly: GCA_940337035.1. Classification (NCBI taxonomy): domain Eukaryota; kingdom Metazoa; phylum Arthropoda; class Insecta; order Coleoptera; family Elateridae; genus Agriotes; species Agriotes lineatus. Next base: position 164,083,314 of record OW679194.1, on the reverse strand, counting down.
CAGTTTGCAAAAATTTCGTATTCCTTCAATAAATAGTTTTTGAGTTATACCGCCAATGGACAATCAAACCGACTGACGCACAAAGTTCAGAAAACATGTTTTTCGACGTCTAGGGACCCTAGCATGTGAAGATTTCAATCAATCTCTAAAGGTGACATGTTTGTCCGTTAGCCGATAGAATTAAAAATCCCCTTTCCTTATATATCTTAGTCGTTGCCATAGCCTTTTCGGCTAAAGTCTTAGACAATCCTTTTTTCGTCTATCCTGTGCAGGTGTTCTATACAGTCTTATTTCAACATTATCACTTCTTTTGAAACGATGTTATTCCTAAAGCGTTCTTCTATCTTCTCTGATGATTCCATTAATTTTTCTTACATATTTTTATAAACGTTTTCTAGAATCTGCATTTAATACTGTTGGCATCACCGCCTGAAGCTATACAGATATGCATTGCGCGGTGCCTTTCACCATTTAGCTCCTCATTCGATTTCGCTACGATAACCATTGTAAGTGGTGCTAACATATTTGGTGCAAATTTAACCTTTTCCTGCCGTACTCCATTTTGAACGCTCAAGTTTTGCGTCATTCAGGTTTTAACAGAAGAACTTGTTGCCCAAATAGCATTGCGAGTGGTTGTGTGATTGAAAGTGCTCTCCCCGGGGAAGAAAAATTGCATTGCTGCTATTCCAAAAATTAGTGTTTTTCGAAAAGCTATGGTTTCGTTTATCACCCTATCGTTTACTGAACCGACTGTTAGCTAAATTGGACCACTTCTAGAATTAAAGCAATGCTTAACTTATGTGCTGGATTTCTCGGCTTGTGGTGGTATAGAATTATTCGGGGCGAAAAAGCTAGTATAGTTTTTTTGCGGCATAAAGCATTCTTGAGGCTGTATCAGATACCCAGTGCTATTCTCGGTTTTTAACAAAAGATTTTCTGATACAGCTCCCGTGATGCCAAAAGTACGACTGCTTGAGTTTTGCTGTAGAGCTGTGCCGGCGGGATATAAGATATAGTACTATTACTCGGAGTAGATTGCTATTTTTGAGTATCTAGGGAAGCTACAACGTCGACTATAAGCCGGGTCTGGTATTATAACCCCCCAAATGACGAGTAAAAGCGCAAAACGCGCAGGGCACAGGTGCCTTGTTTTTACGAGGAATTACCGCGATTTTAAGTACAGCTTCCCTTCCCCCCACTCATTCAATACCGAATGCCGTGAACGCTTACTGCTCGCCAAATCGTGAAAGCGAAAATTTCAGAGAAGCTTTTAATTTGGAGAATGACGTATGTCATACATTTTGGGTACCTCGACGTAGCTTCTCAAGCGTGCAAATATCTGCTGACACCGACGTATTCTTCAAGACTATCAGCCAGGGTTTCATCATCCGAGGTCGCTACATCTTAGACAGCTCGCTTTTTATTTGACCCTTTAGCTAACAGGTTTTTGAGACATGTGTATGTTATGTGTAGTGTATTTTAGTGGCGTTATTGTGTCAAGAGAACGCGTTATTAATCGCCCAGTGCGTCTGTTTCCACTTGCGAGCTATTAACTTGTCAAGTTTGAGCTGAAGAGAATTTGACACCGCCATTTTGCGAAGTGCGACAGTTGATTTTATAACGTCGTTTGGCGAAACTCGGGGGCAGTGAGGGCAGTCAGAGTTAACTATGACACCTGAGTTGTGTTACGGTTTCCTAAGGGTCCCCATTTTGTTCTTATTGATATATGGTTGCATTAATGATTTATAGCTGTGTTTCCAACTGATAAACAGCTGATCGGTATCAGTTTTCTGCAAGTAGCCGTTTACTTGCTTTAACATTTATAATTGTGTTTCAAACCGAGATACAGCTGATCATTGTTATTGTTTGGCAAATTTCCACCTACTGAAATTTACTTAAAATTTAATCTACCATGTAGTGGTTGCTCTTGAGATTGGTTAACCGGGGTTTTAAGTAACATAATTGCTACACTTACAGAAAAAAGTTCTCTTCAGGCAAACTATTTTAGATCAGCGTACTTTTGAGATCAAAAGCTGCTCGCAGGGTCTGTGTCTAATTATTTTTTTTTCTGCATTTTCTGAGTATATTACAGATGCAGTAAACACTGGTCTCTAACTCGCTGACTACAGTAGCGCCTACCCAATCACTAAGATAATGCCGATGTGCTTAGACATGTTTCGGGATAGCCGAACTGTCGATATTTGGTGAACCCCACCTAAACGCTGAGTTATTCGCAAACCGACCAGAGACTACTTGCATCGTTGGCCTACTAAAGCCTGTTTCCTATTCGAACGCCCTTTGATATCGTAACAGTTTCAGTTCAGCTGATATAATTTTTTGAATTCTTCTTGCGGTCTTTCCTCATGCTTTACTACTACACAACTTTGCAATTGTACCGTCATAAAATGTAATTATCTTTTAGTGGCTGCCCCGTTTTCATAGATCTTCTTCAGCTGGTGCTATCAACACTTCATCATCTGCAAATGAAAGTAGGTTCACGAAGCAGTGTTTGGTTATTTCAACCTTTTTGGTGTTGTTCTTTGCCATTCTCTTATAATTTAATCGACGTCGATATTAAATTATGTGGGAGATAATAGGCAACCCACTCTGAGTCCTTTACATTGTTTCGTATATGTTACCTTGAGCTATTTAGAAGTTTGTGCTATAGTAGGAAGTTTGGGTGATTCTTTTCTGAGCTGCAGGGAAACTACTTTATGTGGTAAAGTGTATATACCACTGTCTTTCTATACTTACATAATCAGACGTTTTCTCTAAGTCAATACATAACTCTAGATGAGTCTTGTAGTAAAATGTCCTTCTTTCTTTAATTGGCTATTATAACTTCACACTGTTATCAGTAAAGATTCCGCTATTGTTTGTATTTTGTTACTATTTGGAGTAAATTCCGTATATTGCATTAAATACATTCATTCCTTTGTACTGGCTGTATTTATCTCTTCTTCCCATTTTACAAATGGGTTAGTCTGTTAAGATTGCAACCTGAAGGTATTTTTGTCTGTTGGTAGTTCCATATTTGTACAGCTTTAAATTACCAGTTTCTTTTAAATTTTCGCTTTTATCAGTTGAATGGTTTACTTCTTCTACTATTAAAAGGTCTACTTTTTCTCGGTATATCTTTTCAGATTACACTATATATCTTTCTCTTTTATTAGTTCTTTATACTACACAGATCATTCATTCTCTCTAATATTATTTACGTTTAATCAAAATATCCGTTTTTGCTTAGGGACTTTATAATTTTCTACATGTGTTACGATTATACACACCCTGTTCTAGCTCGATCATAAATTTATTATAGCTCTCACAATCTGCAATCCCTGCGTTCAGTTTATAATTTTAGTCCCTTCTTAATCTTTGACTCAAGGTTCATCAGCCTTCGCCCTTATTGCTTCTACATTTTTAGTTTCGGTTTCAATACTTTCACTTATTGTAAGTGGCGTGGGCATCTGCTTTGGTAAAGTTGTCTTTTTCTTAAAGCTTTTAGAAGATTTGGGTTTTTAATATATTAGTTACTCTTCTGTTCTGTAATTTTCTCGGTAGTTTTCGTTGTTGTCTATGTTTTTTCAACTACTACATGATGATTTAATTTGGCTCGTATACATGCATGACCATTCTTTACTCATCGTTTACAAGCTGCCTTGTGTTTGGGTGCTGTAATAGTACTGGTTGGACAGTTCATAAAATATTTCCCTTTTATTTGACGGGATGAGTGTGGTCGTAGAAAAAGCATAGTCCGAAACTCGATCTGTAAAGCATTTACGGGCTCCTGAAATTACGCACTGAGCGCTAAGCGGCTTGTGCTAAACCTTTTTAACTCGCTCGTAATGTGCTTCTTACAGCTCTTGTTTACGTAATATACTATTTTGGGCTTCTGATATGTAAACGACAAATTCATGCATAGTTGGCGTATACCGTTACTACTATTTTACGCACCTGTGTGCGGTAAAATGTTTTCTATTTAGAGAACATTCGAAGAAAGGTTGCTTTAATAAAAGGTATTTCCAGAAAAGCTAGTTACATAATTCCTCGTTCATAGAATTATAACACTTTTGCATATTTCAGATATTTACGATTTTGACTTAGGCGTTTCAAAGCGTTCTGTGTAGGGCCGACTACAAAATATACTGAAGAGAGCTTGATTAATGGCAGTGGTAGATTTGATATTCGGAAGATAAAATTGAAATTTATGGAAAACAATATATGAGTCAAAAGATTTAATACAATACTCGTATATTAAGCATTTACAGCTCGAGGTTTTAATTTTTGAAGCACGGCGCGAAGCGGAGTGCTTTAATAAAATTTACCGCATTTGTAATGTTAATAACTATTTCAACTACGTTCAATATACATTGCTGTGAAATATTTGCATTTATTAGTATTTACACATATTTTTTTGCTTCTTACTCAATAATTATTGGCAAGCTACACTGCTACAGCCTGCACTTCACAAAGCACAATATAGGCACACTATCTAAAAACCATATAGGTATTTTCCTTTTTGCTCGTTGGAATTGAAGATGTTGCACAAAATTGATCGATATTCGACTAGTCATAAAACATCATAAATTATATCTACATTGATTCAGAAATACCGTATTACGATTTACTTGACATATAACGTAATAATGCCTCATCTATTTTTTTGCGTTCTCAAGATAATTACCTAATCGAGGTTAGTAATTTAGTGAATGCATTTCCAGAAAGTCATTCAGTTCGCTAGTAATTTCAACCAGTAATTCAAATACTAGTAAAGCAGTTTACCTATTCAAAAGTAAACGAATGTAGTAATTAATTACTTTCAAAAAATATTTTTTTTATAAATACGGCAATTGCCGTATTTTGGAAAGTAATTCAGTTTCGAGGCAAAGCATCTGCAAGCAATTTAATTACCAAGCAATTAATTACTGATCGGATCCATATGTGTAGTTAATATACAGCTACTTTTAAAATAAAAACTAATTTATAGCTACTGTTTTGCCATCAGATGTAAAAAGAATTGTCACTTTGCTATAATGCACTTGTGAGCAGCATTGCATTATAGAAATTAGTTAATAATATTATATCACCAGCGTCGGACTGGTAAAATTTGGCCTACCGGGCAAAGGATGCATGTGGCCTCCATGTGTAAAAATAAGAGGAAGGGGGCACAGCCTCCTGGCTAAGGGGGGGGCAAAGCCCTGCCGCAAGCGAAATTTTTGTGATTGTAAGAAGCTCGAATACCCAAAACGCACCCCTCTCACCAGTAATGGCAGGTGAAAGTACAACAATATCAATAACTACCATAAAGAAAACGATGGAGGAATGGAAATAGTAATTTACGTTACAAGACCGCAATGTAGTGTTTAGCAGGTTGAGCCAAGTAGATTCCAGGGCGAGCCGCAGGCGAGCCTTGAAGCTTGGGGAGACCTGCAAAACACTTTCCGATCGTGTATCGTACAACTTTTTTTTGCGACATCCGAGTCCATACTTTCAAACTTGCGAATTCACTTTCGCAAACTAAAAAAAAAATATTACATTAGTATCTATTATTTGACTATCCAAACAATAACACACACTTGATTCCATAGTAACGAAGGCATCAGGGACCGGCAGAAGCTTTTACAGGTCTCTGATGCCCGTTTTCCGATTTTGACCGGCAAAACGATACTTTCTGGCGAAAAACTTCTCCAGAACAGCATATTTTCCGGTCGGTCGTAAAAAAATATTTATTCTAATAGTTTAAAAATGTAAACATGAAACAAGGTAACAAAAAAATGAAATAGGTAGGAGGTAGGTAATTATTCAATTCTTAGAAACTTTGAAATTCAAACAAATAACGAAAAAATATTCTTTATCTACGACAGTGTGTAAAATTGCTTTTTAGTTGGCAGTTTTAAGTTTGTAAAACGACCGTTTAATAACATGTTTTCATTAGTTTACGTCGTTAATAGCAAGGTGCTTAAAAAATTCATTAGGCACGTAGTTAGTAGCAAAGTGTTTTAAAATATTTAAAACACTCAAAATTAGGACCGGTTGCTAGTAATTTTAATCTACATGTACAATATTTTTTATATTTACCGTATTTTTTAGATTCTATCGTAGATAAAATATTGTACGATACACATGTGTAAAGCATCTTTAGTCACTCGTGGGGCTTAAAACGCTAGCTCACTCGCGTTTTAGCTCTTCCCCACTCGTGCCTAAAGAGTAGCTTTACGCACTTGTATCGTAAATTACTATTATCTATTATGATTTATAAACTTTTGAGTTTGGAACAATTATAACGAAAAAATATAGATAGTTATGATCACAAGGTTTGACCTTATTGAAACTTTTACACTCTATTTCATTATAATAATTATACTTAACAGTATGAATCACATCAATCATTTTGATTTTAAAGAGACTGATCTATTTACGAACTTGTCATGATTTCGTCGAAATTCAAGCTTTGGAGTAGGTCACACTCCACATTCAAAATTAGAAATCATTCTAACCTTTCTTGCGATAAAAAAGCCCTTAGTACTTTAGAAAATACGCGGTCATAGGCTACTTGGGTGCATGATAATGTCAGTAAGTATTTGTAGGCTAGTACAAATTGCTGTACAGTGTGGATATAAAGTAACGGATAAGTTCATTAACTTTGTTAATATTAATTTTTATGAAAAAATGTTGAAGGGGTGTGGCGATTTTAATTATAGGACATACACTACAACCACCTTTATGTTGCTACGTTATTTGTGTTAAAGTTATGACGTCATCGACTTTTTTTAATGACAACGTGTATTTTTCATTATTGATTTTGGTAGTACTTTTTATGTTGTTTTCAATGATATAACATTTTCAATATGTTACATCTGAAAAAATAGAGAAAAATGGTCTTAAAAGTTTAAATATTAAAAATCTATGAAATCAGCAAAACAAATCTAGTTACCTACGTTTGACAGAAAGTCATTGGCGGCACATTCGTTTTTATTGAAATTTAAAAAAACAATTGAAAACTACAATAATAAATAATAAAAAATTTAATTCTCTGTGTCTCGCTTAATAGTATCATTTTTATTAATAAAATACTTTGCTAAAGCTAAATTCTTATTTAGAAAATGCAAAGGACGCTTATTTTGTTATGACATAAACAAATTGTTTAATTCTGACATGTAACTAATCTTTTTTTTATCCACCGGTAACTAGAATTATTTTGCTCATTTTTATTGGTTTTTAATATTTAATATTTAAGACCATTTTTCCCAATTTTTTCAAATGGAACATATTGAAAATTTTATATCATTGAAAACAACATAAAAAGTACTGCCGAAATCAATAATATAAAATATATGTTATTTTAAAAAAAGTCGATGACGTCATATCATGAAAAACCAATTATATAAGAAACTGAAAATCAGCTGAAAATATTCCCTATGTTAAAAAGCGCTACACCCCCTCGAGATTTTTTCATAAAAATGAATATCAACGAAGTTGATGAATTTATCCGTTACTTTATTTCCACACTGTATGTAATGGCGTGGTCCCGGGTGGTGTAGCTGAACAAGCGTCCACGTACGATCAGTAAAGTTAAGAAACGCTCTCTCTGGTCGGAACTTGGATGGTAGTTTCACGGTTGCTTCACTCGGCGCCTCGTGGTATGGCTGCCACGGAAATAGTTGGTCCCGGATGTCATAATAACATCATGGCAGTGGTTAGTGGAGTTGGAAGTCCCCATAAAATGTACAGCGACGCCTATAATTGGCCTAACGGCTGTTGGCTGAGTGCGAAATAAATAAATAAAATAAATAAATACATAAATTATATTTTTCTAAAACTTTTAAAGCAACAATTCATACAACCCGCATAAGCACCCTTTGTGATTTTCGTTGTCATCACTATTAGCGTGGTGATCAGGGGTCGTGATTGGTTCAGTCACAGTCACCATAGGCTCGACATTTTGGCCTCCAAAAGTGGATTGGCCTACCGGGCATTTGCCCGGTTGCCCGGTGGGCCAGTCCGACACTGTATATCACTAAGCTACCTAGTTGTACATATTATATAAAATTGGTGATTTTGAAACTTCAAGCCCGTGCGTCTGTGGCAATATAAGCATGTTTGCAGTTAAATAATGGAAGTACCAGGTGAAATTTATTAAATGTTTATTCAACACCTTTCCTTGCCTTTAACAGACAAATGACCAAAAATATGTACGTTAAAAATCAACGGAAGGAGAATACTTGTCACTGAAGAGATGGGATAAATGCTGGAGAAAGCAGCTTGGCGGTGACAACAACCAAATAAGCAGCCTTTCTCTCAACAAAAATATTTCTGCGATACCTAAATCTCTGAATGAAATGTTTGCTATAAAAGTTATTGTATAACCTGCGCTTTTAACGCGATTGTATTTTTATCGTGTAAGCAATACGAAAGCAACTGAGTAATAATCGGAATGAAACAGAATGACTGGATATTGCGTTTATGTTATAGATTTTTACGTTACGGAACGCAAACATGGCAATAAAGCCGCAAGTTACGATATTCGATTTGTCAGAAACACCGTTCAAATGTTCAAAATAAGCGGGCGCGGTAACTAAATTTATTCTATTTTAATTGTCTGGAAGACCCAGTGCCAAAAATCAATGTTGATGGCAGGCTGGTAGATTAACATGCCTTTGAATCAACTGGCTTTTGAGATTAAATTTTTTTAAACAATCCTGAGGGCACCATTTTTCATATAGAATTTTGGAGTAAAAATAGGGACGATAATTGAAACCCGAGTTTATATCTGCCAGGGGGATTATAGGTAAAAGTGCCTCGGGAGAAACACGTTCCGTTTCCATTTTTAGTTGCTCATCCTTTCCTAACTCATTACCAAATTACAAGGGCATAACTAGCAGGATGTATAACGCTACATTCCATAACTTAGATACCTTTAAATTTATATTTAACATATTAAATTGAAGAGATTATATTTAATTCTGTCTTTAGCAGTTTATAAAATATTTGAATAATGGTGACTGCTTTTTCTAATTAAAGAATATTTGGTATAAAGCAGCTTTTAGTTGCATACAACAAAATTATAATTATGCATTGGCTACATCAGTTAACTTAACTGTTATGATTTAATATCATTCAAGAAGCAAGAAGAATATATACATTATACTCAAATGCCGAATTCGCTCAATTGACGAAATAAAGGCTAAGTCCGGGAACTGCATAAAGCCTGAATTTGCCTATTTGCAGAACTAATTTGTTCAATTGCAGAATTGCCCAAATACAAATTTAGCAAATTCAGCAACTGAGTCTAACATATATTCTTACAGCATACCGAACTTAAAGCTATAAGAAACAACCAAATCATTAAAACCATTTTTTGTATATGAAATGGAAATTTATAGGACACCATCCAGTCAAGGATGAAAGCAACATTTTGTAAAATTGTTACTGGGTCATTATCCTGTTGCTTCCTTGAATTCATTAAAACACATTGCTAGTGTTCTGTCTTAACTGACTACCATTTCCTCTTAGAAACTAGAAACGATAACAATTGATTAATCATAGAAGTTCTGCTCATATGTCTAGCAGTCTACTTTAGTTAAAACTAGGATAGAGTGTGAACGTTTATCGAAATAAGTAAACTGATACTGATGTGTTGTTTAGCCGCAGCGTAGAATATTTTAACCACAAATACTGGAACAAATTGACCATATATAATTAATATTAAAGCTGAATCTTATTAACATAACGTACTTTGTGCAATACATCCATTTTGTGAAAACGTCCTAGTATTATTGCCAACCACTAAAGGTACCGACTCGTGACTAGATGGAATTATTGCCTTTACTTGTTCATTGCAAAAAAGAAATATAAAAATATAAAGAAGATTCAAATATATTACATGTTTCGTACGGGGATAATAATCTATTTAGTAATTTTTTGTTTGTCGGTAAATGAATAAGGTATGAGCAAAGAGCATCAAATTCTCTTTTATTATCTACGGCCTCAGTGAGTTTTACATATCAAATTCGCTTTTCTCATATTCGTCCACCATTATTGCCATTTCAAAAATTATTTCCCGTTCTAAAATTGACAGCGATGCTAAAACGCTCAAACCAATCAATGTAACTGACTTTAAAACTTTATTAGAAATGATTGACTGAAATACTGTGGCTCTGTTAATTTAACTAAAGCGTCGCAGAATATATTTTACGAGTGGCAGGAATTTGTTCGGGTAAATTTGCCAGAAGTTTTTATTCGAAAGTTTCCGCAACTACAATAATATTACTTTAGTAAGCCATACTGCTCCAATTGCCTGCATACTATACTTTATGAAAAGTACAATTTTACCGCAACTGCATTGAAACCATCGCCCAAAGGTGACGTTCATGTAAAATAACATATTTCTAAAACTTTTGATTGAAACAGTTGTATTGCTCACATTTAAACTTCTTCAAATACTGAAGCGCAATTGAATCTAGTAGATAATAAAAGTGTTCAATTAGCTTTAACACATGTTTTCTTGATCTTCCTTTTAGAAAAAGCTACTTTTACTTATCAACAGACTATAATTATGCAGTTCTTTATTATGCTTGTCTCCAAACTTTAAAACTAATTACTACATATATAAATAACACAGAGATAATTTATGTTGAATATGTTTCTTATAATTTGCAGTGTTAGTATGTATGGTACCCATTCAAATGCATTGCATGTAGTGTATAGTAATCAAGCGACAATGAATATATTAAGGAGTTTTTATTAAAATAACCGTGTGTAATCTTAATCTCTATTTAAAAAAGTTTATGCTAACATCTTTAAGATATGAAATAGAGACCTAATACGATAAGTAACTACTATTGCAGATATGTAACAACCCATTTTCAGTTTTTATTGCTGTTTATACTCGCTAAAGTTAGAAAAAGTTATGTCCGTCGCACTGGCACCAAAGCACCAATCCGGCTAATAACCAACACGTCGTAAAACCATGTCCCTTCAGAAGCCAGGACTTGCTCCGCTGCGTCTCCTTAATATTAATAACCTTTTTCAGGACTTAACAGTTCCGACTGTCGAGCTCTTCAGGACTCAGCAGTTCGGACCATCCAGCTCTTCGGGACTTAGCAGTTTTAATCTCCAGCTCTTCAGGACTTAGCAGTTCGGATCGTCTAGCTCTTTAGAACTTACCAGTTTAGAACATCCAACTTTGCAGGACTTAGCAGTTCGGACAATGCAACTATTCAGGACTTAGCAGTATGGACCGTCCATCTCTTCAGAACTTACAATTTCGGACCATCCAACTCTTCAGGATTTAGCAGTTCGGACTATGTAGCTTTCCAGGACAACTTAGGGCCAGCTACAAGCCGAGCCGGCACGCCGCCTTCTTCAGCACCAAGAGTCGCCCCGTTGCGCCGCCTCCTTTACCAAGAGGATCCCGCACCACCGCCTTCGTCACCACAAGAGGCCCCATTAAAGATTCAAATTGGAAAACTAATATCAAAGGGTTTTCAGGTAACGAAGAGAATCAAACAAGGCGGCATGGAGTACTCATTACGTTCATGTAAAAGGTAATGTAGCAGAATGGGACTAGAAGTAAATAACAACGCAATATATACCCTATAATTTGTTGATGACCAGGTTCTCATTGTCCAAGAAAAAGATGATCTCGAATATATGATGAAGAAAATTGTGGAGGAGCATCAGCAATGGAGATGGGGATTACAGAAGCATATAAAGGAAAAATTAAAGCAACGGAAATAGAAGTATTAAGAAGTTCATGTAGGGCTTCATAAGAGGAACGATGACAAACAAGTGAATTTGAGAAATGATACAGGAAAAATACACAGTAAGAGACGATATAAAAAGAAGGTAGTTAATTTGAAACAGCCACGTAAAGGGAATGATAAATGGAAGCCTGCCTATGACTGATATGAAATTACTTTCAAGAAAAAGAAGAAAAAGACAAAGACCCACACGATCATGGGATAAAAGAATTCACAAAGCCTTGATCGAACGGAATTTACAAAAAGAAGTATGGTTATCAAAAAGAGATGGCAGACGCTATAGGCCAAGATATACATTTTATATATTTATAATTACTCCTTTGTTCTCCATGTAAATAATAAAATAAGCCTTACCATCTTTAATATGTACGAATGGCAAACTAATTTATTGTATGAAGATTATGAGGGAAAATGTAGTGAAAACTTTCCGTTTTATTTTTATTGAGTTAACATTACAATTAGTCACACAGATATTTTGAAGATATATTACTAAAACTCGTCACTCACACTGCTTATACAATATTAAAGTACTTTCATGTTAACTTACAATTTTACAATATAAAAGTTAAACGTTTCGTTTAAGTTTATAACGTTTATAATAATAAGCCCTATGCGTGTGTTGCTAATAATTCCAAATTCCAAAAATCAGTAATGCTCTGGAAAATCTTATTTAATTTTAATAGAATTTAATACCAATAAACCGAATATAGGAATAAATCTAATTAAACTTCGATAAGAGAGATCTTCTAGACTACTGAACATGTGCTGCAGCTAATTTTTCTTCTGCCAGTGTAATCTCCCGTGCCTGTCGAAGGAAGGGAAATCTATCATTTATTATGATTAACGTATTACCTGAATACTCCAAAGGAAATTATTTAGGGAATAAAAATTACGTAACCAGGTTGTTTGTTTGTAAGTGCGTTTAGTTCAGGTAAATTAAACCAAAAAATAAGTAGGTACATTAAGTATCAATGCAAAATCAGCATTTATAATAATTCAAGTTATTTGTAATAAGAAAATAATACTAACAATTGACAGTTTCTAATTTTTAAATGGAAAAGTCACGACATTCATGTTAAAACAAAGAAGACCCTAGTGGAAAGTGATGTGCTATTAATCTTCATCTATGCTTCAGAGTGTAGCACGCTAAAGAAAATCATTCTAAAATGATTTCAGATTTTGTTTTTTAAGTAGCATGTGCGAATGGTTAATCCTTTGTAACCAAGTTGATTGGCAGAGCATCCATATAAACGTATTTTCATTATCTAATGCGTCAAATGAGTCATATTTAATATTCTATTATTTTGAAAATTAGAGCATAACGTTGTAAGTTTGTTAGCGTGTAGTGAGAAGTAGTACAATGATACTAAAATAAAGTATAACAAAGCAATAACTTATGTCAAAGCGTGGCGAGGCACAATCTTCATTATTGTGCATGCTAAAAAGTAAAATTCTCACCCTTAATCTTTCTTATTGTTTTGGGTTGTCTTTTTTATAAATTAGGATCATTCTGCCTTGGCGGTATACTATTTCAAATAAATTATAAGCTGTCAATCGAGCCCCCAGTCAGGAAGGTTAAAACGCAATCAATTTGTAATTCAAATATTTGAAAAGGGATAGTTTACGAAGTTTGGGTCGTTGCATATTTAATGGAGTCGGTCATTAATAGGAAATTATAAAATAAACGCATTAGTGACCGCGATCTAATGTAACTAACATTAACACTACACAAAGGGCAGATAATAGACATTATATTGGTAATTATACAAAATGTTATGTAACAGCGTATACTATAATTTGAACGTGTGGTATACTATATTTCCTACATACATAACATTGAATCAGTTTCATCCATTGCCTATTAATACGCGACGTTGAAAATTATTATTGCATTATTTGTGAAACACGGTGGAATTATAAGGGAGTGCGAAAACGTATCGGAAACCATTGTGAAACTTGTTTAGAGAAATTGGTTCTAAACATAGCCCATGGCGAGTTATTTATTGTTTATTTTGTAATATTTCGTGAAAAACATCATCTGACCACGAGATACATTTTTCCGTAATATTTGCACAGTTTTTGTGGCAAGTAATTGCTGCCATTGTTATTCGTTAATTTAGTATTTTATATCGTTTGAACAACAATTTTGAAGCATCATGAGGCACCAGCTCATACAGGTCATACACGTATTCGTGTAAAAACATAACATGTTTATATGGAATTTCAACTCGAAATAAGTTGGCCAATTGACTCCTAAGATATTTTCGGTACAAATACATCTGTGTTGCTAATCATTGTAACCTTTACACACATTTTGGTCCCTTATTAAAATACAATTACAATGAAAATTAGAATAGAAGTTACCATTAGTGCAGGAACACCCAAGGTATAGCCAGAAGAAATTTGTAACCTCAAGCGACTAACACTTATTTTCCTGAATTACTACTTTGAACAATCACAAAGGGATTAATTTTAAGTGTCGGAACAAAAACCATACCTCTTCAAGTAAAAAATTAAGAGTAGCCATTTTCCTTTCTAGAATGGCTAATGCTTTCCTTAACATCGATATACAGAGGGCTCATTGTATCATTACCTCCCTGAAGGTTTTCAACTAGGCAACCAATTTTACATTTCAAAGCAGCTTAGTGCAAAACCAGTTTTTTAATAAAATGAATTACGTCAAAAAGATTTAACTTTTTAACGAAGGCTACATTATGCAGCGCATGAGTTTTTTGATATCATGAAAAGACAAAACTAAGAGAGAGAAAAGTAAAAGAAGACGAAGAGGCAGTAATATTCGAGTCATCACCGGGAAAGTTCAACGAAGCTATTACACCTATGGAATAGCTCCTAATTTGAACTTCAGTAGCTCCTACTGCTTAAATACAGGGTGTTATGGAAATGACTGCAAATATTTTAATCCGTAATAAAACTCGCTAAACTGAACAACTTCTCCATTTATCATTTTTTCGAAAATTCCCTCAAAACTGAGTTAAAATTGAAAACAATTTTACTCTAAAAATGCATACCCGCCTATGGAATAATATTTTAATTTAATAGCACAGAACACAAAAACATTTCCTTCATATGCAAACCAACAAAAAACTACATTGGTACTGATAAAACCTTTGGTTCACATCTATTCACCAACGAAGCTTTTCGAACATAGTTTGAACTACACAATCTTCCTGTTCAACGTCAGTTACAGTACTTTTAAACTAACCGTCTAAACCAATTTTCTAGTTTGATTACCAATAACGATACTTCCCCTAAATTTTGCGTCAGAAACAAAACCACCACATATGTACAAAATATGCCGCGGCTGTTTACACCCTTTCTGGTTGCCATACTAAAATGAAACTAACACAGAATGAGAACACACGACGGTTTTTACAGTAATTTTGTAACTGCGTAGCGGATGTGCCACTTATATGCTCCATGGTTGAATGGACCGTGCAAATAAGACGTTTCATGCTCATACAAGTTTAAAGAGGTACATATTTGATAATGATTGAATATAGGAGTATAAAACTTCTAAACCATTACAACAACTAAGGTTGTGTGCACATTTGATTATAAGACTTAGGTAATGTTTTGTTAATGAATCGTGTAAAATCTTTACTACGTGATAAAAACAAACGAACTTCTATTTAGTAATCAGTAAACGTGCATAAATAACTGGCATATACTGTTACTCAAACCCCAGATACACTGAAGCGCAGTGTAATCAATGACAAATCAGCTGGCAGCGCCTAAAGTATAGACGAAATGATTGGGTGGAAATAACCTACACGAAAGGTGATACAACCTGATAAAGGATTTATGGAAGATAAAGAAAATGTCCCGAATGGGGTAGTATAGTTGTGCGCCGATATTAAAACCGAGTATTCCGGAGGTGTGTAGCAATTACAAAATTAGATGACTGAATATATAATATACCAAAATAAATACGAGTGACTACCAATGCGAATCTACAATGGAGGGAATACATGTTTTACAGCAAATTATAGAAAAACGTTAAATATATATAATAATTATTATTATTATTATGAAATACAGAGTAGACGGCCAAAGTGGCCGATTGGACTCATATTAAGTATATAGGATACACATTGACAATATACAGATATATAAATATAAACAAAGATACAAATGAAAGTTCATATGGGCCATACAGGTGAATCAAAGCGACATGTGCGCGTCTAACAAGCTTTTAAAGACGTTATATTATTCTGTTCATCGATTTCAAACAAGCTTCTCATAAAATCAACACAAAGTTTATTAAGAGATATGAGATACCTACAAATACTAGTAAAGCTGATAAAATAAATTAAATTGCTTCAGAGGGATCCATCTCGATGGTCGCATTCTTTTGTTTGGAGCTCGTCCTTTTCGTCTCGGATTCGCCGCGGAGGTTTTTGGTGCCTGCATTGGTGGTTCTTTTTGTCCTACCGCTGCATGGGCCTTCAGTTTTTGGTATTTATGGAAGTTTTGGGGGATCGCTGCAGAGCGGAGTTATGTGTGGTTTGGACAAAATTTTGGATAGACTATTCAACTCACTTGTCATCTATCAAAAACTGACCAATAAAAATACAAGATTTGACGTCTTTGAGCTAATAAAAATGAACTATATTGACAATTTTCACTAGTGAAAATAATCGACAATTTGCACTAGTGGTATAGTGAATATTTTAAACATATGTGACTTTTATTAGAAAAAGTCAATATTAGTGTTCTGTTACTATATAAATTGCGTAGTTTGTTGTTAAATTGACTGAAAACTAATTTGAAAAAGTAGTTTGGTTCATTGAATAGTCCCTCGAATACCATTCTTAGTCAAAGTTAAGTAAAATATTTTTGCGGTGGTATCACTCATGTGCATTGCGCTTGGGATTAGGACTCGTGCTAGCGCACTCGTCCTAATCGAACCTAAGCGCAATGGACATTCGTGATACCCCAGCAAAAATATTCGACATAACTTTGCCTACTCATGGTATTATAAGTGATTATTTGCTTCTCGCTTTATTCTGGCGGATTCGACACCGTGCTGCATCTACCCTTCGATGTCCGTTGCCCAGTCCATCCGGGGTGAGTTTCGCTTTATATTGTTTGCCATTTTGCAAATGTTTGCACGCATTTACTTTGGGTTTCGATTTTCTTTAGCAAGCAGTTTCGAGCAACCAGTTTTGGGCAATTATTTCATAGTTTGGATATCAATTGTTGCCGTCGCTATCTGTGCGACCTTGCTTTGCTACGCTTCGAGTGTTGGAAGTGATCGACGGAAGCAGCTATTAGATTTTATTTTAAATTAGATTTATATAACCATTTCTATTTGTGAACTAGTGAATTACGGCTCATCCGTTCGCAAATTATCTGCAGCCGCATTTCGGCTTGCGTAGTTCGAATATTGATTTTCCTGAACTATTGCGAGAAGGCGTGTAAGAACCACTCAACCGCCTTTAATTTGTTGTCCAGTTACTGTAAATTATTGTCGATTGTTGTAATAGCTGGTAACCGTATAGTGTAATAACTTTGTATTAAATGGTGGCATTTCTAAGTTAGCCCAGTATGGGACAATCCTATATAGTAGCGCACTCGTAATTGTTGAAAGCTTACTACGAGTAATAGAATAAGCTTGTACCATTATTATGTCGATTGTTTTGTATGCTTTAATCCCTGTGCCTATTATACTGTGATATTTGCATCATGGCTTTATTTATTTGTTACTGCTACCGATGATCTTTTGGAGCTTTCTTTCAGGAGATTTGGACTGCTGGAGTTTAATTGTTTTCTCCATTTATCCAATTATTTCTGGTCTAAACTGTATATTTTTATTTGAATTATAATCTATTGTATTTCGAACTATTTCAATTTATTAGTTCGCTCATTTCGTACCGATTCTGGACTACCCAAAAACTTCTACGTGCTTATCGCAAGGTCGCAGCGGTCAGCAGTTTTTCGTTAGTGGCCGAATGCGCTAGGATTCTTTTCCTGCACCTCGACGATGCAACTTGTTTCTAAAAGGTACCGTTCGTGCTTTATTACGCTACGGCGATTAATTTTTGAAGAGCTGATGGTTTTGATTGAGCTCTTAATTGACAGTTTTACCTGACTTAATTCTCAACACCGGCTAATGTCCTACCTAGCATCTGCAATTTGGGAGTGGCTCTCCTTCAATTACGGGCGCGTCCAAGGTGCTTTTAACCACAGGGTATAGCAACCCCCGGCCAGCATTTGACTGTCAGCAACTTATGGGTGTTGGAGGTTCGAGGTTAGTGTTACTTTTGTGGTGAATACCGCATTAAAAGTGGATGGTCTCCCCGCTCTCAAGCCGATTCGGACTGGCTATTCCGGGATTAATATTATATTATCTTCGATTCTTGAAATTTAAATTCGTACATTCCATAACTATCAGCATGTAAAGTTTAAATTTACTCTTTCCGTTATTACTAGCATGTAAAGTTTAGAAGCATACGTTCAATCAGTTTTAATATTTGAAGTTTAAATGGGTATACTTAATTACCATTAACATTGAACGCTACAATTTATATGTGTAATCAAACCTTTGTGAAAGGAGCATTCAGGTTTTTTGCCTTCAATAGCCTGAATAGAAAGGTTTCTTTAAATGACAGTGATATGCATATCACTCGATATATTTGTGGTTACAATTAATTTAATAACGTGAAAGGGGTTCCCGATCTTGGTGCGTGTCGCAACCTTCAATTAAGTTGCACATTTCTATCATTATTACATTCTTTATGAGCAAATTATTCTAATTATTTTATATTGAGTTACCATTATAGACTGCAAGATTATTTAGCGTTAATAAATAAATGCTAGTCACTTGTAGTTAGTAATATTATTTGAAATCATCTGATTACTAGCGCCCATATCTTTTTTGAAGACTTTGCAGGGTACAAGCTGGTGGTTTAAAGTCACGACCTTATCGCCGAATTTGAGCTAGTTCGGCCTGCGCGGTAAGTAAAAATTTTTAGAGCTTCCGTGTAGTGCGTACTTTAAGGAGGTTAATCTGCGATGTTTTACTACCATTGATTATTTTAATTAATTAACCGCAGATCAGCTTCCTTATCGTTCTAATTCTCGTTCTATTCCTGAGCACACTCGTTATTGTCAAAATTCGTTGTGGTTCTACCGGTCTTATGTAATCAATTTATTTGGAGAACTTAAAGTACCGCACGGCCGTCTCCATTGAGTTAGTCGCGGTCAGCAAGTGTGTTCAAGCAGTTTAGGGTTTTTGTTTACTTATTAATGATGACAGCTATAATAAATAATATATGTTTTTAATCAAGCTTTTTTGGCGGCATCTAATACGATATCATGGCCGGTTTAATATCGCATTTTTAGATATAAATATAAGAACATATCTTTTTTTTAACTACTCTTATACATAGTTACTAAAATTATCAAGACATTTCAAATAAATCAGCTTTTAGCATTAGCTCATTCGATCAATATTAAGGTTTTAAAAAAGATAAAATAGACTAGAAAGTATTGCTCTAATGTATTTAGTAATGTCCGAAGGTTGATTAGATTTTTGCTTATAGGTTGTATGTACACGCAGAAATAAAAGCCCCTTCATTATATTAAAAACCTTTTAAACAAAAACAATTCCTGACGCTGAAAGGAAATGGCAAACGCACTCTCTTATATCAGCTTGAGATTGTATTATGCTCAAGTGAGACGATATCTGACATAATCTATTCTGAACTACGGCCTTAACTTCCTGGTTGTTCGTAAAACGTGTTTGTCGGCCTGAAAATGTGTTGTTTTGGCAGAAAAAATAAACAAGTAAACCAATTTACAGTATAGCTGAATTTATATCCTATAATGTACACTAAAATACAAAATTTCAAGCTGTAAACGGCAAACCAAGCCAATTCAAAATAATGCGAATTTGTAGTAGACAATGATTGAAATGGATTTAGCGAGTGGTAGATGTTGGACTTCTTGATGTTATTGTCGTGCCATTTGTTTAATAAAGTTTACTACACAGATATTACTTAATTCTTCACTGAACTGTACTCTACCGTATAATACCAGAAAATACAGGCTCATATCCCTTTACCTCTCACAAATTTTACTTAAGAAACAGAGCATTTATATCTTCTGTAAGATTACGGACTCCTTTTAGTTATAATGAATGTTTACAGTAGGGGCCTGTCGAAATATATCTTTTGCATTTTATAAAAAACTATAGTCCGGTAAGAATGAGATATGATAATATTTTTATATTTGACCAATGCGTTTCCTATCGAATAACGTTAGCTCAGACAGTAAACTCTAGTATTAATTTGTTGATGCTTGATAAACGATTCAAATAATTTCCTGGACAAAAACCAAAGATTACTTAGCCACTAAAGTTTGCAGACGGTTGCGGTTGATGCGAAACGACTAGCTGAAGTGTATCAACCAATACTCAATTTTATACCTACATGGAATAGAGTATTCATACACTGACTAGGGAGAAGCGGGAACAGCATAAAATGTATATGAAACAGTTTGATATTTAAAACTTTAGTAAAATAGAATATCACGGGGATGTAATATGCAGCGTATTATAATACATTCACTACTTATAACTGGGTGATATTTACTATGATGTCGCGTATGTCAGCCCATTTAAACACAAATAATATAGTATCTACAGTAACGGAGAATATTTTATATGTTTATAAACAATATATATTGCATCTACTTTTCTTTTATAAATAGTGTGATTATGCAGATGAAATAATATCTATTAAAACAACACCACTTATTGGCAATGTCAAACTGACAAGCAACTAGGTGCATTCATCAATATGACGCTATCATTTAGCAATGAGCACGGGTGTAAAGTTTTACTGGCTAGCCAGTCAAATTTTACAGGCTAGCCAGTTAAGAGACATTTTCAAGGTGAATACAGTGACTTGATAAATTGATGTTTACAAGTGAGGAACAAATAAAAAGTTTTTTCTACGATCCTGTCAAAATGACAACTTTTTGCACAGTTTCTAGTGTCAAAAATGACGTTTATAGCACTCTTAATATTAGCGCTCGAATTACGTATTTTTAACGCGTTGCCATTTGAGGCGTGTTTTAATAATTTATTAAAACATGCTTTGCCGTAGGTTTGAATGTCAACATAACCTAGAATATCTAACACAATGTGACGGAAAAAGGTGTCACCGAACTAATTCTTTTATATTTCTGTTATGATCGTAGAAAAATTAACGTATGATACACGTGTATAAGAGTCATTACTAGCCTGGCTAATATAAAGATTTTTGTATTAAATGTAAATAATATGTGTTCAGTTCAAGGGCTGGGAACACTTCCAGGTCGAAAACGTCGAAAATTCTACGTTTTGCATGGACAGAGAAATCGAACTCATTACCTTTACTTACTTAGCCCACTGCTAATATGACTACACTTTCACCATTTAAAAGTATCATTGCATGAAATAGCTCTACAAATCAATGTTTGATTAAAAAACACGTAAAAAGGAAATAACCTAATATAATCCGTTATTACAGTATTGATCTCAAACAACATGTATTTCCCATGAAGCTTGTTTGCCTTAGGGATGTAATGTGGATAGGCGAAGTAGCTCTCAAGCAACACCCTTAGTCATGATCTATTGGAAATGCTAGAATTTCTCGGTGTTACTGTATGCGACTACTTGCAAATGCTCGAGGTGAAACGTCGCGTTTTAGGTTATGTCGTTACCAACATGTATATTTATTTCTTTTGAAGAACGTACACTGATAATATCAAAAGGCTTAGTGTTTATTCCTAGAGAGTGATAATGTGCAACCATTTGAAAGGTAAGTTGTCAACAAGCTACTTCGCTAGCTTGAACTAGGTATCAAAATAAATCTAAGTCGAAGTAATAATTAAAAAGCCAGTTACATTATTACAGAATTCTAAATTATCACAGGTACACCTATCGGATAATGAAGATGCACCAAATAGTAATTCGGATAAAAAATTCGTAATACAACCTTTTCCTAGTATGGATGGAACTTTATCTAGATCTATGCAAGTAGATGAAGGAGATGCAGAATGTGGTAATTTTTAAATCGAAATTTTAACTGGCAGAATTAGTATATTACGATTTTGAACGAAGTTGATAACGTGATTCAAAGGAAACAACACATCTAAATTACTCTTACAGATATTTTGCATAACTTTGATTAGTACAAACTAACTTGCATTCTACTCAATGTATTGGGGCATCCATAACTACGAAATTGATCAACTTATCGGTCTATTGGTACTAATGGAAATGGTTGAATTCCCGTCGTACACCGTTTGCTGGAGTTAATGGCTTAGTTATCCAAACATTGCAGATGTAATGAGCCTCAAGCGATTTCAGATTTTATGTACATACGTACATGCTCATTGCATTTGTGATACTGAGTAGGCTTTGCATGTGCATCTTTTGTCGGTGTCAGGCACAGTTAACAACAACAAAATTACCAAATTCAATGCAAAATTTGATAGTCCATCATTCTTCATTCATCAAGTGAATTAAACTTGTTGAAAATAACATAACTGATCCCTCTAGTTCGACGAATGAGTTTACTATAACTGACGTACTTCCCAGAAGACAAGATGTCAATGTAATTTTTACTAGTAACTTTTTCTAGCTAAATATTAGATACACTGGTAAAACTATTCACATATAATAACGGCTCAGACAAATGGAGTGAACGAGTTAAATGCACATTTTGTAAATAACAACGACTATTGCATACAGCTCTCAAATAACACACCATATCACCAATCAGAGAATGCATATTTAAAATTTTTAACCAATCCCAGAACGCTTCAGTGATAAGTGCATAGTATGCATCTATCAATATTGAATTGAACTAGCCAAATGGAACATCTCTTTTCATGTTTCAAATCAGTATTTGTTAAAATTAAATACACAATTAAAATACTTTATTACTGTTGTACCATTTGTTACAGTGGCTTCAAACAATGTTCTTATAGAATATAGATAACACATTGGGTTTATGCAATAGTCACAAAAAATACATTTCGTGTATATATTTTTTTCCTGCTTTGGAGAATCTGCACTCCAGATTTTCATAGGAACAAGTAGTCCTGGATTCCCTGACAAGAATTATTGGCAAGCCACTACGCACTTAATATATTACTATTGAAAATCAGAATTCTACCGAATTCTACACCTTTTTCCTAATTTCGTGTGGAAATTTAGAACACAATCAATCTGTGGATGTAATGATGGTACCATATACGAGTACACGGTATGGCAATTTGAGGCAATATATCCAAAATCAACCACAGAAACTGCTTGTTCGGGCAGGTGTATCTGCTATTATCTACGACTTCATTATTTACATGGCAAAATGTATGGACACAAATCTAAATGTGCAAGAAAATCCTCCTTGATCATGACGAGTATATGCAATAATTATTTTTGCGCTTTTAAACTACGTAAATGTGTTCTTGAAACAATCTTTTCGACCTGATTCACTAAGCACTTTGAGAAAAAACAGCACACATTCAAACGCGATTGCGATCTGCTAAACAAGTTGCGGTGGACTACTGGTGTAACCAGAACAATGATATTGTAACTATAAAATAGGTTACGTACTAATAAAAGTGTCTCTTTCGTTAATATTGAGTCAATATGTATCATGAATTGATGTAATTCGACTGAGAATGAAATAGGCGGTGCACAGTGCCCTGGAATTGCATAGGAGTTCAATAAATACATGTACTGAGATCCCATATTGTTTGGCTATATGATAAATATTTCCATAATAAAAAAACCCTACAAGAAACGATATTTAATTATGATAGCCGATGATCTAATTTCAACTTGGAAAATAGAACAAAGTAATTGCTGTATCTTTAGAAGATGTAAAATATGATTAAATGGGCCACTGAAAACTTTTGCAACAAAATAACGCTTAAAATATTGTGCATCAGAATTTTGAACAGATCATTGTGAAAAGTGAGGAATTGTACTCTGTTTTTTAGGAAATGCTTTGTTTCATGTCGTAAGAAATATCGCAAGGGCAATGTATCCTACATGCCAGGTAATTTTTTGTAAACAACATATAACAAACAATTTTTAAGCATAAATTGGCTTTCTTGCTACATTAAAATTAATAAATTTATTTTGAAAAATCAGCAGTTGCCAAATAAAAGCATAATACAATATTGTAGAAAGTCTAGGTAAGCAAAGACATTTCTTCTACTAGTTCGACGTTGGATAAAATGTAAACTTATTGAGGCGTCAAATTGCATTTAAATTGAACAAAATTGCCTGGAGGCTGAACAGGTTTCTGTTACTTGGGCTGGTTCTGTCCCTTTAATTGCGAGCATACGGTTGAGACTGCAACCGTGTTTCTAGACAAAGTAGTCAGGCCACTTAAAGGGACGTTATAATTTGATACCTATCCTAAAGTGCAGCCTCACACTTCAAAATGTTAGGCTTGCAAGGGTACCACCTCGATGTTAATGAATCAAACACTTAATGCCGATTGTTTTTATTATAAAAGTCTTGGTCTATACATATCTACATTGAATTATTTCAAAGTGCAAAGTGTTTATCCTTACTAGGTAGTAGCTCTAAAGTGTCATATCAACAGTCAGCGCTTAAGCAAGCCTGCTTCCGCGATATATGCACTTATTTTACATTTTGCAATTCTGCTAAATAGGCAGATGCAACCGCTGGAATAAATACCTTGAACTTTCATGAACTATAGTGCATTGCACTGATAATTTGCATTTTTAAACATATTGAACTGGATTTCTTAAATTTTGAAATGAAATTTAAATCTGCTTGATTTGAGATTAAACATAAATTAAAGCTTGAAAGTAGTAACATAAACTTAATTTTAAATGAACGTAGCTTGCAATACTCTGCTATCACCTATTATTACCATTGTCATATAAAATCCTACGCTAGGAACTGGTTTGTTGTCTTTAAAGATTGTTAAACGGTTAATCATCTTGGCTCACTTTTATTGCTTTAAAATTGTTAACGCTTCTGTTAGCTTTAAAATGGGCATAATTTATTACAACGTCATCTACTAAGATTTTCAAATTACAATTGCAACCAAACACGGCAAAAGTTGGCTCCATATTTCTTATCAACTGGGTATAAACTATTATTTATAGAAAACGAAAACGTTCAACTAAGAAGTTTAAACTAAGATATACTTTAGGAATTAATAGTTTTTCTGGATACACATTTATTTAGACAACTGTCAGACAGCTTAAGGGATTCCCTTGTTATTTACGTTCATTTAATCGACTCATGCTACAAGAAGGGTTTTTGTAATAAAAACAAGAGTAAAACATTCCCACAAGAGTGCTACAATTCTGAGATGGTAGATTTTACAGAATGTGAGGGATCCTTGATTAAGTTGTTGTTCTGGACAATTTTGCACTGTCTATAGAGTCGGATACAATATAATGCAAAAATCTAACTAGAAATATAGTCAAACACATGCTTTCCTTGTCGCCTGACCTTGCAAGAAAGGTAATTTTCACTGTCTGGAAAACTGCTTTGCTGTTTCTAATCCTTAAAAAGCACGTTTACCTCAATGCAGTGTGAGTTAACTTTAAAATGTGGAATAATAATTTGAAAAACCCTACTCAGCTTTTATGATACTTTAAGCATTGCCCGTAGTCATGTATTGTAGAAAATTGTAGGCTTCCAACGACTTCGCAAACTGCTCAACTGATGCTACTGAATAATAATTACAACACGCAAAAAACAGATCCACCTATAAGAAGACGTGCAGCTATACAGGAAACGCTTTGAAACGATTTCTGAGAACAGTTGCTATTGACAACGTTTACTGAATATGCCTTCTAAACGTTCAGATCAAGGACACTTCTTAATTAAAGCAGCCAGTGAAGCTAATTGCCTATTATTTTATCGACATTTGCATTTAACCAAAGTTCAAACGTTATCGAAAGGCTCCGACTTTTCTCCAGAAAACGGGACGTTTCATTACCGTGGGGATAAAAAGTTCACTACGTTAATATTCACAACGGCGAGGATTAAAAATACCTGATGTGCAGGGGAGTACTGGTAAGATAAACTAATTTTTAAAGGTCCATTTCAACGTTCCCAGCGGAAACCTAAAGCTGTTTTATAATATTATACCACATTCGTGGTTCGCAAAACAAAGGGAGTTTTCTCTCTCTCATCGTAAGTCACTCAGTCTTTAAGTTTGTAGTCTTCCATTATATTTCATACAAGTGGACAAGTTCCAGATAAATAACCTCACGAACAATTTGTAATTGAGGAAATTTTCTGGTGCCGGATATTTGTCTCAAAGTTTTTGTGTGAAATTCGGGGTGTGACACCGCAGCATTATATAGATTAGTAGGTAATTTATCATTCGTACTTTGTGGTAGACCGGCGCAAGTTTTACTTTCTCGCGCAATTTGAGTGGACTATAATGTACACCTTATATACAGAATTTAAATAATTATACTTGACGTTGTTTTAATGGCCCCTCTTGCGTTGGAACTAAGCATTTACTTGCCCAAAAGCGATTATATCATAAAAAATTTTTGCACGCAACAGCAGTGTGACACCTGAAATGGGTTTTCACTAAACTGATGTGAGAAATTTTGAACAACTTGCAGGTTTAAATAAATCGTAAGATAAAAAGGGTTTTCGTGTTCAACTCCTTAAATAATTTTTTCGATGCGTAAATTCTGGAATAGGTTTAAACAGTTCCTAAA
This sequence comes from Agriotes lineatus, assembly GCA_940337035.1. Taxonomy (NCBI): domain Eukaryota; kingdom Metazoa; phylum Arthropoda; class Insecta; order Coleoptera; family Elateridae; genus Agriotes; species Agriotes lineatus. Next base: position 164,056,804 of record OW679194.1, on the reverse strand, counting down.
TAACTTTTTAGTATAATCTATTACGTACTTATAGATAGCGTCAGAGTAAAATTGAAAAGTTTATTTTTCCTTCTCTAAATTTACATGTTAAAAACAGAATCTTCAGTGAGCTTGCATTATCCACAACCTGCTCTTTTAATAAAGGGATTTTATTAAGTTTAATTCTAATATGAATTTTTGTGGCAGTGTTCTAGATTTAAGGTATTTAGATTGCTGTTTAAGTTATTATATTTAGTTTCCATTTATTATTTGCGGTAAATGTGTAACATAATAGAAGTAAATAGTAAAAAATCAATTTATGTAGATGCATTTAAGGGTTAGTAAATTTAATTTATGTAGCTTTTCTAGCCGTCGAACTTTCTCTTTGCGCAGTAGGAAAAATGTATCAAGTATCTGTCTTGCTGCGATTAGTAAATTAGTCAACCTATTTCTAATTTGCCTCTTCGATCAGTTATTTATTCAATAACGTGTGTACTACAAAACTTTATTTTTGCATCACATTATGATAAACAATTAATCACAAAATGGTTCCGAAATTTAAGGGGGACATCGATGCATCACTATTTCCTTATATAGTCACACATACTGTATGCCTAGTATTTTTACATTATCAACAAAAAAAAATTATTTAAAACGGGAACAAATTTATTAATAATGTAAAATGAAGAGTTTTAGTTGTGTACTTTTCCCGACATTATTAGAAATAGCGACGGCATATTTTTCAAAAATATTTTTCACTAGGACATTGATGCATTTAGTAAACACAAAACACAGGGAGTGTTCTTACCTGCAACTTTCAATTTGTTCAAATGCGGATTACATTATATTCACAAAGTTGTCTAAGTTAGCTAAGGTATGTGCACAGAAGCATTAAATCACAGCGAAAGTTATTTATAACAACAAGATGCATGTTTTACAATTCTTTAGAAAGTTCTAGGCATTCGTAAAAGTTCGTACGCGCTGAATGAAGAAAGGATGAACTAGAGACGCTGAAGTCGCAGGCGAGTTTGAACTGAAACCGTGAAGCGGAGCTTGACGGTGCCACAATCCAAAAACCGGAGCTTCGCCACGTGCGCAAGCGCCCCCTTTTGCATTGCAAGTTCACTGTGCAATATGCAATGCCTTTACCTTGATATTATGTGCCCCAAGATATGTATTAGCATCCCGTTCTTACCGAATCTGAAGCTATCATATTGTGGAAAGCGCACCTATTGTGTAACATTTGTACTCGGAAATGAATAAAGAAACAATACAGCTATTACGAACATAAAGACATTGGTGCATTAAGCTTCCATGCAACTTTAAAGATAGATGTTCAGAGTTCTTCCCTGACCGCCGCGCGGAAAGGTCACATTTGTGCAGAGTGCAATTGTTGATATTTTGGAAGTGCTTTATAGTGCGAGTGTTAAATTTAACTAATACGATACGAGTTAAATTTTAATACATAAAAATGAGTGACCCGCCTCCCGGGACTTCTGATTACAGGGGTCCCGGAGATAACCTCAACAACAACGAACATCCTCCAAAACAAACCACATTTTCCTCTATCGTACAAACACAGAATCCCGACCTATTCCCTAAAAAGGAGCAAGCTATAATAATCGACACGCTTGACGGTCTCGTACAAAAAGACTATCTAAAAGCTCTTGGAGCAATCATTAACCCCAGTCACATTAGATTCGCGTCCAAAATTTCTAACAATCGTTTCTGTGTATACTTATCTAGTGAACATATAGCACAAGAAATTACAAACCAGCATAGTTACTTATACATAAATAACACGCGATTGCCACTCCGTCGACTAGTTACCTACTCCAGCTAAACGGGTCATACTATCTAATGTGTCCCCTACAATCCCTCATAAAGTAATCGCAAATGAGCTACAAAACAAAGGAATAAAACTGGTGTCACCTATAAGCTTCCTACGTGCTGGAGTATCCGAGGAGGGATACGCTCACATTCTAAGTTTCAGAAGACAAGTTTATGTAACCCAAACAGCAGCAGATATACCCGAATCACTACTAATTTATCACGACGAGACAGCCTATCGTATATTTCTCACAACCGATTCCATGCTATGCTACAACTGCAAACAATTAGGGCACATTGCTAGTAAATGCCAACTTGCCCAAAAAATCTCACCTACTGAAACTCCTGAGAGTATCATTACCAGCAACGCAAAAGATAACGATGAAGAATTTACAAGCAAAGGACTCAAGCGTCCGTTATCATCAAACTTAAGCGTATCTAGTGACTCACACGATAATTCAGCCAATACACTATCAGAACCAAATTCTGCAGAACCAAAACAGCCCACAGAAGAACCAATATTTATAAAGCCACAGCAAACTAAAGCAAATAAAGTCAAAAATTGTAAACTTCCAGAAAAAAAAGAAGCCTCAAACCTTACAATATCCGAATTGCTCGCCCCGACAAAAACAGTCATAACAGAACATGGTGACTCTTTTGTATTGACTTATGACTTACTCGTAGACTTCTTAGAAAATGTACAAGGATCACCTGACCCCTTAAACATTGCTTACTCATACACCACAGATATTAAAGCATTAACTCTTATGATGGAAAGCGTATATCCACATTTAACTCAACGCTCCATCAAGAATAGGTTTACAAGAATTATAAATAAACTACGAGTAACAAACACAAACGAAGATAGCATGATCGAAACTCAAAGTGACTGCTCCGCCACATCTGATATCGACACCGAATCAAACTTTTATTAAATGGCTAATATAATACAGTGGAACTTAAACGGACTCACTGCACGCTTACCTGAACTATCGCAACTTATATCTAAATACTCACCTACTGTTCTATGTCTTCAAGAAACAAATTTTAAGGAAAATTATCATCACAACATTCGGGGATACACAATCTTCTATAAAAACAGGGTTAATCAAAACATAGCTAGCGGAGGTGTTGCAATATATGTAGCTAACAAGTATCATTGTAAGGAAATACTACTGACCACAAACCTTGAGGCAACAGCGGTCACACTGATGACCCCACAAAAACTAACTATATGTAACATCTACTTACCAAACAGTAAAAAACTCGATAAAGAAGATCTTGAAGATATAATTCCACAACTATCTTCTCCTTTTATAATTGTAGGCGACATGAACGCACATCATTTCCTCTGGGGATCCAAAAAAACTGATACCAGGGGCCATATCTTTGAGAAATTACTACAAAACACTAATCTAATCCTACTCAATGACAAACAACCAACCCATTTCAGCTCAGCTACTGGAGAGTTTTCTGCTATTGACTTGAGTATATGTTCAGCAACTATCGCTACCCATACAAGGTGGAAAGTTATTACTGATCTACATGATAGTGATCACTTTCCAATTCTAATAAACACGGGAACCATAAACGAACACACAAAAACTAATCCAAAATGGAAACTTAATAGTGCTGACTGGAAGAAATACTCGAAATATATTAAACAACATCTTCCACCTTTTGACGATACAAAGCAGATTGAAAACATAGTCTCCGACTTTACTCAACTAATAATAGCCGCTGCCTCAACTTCTATACAAAAAACTAACGGCACGATAAAAATCAAACCCGTACCATGGTGGAACAGCGAATGTAGGGAAGCAGTAGTGAAAAGAAAAAAGGCCCTCAACTTGTACAAAAAACGTCAAACAATCGAAAATCTTATCCATTTTAAAAGATGTAGAGCAAACGCGAGAAGAATTATTAGAGCAAGCAAAAAGAAATCATGGGAAACCTACGTGTCAACTATTACATCATCAACTCCTCCTTCTGAAGTCTGGAACAAAATCAATAAAATCAAGGGCACTTCATATTCTACAGAAATTACAGCACTCATCAAAGATGGTAACATCACGACATCAACAACCGAAATAACTCAACTACTCTGTGACAATTTTGCTCATAATTCCAGTGATGATAACCTTGAAGCAGAATTTGCTCAACATAAAGCTTATGCTGAAAACCAATACTATAGCAATAATCTAGAGAACGAAGAATGTATCAACAATCCCATAAATGAAGAAGAACTAGCAGCAGCGCTTAAACTCACGAAAAGTACCAGTCCAGGACCCGACGAAATTCCGTACAGCTTCATTACTAACCTACCAGAAGTTGGAAAAACGTACTTACTAAAAATTTACAACAAAATTTGGTATAACCATACTTTTCCTAACAACTGGCGAAAAGCAATAGTGATTCCGATATGCAAACCCGGAAAAGACAAGTTGAATCCGTCAAACTATCGCCCAATAGCGTTGACATGCACGATGTGCAAGATTCTTGAAAAAATTGTTAATTCAAGGCTTACTTGGTTTCTAGAAGCCAACAATTTATTAACATGTATTCAAAATGGCTTCAGAAAAAATAGATCAACCACTGATCATCTTATACGTCTGGAAACCGAAATACAAGAAGCATTCAAAAACAAACAACACGTGCTGGCGATAAGCTTCGATATAGAAAAAGCTTTCGAAATGACCTGGAAGCACAAAATCCTAGTATCGTTATCTCAATGGGGAATTCAAGGAAGAATACTGTCGTTTATTAAGAACTTTCTAGAAAACAGAGTGTTTAGAGTTAGAGTCAACGGCAATCTCTCGAATGACACGAGCTTAGATAACGGTGTTCCCCAAGGGTCCGTACTGAGTGTTTCCCTATTCCTAGTTGCTATCAACAACATAGCAAACTGTATTAGTAGACCCGTTAAAGCCTGTTTGTTTGCAGACGACCTTACAGTCTTCTGTAGGGGAATCAACCTAAACTCGACTCAGCGCCACCTTCAAGACACTATAACAAAACTAATAGAATGGAGTAACATCTCAGGTATGCACTTTTCGCCAAGTAAAAGCAAGTGCATTCTCTTCACAAAGAAGCGGAATTTCTACAATCCCAAATTATACATGAAAAACCTCGAAATAGAATACGTGACTCAAATGAAAATTCTGGGAGTTATATTCGACCAACGTTTGACATGGGTAGCTCATCTAAAGCATCTAAAACAGCAATGCATGCAACGACTTAATATCATGAAGGCTCTTACAAAGCACAACTGGGGAACGGACATACTTGCTCTGCTACGAATATACTACTCGCTAATTCGATCTAAACTTGATTACGGGTCAATAGTTTATTGTTCTGCTACTCCTTCAGCCTTAGCAATTCTTGAACCCATTCAAAACACTGCAATCAGAATAGCTACTGGAGCACACCGCACCAGCCCCATAACCAACATGTTACGAGAAGTTGCGGAATTACCACTACAGTCGAGAAGAAATCAACTTTCCTTGACATACGCTGCTAAAGTTTCGACAAACGAATCGAACCCAGCACACAAATGTACATTTTCAAGATGTCGTAATACATCACACCAAAATGCTCCTAAAACTAAAATTCCTTTCTACGAGCGCATTCATAAATTACAAAATGAAATAGGTATAACAGTAAAAAATAAGACCATAAAACCTTCCACTAATATCCCACCTTGGACCCTGGCTTTTCCTAAAATAATTCTAGACCTAAACCAATACTCTAAAACGGAAATCAATCCAAATCTTATCAAGTGCGAATTCCACTCCATCATCAACAATTTTCCCAACTCAAGAAAAATTTTCACTGACGCCTCCAAAAGCAAATCTGGTTGTGGAGCAGCTGTAATAACCCCGGAAGGCCCACTTATATTTAAAACACCAAGCAACAGTTCAGTCTTCACAGGGGAAATGGTCGCCATCTACAAAGCTCTCGAATACATAACAGGGGCGACTGAAAAGGAGTGGTTAATAATAAGTGACTCGTTAAGTGCCATTCTAGCCATAAAAAACAAAAATACCCGTTGTGAGATTACTGTTCTTATCTACAACACACTACACATGATATCAAACCAACGAAAATCTGTAACTATTATATGGGTACCATCACACATTGGTATTTTGGGCAATGAAGAGGCGGATACAGCTGCTAAAGCCGCTATATTCTCCGATGGCACGGTTGAATGTATGACAACATCAGACTTGCGAATTACGATTAAAAAACTTATCCGACAAAAATATTACCCCAACGAACAAACTGACAATGAAAACGGACAACAGAGACGATTAGCCAACGATATCAAGTGCTTCCCAGCTACAAATTCTCGGTCAAGAAAGAATCAAACCGTCCTAACTAGGTTAAGAATCGGACACACAAGGTTGACTCACGACTACATACTCAACGCAACCGAACCACCTACGTGCGATGTCTGCAATACAACTGTCACCGTAAGCCATCTTCTGCTCGAATGTGCGAAATACAAAAGGTGCCGTGATAAATACTTTTCCGTCAATAATATTAGTGACATTTTGTGCCAAAACCAAGCAGCCGAAGACAAACTACTACAGTTCCTAAAAGACTCTAAGCTATTCAATAAGATATAGATAAATGGTGTAAATATTGTACCCGGTGCTAATGACCCAGTAGTCGATGCACCGTAAATACATTAAATAATAAAAAAAAAAAAAAGATAGATGTTAAAAAAATTCTATATAGACTGGCTTATCCAAATCAAAACATGAACAAATACAGTATACTGTTTATTTTACATTGCGCCACCTTCGTTTACGATATTACGCCACGTTATTTTAATAGCACATAGGTGTTATCTCCCTATGTTAATTTTTGATTTGTATAGCTCAGAGTAATTACGCATTGAAATTGTGTTTCATATTCTTAATTTAAATTCTGAAATTTCCTCTATAAATCTTCCGCAAGGATATAGCTCATAAATTATTCATTTTTTATTGTAGAGTTCATTTCGTTTCATCACGTGCTCCTTGTTATTTCAAAGTCCGCTTAAACTCAAATTTTCCGTATTCGTTTACTAGACGTTATAAATTTTAAAGACCGGCGTTGTTCTTAGCTAATTTTTTTAGATCAATCAAGTCCAGTTTAAGTTGGCTGCACTTTCGCATTTACCAAATAATCTGTATCCATGCAAGAGGGGAGAAGTACTTTAGTATACACAATGCGAGGACTTAGAATGCGTTACCAAAGCTTAGAAAATCTCATTTATATCTTACATTTTTCCCTTCATTAAAAACAAAGTTGCAATTTTTTGTAGGTTTCAGTTTCTAAAACATCTAAAAAGGTTAAGTAGGTACCTCAGACTTCTCGGAAGATTAATATTCGTAGATTTAGTAACGTTAAATTTTCATCTTACAAATTTCATGAGCAATACCAGCTTCAACAGCATAAACTTAAACTTATTAAATAAAGGTCTGAAATCTAATTCCACTTCGCATTTTACTAAAACAATCTCTATAGAAGGAGGTTATGCAAGTTGAAAATGTAATTCGAATTTTCCATTTAGAATATTAATTAAATATTTGAATATAATATGCACTAAAGCAGATATACGTAGTTGCTTAGTTATTTTTTAAAACCCTTATCATACTAACAACGCCTATAATTTTTTCAACTATCTCCAATTTTTGTATTCTCAGTTAAGACTCTTCAGACAAATTTTGTGCAAGAGTAATAGGTGCTGTTTATACTTTTCGTGAAATTTTAATAGTTAGTCGTGGAATCGAATTTATCCCTATTCTTAGCCGTAATCTTTATGGACTATGTGGAAAATCATATTTAAGAACTAACATTTTCAAGACAGGATTGGTTTTTGGGGTCGTACTTTGATGACGTTCTACTTACTTACCTTTAAGCATAACAGTCAAGAAGTTTACTCTTATTGGCTTAATTCGGTTCATAACAATATCAATTTTACCGTTGAATTTGAATTTAACTTTACCTTGCAAAATTATTTGTTTGTTGAGGCCCAGAGCAGCTGATAATTTTATTGTGAAGCTGAACTTCGCCTGTATTTAAGTTAGTACAAAAAGAATGTATTTTTTATTTCGTGAAATAAAGACATTATTATTTATCTGTTTCAGGATATTGACCATTTGTTTACATATATAAAAGTAGGCTGGCAAGTAAGTCGTCATAACTGTATCTCTACGGTAATAGCCTTTTACTATGCAGTGGATAGTATGGGCATATCTAGCTTAACAAATAACGCACTCCCATTCTGTTTATGTGCTCTTTCAGCAATTAAGCGCATACCAGCCACCTTAGTTCGTCGTTGGAAAGGAACCATATGTGTCTCTTGGACGCAAAGGACGTCGCAGTGGTATTCTTGACATTGAGACTGCAGAATTTCTTCCACCAATGATGATAGTCCTTCAATATTATTGAGAGAATTTTCTTGAAATGGGTCGACTATTCTGATCTGATGCTTCTGGTATGGAAGGACTTCGCCGCCGGTAACTTTGTATCAAAGAATCACACTTTTCGGGAAGGCTCCTTCCATATCTTTCTCACTAGAATGAAAAGCACTTCATGTCATTGTTAATTAAGATATTAAAAGGTAATGGGGTCAGGTGTCATCCCTGAGGAACCCCGGATGTAGTACGATAGATTTAAATTTTTATGAATTGAGTACGATTGATTACGAATGAAGCCAAGAAAAAACATGCCCTGAAATGCCATAACCAGCTAATTGTTTTGATAAGAAGTTCGTGATTAACTCTATCGAACGACTTGGAGAAGTCCGTATCGTCGTCCACTGACGTGCCATTCTCCAAGGTTTCCGACAGAGCATGCTGAAACAGCACCAAATTAGTGACTGTGGATCGCCCATGTGTAAATCCATTCTGCTTAGTACTCGTAGTTATAACATTTTTAAACACAGCTGTCAAAGAATCCGTTATAATAGCTTCGACTATTTAAGATAAATGGGTTTCAAGGTGAATTGGGCGATAGTTCGTTACGTCACTCATATTGCATTTATTTTTGAATATAGGTGTTATGTAAGAGGACTTCCATACAGCGGGTAATGTGCCAGAAGATACGGACGCATTAAATATTAACTAGAGTGGCCTCGATAACGCAAATAAGCAGTTTTCAATAAATTGAGGGGGGCTACTTGTAACATTCCTAGATATGTTAATAGCAATAAATACCCCTTACTTTTATATTCAACCTGGTAAAAATAACTAAAACTTTAAAATCGCTATTAAGGGTCAGACATTTTTTAATCCAAAGAATATGTGGTTTACCTTTTATCAAAAAGATTAACCAACATTTTATTGTACGATCTTTGACAATGCGACATGTCAGTAACAAGTTTACGTTACAACAACTCTATGATGGTTTCACATGACACTCAATAAGTAAAACTTTGTATTTCAGGGTTCATAAAGAACAAATTTAATAATAGTAATTTACGATACAAGTGCGTAAAGCTACTCTTTAATCACGAGTGAGGCAGAGTTAAAACGCGAGTGAGCGAGCGTTATAAGCCCCGCGAGTGACTAAAGATGCTTTACGCATGTGTATTGTACAATATTTTATCTACAATAGAATCTAGAAAACACGGTAAATATAAGCAAAATATTTAAATGTAAATTGCAACCGGTCGTAATTTTAAAACACGTTGCTACTGACAACGTGCCTAATGAAATATTTTAAACACGTTACTGCTGACGATGGAAACTAATGAAAACATGTTATTAAACAGTCGTTTTTCGAACTTAAAACTGCCAACTAAAAGGCAATTTTACACAATGTCGTAGATAAAAATTGTTCAATTCTCTACTCAAAAATAACAATTTTGTTGTTTAAAGTAAAAGATCAAAGGACCTTACCTAACCTTAATTACTATAAATTTTGCGTCTTAAAGGAGTCATTAACAATTTTTAATAACAAACGCTTCACAATTTCGCGAGATAATTGAATGAAATAAAGATGACATGTTTTTCTGCCGTGTGCTACGCCACTGCCAAAACGCAAGCCGCTGCTGATGGATGTGATTTGAATTGCTGTTGATGGTCTATATAATACACAAATTCTTGAAATTAAGATAGTAACGTTTTTCAAAGTGGTTTAATTGACACACATTTTTTGTATGATTTTTACATACTGGCACAAACTGTGGGAGTAAAATCATAACAGCGAATTATGCAGGAATTGCAACAAATTGTGCAATTGTTTTGACGAGCACTTACACGTTCGAAGGTAGCGGGCATTTACTTGCTGAATCAGCGACAGCGAGTCAGTACAAAGCGCTTGCATCATCCTGCAGACATATCGCGTCAGCTGATTCCAAGTAACTGAAGACAGAGCCGTGCTAAGTGAATTTGTGTGCGAAATTTAAACATTGTTAGTAGTTGGTTTTTTACTTCCCTCGTCTAAAAGACGAAAGAAGTATTGTAATCGAGAAAAAATCACCTTCCGAGATTTCTTCAGATCTTCTCGTTTTAGAGTGCCCAGATGACGAAAAACAGGTTTTCTTAATTCCGTCTGTCTGTTTGTCTATCTATCTGTCTGTTGGCAGTATAGCTCAAAAACTATTTGTCGGAGGAAGACGATATTTTGCATACATACTATATATCTGCCTCGCATGAAAGGGGGTACAATTTCATTCAAATATATACACCTTGAAAAAATAAAATTTTGTTTATTTTTGGGTTAACTTTGAAATAAAAGTAATAGCTTTCACATGGATCAGACTTTACATATGCCGAAAATAAGACACAACCGATACAGTATAATGTCACAAAAGAAATGTTTCACAATAACACCGTTTTGTTCAAGACAGGCGCGCGCCGGACTCATCTGGACGAGCCTACGTAGCGTAGTTGGAATTTCGCTGCGGTTACATACATCCGATTCGTAGATGCGCTTACGATCGCTCTGCAGAGCGGCGGGTTCAAACCCCAGCGGGATACAAAAAAATTTATTTAAAAAGGTATTTAATTTATTAGAAACGTGAAGATATTTTTACTCCTAACTTAATCTGATTTTTAAAATTATTTAGTGCCACAATGTCGACGAGGAAAGTTTTGTTTAAAGCCTTTTACATGTTTTTTTGAATTTGTGTTGATAATTAATAAGTCATATCTACACTTAAGAGTGGATTCAAGCATGTAGTTTCAGCATTAAGCTTGTTGACATTAATTAGCTATTGTCGATAGCCTATAAAACATTTCTGTATTAGCATTGTGGATCCTTTTTACGTATTTTTATGCATGTATGTTCTTTTCCAGAGTATATGTATTTTGCTGTGAACTGTTTGGTTTTTATTTCGAGCAGGATTTGCATGTGTGATTACAGAATTATAGGTGATAACGAGCAGGTCAGAACGAGCTATATTGACATATCAGTTAGTCACACTCAGGTAAGAGCGAGTATTGTGCTTCTACGACTGGTTTAACTAGCAAAAAAAAATCTAAATAAATAGTAGAGCAGAAAGCGCCGCATTAGGGTTGATGGTGCCCAACGCTATGGCTAATTAAACGTACCTTTACAACTTATAATTTGATTGGCTCGGCTGTTACTAATGTTGCACTTTTTTATTTACATGTATTTAATGACGGTATCTCATGGGTTGGGTCTCTACATCCTCAATTTATTATTTGAATGTGTAAGTTAGTTGACAATATACTGGCTGTGTCATTAATTGTTCTCCTTTTTATTGACTGAAATCGTTTATATGCTGCCTATTTAACCAATAGGATCACTTTGAACACAATTTTTGAAATTATGGGAAAATAATCTCAAATGTAAACTTAAATGACCCAACCGCAGAAAACAAATCAGAATTGGATTAATTTTAAACGATTATTGCATCTGCTATTAAGTATCGAAGTGATGTCAAGTTATCAATGCTACTTTAAAATAAAACACTCAAAGAGGTCCACCGAAAATTAACTGGTTTAATTTTAGCCAAAACGGATTTCTGACCTTGATTATGTTTTTACGACAAATTTTTAGGTCTTTATCGGGCCCCCAGCAGGTCCCTCGATAAATGGACCCCACTTATTGGCGAAAAGTATGCCCTGATGACTCGAAAAAGTGATACTTCAGCTGAGACTGGAGTCGAGATCAGTAAGCAGATCGCTGCTCTCGGCTCCAGTCTCAGTCCTCGGCTTCAATTTTAGCTCGCCTGTACACAGCTAGAGCTCCGCTGCAATGCACAATGGTTGCTGTCTACCCTGGGCTTCAAGCCCTTCGCTTCTTATTGGAACCATCAGCAAATAGGCACCAATAACACCAGCTAAACTTGATGCACACCCGAACACTTGTTACCTTCTGTAGAGGCGCATGGAATACATGCAAAACCTCTGCAGTTTATGAAACAACACTTTACTAATGTGAAAGCACTTTTTGAATTTATTATCTTTTAATTTCGATTTTTCTGGGAAATCAAAACATACACCGCGGCACCCAAGCTTGGCTTCTGGCTTCCCAATTGTTTGTATATTATTTCCTTGTTTGTTATTATAAAGTCAAAGCTTGCTATAATTTAAATTTCATATTTCAGTCAAGGCTAATGTTATTTTTATTACAACTTCAACTTCAAATTATTTTAAGGCTAATGGTGCTTGCGTACATTTTTAAATTCAAATTATAAGTTTTATGGGATATTTTAAATTAATATCTACAATGTTTGATTTATATTAATTCCTAACAAAACTATATTGGCTTAAATTCTGTTCATTATACATTAATTGCTTCAAAATGTACTGAAGTTTTGCTCATTTGTGCTACTAATAAAAAATATTGTGGTGTCACAGTAAAGTATTTTTGAAATAAAAAGTGGTTGATGCGACAATTGATTATTTTAATTTTTATAATTACATTTAAATGTCTAATGTCACATGACTGTATAAACTTTGTTCTTATTCATGCTGTTAATAAAAGGATGTTCACTTGATTGAAAATGTAGAACCTTCTGTTAATAGTTGCCATTCAAGTGACATGCGTCGCCAAGAAATAAAACACGCCGGATCCGCTGTTTGATTGCACCGCATATTTGTTTAGGAATTGTTTACAGTATTTACCTTTAAGTGTACCTGAACAAATAACGCGATTTAAATACTGAAGCATATGTTTTTTATAAAAATAGCTAGGTACTGTGTATCTCCAGGATTGGGTCCCAAACTTCATACATATTTAATTTTTTCAAAGACCGTTACGAAACAGTACATTAATTTACTGAAATAATGAGATTATTACTTGGCTGAGTGAAATAATAAGCTAATGTATTTAGCCAAAATTGAGTATATAACAGCATTTTGTGGAAGAATCCAAAATTAGGAAGACAAAAAGACACAAATTACTAAACATTTGAATAAAGTTGAGATAGATACTTGCACGAATAACATCTGCTGTGATACCTGGCTAATATACTACAAAGTCTTTTTATGGTATAGGGTATAGCGAACAATAAAGAAACAGTAAACCAACGACAAAGAAGAAGACGCTATCGAAATGAAAGGGCTCAAGGACGCCTCTTTTTCTTATTCTGGTATACAGGATTTGCGCTGGCATCTCCTGTCACTTTTCACATCGGTTCACTTCTTTGGAGATTTCTATTTCCGGTGGCATCAAAGTTGTGGATTTTCTTCCAAGACCTGTAAGCGAAAGGCAGCTTCTCTTGTCCGATATCCACTTTTAAATCTAGTTTTCACTGACCTATTCGCACTTGCGGTAGAGCATAGTGTATATTATAAGAAAGAGAAGTTTCAGAAAGTAGCACATGTGTATAATGGGGCCGTACTCTTTGCATGTGCTATTTTAGCTAGTGTTATTAATGTGAAGGTCAGCCAATCCTTAATTATCCGGTGTCAATAATTTTTCACAATTACGCTCAGGTTCTCTTCGCGAAGCGGTTGAAAAGTTTCTGGGTACATCCCGTCTGATCCGGGAGCTTTAATTATTACACTTCGTCAATTTAACCGTATGATATATCATTTCGTTATTTAACGTCTTTGGTGCGATTGATGCGATGTGTCTAGAAGGCCTTGAAATCTGACATTGTTGAATAGAATGCAGTGTACGTTTTTTATACATTAACATTAACAACGCCTTTCAACATACTAAAAACCGCAAACCAGTTGAAACGCATGATATTAACTATGAAATGACTAAATATGCGCAGCAGAAACAATGCAAATACATCGACGATTATTAAACATGCATTCCTCATGACTGGAAAATCGCTTTGACAAAGCTGATAAAAGCTGAACAACGACCCAGTTCGTTTACACGTTGTAGATAAAATTTGTTGAATAGTACTGTACATTTAAATCAATCATTTAAAAGTGTTAAGTACATTATGAGGAATGTTTTAGAATAAAAACTTACAAACATGTTAATTTTAAAGAAATTTATGATGTACAGAATTTACTTGGCTGCTTTAAAGAGAATGCCTTGTCTTTATAAACATATTTTTCTACAATCGTGTCAAAATTACAACTTTTTTTACAGTTGCTAGTGTCAAAAGTGACGTTTGTAGCACTCTTAATATTAGCGCCCCAATTCGGTCTTTTTAGCACGTTGCCATTGGTGGCCTGTTAAATTTCAATGTCAACATAACCTAGAATATCTAACATAATGTGACGGAAAAAGTGTCAACGAACTAAGTTCCTATATTTCTATTTCGATCGTAGAAAAAATAGCGTACTTATACACTAGTATCATAATATACTATTTTGCTTCATACCATTGATGCCATAAGTAAACATAAACCATGTCGAATCGATAGTTTGAAATGCAGTATAATTACATGCATACGTCATGCAATTGGGAATTATGAATAATATTAGAAATTAATTAACTTAATTACTATCTACTTGTTAAGTATATTCAATATTTGGGCGTACAAAATTTCAATTTGCCGCTCAAACAGTTTTCCGGTAGCAGCGCCGCCACCATTGTATTATGTAACTAGTCAGTAGGAAACAGCCCTTCACTTGCTGTTTGAACGTGCCCTTGACACGACGCAGTAGTCAGTCGCGTACCAGGTTTCTTTTATGTTGTTAACTGCTCTTGTTTATTAGTGGTTAATTAAACTTATATTAACCAGTGATTTTTATTTCATCTGTGCGCGACGTTGCAAATAATACAACGAACTTGAATCAACGAAAAAATACTACAGTCCACTGCTAAAGTTTTCTACACTACTAAAACGCACAGAACTGTTTGTTAAATAAAACACGATACAACAAATTGAGTAACTTCGCATTATAAAATTAAATACACAGTGTCCCAGACTTCACCCTACAAAACTCTTCTTATTCCCATTCTTCATCCTCTTTTTCTTCTTCTTCAACTTCCTCTGCAGTAGCGGCTTAAGTCCATTTCTGAATGTATGGTTCTTCGATAATCTTTCATAGTTCTCTATTTCATGCTACTTGCATCCAGTTTAGTCCAACTTTTAATTTCACGTCGTTCATCTAGGTCATGGGTGGTCTTCGTTTTGGTCGTTTGAATATATTACAAAGGCTTCCCTATCTGATACCTGTTGCAATTTATTTATTTTGGGTATAAAAATAATAGAAGGTAAATTTTATGGCAAATTCCAAGTACACACAAAATTCTCGGTTTATATTTTTATACTGTGCTCATAGTTTGCCTGTCAGTAAATTAAGGCTGGTTAAAATGAACTGTAATAATTAATCGCACAAATAAAATATTTGAATGCCCCTCTTTCTATTTTATTTAACTGCAATACTGATTACGTTAGCTTTCGGCAAAGACAAAACTTCTTATCTCATGGGTTGGGTTCATAAACGGATTGTATTCTCCAATTTTAGGTTATTTTTTTTAGTAAATAAAATTTACAATCTCGTAAATTGACAGATGAACACAAAATGGTCTGTGCGTACAGCGTGTCTTTGAACGTTTAAAATCGTGAAATAACAGTGAAAACGCGTCAGGTAAATTACTTGAATATTCCCGCTTGGAAACTATTAAAACATCCCCTTGATTTTTTTTTAGGATGACGTCTAACCTCCTCTTGATTGTTTGAATAACGTAAAATGCCCGCGATCCTTCAACTGTTTCTGGCATTTGGGACCCCGTCGATTTCGTCCAAAGCTGGTGACGCCGTTCGATTTTCGGAAACCACAAAGTAATTGGACTTTTGGAAAAACGCTAGGCCTCTTCGGCAAGGTTTAATCTTTGATTTAAATCGTTTTCCCGAGCACTGACTCTCAAATTGCAGGAAAATTCCTTCCTCGTTATAACTGGGTTATGCTGGGTTCGGAGCTGGTCGCAGTGACGCCGCCGGAATACCTCAGGCTGTAGCCGCTCCTCTGGGTGCAGGTGTTAACATTGACGTTCTTGCAGACTCGGCTGCGGCCCTGGACTGCTACCCTCTTGCTTCCGATGGTAATTTCCATCGTAGTCGAAGATCGTAATTTTCAGTTGGACGGCTCCCGAATCCTCGGAGATGAGATTTGTAAAAATGTAAATTTTTTGTTACATAAACTGCTGCAAACGTTTGCACAGGTAGATTATTACATTGGCAATCAAATGGACCACTTTTTATATTGTAAAATGCTCATTTATTATTATAAAACATTAATTAAATGTGGAGCACAAATTCCACAACCTTCCAATTATTTTTTTTTAAATTGTTCTTCTTAATGACAAAAAAGCATCATGTTGCTAAGATACGGTGTCATTCTACTATTAATTGGAAATTAGGTTTGATAATATTTACCACCAATAGAATAAAGTTTGATTACATAGCTTACAATCTAACATTTTCTTAGAATCTAAAATATTGTCTTTTTGCTTACAACTAATTGTTCCCTAGCGTTGCACTCACAAACGTTTTTAATTTCACTGCTGTGCTTTTGCACTATGTTTTTAATTATTAACGCACTGATATTTGAATTCCTCACTTTTCACGTCGCTTGCTTCTTTTCTGTTGCCTCCATTCAGGAACTGCTCCCTGCAATTTTCTAATTTTTCTTTCATCTTGCTTTACCCTTCAGCTGGCTCACAATTTTTACAGCCCTCTGCTTTTATTGATAACTACGCTTATTTTTATGCACGTAGCAAGGTTTTTGTGACAATGACTTTCTTTCGGTCTGGCTTTACATCTGCACGAACCTCTCATTTTAATAGTATTACTTTATTCACAAGCCAAACTTAAACCCTCTGAAATATGCTTTGCCTTTGCGTGCCTTTATCCGACAAATTACTCGCATCTCATAATGAATGCAGTTAATATTTTTATTTTTGTTTAAAATTGCAATTATATAAAATGTCCTAACTCTGTGCTTTATCGATTTGGTTGAATATTTTGTAGTACAAACAGTATGTGGGCTTAATACCATTTCAATATATGGTCGCTACTGCAGGATTTTCCTGTTACTTTTGTTTCTTTTTCCTCTTTCCATATTATGTTTCTTATATTTCCATTTCAAAGATGCTGCTGTTCTTGCTATGGCTATTACTTTTTTCTTTTCTTTAATATACAGGGTATATATAAATTGGCGCATAAGCTCCAGGTAGCGATATGCCTTGTACAATTCTGAGTCGAAAATCTTAATTCGAAAATGTTGAATTGGTCTTCATGGGGCCTCACAAGCGGTAGATAAGAACAATTGTTTTTTCAGGTAAAGTTCCCCTTCTGTTTTAAATACGATAAAATGTCATCAGAAAGAGTTGTTCAAAATGTAAAATTATGGTCTCATAAAATATTTCAGAAATACTGGCTTACATTTATGAAGCCATGTTATCACAAAAATACTTCATCTAATACACAAGGTTTCGTAAAAGTACGTGCAAAGTTTTGATATTTTGCATGTCACCATAAGTTTATATTTTAAACAACTCTTCCTGATGACATTTTATCGTATTTAAAACAGAAGAGGTACCTACTTTACCTGAAAAAACGATTGTTTTTATCTACTGCTCGTAAGGGCTTATGAAAACCAATCCAACATTTTCGTATTTAGATTTTCGACTCAGAATTGTACAAGGAATCTCGCTACCTGGAGCTTTTGCGCCAATTTGTATACACCCTGTATTGGTTGGTTTATCGGTCTCGTAAAGGTAATTCTAATATGGCTCCCTTCACTGCACATTGGGCTACTATAAAGAAATATATATTTATCATAGCTATCACCCAGTTTTCGGCCACAACTCATAATTGGTAAGATACCTGAGTTAAACACTAGTTATTAGATATAGAGTTTTTTGGTTTAATGCGAGTAATATAAAACTTAATCATCCGAATGCTTCTAATCGCTGATTTTTGGTTGTCTTGGTCTATTCTAGTAGTTTGAGGTAAGTATATGAATTCTTCGACTTTCTCTATGAATCTATTTTCTATCCTTATATTACTTTCTTGTACGTCTTCATAATTTTGAGCCACTAGAAAACTACTTTGACAGAGTAGGTAAATTTCTTAACAGTAATGGACCCTACAAAGAATTGAAAGGACTCCCCTTAGGAGCATCATTGTTAAAACATAAGATTTGATGAAATTCTGTCTCACACTTATTACTCCAGCCGTTAGACATAAGCTAACTCTTTGTAATCCAGAAATGCCAAAAACGTATTGTTTGCTTAAGATATATAACTCAGGTAAACGGTGAGACCTTTCGTTTTTGGTATTAACTCTCCAACTTACCTCTTATCTAAATGGTTAAGAAATGAAATTAGAAACTCGCCAAAACATCAAAATAATTTGTCGGTCGACAACTCGTTGGAGTTTATATATGAAATTAAAGATTTGGAACTTCGTGAAAGCGAAATTCTAGTTTTATTTGATGTGTGTTCTTTGTTTCCAAGCGGAATAGTCCCGCAAACCATGACATATCTGCTGGAATTGCTTACGGATAATAATTTGGATTCAACCAAAATGTGTTTGTTAAATGAAAGAATTGCTTTCAAATAGATGGAAAATTCTCTGAATAGCACGAATGGGAAAATGCCTTTCTCCTTCCGTTGCCAACCTTTTTATGTCAAAATTTAAAACCGAATTTAAGAATAATGCAAAGTATCTCCCAAGGATTTGGTTCAGGTATGTCCACGATATTTTTGCTGATAATTGACAATTTCTTTAATCGGTTATATTCGAAATTTTCTTTCATAAAATTTAGTATGGAAAACGAAGACCATTTCTGGATATCTAAGTAATAACAAAAATATGGAGGAAGCATTCCCCACTCTGATATTTACGCTCTATTGAAGTTGATATCTGATTGGTCGCTTAGAACATACCCTTCATGTCAGACAGTATAAACAGCGTTAGAATGTGCAAGAGTGTTCATTCCTTCTTTGTCCGCATTATTAACGGCTATATATCTTCCCGTCAGCACCAGGTTACAGTCCATAGAACAACTTCAAGACCGTTCTCCCTAAGAGCTACGTTCCTCAAACCTCGATTCTCGGGTCTCGGCGACGGCGTTCCTCTCTCGCCCAATCCAAGAGTTCAACTTTTCAGTACGTAGGTCAAAACCGGCAGCAGCGCCGGAGCCCCAACCTTCTGTCCCCGTCACTTCTCAGTCTCGAACGCTGGTTTCAGCGCTAGAGAATGAAACCCAACCCGAACAAAACCTAGGCCATCTTGTTCAAAAATCACTACAGTAGACATGTACTGGACCTCAACAACGTCGCATTGGCACTATGGAACTCTCTATAGAGCTCTACACTTCAGTCACATATCTGGCTGTTCAATTTACTTCCACCCTGAGCTTCAAAGATTCTTCGATTCTATTAAGAGAAGGAGTGCGTTTCATGCTCTGAGGCAGTTTCGGAGGCTACCACCATCGCACTCTCATCCACAGTTACAGGACCTTTATTCGGCATATTATTGATTACCGTTTCATCTATTTCAGGGCTCTACCTCGCTTCAACATGAAGAGGCTACTGGCAAAAGAGAGGGCCGTCTCCAGTAAGGAGCTGCGCCTGAACTGGTTTCTCCGACTCTCCGATCGGTACAATAGGATCATCGTCACACCCTCACCACCCTCAGGACCCCAGCCATCTTCCTAGGCGACGCGAAATATTTTGGAGTTCTAAGACATTCTAGACAACGTTCCCCTCAACCTCAGATCATCAGAACTATACTATTTCGTTTCATTTTGTGTAAACATCTAATGTCATAAGTTCAATTTTCATAAACATACAATATCTTTACTTAATTCTTTTGTAAACATGATATACTTAAGTATTTTTTTTACAACATGCAACACCTAAGTACAAATAATTCAAATAAAATGTAATTTTTTTATTTGAAAATATCATGTACAAAGCAGAAGATGAGTAGTTCCCTAATGGCAGTAGGCTAGGTTTATTAATAATTAAGTACTGTATAAATCTAGCTAAATAAACTTTGAAAATTCAAAATCAAATTCAGCTCAGGAGTGTTGCTTTCACTGGTGATTTGGTGAAGAGTATATCTTCAGCCAACTGTCTCGTGTTAGGGTCTCTACTGACGATGGCAGCTTAGCAGAGCTGTCAAACTACGTCTTTAGCAGTTAAATAATTGCCTGGTTAAGGGGTTTTTAACGAGTTGCGACTTGGTAAGTAATTGTATTTGCACTACATAAATTACATTTTCCATTACTTTCAATATAAATTGTTGTTGTATATTTGCATTTAGTAGTACTTAGAGAGTTCCGTGCTAGTGTATCGTTTAAATCAAACAAATTTAAATTAATAAATAATTTTCATGGACCGATATTGTCTGATTAAGCTTGTCGATTGTTATAAAAAAGAATAAACTATATTTTTATCGTATGCTATAACTGGTAGTACTTACAGAAGACATATTTTTCGTAGAATAATTATTAGCAAGCTACACTGCTAAAAAACGCAACATATGCACATCCATCTACAAATATACGGGTCTACACCAGATATTTTCCTCTTTGCTCGTGTACACGTCGTTAGGAATTGCAATGTTGCACAGAGTAGCCTTTATCCGACTAGTCATAGAAAATCATAGATTATTACTTATACTGATCCAGGAAGACCCAATTACGTTTCGCTTAGAATTTAACGTAATCGGGATTTACTTTATTTTTGCGTTCTGAAGATCTAATACCTAATGGAAGTCAGTAATTTGATATTTGAATTACTAGAAAGTCATTCATTTACCGCGAGTAATATCAATTACCACAAGTAAGTGAAATACCATTAAAGTAATTTAAATACCTTAGAGACATTGAGTAATTAAATGTAGTAATTAATGATTTTCAAAAAGTAGTTGTCAAGTACATTTTACCAATTACCAGTTATAGTTACTGTATTTTAAAAAGTAGTTTTGTAAGATTCCGCCCTTCTGCTAATAAGGGTTAATGAATTAATTAATCACCATCAGGTAGCTCTCTCAGTCGGAGTTAATTTGTTTCAGTCAGATATACACTATGAGACCAGCAAACAAACACCAGGATAATTTTAGACAGTTTAATTATATATTGTAATGTATTTACAAACATCGGCATTATTCATTAGAACAAAATAAAATGTACTTTACAATAAATTTAGCAGTTATAGGAGACGTCCTGTTGCGAACACCTAGCGTCCCGGCAACCCGTCATGCATCCGTGCGTTGGTGGCCCTACAGTTCGAGCCTTGGAAAATCGACGAGACGCCAATGGTCAGGAAATCGTTCCGTCGAAATTTGTTCCCAGCGGTGCCAAATTTCAAGCTTGAATCTCGGGCTCAATGTCAAAGGCACGTGTAACTGTAAATATAGGTTAATTCGGCTGTCAGGATTTATGACTTACAACACCGGGTTGTGCGGGATGTTTCCCCGGTGCAGTTTGTGTTGTGTTCGTGCAGGATGTTATAAAACGAGAAGTCGACGGGGGAATTCCACTTAGGGCTCAGGTTCGAGTTGACAGCGGACGTCGGGAAAACGTCGCCACGGTGCCGGCCCTCCGGAGATGCTGTGGGAACTTGGTTGAACGGTGAGTAGATCTCTGTAGCCAAAAAAGATTAAAAGGGAATTTAATCGGCAACTAAAATTATCGACGTGCCGGGCCACAATAATATGTAATCTGATCCGACCAAGTCGGATATATTTACGCTATTTGGCTAATTTAACTATTACAAAATAGACTTATGAAACGGCCTTGCTAACAAGTCCTCGCCTCTAACACGTCTTCCAGGAAATTGTTACAACTATCTGTCAACGGAGTTTGGGCTAAAAATTTAGGCTGAATCCAGGTTATAATATGGACCGGGAATGCCAGCGAAGCGGTTCTCAGTAGAGATCGTCGCTTCCTGGAGCTGGTTTTTCAGGAGGAGGAATTGTTCGGGTTTAGCTAGAAACACGGCCTCCTATATTGGAATCGTCGGTTCAACTTAGCTACAGAAAAAACTCAGGACGCAGGATTCCCAAGTGTAAAGGGAAAATTCTTCCAATCGGTCTGGACAGAATCAGGGTTCAGGGAACGGGAACGGAGAACTCTATGGGATGATCTGGCACTGGGTGGATACTGGAATGAATGCCGGAGGGGATCTCGGAAATGAATGCCTCGAGAATCGGCCGTGAAGTAGCTTTTATGTGCCCCTCTTCGTGCTTCGTGCATCTAGCAACCACTTCGGACATTCTAAGTGGGGACGCAGCGAATACGTGGAGCGGGGATGTCTCGATTACGTACTTGGCCGAGCGGGCCAAAAATTTAAACTCGTAACGTAACACAGAAATTGCTAGGGGAGAACGCGCGAATTAATTTTAATTCAGAAAAACGCGTTCCCGCTGGGCGAAACGTTACACTTGATCCTCCTCTCGGAAAAATGGAGGACCACCGGCGGAGAAGATGTCAAGAAGATACCTGGAGATCTCGACACAGAAAACATTAATTCCCTTCAGTATACATTCTGGGAATATTTAGCGATGTGAAAGTATTCCGGTTGCAGGGAAATTCACATTCACACAACTTTTCAACTGGGGGAAATTGCATAGGCCTCGGAGACCGGCGTACAATTTCCAGGAAATTGGTGCACAGGATTAAACTTACAGGCACTGGTACAAAAAAATGACTTCCTTTCCACATTCTCTCCTTCAAGCTTCGATAAATCTACAACCTCTAGCTATTATCCGGGTTTACGGAAGCAATGGAGTACGCTTCAGAAGGGAACACTTCAGTATTATCAATCACACTTTAAAATCAATTGCATTTTAAAATCTATCGCTCTGTTACAGATGCACCCATCTGGAATACTCTCTAACGCTTATCTGGATTAAGCGAAGAGCTTCATACTCACGGAGCGGATACACAGTTGCATTCATCTGGAATACTCCCTAACGTTTATCTGGATTAAGCGAAGAGCTTCATACTCACGGAGCGGATACACAGGTGTATTCATTCTGGAATCACACTGTTACAAATGCATTCATCTGGAACACTCTCTAACGCTTATCTGTATTAAGCGAAGAGTTCAAACTCACGAAGTGGACACAGTTGCGGTATCAACGTAATCACACTAGCAGGGTTCTCTGGAGCGCATTAATTTCTGAAATGGTTGCATAGGTTGCGGTATCGACCTTCTTTCGCAAAACAATCACACTAGAGGAAATTGCAGAGGCTGCGGGGACCAACGTACACTTTCCAGAAAACAGGTGCACAGGACTCAGGATTCTTGCACTGAAAACGCATTTTTATCTCCAAGCTTCAACTTATAGTCTACTATCTCCTGTCAACATCCGGGTTCACGGTGACAGAGGAGCACGCTTCAAAAGGATTTCAAGGTAAGCTTTCACACTGACTACGGCGGCATTCACACAAACTTACATGTCTGAATTTTTCAGATACACCACGTACTTATATGTGGATACCTGGCGCTCTGGGACTGGCACACGAAGACTTCCATGGGCGGACACCTGGATTGTCCTCTTCCATGGGCGGACACCTGGATTGTCCTGTCTTCAGCCATCTTCCACGGGCGGACACCTGGATTGTCCTGTCTTCGCCCATCTTCCACGGGCGGACACCTGGATTGTCCTGTCTTCGGCCATCTTCCACGTGGGGACACCTGGATTGTCCTGTCTTCGGCCATCTTCTGGCATTCCGGCCATCTTCGCCTTCTTCGCTAGGGTACCTAGGGGTCGCATAGCCCGAACCAGTAGGCAAACTGGTCCCTGAGGGCTGCAGGAGGATTTACGGACTAGACTGGACTTCGAAAAGGTCTTATCTGGACTACACAGGATTTCGGAAAGATCTTATCTGGGTACAGGAAAGGACTTGCACAGGGATCTTGGAATTCTATACTGGACATCCCTGGTTCTGACTGGTTCTGGGTTCCGGTAGATTTCCCTGGACGGCTATCCTGTAACAAGTTTTATAAATTATTTAAATTACAAAATTCTAATCAAATATTTTCCAGTTATGTCTCGGGCGCCAATCTAGTGAATTCTGGAGCTTCAGGCGGGTGTTTGCTAAACTCTATGTATATCTGAGCTCAGGTTCCTGATCTCGGGCGCCATGTAACATTCCGCCCTTCTGCTAATAAGGGTTAATGAAGTAATTAACCACCATCGGGTAGCTCTCTCAGTCGGAGTTAATTTGGTTCAGTCAGATATACACTATGAGACCAGCAAACACCAGGATAATTTTAGACAGTTTAATTATATTGTAATGTATTTACAAACATCGGAATTATTCATTAGAACAAAATAAAATGTATTTTACACTAAATTGAGCAGTTATACGAAAGTCCTGTTGCGAACACCTAGCGTCCCGGCAACCCGTCATGCATCCGTGCGTTGGTGGCCCTACAGTTCGGGCCTTGGAAAAGCGACAAAACGTCACTGGTCAGGAAATCGTTCCGTCGAAATTTGTTCCCAGCGGTGCCAACTTTCAAGCTTGAATCTCGGCTCAATGTCAAAGGCACGTGTAACTGTAAATTTAGGTTAATTCGGCTATGTCAGGATTTATGACTTACAACACCGGGTCGTGCGGGAAGTTTCCCCGGTGCAGTTTGTGTTGTGTTCGAGCAGGATCTTATAGAACAAGAAGTCGACGGGGAATTCCACTTAGGGCTCAGGTTCGAGTTGACAGCGGACGTCGGGAAAACGTCGCCACGGTGCCGGCCCTCCGGGGATGCTGTGGGAACTTGGTTGAACGGTGAGTAGATCTCTGTAGCCAACAAAGATTAAAAGCGAATTTAATCGGCAACTAAAATTCTCGACGTGCCGGGCCACAATAATATCTAATCTGATCCCACCAGGTCGGATATATTTACGCTATTTGGCTCATTTAACTATTAAAAAATAGACGTATGACACGGCCTTGCTAACAAGTCCTCGCCTCTAACACGTCTTCCAGGAAATTGTTACAACTATCTGTCAACGGAGTTTGGGCTATAAATTTAGGCTAAATTCAGGTTATAATATGGACCGGGAATGCCAGCGAAGCGGTTCTCAGTAGAGATCGTCGCTTCCAGGAGCTGGTTTTTCAGGAGGAGGAATTGTTCGGGTTTAGCTAGAACACGGCCTCCTATATTGGGGTCGTCGGTTCAACTTAGCTACAGGAAAAACTCAGGACGCAGGATTCCCAAGTGTAAAGGAAAAATTCTTCCAATCGGTCTGGACAGGATCAGGGTTTAGGGAACGGGACCGGGGAACTCTCAGGGATGATCTGGGACTGGGTGGATACTGGAATGAATGCCGGAGGGGATCTCGGAAATGAATGCCTCGAGAATCGGCCGTGAAGCAGCTTTTATGGGCCCCTCTTGGTGCTTCATGCATCTAGCAACCACTTCGGACATTCTAGGTGGGGGAGCAGCGCATACGTGGAGCGGGGATCTCTCGATGATGTACTTGGCCGCGCGGGCGAAAAATTCAAACTCGTAACGTAACGTAGAAATCACTAGGGGAGAACGCGCGAATTAATTTTAATTCAGAAAAACGCGTTCCCGCTTGGCGAAACGTTACAGTTTAATTCCAAAACGATTCAACAAAGAGACATTTTATTAGTAACTCTAATTGACTTAATTACTATAACAAAGTAATTAATTACTGTCCAGCTCTGTGTGGAATTGTATCTTTCAATCGAAAGTTTATATTACCCAAATATTCCCTAAGATGTATTTTAGGTGGCCTTTTCTCGGTAATAATTTTGTGATAAGAGAAACACATACTCAGAAATTGACGCCTGTTAGCCATCGTGAGCTAGTTAAGATCGTTTAACTTATGAAATATAAAAAATATTCTGATCACGAGAATCAACCTTAAACAGGAATTTTGCACTCTCTGTATTCTCTGCGAAGATTCATATGTGAAAGATAGTCCGTATATCTGAAAGCAATTAACTAAATCAATGCAAATTGGAATTGAATAAGATGGTGTCACATTTTGGAAGATTTGCAATAGGAGTGCAAAGAAGAATAAGGGGAGCAGCGTTCGTAAAAATGTTAAATAGACGAAAGAAGTTTTGGGCAGAATTAATATAAGTAGTTACTACTGAAGACAATTTGGGACTCTAAAATGAAAATAAGAAACACAGTACAAAGTACAAGTGTTTCGTGATACGTGGTTGAAGATGTACAGAATGAACATCTGCGAGTAGACCGAAGAGAAGTTACAAGAATTAGAAGCAAGTGAGCTGTTTGGCGGTGAGGGTTGAGAATGCAATAAGGTGAACGTCCTAGGAAATGTGAATTAAAGGTGTTGAAGTATATGACAGGTAGATGTCTGGAATATTTGACAGAGAACTGTTGAATGAATATTAGCCAATATACTAAAGAAGTCTTAATGGTAACCAATAAAGAACTGTCGTCATTATAAGAAATAAGAATTATTTACTGCATATTTGAATTGGACTGTGTCATAAAATGTCATAATTCATTTATATGAAAGACTAGATACTAACTAGATTGGGAATTCAATCACAAACGGATATCAAATTAGTTAAACAAAATGCATGTTCTAAACTGAGAAAACGTATACTACTATCATTAACGACTGAGCTAAATCATTTTAATAGTTTATATGAATCAGAAGTGTTGAATTGATATAAAATTACAGAGAAGTGTTTGAAATTTTATGCAGTATTATAGATAGCTTTTTTAATAATACATATAATGTATTAATATAATTATTTTATATAAAGCCACATTATTGCAATGTATAAGATTAAAGTTAACGTTGAAGCTTGACGACACGATTTCGAGAAGATCTTAAACTTTCTGCACTGATTTAAGCAACGGTATAAAGCCCACCGTAATTTATTTTATTGGTCCAACGTTTTCTTTTCCAAATATCGAAAACTACCTTTATAAGTGAAAGGCGAAGGTAGCACGTAGCACGTTCATTCGCGAAAAGCACAACAAGTGTGTTCGAAATAGCTATTTGTCGACAATCAATTTACTGCTGAAATCGTAACTTAACGATATTTCCGAAATAATAGAGGACGAAATAATTCAAGGATACCGGTAAATATTGATATCAAAGCTATGCATAAGGACATTAATTCTTCCAGGACAAAACCTGCTTATCAAAACCCGCATTTACCAGGTTTGCATAAAACGTTTACAAGCAAATTACGATGTTAAAGTAACTAACTACTGCACATGTGTATACTTGTAGTTATTAGCAATTCAAAACATTTTCACTGTTTGATGTCTTATTAAAACTGGTTCGAATATGTTCGAATAATTTAGTAGATAGCATGGTATTAATATATTTAATTTTGTAGATTTAGTATACACAACTTGCTAAGGGCACTTTTCTAGCGGTCTCTTAATGCAGACCCCACAGACTGAAAGCTCTCGGAACAATAGCCGCCTCATAAATTATCCATGGTTATTTAATTTCGTGCATGTTCAGTTCTTTTTATACTAAATAAAAAACAGGGTGAGGCACCTTTTCTAAACCTGAGAAATAAGATACAACTCTCTCATTTCAACAGAACCTCTGAGAAATTTCGAAAGCTCCGTCAAATTGTTTTCATGCAGATTTCTTTTTATAAAAGAATTTAGTGTTTTTACGCATAGAAAATAAATGTTGGTAGACAGTTAAGTTTCCAAGCACAGAACTACACAAAAAGTTGAAATTACCCAAGCTGCGTATTTTCCCTTGAGATCTTATCTTAAAAGTAAGACTACAATTTATTATCGAAAAAATAATAATGCTGTTGATAGATATTAACGCACATCGTAAATAGCTACATACTAGAAAATATTTTTCCTAAAGCGTGGGAGAAAGCACTGGTTGTACCCTTGTCTAAATGTGATCAACCCGATACCTATAAAGATCTTCGGCCAATTAGCATTCTGCCGGTTATTTTTAAAGAGATAGAAAAATTCACGAATGCTCAACTACCTGAACACTTACTAGCATACGGATTAATTCCAGAATGCCAATCTGGATTTAGTTCGGACCATAGTTGCACATCTACCTTGTTAAATGTCACCGACGATATTTCAAGAGCAACTGATTCGGGTAAAATTACTATCCTAACCTTACTAGATTTTAGTAAAGCGTTTGATACGATAAGTCAATCTCTTTTACTATCTATACTTCATTATATAGGCTTAGCTCCTGATGCAGTTGAATTTATAAATAACTATTTAATAAACAGAAGCCAATCCGTTAAAATTTCGTATAATATTTCAAATCCACTAACTTTGTCTTCCGGTGTTCCTCAAGGGTCTATTCTTGCCCCCCCTACTATTTATTATTTATTCATCTCAAATTGTCAAGTGTGTAAAAGTAAAACGCTGTGCTGACGACACGCAGATTCGCTATTCCTTTAAAGTTGAAAACCTGCATGAAGCTCTTACACTTATTAATAATGATTTACATCAAATTAGTAATATATCCCGTAGTCATTGTTTAACACTTAATTCTAGTAAAACTACTGCGCTTCTATTTGTTAAGAAAAACGACGTTGCAAAAGCACACGATTTAATTGATTTATATGTAAACAGTAAAAAAATTGCTCTCGCCACTCAAAGTAAAAATCTAGGTTTAATTATTATGGATAACAGTTTCAGATTTAAAGGACAAATCAATTATTATATACAGCGTGCTTTGCGAAATTGAAGGTTATCCTCAGAGGAATTAATTACCCAAAAATATAAAAACAAACCTGTGTAATACATTAATTCTGTCACAATTTTCATATTGTTTTACTGTTTATAGACCTTGCCTTGACAGCCATGACCAAATTCGAATTCAAAAAGTGCAAATTTCCTGTATTCGTTTTATCTTCGGTTTGCGTAAATACGATCATGTATCATACAAACTTCAGACATTAAAGTGGCTTTACATGAGAAATCGCTTTATGCTTCAAACCGCATTCCTATTTCGTGAAATAGTTACGTCCAAGCGTCCATCGTATTTATATAGACGGATATCTTTCAGAACTGATGTTCACCATTTAAATATTAGAAACAAGAGACTCATTACTCCACCCCTCCACAGGACTGCACTGTTTCAAAAATCCTTTGAATTTAATATACACAAACTATACAACTCTATTCCTAATACATACAAATCCCTTAATTCTCTTGTCTTTAAAAAATTTATGTATTTATATCTTTTCAGAAATCAGTATACATTTACTTCCTTCTAATTTATTATTTATGACATATGTTGTGTATAAATATTCAAAACTTGCCCATAATCAGCGACAGCGTATACCATTACCATTTTTAGTTCGAGTTAATAGTGCTTATGTTGTTTTAGTAACATTACGTTCATGTACCTATAGCATTTTATTTCCTTTATTTCCCACTGATAATTATTAATTATTTTTCTCATGTGTTATCTGTTTATCTTTGTTGTTGGGAAAAATAAAAACATATTATTATTATTATTATGATTTATGGGACTGTTAATCTCGTAATGATTTTTACGGTTTCTTACACCTAACTGGTCGCAGTTAACCAAAGCTAGGTGAGTATGTTATTTGCATCTATTAGTTAAAGATGCTAAAAAAATTCTTACAGTGTTACAAGTGTTAAGAATCGCTACTTTCTGCAAGAACATATACAATCTCTCGTCTAATTTCAGCGTCTTGCAGGAGTCCCGTAGGGATAGAGGAATGACTCCAGTAGCCGAGAGTACAATGGGAATTACGTAAGCATTGTTGCCACATCTGAGAGATTTATATTAATAGATCGGTGTATTTTTGTTTCTTCTCCGTATATGCTGCTTGTAAATTAGATGTATTTGGCACTGTGATATCTACAAGATAGGCTACCCTGTGATTCTTATCCAAGAGCGTAATATCTGGGCGATAGTAGTGAATGGTCTGTGTCAAACAACAAACAAAACCTAACCTACTAATCTCGAATTTGACATAGACTGACAATACACTTCAGTACTGCCAAACGTATAACACATATCACAGCCTACCCTAATTGGTTTTTTTATTGATCTCTTGTTAGTTCTATCCCAGTATATTTTTTCCCATTCATTTTTCAATATCTTTTCAGGATCATATTTGTAATATGGAGGACTGCTAGTAGTAAGTGAATATTTCTCTACCTACTTTTGATGAATAATTTTAGCTACGTTGTCGTGTCTATATTTGTATTATCGCTTCATATAATGTGTTGTATCGTCTCAGGGCAGGACTTGCATAATCTATATGCATCATCACTTGTTCCATCTTTGATTATATGTTTTCTGTAGTTTTTTTGTGTTAATTACTTGGTCTTGTATGGCTAACAGAAAACCTTCGGTTTCGGGAAACAAATCACCGGCAACCAACCATGCGTTCGATGCATGCCTATCGACATGAGGTTGATTTAGATCGTGAGCATGTCTACCGTGAAGAGCTTTTCGCAGCCAGGTCTCATGTTTTTCGCTCTCGGAGATTATAGGAAAGATGCGCTCGTTGCCTAGATCGAGTGGCGAGTAATTATTATCTGATAATACAATTGACTTATGTAACATCGATGTATCTTGTGATTCAGTAAAATATTGTCTTAAACTGCTTATTTGATTATTATGTAGATTTAAGATATCAATTAATCCCCTGCCTCCTTCCTCACGCGGAAGAGTGAGTCTTTCGGTAGCAGACCTAGAATGGTGACAATTGGAATTATTTAACAGTGTATTTATTTTTCTCAGAAGATTTTTCAAGTCAGTAGTTGTCCACCCAATAATACCAAACGAGTATGTTAGCAATGGTATAGCGTAAGTATTTACAGTTTTTATTATATGTTTTGAGTTGACCTTAGATTTAGTTTTGTGTTTAACTCTTTCTATAAATTTCATTTTCGGTTATTCTTTAACCTTTTTACTTCCTTTTACTACTATAAAGGAAGTATTGGATTCACCCCAAAAATTCGAAATTGAGTTTTCAACAGATCTTTACGTTTTAGAGTCCCCTGATCCCAAAAAACATATTTTTTTTCATTGGTCTGTCTGTCTGTCTGTGTGTCTGTCTGTCTGTCTGTGTGTGTGTCTGTGAACAGAATATCTCAAAAACGAAAAGAGGTATGGCATTGAAACTTCATATATAAGTTTTGTGTACCATGTAGATGAGACAGCAAGCTTTTGAAGAAAATCGCATAACCGGAAGTAGGTGTTTACTCTTGTGATTTTTCAGTTTTTTTCGATTTTTTCAAAAACGGCTCTAACGATTTTTTTTAAATTTTACATTTTTAATGTGTATTGATGTGAGATAGGTGATTTTCCAGTTGAATACTTCTAAAGTGGGTTTCTTTTGTTTTTTTTCTATTTTTTTTATTAACTCCTATTTTAAATAAAACACCCGGTATATTATTACATTTTTGAATTCACCTTAAAATTCTAGAGAAAATTTGTCTCTTCAACTAACACTCGATTTTGTACCGTTTTTGTAGAATTTGTAATTTTTGAAAATTTTTAACAAATGGTTAAAAATTAAAAATGAAATTTTTGACTAATTATAAGATCACTGTAAAAGGAAGTTGTGTGAGTGTATCACACCAGATTTTTTTTATATTCTATCAGCTGAGATTGTTTAATACCTAGGTACTTGTATGTTTCGCTTCTAACATACTCGGTATTACATTATTATTATCTATCTTGTAATCTTCTACATACCTTTTACCTTGATGTATTCTTTGCGTCTTACACTTTTCTGATCCGAACTTCATACCTACATCTTTACTGAACGTTTCTGTTAATTTAAGAAGTTGTTCTAAATGATTGGAAGTACTGCTGTATAATTTAATATCGTCCATGTACATCAGATGGCTCAACTTGTATAGGGTATTAGATTCATGTCTGATATTATAGCCTCTGTTTGTCGAATTTAACAAATTCGAAAAAGGTTTTAGATCTAGGCAAAACCATAGTGGGCTAAAACTATCGCCTTGAAAAATGCCTATCTTTATCTTAATAATTTTAGTTTTAATTTTTAATATTAATATTTTTTTGACTTAACGATTATTCTAGTTTTCCATCTCTCGATACATTCTTGAAAGAACGTGAGCAGTGCAGGATTTATTTTGTATATACGAAGTAGTTTCAGAAGCCAGGAATGTGGAACAGAATCAAATGCCCTTTGATAATCAATGTATGCTGTGCAAATGTTCCGTTTCGTTTTATAAGCTTGACTTAATACTACTGAATCGATTATCAGCTGTTCCTTACATCCTTGTTTGTTGCACCCCTTCTGCTGTTCTGCGAGTATGTTGTTCTCTTGGCAATGTTCGTAGACGATATGATTTATACAGGATGTTATTATTTTATACATAGTAGGCAGACAAGTAATGGGCCGAGAGTTTGCAGGATTCTTGGTTTCAACTGTCTTTGGCAGCATATAGGTTACACCTCCTGTAAGAAAAGCAGGCAGTTCTTCAGGGTATGCTATGTAGTCGTTGATACACTTTGTTAATTTGTGTGTACTGGTGAACTTCTTGTACAAATAATTGTGAATATTGTCGACACCCGGTGCCTTAAAGTTATGAGTTTTTTTTTATAACTTCTGATACGAGATCTGTTGTTACATTGATGATTGGCATTTCAGGTATTTGTGCTGCGCTACGTTTTTCTTGAGCGATCCATTGCGCTTCCATATTATGTTGGGATTCGTCCGTCCAAATAGTAGCCCAAAACGGTTCTACCTTGGTGCTGAGTTGGTGCTTCCTTTATTTTAGTTTCACAGCGCAACAAACGGTAGAAGGTGCTTTCTCTTTCACGAAATAACTTGTTTTGGTATTTTCTTTCGCTACATGCTTTATACCTTTTTGGCCTTTTTGACAAAGCTGCTAGTTTCTGTTTCAAAGTATCCGGAAATTCGTTTACTTGTGAATTTTGGTCTTCATATTTAGAGTGTAATTTATAGTTTTTAAAAACTCGTTGTATTTCTTTCAGAAGTTTGTTTGATCTCGTACCATCCACATACTGTTTAACCCTGTTGACATCACTTCTGAGATTTTTAATTCGTAGTTGTTACCTAGTTTGCCAATATGGTATTTTATTGATTTTAATGTTTTGTTTCTGTTCTTTAGATTGAGATTCGTCTAAGATTTTTGATCCATTTTGTTTTATGCAAACTTCTGCGGCGCAGTACATTAAAGCGCTAGTCTAATTGATGAGCTTTGTTTAGGAATGTAGGGATTCTTTCTGGGATCAGTTCCAGTGTATTTGAATAAAGTAGTCTTCAGTTCATTTATTACCTCTTGAATTAAAGTGCCTTCCTCTACTGGATATTGTACACCTCTCCTTTCTCTATGATTACTATCTCTTCTGATACTAGTTAGTTCAAGCAATACTTCATTTTGCTGTTGTGCTATTACTGCTCCTTGTTCTTGTTCCAATATAACTACTTCTTGAAGTTCAGTTCTTATTTGCAATTTAATGTTTTCAATGTCGACATCTGATAATAGTTTTCTTGCTATCATAGCTCTATGTTGATCTGCAACTCTCCGTTCTGCGACGTTGATGTTGGGATTTTCATGACGAAATAAATAAATTATACATTCTAATTTAGAAACTTTGTAGTAGCAACGCATGACACCTTTGTTCATTTCTACTGTCCATTTCATTCGTTGCTTGGGCTTCCCTGTTCTGGTGGTAGCAGTGTCAGTATCTGCTAAAGCACGCAAGGCAGGTTCTCTATCCAGAGAAGTATTTTGTTTGCTATCGGTTTTGGTCCTGGGTTGGAGTCCCACGTTAGGTACAACCCTACTTCCTAACGCATCCGAGGATTTTATATTTTCACAATGCTCCATACTAATGATTGGAAGTGCTTTTTATAGCTGCAGTCAGCTTACAGGGAAGTTAAAGTCCACCTCAGTAGAGCCCTGCCGTACCACTACTTAGTTCATGATAGTACTGAAGCAAGGGGATTTAAACTTCTGATGGTCCCCTGGCATACCGTGAACTGCTCAGGTCCGTGGAAGCGCAATGTTGACATATTCAGAAAACGTAGTACTCGGTGAACAGAACACGTTTTTGAAATTTGCAAAAATGTTGATTATTTTTTGCATACATCAATCTTCTAAAAAAATACGTTTTCGCAGAAATTGATTTACTCAGGTTACAGAAGCCCTACAACAGGGTGGCGAACCAATGGCACGCGTGCCACTGATGGCACGTGACAAAATAATTTGGGCAAGGCATTAATTAAGGAATTTAGGTACCTAATCGAAACAATTTATATTCAACAATGAGTTGAACATGAAGCTTCAAGGCGTAAATAAAACAATTATTGTGTTATGATAGATCTCATTCGTGCTTTCGAGGCTAAACTGCAAGTTTTTCCCAAACTTGAAAAAATCACCAGAGATTTACACGAAAAACCAGACCAAGCAAAAGTCACTGAAGAGTTTGATTCGATAATTAATTGTTCAATCAAAGAATTGTCATCGAGATTTTCTCAGTTCAAAGAATTATCGGAAACACTGAAGTTTATTATGTATCCTGATGTGACTTCACTTGTTAAACTGAACTTGGCCAAATATGATTGGTTGGAAATTGGAGAAACTGAAATGCAGCTGATAGATTTCCAGTCTAGTTCAATATGGATTCAAAAATGTATCGAAACAAGGAAAGAGTTGGAATTAAATGAAATAAAAAGACTAACTGTATCAGGTAGGTAATATGAGTAAAAATGCCAATATCAAAATTATGAAAACGTAGAATTTAATTCCAGACACATTTAGCTGTCTGAAGAAGCTGGCTTTCATCTTAACAATATTTTCATCTACCTATGGTGCGAGTCATTATTTTCAGAAATGAATAACATTAAAGACTCGCTTAGAAGCCGTTTGTCAGATGACTCCAGTTCAGCTTGCATTCTGCTGAAAGTAACAAAGTATGAACAAGCTAATATAAGTTATTTAGCACCTAATTTGCAACAGCAGAAGTCGCACTAATTTTTCCTTTCATTTAAATAAACATAACGTTGCTATTGCTGTACAAAATATATATTTTTGGTTGCAAATAAAAAGTGTTAAATTGATAGTATTTAGTTTTATATTTTCTCCATTAATCACTAAGTCAAGATTGTTTGATGGCACGTCATGGCATCATTAAACATTTCTTTAGAAAAAATGGCACGTAGATGAATAAAGGTTCGCCATCCCTGCCCTACAACATTCAGCGTAGACTTAGTTTTTCCTTAAGAGCTATACTATCGCACACAATACGAGCTCGAATTTTTTTGCACTTGCAAATATGTGCAAATTCAATTTGAAGATTAATCTTTCTTACGCTCACAAGATGTTGAATATGTTTGTCAATTTTAATTGTACCAAAATTTCATCATCACCATTCGATAGCTGTCAACTTTCTATGAATTTAAATGCGCTTTTGTTTATTTTAACAACAAAATACACTTAACTTAAAATTAGTGGTCTTTATAAGACTGGCTCTTAGTGCAATATCCTTTATCTAATAGACTTGTCTGTCCGTCCGTCCGGGACGCTGTTTCAGCAGCCAAACCGTAAGACATAGAGAAAAAAGATATGAAAGTTATATGTTTGGAATGGTCATGTCAGCTCAGGAACCGAATTTCAGTCACGTGACACTTCTGGACACTTCTTCGCGTATTAAATAAAAATGTTTCAGCAGCCAAACGGAGCTGCGACCCTCTGCGCCTTAAAACGTCGATCGGTTAGGCAACCACTTTGACACCTTTCATGTCTGGGTGCAGTTTTTATTTAATACGCGTTCTATTTGAAAAACGGTCTTTTTTATTTTTTTAAATAAGACATTTGTCTCACTGGACTGCTAGTTATATATATTACAGTCCCAGTGTGTCAAAGAATACTTGGCTGGTCTTCCTATGTCTGGGTGGGCAATAAACTGCAGTAATAGTTATCTCATACGCAAGGATTTGTACTGTTATAGATGTTTATATTATGTAACCATTTCTTGTAAATAATTTGTATAAATATTTCTTATTGTTAATAAAAATATTTTTCATGTTTAATGATAGTTTAGAAATGAAATAATTAGTTGCTATTATTATTATTCGAATTAATATTATAATTCTTATAATTATTATTAGAATCACTATAAAATTAAAAAAAGGAAGGATCTTCTGAGTACATTGTGCGGGCCGAGTAAACGCCGAGTGGAGAGGCCTATTCCGAGTTCTCCCCAACCCGCCACGACATCGGCACCGCTCTGAACGGAACATGTATTTTGCGACACCTAATGTAAACCGGTTCGCAATAAATAATACACGGTCAATAATTGCAAAATAATTTTTATATTACAATAGAAGTCTTCAGCTAAAGTGTGTGTTAATTTCAGCGGTTAATATTAATAAATCAATGTGCAAACATTAAAAAAAGAGTACCTCGGCTTCTATGGGTCGTACAGTAATGTTTTTTAAATTCGGAGAAAATTGGCAGGTATCGAATGGTGCTTATGTAGCTTCAATACATTTAAAATTGTCAAAAATATTCCACATTTTTTTACGTCTAAAGAAAGGTCACTTTTAAAATTGAATTTGTACATATTTGCAAGTGCAAAAAAAATCGCGCTCATATTGTGTGTGGTCGTATAACTGATAAAGAAAAAAATAAGCCTACACTGATTGTTGTAGGACTTTCGCAACCTGAGTAAATACATTTCTGCGAAAACATATTTTTTTCGAAAAAATTGATTTATGCAAAAAATAATCAACATTTTTGCAAATTTCAAAAACTTGCGTTTTCTGCTCACCGAGTACTATGTTTTCTGAAGTTTTAATGTCATATAATTTTGTTTTGTAAAAGTTAAGAACAATTGAAGAATCGGCTCTTTTTAGCGGTTTCTTGGTGAAAACTTTTTTCCTAATTAATCGATTTTGACCATCGAAATCTCGTTTTATTTGTTTTTTAAGCTACATAAGCCTAAATTTTAAATTGCTTTTGTGAATTTTTATATGCAAAAAACCGCTTTTTCAGTACTTTTACCGCGATTTTGAATAACTTCTTCACTGATTCGGCTATTACTTTGTAGTTCATTAAATTCTACGAATTTTTTTCTATAAAAATACATTTTCACTTTTCAGGTAGTATTTTTGTCAAAAAAAACGAGAAATTTTCGACAATTTGACTGGACTATAAATAAATGCGACCTTGTGATTCTATGGTAAATACAACAAATGTTCAAATAGAAGCAAGAATTTCAATCCAAATCTTAACCGAAATAACAATAATCTCAAATGCAACATATTAAATAACAAGTTTATAAGTCAGATTGCATTAACTAAAACACACATATTTATAATAAAAGATGTAGTAGTCAATAAAATAGCAATAAAATATATTTAACTTCAACATCATTGAAACGTTGATTAAGCGGGTTGCACCCAAAAGTAAACTATTATAAGGAAACACAATCACAGAGGATGAAGCCGAGTAGCGCAGTGGGGAAAGCTCTAGGCTTGCATTAAACAAGTCCTCTGTTCGAATTCCGCGAGGGTCGCAATTTTTCCGTAGCTTTTTTGATTGAAATCTGGCTCGGTGAGACCATTCACAGTTGAACACCAAATTAACTGTGCTCTAATCAGAACCACAGAAATAGAGTAACAAGGTAAACACATCACACAAAGACACACGTCGCACACAATGGTTGCTGCGCAAACACAAAAGGCGCGTTCCAACTCTGCAACGCGAATCCGGAGCAAATTGAGCATTGCTCAGCCAGATGCTAGCCTATAAAGCACCAGCTTCTACACCGCAAGGTAAATGAGGTTACAGATAACACAAACACTATCACAGAGTCTACCTCTTCAAATTTGGTTGAGAAGTATTCTTTCCATGTTTTCAGTATTTCTTCCGTTGTTGTTTACCGGCTTAAAGCGGTCAGGAGATTCGCAAACACATAAAACAAATAAATGTCGAGTTACAAATATGGATAGGCAAAGGCCATGCTTTAGGAAGCCTGAAGGACTTCAATCTAAGATGTTGCCACTCGGAACAGCAATAAAATGCCTATACCTAAAATAAAATAATCCCAAAAGAATTTAAGCAATTCCAATGAGAAGAAATACTGCAACTCATAAGATTGCGAAATACTATCATAGCTACGTGCGCGACTAAATAGCTGTACTTTGACCCGATCAAAGACTTCTGGGCTATGCAGCAACAAATTCCCGCTGTAGCTTAAAGCCGGATAACACAAGGGGTTAGCCAGAGACAAAAGTGAACAATCCTTGCATTAAAAACAATCATCGGACGGCAAAACCGGTTAACACTGCAGCATATTGGAGCATCTATACGGGATCATAAGAGCAGGTGCACGTATACTGAACCAGAACAACTGAATACGAGACTAGTAGTCTAAAGCTGGATACAGAATCCGAACGGCTGCATATGAGGTGCTAGAAATAACCCCAAGAGTTAAACCACTTCGGTAAGGATTAGAAAGCAAGCTAAGATGACCACGTTTACTTACCTCAGACATTGAAGTTAAGCTGATTGGAAGAGGGATTTTAGAGCTGACAGATAGCGAAACCAAATGGGCCAAAATTCGTCAGCCACCAGCGAAGAGAGTAATAGAGCGCCTGCAACGACAATGTAGAAAAAGTCAGGATAACGGGGCGGGCAATTCAACTAATACGCCAGGTAACTCTAGCTCAAAATATGACGTTTTTGTCCGTAACAAATAGATCACCAGTCTCAGAGACTAAATAATTATGGTTTGAGAAGCACACCGTTGTAGATGTTGAATGAGTAATATCGTAAAGATTAATGCTCATATATTAATTAAAACTTATCCTTTTATAGAAATATTTACGTAGTTAGAGCAAATAACTATTAACAAACACCTGCTAGCGTGGTAATATTTGATGACTTAATTGTTAAAGGTAAGCACAAGTGAATAGTGAGCAAAACTTTGCAGTTCGTTCACATGTTTGCAGATGGGCTTTGCTGAATAGTACAGTGTAATATTCTCGAAGATCTAAAGCATCGTGCCGACCAGAATTCTATTTTACTATTGCTGCACATTTTTGAACTGACTACGACACGAATTGTTTCAAGATTTAAAAAACGAGATTTAATGTGTAACGTCGCTAAGTGACATTTTAATCTCGCCACATATCTTGTGGCTAAATAGCATCCTAGTTACCGGTTGAAAATGTGCGACGACGTCACGGGGTGAAGCGATGTTCAGACAGTATTTGTTTAATTAGCCACAGCCGAAACTAAAATCAGGTTAGTTTTCTACAGTTTGACGTTTTTCAAGTGGAATTTAACCTACCATAATACTAAAAGTTTTTTAAATAATAGGTATATGATGTAATATTTGTATAAATTTGTGGTCGTAGAAAATGTATAGTATGCAACACATTATGTATACTCCTCTAGAGACTCGTTTATTAAAGACTCGCTCTCATTGTGCCTAAAAAACTTGTGACGTTTATAAAATTTGTTACATACCATACCGGAACCCATTCCGGTTTTTAAATTGGTATATACAGGTATTTAACGTCGCCAGCGTGGCTGAGCGGTTAGGGAGCACAGCCTGCGATGCCACGGTACGGTATACAATCCTCACATCTAGCAACTGGCGGGCTACCTACCCAGTCACTTTAAAAATAGGGTACCAAAACCACAGTTGTGGAAGTACGGAAAGTAAGGCAGTCGTCGAAGGTGTGATGCTAACCACTCACCCAGTACGCCGTTCATGGTGTGCCAGATAGACTGCGTTTCGAAAAGAAATATTTCGGCGACCCTGACTCGCCTTGTCTCAGGCCATGTTCCTATATGGAATGAAGTGCCCGAATTTTTAACTTTTTATATGTATTTAACATTGCAGTAATAAATGCATAGTTGTCCCTTCCTGGTCCCGTCCAACACAACTTTGGATAATCTCGCTGGCCAGGCTAC
Organism: Agriotes lineatus; assembly: GCA_940337035.1. Classification (NCBI taxonomy): domain Eukaryota; kingdom Metazoa; phylum Arthropoda; class Insecta; order Coleoptera; family Elateridae; genus Agriotes; species Agriotes lineatus. The sequence continues at coordinate 164,016,712 of OW679194.1, read as the reverse complement.
TACGTACAGACTCGCCAATTGCCTAATAGCAACAACTAACTTCAGTCTAACTAGCAGATTAAAAAAACTCAAATTTATTAACAACTGAAGGCCTCTATTACATACCAACTTATTCAAATAGGGAAAGGTATCGATAGAGCACATAAAGAAAATACCAGAAGTAAAATTTAAAGCTTTAATAGAAACTAGAGCAAAGCGATGATAGAAATTCGAGCCGATATCGTTATAAACGTGGGATAACAACAATAACACACATCACATGTTAGGAAAATATAAAAAAAACAGTTAAAAAATACATCAAACTTGACATTAAACCAATAATACTAAGTTTGTCATCTTCCTAAGCCATCAAGAAGTTACATTATTAAAGTAAATTCCAAAGGGCTCATTATGTTTAAACAATCTTTAATTTAAAGTTACTGATATAATATATCAAGATGGACAGGGTTCTGCAAAATGGACTCAGAAAGTTATTAAAAACAATTATAAGAATTATGTGGGATTTGATTTCGGGGGCTTTCACGGCTATTGTCAAGTGCCGTCCTGGTTGATTGATGGTGGGCGGGCTTAGAAATTAGCACTTTCCACATAGAAGGAAGGGGAAATATTTATTCCCGATTGAGATCATTAGGACGTTTGAAAATCTCAAAAGCTTCGCGAATATTTCTGCTAAAGAAGAACGGGGATTTGCAGGTAATGGAAGCTTCATCAAAAAGGATCTTATGACTGGTGTCGCGCTGGTGTTTGGCGATGATTGATGATGAAACGAGATCCGACTTGAGACAACGCTGAGACACTGAACGTCCTGTTTTACCAATGTATATAGCATTACAAGAGCAAGGGACTCTATAAGCACCTTTAGATGACATAGTGCTTAATTTATCTTTAGGTGAAGGAAGAACCTGTGAGATTTTGCTCGGGAATACTTTTTCAATGTTTTTCTTTTGAAGAAACTTTCGTACGCGATCGGTGACTATTACTGAGGGAGGATCGGTTTTTGGGGGTTTGGGTGGCTGTGAATGATGATGGCAATTGATAGCAGACTGTATATCTCTAGCACGGGAACCATTGTTCCTAAGAGCTTTCCGAACATGGTTTAATTGAGCGTGTACGTATCGGTTTGGAATATGAAAACAGCCCGAAGTATATGCAAATTGATTACGGAAAGTGCTAATTCCTAAGCCCCCCACCGTCATCAACCGCAACGGCACTTGCCTATAAATTCTCGTCTTTCTCCTTGCGATCTTTAGAAGAGTTTTCTCTGGCGTGGTTTACACGTCTAGTTACTGTGCTCGTTTGCTTTTTCTTCTGATGAAGCCTCTTCGAAGTTGGGTGAAATGTTGATTTCTTCGATCTCAATAATGACACGGACCAATCCCGGAAGTCGTTTGTTACTTTTCTTGGGTTTATTTTATTTATAAACACAGACAGTTGTTATACACAAATATAAAAATCAAACAATGTTCGTAAACTAAAACCGGCAGCTCAAAGATTAGATTACTAAATTATTAATAGTAAAGGTACAGTAAATACAAAAGCATGGGTTTAAATAGTAGGCGAGGTTATATATAAAAATAAAACAATTTTACTAATTATTCACCTAAATGCGTAAAGCGAACATAACCCTACTTAAAAGAGTTTGCTCAGGTACTCTGAAAAGTTATTTCCTTAAACATAATTTGTGGCCGCCACCATAGCACTGAAGATAATATTACAAGAAAATAATTACCTATAGATGGAATTTGAAAGGTCATCTTTGTTAAGTTAAGAACCGACATGAGGAGGAGCAAGATCTAGATTCTAGAACAAGGACAGGATCTAATGAAGTTACATTATTTTTGCTTCTTCTGTAATTTTGGTTAGCTGCCCACATTATATGTAAGGACACTTTTCCCAAGTTTTTCTCTACATATAATCTCGCAAAATATTACTGTTACAGATTTCTGTTTTGTGGTCGGTATCCTAATTATTTTTTATACTTTATGATTTGTTTACAGAAAATATAAGAGCTATGATCGCATATTCCAATATTCTAGGTGATAATTCACGTTTACTGGAAATTTTATGGAAAACATATTGCCATACCACAATTATAATACCTTTAATGTAGTAATTCTTAACAGATAATTTCTCTTTCTCATTTACTAGGACGGAGTGCGATGGAAATATTAACTACTGCAGTGAATTTGACGTATATAGCTTTCCAACTTTATCAATTACAAGCGAGTTGAAGAGCAGCTGTAATTTAGATATTTATCAAATGCTAACATAGGCCGTAGTTTCTTAATGCTGTGTAGACAGTGCGTGCACTAACACAAGCTTTTAGCTAAATTGTGTTAGCGATACTCTGTAGGTTTCGTGTCACCTTTCTGAAGTTGAAAGGAGCTTTTGTTGTACGATACATAAACTTACATAATCACTCGGCAAGGCGGGTATTAGAAACTTCCATGGAAACGACGAAAAGCGTGTCTAGACGCTTTTTAAAATAGTTATGACGTGCACGACTGTTACAGCTTTAACAAGCAATTAACTTTTTTATATTATTTCCACTTTCAGAGACTACGAAATAGCGACTAAGGAGGAGTTTAGGATAAAGATAAGCATGTCTGTGCTTATTTGTTTGCTAGCAGATGAAGAATTCTCTTTCATGCATTGTTTTTGACTTTACACCGTCACTTCCTTTCGCTTGAGGGAGCTGTAAGTAAAAGTAACTTGAATTTTAAGGACCAAACTAAATTGAAGCAGATAGGTATTACTACGGGATTTTGTAAATTCAGGAGCTCCAATTATAGATGTATGATTAACCATATACCATTTTTGAAAGTTCAGTGGATACTGTGTTAAAATAAGTAAAGCATATGCATATGTGTTTCAAACATTCGCTTATCTAATGCTACGTACATATAAATTTTCTATTTGATACTAAATATTGCTTTAATCAACAAAGGAAAGAAATTACACAACTATTAATAATTATTTTTTGCCAATACAGTGGCCATTTTTAAATGCCTTAATAAAATACTTTCGAAATCATGACAAAACATTTAAAAACAAGTTAAAATCATATATCGTTTAATTTAAAAATATAACTTTCAGAAGGGTAATTTCAATTGAAAGTTTATATAGTACTGGTATTTGGTTCAGTGTGGTGAATTTATTTAACTACGCCGAAAAGGCAATGTGTAACCATAGCTTTCTTGATGTAGACTTAAGCCCAAAAAGAAGTTCACCGAAAGCTCAGAAGCTTTACTATTGTTATAAAACAAACGCTCCGTTTTCAGATGACTATTTTTATGGAGCATGCGGTCTACGAGAAAATAAATAATTATCTTTAGCATTTAAAAACTTTCGAAATATATTACTATGAAATTGGCTTGCTATGTGTACTTATTGAACATAATAATTGATTACTTGACTTGCTTCTAACAGATATCCCTTACCTTCTTCAGAATTTATTATCGATACCTGCCTTAAGCATTAGTAAATGCGCTTCTAATGGTCACACACAGCAACGTTTTTAAAAGCATACATTACTTGACTTGCTTCTAACAGATATCCCTTACCTTCTTCAGAATTTATTTTCGATACCTGCCTTAAGCATTAGTATGTTCCCTTCTAATGGCCACACACAGCAAAGTTTTTAAAAGCATACATTAATAAGACTCTTGTTTTATGCGAATGAGCAACTCGGGGCCCGTGATAAAATATTGCACAATACCTTAAATCAACTTCGTGGGTTCTTGGAAGCTTATTGTATTAAATGGGTGTCAAAAGCACAATTAAAACTTTATTTGAATATTTGATTTTTCTACTTCCGATATTGTCAATTATTATGCTTATAAAGCTTCACAATTATAATGAAATTATACTGGAACTAAAGCGAGCACATAACACAAGGTAAGTACGGTAACCTTTTCCACTATGCGCCAATGGTGATGACCTACAGAAAATCGGAACCGCACGCATCTAGAAGATGCAAAATGTCGGTCGTTAAAAAATTCGTCTTAGAACCAAGTTCTTGCGGAATGCTGTTTAAATTGCTCCAACTCAAAAGATATTAGCATCACACTTGATATTAAACAATACGAACAACTAATAAACGTCTATTAACACGCAAGTAACAGTTACACCACCTAAATATTTGTCAAACTTAAGTTCAAAATAAAAGCAACTAAATTTAACCGCCAATGTTGTCCCGCAAGGAACAAACGTTTTGCGTCGAATTAAATGCAGAAGTTGTCTAATTTTTGGTAAAAGGTAAAAAAAGGTTAGGATCATTGAAATTCCTCCAACTGGGGACGGGCCGCTATAGGGACCTTGCGTCCCTCTTCAGCCAAGAACAGGAATTATAGTATCGTTGACAGAGAGGAGGGGTGGAGAATGGAAGAGAGGCCAGGAAAGGTGGAGAAGTACTGCCTCGGCATTCACCTCAGAGAAGGTACTCTTTTGAAGCAGGAAAACCACCTAAAAACCTGAATCAGAGCGGAGGGCCAGGGAATCGAACCCGCGACCTCCAGAATGCTAAGAAGACGCGCTAACCACTAACTTTGTGTGTTTGTGAGCATTTAATTTAAGACATACTGCCTGCTCCTTGGCCATCGGCTTCGACTTTCACAGTTTTGGTCCAAAATCTTTGAGTTCCAGCGAAGATCGTCTTAGCTCTGAATTCAGCATCCACGTGCAGTGAGGGCCCCAAATTGTTTCCAGAGCTCCGAGGGTTTATGCACTTTTTAACTCGCAATTATACCGTATGTTACGTTTCTTTTCATAAGACACTCGTACACAGTCGCAAATAAAAACTTTATCCAAATATTTCATATCTATGTGATCGCTAAGACTAACATAAGTGTCTAAGTGTCTCTATACGTTTTCCGGGCTCTTTATATGATAGAAAATGGGATATCAAGCATATTATAGGCCAATATTGCCAAATATAAAATCAAATTATTTCATAAACACGCAATTGAATCCTATGTGTGGTGCAATTTGTCTGTCTATATCTTAAATTACTAGTTAGCAGTCCATTAATAATAAAATTCTTCTAAATCTTGCTTTTGAAACTAACTTATGTGCAAAGTTTTACTATATACAATCAATACTATAAATCCTGCGGCAAGGATTTTTGTTTGTGCTGCGGAAAACATTCAATAAATGAACTTCGTCCGTTATTTGATCGCCTTTAATTGCATTAATGTTTAACGTACAAGCGAGTATCACAGCAATTTATCATTTATAGTGTTTAGTTATGTAAATCATCGTAACTAGTACTTCCTGAATTTCAAAACTTAAAATAGGTACCCTATGAAACAAAGATAAAAGGTTACCCTTACTTATATTACACTTTACGTGGATAGTTACACTTTACAAAATAATTTCAGTGATACTGCGAAGCTAAATTTCTGCCCAGAAGAATTATATTATTTTAGCGAGCAAAACAATGCCTTTATAACGATGTTGATTAAAGTAAGATTTCTAAAATAATATATTATGAGCGAAATCAGCTACACTACTTGAACTACTAATCTATTATCTTATAGGTAATAAATTTAATAAAACTTTGCTGTCAATGAATATATTTATGCTGCCAGATAACTATACTATATTAAATCTTTAAATTTAAGACACTGGTTCCAGGAAAGCCAAAGTTCGGTGAAAACTAAACGCAACAAGTACAGAGGACTACAGCGGGCTTTAGGCATTGAGTCATATCATGCGTTACGGAATTCGAAGGTATACCAAAAAGAGATCGTATATTTTGATTTCGACAGATATCTCCGCAGTCCGTAGAACCATCTTCATAAACTTTTCAGAGATCGATAACCCTCACCGCAGCCACCAGCCACCTAGAATGAAATCTCTTCTCAGTGAGGGGTTTATCCGTTTGTTTTATTTCCAAAGCGGATGCATAGCAGACAGCCTGTTAGTAACTGTTGTTTAAGAAAAAGTTCCGTATTCTGAAAAATCAAGCTGTAACTTAGAGCTGCTAAAGGCGTAATAAACGTCAATATTTATAAGAGCTAAGGTTTGGTTCAATCGCAAAATATTACCGAAATAATTTTAAATGTAACTTAACTGATTTCAGAGGAAATTTTAAAAACCTCTTTTTGGTTCCTTTAATATGGGTAATTATTTACGTTATAACTCCATAAAATGATTTTTTTCCGTACGAATGAAGTGTCCTGGACGAGGCCGAGGCGACGAATGAAACGAGTATATTTGAAATGCGTCACCGCTAAGGAATCTAATAGGCAATAGCAATAGAATAAATTACCAATAATTTTAAAACACTGGAGTATAAGCCGGATAGTGAGCTGTGAATACCCAAAACAGTCCCGTAGCGTATAAATGGCCAGCTAAGTTACTCCAGAGAAGAGAATGGATTAACACTAAAGTGAATCTAAGTTTGAAGATTCCTGGGTTATAACTATGGTAATCGCATTGAAGAGGAGATAACAAAATTGCATTTACCGGACGCAGGCTCTTGGATAAGCTATAACCTATTATAGCGAAAACAAGATATAAATACGGACAATTAAAGTAATATATTTATTTTTAAAACATGCGGGCAAATAATATAGGAGGGCAGTTTCTCGTACCAAATTAATATATATATATATACGTATGTAATTCAGAAAAACCAAATATTAAATCCAAGACGTACACACGTGGCGTTAACAACATACCGTATTTATTTTCAAATATGCACTGAAAACACAAATACACAAAGCTTAAGGTATCTATGAAATACATATCTGTTAATAATTCATCAATAAGTCAAAAAGTCCAGCATAAACATGAAAACTTCGATATCGTAACTATTCAAACTGATTTACATCAATACACTTTGATTTCCGGCAAAATGATTGTTTAAATGAAAGCAAGGTTATGGCTTATCTATACCGTCCACCGTCATACGAAAACGAGGTCCACAAGGCCAACGTCGTCGTCGCTACCAGAAACTCCAATCACAGTCTAAGAACCCAAATTCAAAGATATCAGATCCAAAATCTAGAAATTCCAGGAATCCAAGCCCATCACTCCAAATCCACTGCTACGAAAACCTAGCAGCCCAAATCCAGAAATTCTAGAAACCCAAGTTCATCAATCCAAATCTAGAAAATCCTGAAACAACAAAATTCCATTTACGCACAAAGGCAAAGCGCCTACAAAAACTCGCTCCTTGTGTAAATCGGCTCAACGTTCTATCCCCAGTGCTAAGTAACGCAATCAGGAAGTGCACTCTTAACAAAAAAGTCTAAAACTTAGATAAAACTTGCAAAGAAAGATAATGGAAGAGCAGCAATCCCTAAATCAAAAATCCCCATAAAAAATCAGAGGAAAGCGCTCTTAAGATGCCCATCGATTGCTTTCTGCTAAATCTGGAAGTTGTTTACTTGAAAACCCAAGAAAGATACACCGATAAATCGAAAATCGATTAATAAGCGATTTTACCACCACAGGGTGACGAAATGACACCAAAACACCTGATCACTGACGGCAGTTATTAAGTGACCTCGTTATCATACAGTCTGGCAATACGATAAATTCGTAAAATAGAGCAGAAAGGCAAAAGTAAGGCGGAATTTAAAAAAACAATTTTTCGTCATCTAGGATCTTAGAAGAAATCTTATAAGTTGATTTTTTCGCGATTACATTACAATATAGTAACATTAGCTATGTCGAAAACAAAATCTTTTAATTTAGCTAGCAAAACTACGCCAAATGAATTTGACGGTCGAACGGAAAAATCCCTTATTGGCGCAGTAAATTTACTTAAAGCTTCCTTTTAGTAGGTCTGTGGAACGCTATAAATTGACCAACTTGGAATCCCAGTAACTCCCTTATAAGTGCATTCGGAGAAATACCAAATAGACCTTTCTTTGCCACAGTAGATGGGCAAAAACGTGGAATTTTAAATTAGAACGAAGTTAAAGAAGCATCTATAAGAAAGCGAAAATATTAAATAGAAACTTAGATATAAGTTTTAAGATATTTTCTTCTTTTTGCGCGGTGTATTTAAATCATGTTACTATATATAGTTATGATGTGTGTATGATTTGGTATTATTATTATTACATTTTTATTTAAATAAATGGCTCTATCCTCTCAAAGGATTGAGTTTTCTACATCTTAGCAAATATGATTGAATTTATAATTATAGGCAAAACATTTGTTATTAAGATAATTATTGTGGTTTTAATGATTTTTAAAAGTAATCGCTTTAGCCACCGGTTGTTTATCCTATGGGACCGCTACAAAATTAGATATTTCAACTGATGGAAGAACTTTACAAACATGGAGCTCCAGGCTCATCACTTATTAAAACTAATTGGCTTTGCATTAATAATTACATCAGTGATATAGAAGAGCGCGATGACTAAGTGATTTAAGGCTTTGCATTAATAATTACATCAGTGATATAGAAGAGCGCGATGACTAAGTGATTTAACAAACGGAAGTAAATAGATGCCACAACAAATTCTATTTTTAGGATAACTTTCTAACCTTGTTTGGCTTCCCTGATGCAAACTAGAACTCCAGGCGTCCCCTCAGTAAGACCCACGACGGACATGGGCTCCTCTTTCCCCACGTTGGCCTGCTGTAACATGTCAGATACCCGTTTGAACGCCGCCTGCAACTTGCACCACTCCAAACCGCTTACAACTCTGTCTTTACCGCAGTTCTAGGGCTCCACACTGCTCAGAATGAATGTCGCTGCCTCCTTTCCGCTTCTATGACTATGCTAACCTCGCAACAGCTCCAGAAACTGTCACAGGCACATCAGCTACTACTCGACGTACTACTCAATCCTTTTAAAACTTCTGTAGGGATGCAATGAATCAAAGCAACCCTTCTACAGCCTACCCAAAAGACACTGCACTAATTATAAAACATGTAATCGAAAAACATGGGTATTTATTCGTTTTTAAATGGATTATTTATGGGAAAGCCAAAATAACATACCTCACAGCTTGGGCTTCAATTCCCTTTCATCTTTTGTTCTCAATCATCTTACATTGTTGTTTATTATATCTAACCCTGTTCTGATTGCATTTTATGTTTCAATCAAGGTTAACACTATTTTTAATACCGTTTTTACAAATTATTAACGCAAAGTCAATGGTATTCATACAATTTGCAAAAATTAAACTAGCACATGTATAGAATATTTTGTAAAATAATATTTGAATTATTATCAATCAGTATCATAATTGTAGAGGCTTTAAAAGTGGTCATTGCAATATACATATTTACCTTGTTGTAGAGTTGCTTTGTTTTTAAGTAATTAGTATTGACCTACAAAAAATTTTACAATATTTTATCAAAATTTAACGACACTAGGCAACACACGTAATGATCGTAGAGCAATTCCAAACGACCCAAACGGATTAGTGAAAGTCGTTGTAGTACCTTAGCCCAAAGCCATTAGTTCAGGTAAAATGTATATTCACAATTGAGGTGGCATTTTACTTCAGTTCTGAACTTCAAAGAGAAACTGAGTGTTTAGTTACTGTTTTATATTTCAACAATGTTAATTGCATTTCTTTTGAGGTTGAAGCCATTAATTACAAATAAAAACCACACGTTTATTTCAAAGTTGTTACTTCCTCTTCAGATGAACCATGATAAATTATCTGCGAAGTTTGACCAAACATAATTTTAAATGATCCAGAAAAATATACTCCATTATCAATTGAAGTAAAATAATTATGGAGGCAAGTCAAAGTAAAATTTATAAATATCTTCCATACATTAATAATTTAATCAACAAATTAATAAAAGTTTTTAAAGTTGTATTTAACACAGCAAAGGGTACTGTGTAAACAAACAAAAATATTTTCTCACAGCTAAATGATAAGATTCCTACAATTCAAAGGTGTAATGTTACCTATATACACTTGACTGTCTTGATTCTACATTGTGTTATGTGGGAAAAACATCTTAACAACAACAAGATGGAATAAATCAACAGAAGGGTGACAAACTAAAATTTTGAAAATCAAATGCTCTTGCACTTTATTTATTTATTTATTTCGTACTCAGCCAACAGCCGTTAGGCCAATTATAGGCGTCGCTGTGCATTTATGGGGACTTCCAACTCCACTAACGACTATCATGATTAAAGCTGATAATTATATGCACTCAAAAGTACGAAAATATGCGCATATATATGCATACATTTTGTTTAGTATATGCACCCAAAGTTATAATATATGCACATAATATGCTCTAATTTTTTTTGAAAATAATTAGGAGTATTCTAAATAATGTAAAAATTTCAATTATTTTGTATGAGTATATTTATTTCTCTAATTTTTATTCAAAGACGTTCTTCATTTTAATGTTTGACTATATAAACATGGACTGCCAACACCACCTTCACGTTGTAAGCAATATAAAAATGAGATTTCCCCTAACCCCACCACACTGTTATTCACCCAACACTCTTGAAATGGATTTTGTGTTGGCCGATTCCTTATACACTGCTTCTATGGGAAAAATGGGGGTTGCTGGCAGTCTATGTTTATATAGTCAAAGATTTTGACAGGGACTTCCCCTTTCCTCTGCTCATTTCGATACGCACACTGCACTCCAACGGCAGAAAGTGAAAGTATATATCTCAGTTGAACCTAAAAATTTTATTAATAAATTTAATAAAATAGTAAATTTTACACAAAAAATTCAAAAAGTTCTTCATACATTACAAATTATTGCTAAATATAACCAAATATGCAAAATTCATAGAATATGCTCAAAAACGTATAAATATGCAAAATATGCAAAATGAAACTTGGCTTAAACGATTTGTTTTCACATAATTAGTATACATATGCAAAAACTTTTGCCGGCATATCAATTTAAAAAAATATGCATTTGCCATATAATATCAGCTTTAATCATGATGTTGTTATGAGAGCCGGGACCAAGTATTTCCGTGACAGCCGTATCACGAGGCGCCGAGAGATGCAACCGTGGAACTCCCATCCAAGTTCTGACCAGAAAGAGCGTTGCTTAACTCTACCGATCGAACGTGGACGCTTGTTCAAGGTACACCACCCGGCACCCCTTATGTTCACCTAACTAAAGATAACACTGACTTTCAAAACCCTAACATTGTAGACAGTGAAGACAATTACAACACGAATCTGATTTTTCAAGAAATGTGACACTAGAAACGATAATTGTATTAATTTCTGAAATGACGTGGCAAATTTAAGCAATCTAACGGGTGTTCATAAACAGTCGTCATCCCAGTAGGTTTTGACTTCAAAAACGTATGTCGATTAAAATTGAGAAAAAATGCGCTATGACAATACTCAATGACGTTTAATTGTGTTGCACGAATTAATCAAAGATATAACATTTTGTTTTTCAAAGCAACTGGGATGACAACTGTTTATGAACACCCGTTATATAAATGCCTTGTTAACTTTGAAGCTAGGAGCACCCATAAAAATAATACTAACACTACAATGTACACACCCTTCTTTGTAGTGTTACATTACTTGTTGTATGATTTGTTTTAAGGTCTCCTGTATATAGATTATTCAAAATTTCCGCTTGTCACTGTTTGTTCTGTATCACCTTTAGGAAGCACCTTACTGTCTGTAAGTGAACTTGTTTTTCTTTAATGATTTCTCTGTAATTGTGAACTGCATTGTAGTTATCTTGATCAAGGGAGTAAGTTTTCCGAAATATTGGCCATAACAATAGTTTTCTTTTCGATTTTCTGCCTTAAAGAACGAAACCCAATTACTGAATTAAATCGAGTCTGATATACATTTCCAATTCAAATATTCAGATATTAAAAATAGTACATAGAGATGCAGATGCTACCAAAAAATTTAAGCATAAAATACTTCTTACGGTCGTTTACAATTTCCCATTTACTATTTCATCATTATTGTGGAAAACTAAATATTTTTCAGAGGTAAATTAAGGATTTTAAGGTGTTGGCTCTTATTATTCCAACTACCGCTTTCGCGCTTATTTGCATTTGTTATTAAGCGTCAGCTGCGAGACGTTAAATGAGCAAAACTTCAAAATGTATGTATTAAAAACATAATTAAAAGTGCTCGGGTTTATTTTTGAGCTAATGAACTAAAGCCAGTTTGACTTGCTGCATACGCCATCGGTGGAAACGTTAGGGAATTAATAATCGTTCGCGTATTTTTCTCACCATGTATAGTATTGATCGCACCTTTAAATGTTCATATTACATTTGACTTGGTGCAGGTGTTTTGAAAAAATCCAGGGCAGACCTTTTGCACGGAACACTTTTTATTTTATAAACAATAACTTGTCTTATCATGTTGCCAGGCGCGCAGTTTATGTTATGCAGTTTTAGAAAATGAATCTCCCAGATAGCTGCTTTTAAAATGGATTTTACGTTCTGTTCTGCACAATGTGCAGGAAAATTTTAACAAACTGAGTTAGTCAAAGAGCATCACTGTCGCTAATGAGTCCACGCAGTTAATAAATGCCGTAGATCTAATAATGGAGCGAGCATTGCACTAATAATGCAAATTCCTTATTCTGCCTTATGAACTACAGCTACTGCTCCTCTATTTGTTTCATTGTTATGCATGAAAAAATAACTTTAGACAGACATTTTACAAGATACTTTTTTTATTAGGATACTGTTCCGACGTCAACTTATATTACGATTGGCAGTTTTAGATATTTTTCACTCGTTTAAAATTCATGTGACATCAACAAAAACCCAAGCCCCATTTTCTGATGATATATTATTGTGATTCATTATAAGCATTTAATTCAAACCAAAATTCATTCCTCAAACGTTCGTAAACATTTTTCCAAACGTTATCTGTAGAATATCGTGATTGATGCCCCTGTTATAAACACAATAGCTCTAAGTGAAATTCAATACGCCTGTGGTATTGATCAGCCTCTGAATTTTAATGATAAAACTTTATAAAGACTTATGAACTTTGTTGGAGAGATTAGATGCTTGCAGGATTCAATCAGCACTTACAATCTTGCCTTCTCAGCACTTGCTTTGTTTTTTGACATTTGCTTACGCAAACTTCGATTGTGTTTTGCTCTTACTGCCTACAGTTAATTCCGGGGAATACTGATTTCTGAGCTGCTGTACTAATTTATCAATATTACTAGTAGATTTATATCGTATACAGCTTCGAAATCGCGGTAAGATTTATTAGACATTTGCTTGGTGTAGCTACATAGTGGACAGAATCTTAAATGGTAATATTTTAAACTAAATGTATAATTTTCCTTTACCTCACGAATACAGAAAAAGTGCAATTTCCTTTGAGCAAATTCCTTTTTGTACTCATGACTTCAAAATTTATATTTCCCGGTCATTCCCGATGCCCCGAAAGTTACATTTCCCGCACTGCAGTGCTTTTTACTTTCCAACAAAAACTAGGGCAGTTGTGCGACAAGGATATATATAAAAAATCACTGATGGCGGTACCTTACACTTTAGTGTGTTGATCTACGACAAAAGTTAACATGTGCGTAAGGTATGTATAAAAGTTTAGTGATTTATGGTGTCGACTCAGTAAAGTAGTAAAACACTAAATAATAATATATTTTTTACTTTTTAGAATATTTTCAATTATTCGTTGCAAAAAACATTGTACCTAACTCTTTCGGGACGAATTTTCCCGAATTCGCACTACATGCAGCACTCGCTTCGGTCGTGCTGCAAACAAAGTGCTCATTCGGGAAAATTACCTTCCCGAACTTGTTAGGTAAATAACTATGAAAATAGCACGATAGGCACCTAAACTTGGTTCACTCTCGCCTAAAAGCCAAAATGTTTTTGTGTGTCTCCCGACTCTTGATTCTTCCTAATCCTACGCTATTAGAGTACTTAGAGACGAGGGTTTTTTTATTGTTTTTTGGTTTCTGTACTTTTCTACCAACTCGTCAAAACGCAGGTCTAACGCGGAGTTTCAGAAGCCATAACCCTCTGAAATGTAAATGATGTCAAAATGTCGAGCTTCAAAACTCACATCACTTATGAGCAGGATTCTAAATTTGCAATCTCACAGTAAGACTACAGTCTATCCAGAAAATTTTAGAAAACAAATAACACTAAAAGTGGCAACTTACAATACTACAACGTCAATGCCGGAAGAAAAACTTGTCGAAATGGAATGGAAAGTCAGAGAGCGTCGTGAAATTTTATGGACATTAAAATCTGGTGACGCCTATTCTGTTGAAAAAGAATTGAATCAGTAGCGATCAAAAGGTATCTCTAGCTTGTAGGCAACATTTAAATAACTAATATACCCCATTTTACGGATTATTGATCACAGTGATAAGGTAGTAGAGATGTTAGATGACCATGTGACTAGAGCTATGAAATAAAATGTCAAATGCGTTACAATTCTCTGTGGCGATTTTAACTCAAAAATTAGAGAAAACTGCCACCTATCAAGACTCCGATAGAAGGGATCGAGGTGACACACCATTAAATTATTTCTTGGAGAATAACTTCTTTAAAATGAAAAGCTTCTTTTGCAGGAAAACCCGCGCAAGGTTGATGTAAGGGAGTTCCAACGGCAAAATATGAAGTTCTATTGATTATATTATCATCTTAAAACTGATATTGCCGTGATATCCCTCGTATACTTTTATTATCACACAATAATTAAGGAAAGTCTTATCTACTGATAATGACTGCTCATAAATACATACTAGAGAGCTTGCTATTATACATAAACTAGCAGTCCAGTGAGACAAATGTCTCATTTAATAAAACAAAAAAGACCGTTTTACAAATAGAACGCGTATTCACCACACGTACGTATATGACGTCATTGTTGGTAGCAAACTACCAGTCGCATTCGCCTTGATAAAATTTGCCTAGAATCTAACCTAAAAAGTTAGGATTATAATTAAGATAATAATTAGTGTTAGAGACTGAAATTCGGTTCCTGACCTGACATGACCATTCCAAACATATAACTTTCATAACATTTTTCTCTATCTCTTACTGTTTGGCTGCTGAAACAGCGTCCCGGACGGACAAGTCTATTAGATAAAGGATATAGACTACACTTGCCTTACCTGCTTATAAATGCTCGAACAAAAATGCAGTGGGATGATTCGTTAATCAAGATATCACAAGCACATCTTATTTTCTTCACAACAACTCTTTGGTGATTTAACATGACATCAATAAGCAAAACTTTGTATCTCAGGGTTCATAAACAACAAATTTAATTAAAATTGTTTGAATTCTCTAACCAGAAAACAACAATTTTGTATTTATATCGCGGGATTTTAGGGATTTAAACGGAAAAGTTAAAGGACTGACCTCTTACGTGAAATACTACACATTTTTCGTCTTTTATGGGGTCATTACTAATTTTTGAGAACCAACACTTCACAATTCCGCAACGGAGTCTAATGACAAAAAGAAAATATATTTCTCCTACCGTGTTCTACGCCACTGCCTAAACGCACTCCGCTGCTGGTATCTAATAAAACCGTTGCTCAGCTTTGAATCTAGGTCAGTCGATAAGATGACGAGTACTGGTTACTGTTGATCTTCCATCAGCTTCTGGTACTACTTCCACGATGTTCAAGAACCACCAATTCTCGAATGGAATTTGTGTCAAGATAGTTAACTTACGTTAAACGTATCTTAAACCGATGTAGTGCCTACGCTATTCATTTGTAATTCAAACCGACACGGTTTTTATATTATTCGTTTATGTATGTTTTAGCAGCATCACTAAACAACGAACTGGGATCCGTTTTTCATGCAACTCCATCGTTTGACAGAAATCCACCTGCAGCTTTGTCGAGCTTTGATAAAGCCACCAGGAAGCCTTCACCGGGATGACTGCTACACTACTTCTTCGTTGCTTTAAACTTGATTTCCAATGTAATGATCCCTATCAATGCCCCAGGTGGTTCGGAGTTGACTCAGTTTCAGTTATGCATGGTGCAATTAAGCAATCACCTCATATTCTCGCTTTTTATGGTTTTTTTTCTTTGCAGGGTACATGGATAAATTTACCACAGCTTTGTGTGTGCTGTATACTTCTTTTACAATTTTAGAAATTGTTGGAAAAATAGTTCTAGGCTGACACCAACTCGTCCGAATTTAGAGGTATTTCAAAAATATGCCATTGTGATCTTCAGATACTCTGTGATCTGCTTGTGCGTAAACGGTGTCGTGTAGACCCACCATGTGCTTTATAAACTGTTCATGCTACTGGACCAACGTATGCGCAGCGGACGCTATCGTTAATTCACACACCAACTGTTTATAGTCGTACATAAATGTAATGTTATGCCATTTGACCGCATATAAATCATTCTAGTAGGAGCGTTTGTCGTATGTATGCTTTATTTAAGATTACAGAACATAGATTTGCTTTTGCTCCAAATACTTTTCTATTGAATTTAACTAAGTTGTAAGGTTTTACCCTTTAAGTTTCGTTTTAAATGCATAATTGTTGTATTTTTCTAATAAGAAGATCACGTATTTTGTATACACGGTTTTAATATCAAGCTCTCTACTAGTTTTAAACTCATTAACTGTTTTTATGAATTTCAAGACATGATTTCTCAGCATTATTCCTTTAAAATTAACAAATTTGACTTTAAAGGCTTTATTGTCAATTGCTCCCTTATTGCAAATATAGCAATATATTTAGGGGGTATCACCGTCTTAAATAGTTAAAACGGGAAGCGACCATCGAACGATAAGAGCCACAATAGAGATTTACCCTAACAAAGAATATAAAGGAATCACAATGAAAGGAAAGGGAAGCGCTTAGGCATAGCCAAAAGTAAAAAAAATTGAGGAAAATATCAGTTAAACAGAAATAGCAACAAACCACATAGACACTCAGAAAATGCAAAAAAACGAAGAAGCCACAAAGAAGAGAAAGTTTGCGAAGAAAGAAAATTCAAAAATCAGTTATTTTCAAGAACACATAGTAGTTTGGGATTGCCGAAGTGTGTAGTAAATAGGTAACTTAACTAAAGTATGTGTCTGGGACTGCTACTGGTTTGAGGCATATCAGACCAAAAAACCACAGGTGGAAACGAAACCCCAAATGCATGTTAGATAACAACATGAAGAATATAACGAAAAATATTTGCGTGCAGCTCAAGATTATAAAGAAGAAGTAAATCAGTGAAGGAGATCCATACAGAAAGGCGTTGGAAGCTGAATATGGAAGAATCAGAAATTATGTAAGAGATAGGATTGGTAAATTCAAAAAAATTCTGATTGAATGCATTCTAACAAAGATTCACGTTGGTGCTCAATAAAGTCCTATTATTATTATTATTATTATCACTATATAAAACCCTAAAAATAATAACAATTATAGGTTGCTTATACCCTTAACGTGTATTGTTATTCAATAGTACTAACTTTATGCAAAACATATAACATTCAATATTCTACCAAACATTCAAGGAAATCATTTAGAGGACTCAGTACTTACTTCAAGAGAATACGGAGATTTTTTAGTACAATTTAAAAATTTAATTAGTTATTAACGCCCTAACAAATAGGCAGATACATACGACTCGGGTTCTGGATGTGAGAACATTGAATTCATCAAACATAGATAGTCACCACCAACTATTATTATGCAAACTAAGTTTGGAACTACAGAAAGTAAAGAAAAAGAAACCAGAGTATGACGAACGGATAAACCGAGAACAAATAGAAGATGAAAGCACTAGGCACCTCTACCAAAACAGATTGAAACTGCTTATAGAAAATATCAAGGTATGCCAGACAGATGACATAAATGTAAACTGGTTAAAAACTAAAACCAAAATACTCGACGCGGCAAAAGAAGCACTAGGTACTAGAAAAGTAAATATAAATAAAGAGACGAATCACAAAACCCCTTGATTCTGTCAGGAAGTAAAAATACTAGCAAGTAAGAAAAAGACGGCATATCTAAAATACTTAACAACAAAAACTGGAGAAGCATACGAAGACTATAAGCAAGTTCGGAATGACATAAATGCAAAAATTAGGAAAATTAAAGAGGGCTACGGTGAAGGGTATACTGGAGGACTTCAAAAATATCTATATGGAGCGCAAAAAAGAATATGGAGAATGATACGACATCAGCGGAAAGAAACCACTGAACTAGTTACTAACACAAACATCAAGGAGCAAAAGAATGTGGACTTGTGGAGCACTTTACAAAATTGTACACCTCCAGAACCGATGACGTCCTTTATAGAGAATATGCCATCAGAATAGTTGTAGGCATAAAAGTAGATGACGTTAAAGAAACAATAGAAAAACTAAGCTACAGAAAAACCTCAGGATACGACACAATTACGTACGAAATAATGAAATACGGAGGCAGTCGTCCATCGAAGAGCTTACTAAATTAATTAAACAGATATTTCAATCAGATCAAATACCGAAAGATTGAAAAACAGGGATTATAATACCTGCGATCAAGAAAGGGGAAAACAGAAGCCGGAAAATATAGAGGAGTTAAACTATTGAATTCAGAGCTCAAAATTACAACAAATGTTCCAGCACAAAAATTAAACGAAATTGTAACATAAATGACGAGCAGCACGGATTTCGAAGAGGGAGATCGTGTAATGATGCGATATTTATAATTAGACAAATAGCAGAGAAATCTATAGAGTACAAAAAACCAGCGTTCATCTGCTTTGGAAATCTAGAGACAGCGTTTAATAGTGTGGAATTAGGGCATATCCTAGATATATTAGAAAGCCAAAATGTGCCCAATGGATTAATCAGCGTAGTTCATGGTATATACATAAACAATAACATAAAAATAAAAGTAGATGGAAAGCTAACACCGGCAATACCAGTAAATAAAGGTATTCTGCAAAATAATTTGCTAAGTGCTCTGTTGTTCAACATACTTATGAACGAAATAACAATGGAAGTGAGAAAGCAGCGCGGATACAGACTAGAAGACAAAGACATAATGATGCTATGTTGTGCGGACGATGTGGCATTAGTCGCGGATAACGAAGACAACTTGCAACGCCTGCTACACCACATGAATATTTTTGCTGTAAAAAGTGGAATCTAAAAATATCAACAAAAAAGACGAAAATCCTAACAGTAAGTAGTAAGTCCCCAATAAGATGCAAGTTGAAAATTGAAAATAAAAATATAGAACCAGTAAACCGTTTTACATACCTTTACATCTGGTTGCCTAAACGATACAATCTGGCATAATAAATATTTTACAAAAGAATCTAAAGTAAATATCTATAAAAGTGTCGAGTCCGATATTAACTTACGCGGTGGAAACTAGACCAGATATAGCCAAAACGGAAAAAATATTAGAAACAACGGAAATGAAGATCCTAACAAAGATTGCTGGAAAGACAAGACTAGACCTAGTTAGAAATCAGGACATAAGAAAAAAGTGTGGAATACAAGCAATAGGAGAGTGGACAAGAACAAGAACAAGAGTGGAATAACCATATATCAAGCATGGACCAAACCAGGATGGTCAGAATAACGAGAGACATGTCTCCTAGAGACAAAAAAGTATCGGCAGGCCCTACAAGAGATAAAAAGACTACGTACCTGGAAGAAACATGCGCTAGGCCTATGTAACAGTAGAAGAAGAAGAAGAAGAACTTAAAGATATATTTAAGACAAACATCCTGATGAGTATGGAAAGGAAAACTTGAACCAATGCGCTATTCCGGTTCTGACATGATACTGAAACGTCTGGAAAAAGCTATAGATAGCACACCACGAGAAGCGTTAAATCTGAGAGACTAACAGCCAGTCTTATAAAAGCCACTAATCTGATGTTAACTTTATTTCGCTGTTAAAATAAACAAAAGCGCATCAAAATTTCTTTACTAATGAATAAAATGTCATAAGCACTAACGTTTTGATGCGTTTTTGTTTACTTTAACAGCGAATTAAAGTTCAAGTCAGATTAGTGACCTTTATAAGACTGGCTGTAAGTTAGAAATGAGAAAATACGCACAGAATGGGCGTTAACGTTATTACAGTGGACACTGAGAATCTTAAGTGGGACTAGGCGAGACGGTTAATAAGTTTGAGAGATGGTAGAAAAATAACGAAAATACTGGAATGGAGTCCGAGGGCTTAGCAAAGTTGTCGAGAAGGGCGAGCGACTCGATGGATGAATGATCTAGAAAGGAGGAGGCTTATTCTCAGCAAAGTACCCAACTGTACCCGACGATCTTATTATGTAGAGAACAGTGATATTTTTCTAATCAACTTAATGAAACATATTTGAATAACAAATTTATTGTGCTAATATTTTATTGGCTTAAAGGATTATATCGGTGATAAAGTGATAGATCCCAATATACTGACTGGTTTAAATATATATAAATTGTTTCCCCACATCCCGCTAGAAATATAATAGTATAGGGTGCAGCCATTATTTGAAGTCCAGCAGTAATATGCTGTATGGTTTCTGATGCTTAATGGTAAGGACGATCGTTTGGTCTCGTAAGTTTAGTGTTAGATATAGCTGAGATAGCTTGTTATCGTAACTACCTGGTTTTGAATTCCGGGAACCAAAGCAGCAAAAACTACTGCGCTCGTCGCCAGCTCACAATGGATGAAAGAAAGGACAAATATGAACTGCAATTAATCCTAGTTAGAAAATAAAATCTAGAAATAAAAAACAGATACAACATCCTAACCGATTAGGAAAAGATTTGAGGAAAACGGCTTACCTAAAAACCGTAAAACTGAAAGCAAAAACAAAAACATAGGAACAGAAAAAATCATTGAGGATAGCTACGTGAGACATAAGAACACTGTTGGCTACAGAGAAATTGGGAAGAAACTAGTCAATATGATTAAATGAATTGGAAGAAGCAAGATGGAGAAATAAAAGAATAATCGACAGGTAAAAATTGGACGGATAACAAAGTTATGGCAGTCAAAGCAGAAGGATCTAGTAGATGACATAGAAACAATATTAGGGAAATATTAAAATCGTAAACACATAAGTCCGAATAGAAGAAGACTCTGATAGCGGAATAAAACAATCTATGCTAAACTGAAGAATCGTGGGAGACAATATTTCCACATGATAGCTCGTTAGTTTTAAGATAAATAAACGCTAGGATTGAAAAATAAGAATACATTGAAAAAGTACTTAAATGGAAGACACAACAAGTAATGTCACAAACAATAATGGCATAGGATTATGTACTCTTACGAATGAGTACGAAATTTCACAAAGCTAGACATAAAATAACTTTGGTTTTGCCAAGCAGAACTACAAAAGATGAAATACGTCACGTGTAAATAAAAAATTCAGAGAAAATATTGAGGATGTAAGATCCTCTAGAGCATAGATCTCCAAACTTATTTGGCCTACCGCCCATTTTTCAGATAAAAACTACTCAGCGCCCCCCCCCTCTCCACCCTAAAAATTTACCTTCTATAAGTGAACAAACAGAATATGCAGTCATCATTTTACAACATAGTAAGAACATGTTCTAAAGAAGACACGTTGACGCTTAAAGTTCTAAGGTTATTTACGAAATTGGCCATAGTAACATTCGCATAACACACAGAAAATTAATATAACGAAAGATAATATGAAAATAAAAATTACGTAACAATTAATAGATAACTGAGTAGCGGGTAGAAACTCTCTACATTCCAGTAAAGATAGGTTTACTTCAGGGAAGCGACCCTGCCCACGTGAGCCTTGGTTTTCTCTTACCTCCTAGTACTGAGAGGAACCATGTCCTTCTTAACCCAAATCCATCTTACTCCACTGAATCCTTTCGATATCCTATCCTATTTTCCAGCCCGCTTGGCCAGCGTGGAGGATTATGGCCAACCCCCCCCCCCCTCTCAACATGGCGAGTTTTAAAACAAAAGGATCTGGTCCCCAGGGGGGTAACACAAATCCCACACCTCCAAGGAGGGCTGCATCGAGGAATCTGAAGCAAAGATTCGCTAATAACCCCAAAACATCTTCGAAATACTATCAAATGGCATATTGCAACATACAGCACAAGATCATTACTAACAGAAGAACGACTAAACGAACTTGAAAATGAACTACAAAACGTAAAATGGGACGTGATTGGTCTCAGTGGGGTGAGAAGACGAGGAGAAAAACTAATAAAATTAAAAAATGGTAATACCTTCTATTATGCGGGCGAAGATGATAGTTCCATAGGAGGAACTGGAATTATAATACATAAACGCCACAGTGGAAAAATCTTATGTGTAAATAAAATCTCAACTAGAGTGATATATGTCGTTTTAAGGCTATGTCAGAGATACTGTATCAAAATTATACAAGTCTACGCACCGACCACAGACATACGGATGAGGAAGTAGATCTATTCTACGATGATGTAGCAGCGGCTATCGCAGAAAAGAAAACGCATTACACTATTCTGTGCGGGGATTTTAATGCCAAAATAGGGATTAAATCCGATGTTACAGAAACATCGCCAGAAGGTTACGGTGTGGAAGGCAGAAATGATCGCGGAGAAACAATGTTAGGTTTCTTCTACAAAAAACCAAATAGAAGATGGACATGGGCAAGTCCAAACGGATGCACGAAAAATGTGATTGACTTTATAATAACTGATAAGAAGCACATAGTCAAAGACGTGTCGGTAATAAACAGGTTCGGTATTGGAAGCGATCACAGGATGGTGCGAGCGAAAATAGAAATTAATATAAGCAATGAACGATATAAAGTGATACACAAGAAGATAAACAGACCACGGATGCAACCAACAAATGTTGAAAAATTCCAGCGTGACATCAAGAAAGTGTTGGAGAACATCGAATTAGACGAAAACGTTAATAGTTTAAACGAAAGAATAACAAATGCAATAGTAGAAAGTCAAAACAAGCATTGCCCTAGAACAAAAAGAGAAGAGAATATCGGTCAAGAGACTAAGAACTTAATGCAGAGAAGAAGGGGCATGAGAAGTCAGAAGACGACAACAAATGAAGAGCTAAAAGAGATTAATAAACGAATATCAAAAGCTTTATGGAAAGATATTAGACAATACAATACAAAAGAAATCAAACAAACCATAGAAGACAACAAAAGCATGAAAGTGCTACGCAGAAAACTTGGAAAAGGAAAGAAAGAAATAATTAAAGTTAAGACCAAGGAATAAATTATAACCACAGGCAGAGAAGAGATATTGAAAGCAGTAGAAGATTTCTACCAACTGCTATATAAAAGTCAAAAAGAAACAGACTCGTCTCCAGATTTAGAGCCAGACATTTTAACATCAAGAAAGGGTATAATAAGGATCAGAATCACTACCAGACATTACTTTAGAAGAAATAGATATAGCATTAAAGAAAGCAAAGAACAATAAGGCACCTGGAGAAGACAAGGTGATTACTGACGCAATAAAGATAGGCGGTCCTTGTTTACTTAGGAAAATAAGAGACTTATACAATCTATGCCTGTATAGCAGTACAATACCAGATAAATGGAACCATGCTAGTGTGATACTGCTTCATAAGAAGGGTGATATAGCTGAATTGGAGAATTATAGACCTATAAGTCTTTTAAGCCATATGTAGAAATCATTTACAAGGATTATAACTACCAGAATAGACAGAAAATTAGACTTCTACCAAACAATGGGGCAAACCGGTTTGCGTGCTGAATTTGGGACCAACGATAATCTACAAAGTGTGAAAACAATCATTGAAAAATTCATTGAGTACAACAGACCGCTAGTGCTAGCCTTTGTGGATTTCCAAAAAGCATTCGACACAGTGGAGATTGAGGCAGTTTTGGGAGCGCTGCAAGAATGCCGTGTAGACTATCGATACACAAGGTTAATATACAACATCTACAAAAATGCAGAAATGACAGTAAAACTCCACGAGAACATCAAAAGTATACCAATTGGAAGGGGAGTTAGACAAGGAGACGTGATGTCCCCCAAGTTGTTTACAACAGTACTTGAATATGCTTTTAAAAAGTTAAATTGGGAAGGAAAATGCCTAAACATGGACAGAATTTAACAAACCTTCGATTTGCGGATGACATAGTTCTAATGTCAGACAATCTACAAGATATTTCGTTGATGTTAAAAGAACTTCAAGAGGTATGTAATGAAGTGGGCTTAAAAATAAATAGCTCTAAGACAAAATTTATGACAAACTTAGTGCCTAGTAACAACTTAAAAATTGACAACAATGAAGTAGAACTAACAGACAAATATATATACCTTGGGCACGAAATACAAATTTCTAGAGAAAATCAAACATGCGAATTGAAGAGAAAAGTTACCGACGCATGGGCTGCGTATGGAAAACTTAGAGAGGTCTTCAAAGGTGATCTACCGATAAGCTTAAAACGACAAGTCTTCAATAAGTGCGTTTTGCCGGTCATGACATACGGTGCCGAAACTTTAACCTTAACCAACGCAACGGCTAAAAAGCTAAGAATAACACAGCGCAAAATGGAAAGATCGATGCTGGGCGTGTCCTTAAGAGAGCATATTAGAAATGAAGATCTGCGCCGAAGAATAGGTGTAACTGATATAATAACACGGATAACAAAGCTCAAATGGAACGGGGCCGGACAGGTGGCCGTGATGACGGACGGGAAATGGACAAAAAGGCTGCTTGAGTGGAGGTCGAGAGCGGATAAGAGAAGTAGAGGAAAGCCTCCCACACGATAGACGGATGATATCCGAAGAATGGCTGGAACCTGGATTCAAGCAGCCCAAAGTAGAACGGAATGAACGAAAATGGGGGAGACCTATGTCCAACAGTGGACGCAGAGGGTTGATTAATGATGATGATGATGAATAGATAACATTAAAAGCTATTTTAATGAAAAAGATAAACCTCCTGCACTGCTATCAATTTGTTAACGTTCGGCTCTATCTTTGTCAGCAACATTCTTAAATCACCAGGATTAGTTATTTGTAATCGGTTTTTTACTTAATAGATTTGTGATCGCACGCCCTAATGACTACGACTTTCTATGTTCGCAAGTTTACTAACAGATGAAACTTGTATGAACGGTTTTTCAAAATTCTCTTATCTTTTTCCCTTTCTTTAGTCTTTTATCGCCCCCTATTTTTATCCATCGCCCCCCAATTGCACCTTAGATTACTGCCGCTTCCCCTGAACTATTCCAGCGCCCACCAGGGGGCCATATTGCCCACTTTGGGAATCACTGCTCTAGAGCAACGAATTTAGACTACGACCATATGCTGATGGATATGAAACTGAAACAAAAACCAATAATAACAGAGAGGATATATAAACCAGAAGAAAATAGAACATAGAAAATGATCAAATTGCACTGTACCACGCAACTCAAACTGAAGACGTATGGCGCCAATGACAAGAACAACAAGAAATGTAATAATAAATTAATACAAGGATCTAAAAATAAATGTGAACAGACGAAGTGCCTAAGAAGTAAAATCGAAAGTCTGTCCAGAAAAATTAAAAGAATACAAATAAATCGTAAAATCGGGTACTTTTTTTCGTTTTCAAACATTAATATTTATACAGATAACACAATACGACACTAGCCTCACACTCGAGGGCGTGACTAAGGTTAAAAAAATGGCTTTTTTACGACCATTTACCAAGCTAGCTCATGGTAGGGATGTCCACGAAAGACGGCTATTGGCGCTCCTGGAGAAGATCATGATTGGTTTTAAGCATACGTATATTTACAATTAATATGTACAATGTTATAAAATTACTCTCAAAAATATATATATAAAAATATATATATAAAAACAATAAAATAAAATAAGCCGTGTGTGTGCCCGGTGGAGAGCATCTCCGAGGGCGAGAAGCGGATGGTGGCGGTCGACTTGGCAGCAGGAACACTTCGGCCAGGACTTCTTAGGCCTGGGGCTCGCGTCCTAGCGAGGCCCTTTGGGGGCGGGGCGGTGTCCACATTCCGGACGGCCTGGAGGCAGGATGACGCACCTCGGCGGCAGGCCAAGGGGGCGGCGGCGGAGGCTTGAGGCGTCATTGCCGTGGCAGGTGCATCCTCGGCGGAGCTGTGCGAAGCCGGGGCGACGGTGCTTGGAAGCGCGAGCTCAGGCGAAGTCTTCTTCGTGGCGCGGAGTTTCTGGTGTTTCAGGAGCGACCTGGGGATGGCGTCGAGCCGGATGATGCGCGACGGGCCGGAGCGCTCTCTGGTTCGCAAGCAGCTAGCGTCTCTCTGAAGCTTGGGGCGCCTTGGGGCCGAGCAGAACGCGTCTGACGACAGCACACTCCAGGTGCGGGCTGCTGCAGCGAACCTCGAGCTTGGCGACGGCGGGCAGCGAATTCGGGCGTCGGCTGTCCATCCTCCTCTTCCTCGATGATCGATGCCTAGGCCCCGCTGGAAGGCGTGGGCTCTAGGTTGGCATGGCGTAGCTTGTGGCTACGAGGGGGCGGCGGCGAGCGTCCTTTGTGGATGCTGCGGCGGCGGCGATGATTGGCTTCCTCTATGGAAGCGGTGTCGGGCGGCCTTCTGCTACGGATGCAGCTGCGGCGGCGGCGAATTGCTTCCTGCATGGAGGTGGTGTGAGGCGGCTTTCTGCTATGGGCGCAGTGGCGGCGGGGCTGAACGGCGTCAGCTGGTGGCGCAAGCGAGCGGCGTCGCTTGGCGGTGGTTCCCCTCTGTGGAGGTTGGGGGGTACGCGTAGACGGCGGTGGCGTCTTTGGCGTGATGCGAGCTCCCTGACATAGGAGCGGCAGCGTACGTGGAGGCGGCCTGTGTTGCGGCATCTTCCTCGCAGTGAGCTGGACGTAGGTGTAGGCGGCGGCGGCGCCTGTGGAAGGGTGCGTACGTGGAGGCGGCCTGTGTGGAGGCGTCGTCCTCGCAGTGGGCTGGACGTAGGGACAGACGGCGGCGGCGTCTGTCTTCACTCGCATGTGTTGGTTTCTGCAAACTAGATTCGAGTAGCTGTTTTTGTTTCTGAGAACTTACGTGGGCGGCATCCTGGCGTGTCGCATGTCGCGGTGCTGCGGAGCGATGCAGCGGAGGCGGCGAGGTTCTCCATGGGGCCTGGGCTATGCATAGCGGGCGGCGACGTCGGTGGCTACTAGGGCTCGATTCGACCTGGGGCTAGGCGTTCCTCCGGGTGGACGGCGATGCTGGCAGTCTTCTGCGGCTGCAACTCGGACACCCTTTGGTGGCTGTGATCAGAGATCGAACAGTCGCCTGGAGTCACAGAGTTGACTTTTGCGATCAATGATCGAACAAAAGGTTTGGCTTTCCAGTGACCAAGGGTCTAAGCTGGAGCGAAAGCTGATCCGAGAAGTTTCCCTCGATCGAATGAATTTCTGGCGGCTGCGGCTCTTTTTAAAGGGATTTTTACTCCCACCGCTTTCTCTCGGATGTCCGTTCGTTTGGGGTGAGATGAACTGCTTCGCTTCCGGGGCTGTTTGTTAAAAAAAATTTTATTTCGCGTTTTGCGCTTTTATTGTGGTCCGGATTTTTTTTTAATGTAGCTCACTGGATTCCTGATGTGAAGGCGATTTTTATGACACCCAACTCGACTACCTTACTTTTATTTCGCCGGTGCTTTTAATCCGGTCGCGATGTATGCGTTTAATTAATTTTCGTGTTTTGTTGATGCGCTTTATCCGGGTTGCAGACGAGTTCTCTGCGGGGCTCGCGTTTGAGATGCATCTTAATCCTATTACCTGGCTTTAACGACCACTCGGGCGAACTCCTTTGTTACGCCGTCCTTGTAGGAAGTTTCCGACACGCGGCCGGTTTCGCGGAAGACCTTCACATTATTTGTTTAATATTTGTCGTTCCTATCGGACTCCTTATGAATAATCTTTGTCGACGAGGGCGTGGTTTTCTGATTTGATTTCTCTGTGAAAAGGAGAGTTTTGAGCTGCCCTTGCTTTGCTAATCCGAACGACGGGCGGTCTGTTTATTTCTTGGGCTTTAAATTTTTGAGGGCCGTTTACCCTAAAAATGCTATTTTTAAAACTTAGGCGTTCGGCTTTTGTTTAGCCAAAAGAATAACATGGTTGTAATTACGTGTTTTTCTGCTCCTTGAGAAATTGCATGCGAGGTTTGAGGGCGTTAACTCACATGTGATTTTTGATTGAGCCGCTATCTTGACGAATAGGCGACAAGCGGCGATTATGCACGTGTGAGTCATATCACAGATTTTAAAAAGTTTCTAAATAAAGACAAGCACAAATGAAAAATTAATATATTGTTATACGTGTGATATAAATAATTACATACGACGTAAAACAACAAGTACTATTAATACGTTTAGAGCCAAATGACATTCAATGAAATAGTTTTATGTACGACAGTGTGTAAAATTGGGTTTTAGTTGGCAGTTTTAAGTTTGTAAAACGGCTGTTTAATAACATGTTTTCATTAATTCACGTCGTCAGCAACAACGTGTTAAAAATGTTTTTATTGGTCATGTCGTCAGTAGCAACGTGTTTGAAATTTTTTAAACGCCAAAAATTACGACCGATTGCACTAATATGCTAATTTACATTTAAAATATTTTTGTATATTTACCGTGTTTTCTAGATTCTATCGTAGATAAAGTATTGTACGACACACATGCGTAAACCATCTTTCACTCGCTTTTTAACTCTACTCCACTCGTGACTAAATACTAACTTTACGCACTTGTATCGTAAATTACTAGTATGTAAGAACTTATTATGACGCTATAATTATGCTGAGTTTAGTTGAATTACGTAGACCATACCTCGGCACTATACTTCATTATATCACACTGACTTTGAAGTTTCGCAGCTGTCAAAACACAAATACAAAATTTACGTTATTTAATAGAATTTCATATGGTACTTATGTATTATTAAAAATAATTCACTCGAGAAAAAACCCAACTCCAAAATTCTTAAGAAGAACATTATCTTTGTTATATTATTTTATTCAGTCATTAACGATTTGTAATTCGAACTACTTCTTTAAGTATAAAAATGCCACTTTAAACTTTATTTGTAACACCTGTTATAAATTATTTCTATGAAAAGCACATATTATCAATAGCTCTTTGGAAAAATCGTAAATATAGACTTATCGCTTTTGTTGCAGAGCAATGTGCTCGACATGTATTTGACAGAGTTATTAAAAAGTGAGAGTAATGTTATAAATTAGTTATAAGTATTATATATAACAATCCAAAATGTAAATAAAAAACATAAGACACTTTAAGAAGCAGAAAAGAGTAATGTCAATGTTATTAATATTTAGTAGCTTGCAGTATATCGTTCTCTATTAGAAATTTTCTTGACAAGTTAAACGCGATATTAGAATCTCAGAAGCTGATGATAAGAATCTAAGGACCAATATTAGTTGATAGCTTAACTGTGGAATTTAAGTTACGTTATAGCTTCCGCTGAACAGTAATTCTCTAAAGTGCTGCTATACCGGATTAATTTAAAACCCGAGTACGGTTTACCAGAATAAGAGAAGCTAGAAATTAAGATGTATCATACCTGTAATAGTCTTTAAGATTCCAATATTGCCAAGAAAAAAAAACAATCGGCTGGTTTATTCGTCTAGAGCCCTCTAAATCCAATAGAGTGTAAAATCGTTTCCTTTTCCCTGAAGAGACGAGTCCTCCGATTGCTATTCTAGACAACAGATCATTATTGACCACTGAGCTGAACTCGAGCAAAGCTTTAGGACAAAACTTTCAGAAGTAAACGTGACTTCTACATATTATTACAATCCGCATTGCAGTCACTATGAATTATAGCAACCTTGAATTATGTGCAAGACGGACTATTTCACACCTTAAGTACCTAATCTTTCAAGTACATATACGCCTTTATAATCCTCGCTCTAGATCTGTCTGCGTTCCTGCAGTTACACAATAAATGTGTTTTTGTTATAGTGCGATTCCGAGCCCTGCTTTTCCTTCATTGTTATCTTTTATCCGTGTAAGCGAATATTTAGTGACTAAAAAGAACAAGCGGCCATTTTGACGAATTCCGCTCCGTTTTTTTTTTTGCTGTTCATATACTCGTATATGTCCATTTAACTTCAGGACAATGTACCTTTCTGACTTTTTCTAAGTATACTTGAGCAACCTGTTCAGAAATTTGAAGTTTTCATATTTATAGCAGATAGAACTTTCTGTATATTATACTAAGAGCAGCCAATACAGCCAATTTGGCGGTTAACGTTTTTGCTGCTCTCTTTGTTACCATTAGTAAACTAGCGGTGCTACACTATATTATATTATTAATAAAATATTTACAAAATAAAACATATCATTGCTGCTAAAAAGAGATATATAATATATATCTTGTAGATCAGGTTGTTCAAATAAGAGATACATATCGTACATAACTATTATTATAAATATATAGGGTGCCCAACTTAAATGTACGCAGCTTTAATCAGGTGATTATGCAATACACATTACATCTAGACTGTAAATGTAATGTGTGTTGCATACTCACCTGCTTAAAGCTGCGTCCATTTAAGTTGGGCACCCTGTATAATGGCGTGTTGTAACTGTGTGCCTGCCCAAGTCTGTCATATTATTATCACCACCGACCGAAACTAACTTCATCCGCGATCGGTCTTACTTCTTTAAGTCGTAACCGATTTTTTCATTATGTAACGATCAGCATGTGAGTTACGTGATGTTTCTAGATGAGCAGTGAATGCGTCTGCTTGGAAATTAGATTCCCATGGAAATGCCGGTACGAATCCTGCCCATTGAGATGTTTTTTTAGCTTTGCGAATTAATGCAATTCACTTTATTAAGCGTTTCGTTTGACTGTTTCATTCATATTAGAAACATTAAGATATTTATTACGTACTTATATAATTATTTGTTGTTTATATCTGTGATAGAAGATATATAAAGCTGTACATAACGCCCGAGGGCGTAAGAAGGGGGCGTTATAATTACTTTCGATTATTATGGTCTCTCAAAATAAGCTCTGTGGCGTTATAAACTGTTTCCAAGCTTTGCACTTTATTTACGTTTTCATAGTAGATAATAACACGATCTATGCACCACTCGCACTATCTGATGTTTTTATTCTTCCGGCGTTTTACAAATCTTCGCCCCAGAAGAGCTCAGGTTTTAAGCTTTTCTCCCTCTAACGGGCATAAGAGATGCTTTTTTGCTTTGCGAATTAATGCAATTAACTTTATTAGGTGTTTCGTTTGACTGTTTCAGTGTTATTAGAAACATTAAGATATTTATTTTGTACTTATATAATCATTTCTTGTTTATATCTGTGATATGGGGTATATAAAGCAGTATATAACGCCCGAGGGCTTAAGAACGGGGCGTTATGATCAATTAACTACATTATGATCATGACCGAAAGTTCGGAAAATGGTGGAAGAAGGTCTTCTATAAATTAGCAATGACAGCTACTGATTATCATTTCACAATAACTACGTTTCACAATTTAAAATCTCTCGGCAATTATAAATCATCTGGATAAACGAAATAGGATTAATATCGTTTATAAATTTAAAACCTTGTTTGACTATTAATATCTTTTCACTTATGCAATGCCCACACTGTTTAAAGCAGAGTGTGTAAAATGAATTTCTCTCTACTAGATTATAAAAGGGATTAGGATTAACAGTTTGTTGGGCAGAAATATAAGCTCTGATAAATACACATTGGCAAGCGGCTAATCTCCTCCTGCTCGAATATTAAATCACTTATCTATGCATTCGGAGATTAAATTTATCCACATTCTCGTGATGCAAATATTTTATGCAAATTTAAATTTTGTGGAACGGAGGAGATTTTATGCATAAATAAACCTAAATACAACTGCACTCCGCTTAATATTAAAATTGTGTGCTCAGGTTTTTATTAGTTTAGACGATTCCATCTGATTTATATCTGTATAACAATTTTCTCCAAATTTAATGTTATCGGATTTGTTTTACAGTATGTAAAACAAGTTCGATAAATTAAAACTTTTGTTATACTGTCCTTTGTTGGTATGTTTTACGTAACTTCACAATTATATGATAATTGTTTTATAATTACAACGAACTGCACCAAAAAACGTGGGAGGATCTAAAGCGTTAAAGAAAAATCGGCATACTAAAACCAATGGTTGGGAAAAATTTAAGTATCGGCGAAAGACCTACATCCAGCACTAAATTGTATTTTATGTGTTATTAGACGAGTTTAACAAGACATTGGTAGCTATTACCTATATGACATAACTTACACTAAAGCTCAGAACTATGTATAAAGTTAAGCATAAAATCTTTATTATATCCTAAGAGCTTTTATATGCGTTACGTTGCCTAACCGTATATTACCAACAAAATTCTGATTTTGCATTATTATGAGAGCATTTACTTTTAGTGAATATCTGTATTTATACTCAGTTTTTATATTTTTTGGTACTGTGGAGCTAAACATTTTTCTGTTAGTACATATTAAATGTTGAACTTCCGAAAATCCACAGCAATGTGTGAGAGTGTAGATTCATATTTGTAAGCTTCCTCAACTTCGAATAAATTTGGGTTTCAAATGTATTCCTGCATAAAACAGTTTGTTTGCATTAGTTTATGTTCTCTCAGTTTTGTGGTTTGCAACAGTCGAGAACTCAAAGTTACCCAAAGCTGTACGAATTTATTTTGCAGCAGTGAAAATATATAATAGCACATGAACAATATATTTCGCTTCATCAGCTGCTTAGCTAGTCAATAATGCGCCTTTGATGAGTATAAATGTGCCCCTCGCCCCTCTTTAAAGTATATAGTATGAAATGTAAAAATATAACAATGTTCTGCATATACGTATTATTAACAATTCAGCTTTCTATTTTTAAAAATCATAATTGATCATTAAGGTGCGCTATTCAAGTATATTTCTAAAGATGTATATCTTGTCATTAGGTAGGACTAGTCGGTTCTGGTGTCTCATTTGCTCATCTTTGACGTCATCAAGTACGATGTACGCTATCTCTCTGCGATTAATGCACAAATAAATACATACGGGAATTTCGAAAGCGGGTGTTTAATATTTGAGTATATAAGACGACTAGTTTGGTGTTTTTCTAATGTTACCTAAATGTAAATGTATTACAGTATTACAGTTATTCTGCTAATCTTTGACCTGCAAATTGGTGTAGCCACTAACTATTGCTCGCTAATCATCCATTCGTATTCTAAACTATTGAGCTTACGGATTAAAATTTATTGGGGTTAATTTTGAATTTCCCTATTGTTCTATGTGTATGTTTAAAAGGTTAATAGATCTACAGTGTGTTTCACTTTACATGGAAGCACCCCTGTATTTTCTTTGTTTTTGTATGAATCGATTTGAATTTTTTACCGGTTGTACAACTCACCAAGAGGCATCTATTCATGTCCTTGAGCGCAAATGACGTTATTAGCCTGGCCAACTACGATCAAGAACATGGGTCCTATTGTCAATATTTTGCATCGCGTTAGAGTTACAGCAAAAAGTTATTAAGAAAAGTTGTTTAGAATCAAAAGGGTACCCCAGATACCGATTTTCGTTTAATAATTCGAATTTTTAATTTTCATCCATAAATTTGTCAAAGTTGCAAATTTCAACTTTTAATTTGGTATCAAATGGTGCCATGAAGAACCAACATTTTCATTCTTGTTGCAAACGTCATTAGTTTTTAATAATGGCTGAATTACGCTTAACTGTAGCTGGGAAAGTAGAAATAATTAGAATTACTGGTGAAAATGCAAGATCCAATAGAGAAGTAGCTAGAATATTTAATGGAAGGCATTCAGGGCGTGCACCTATTTATCCTGGAACTGTTTCAGAAATTAATCAACTTTTTAATTTAACTGGAAATGTTTTTAAGCCCAGACCAAGAAGAATAGTTCGAGAGCATCACTTGGAGGAAATGATTTTGGCGGTTTATGACGCTAAATAGGTGCACGCCCTGGATGCCTTCCATTAAATATTCTAGCTACTTCTCTATTGGATCTTGCATTTTCACCAGTAATTCTAATTATTTCAACTTTCTCAGCAACACTTAAACGTAATTCAGCCATTATTAAAAGCTAATGACGTTTGCAACAATAATGAAAATGTTGGTTCTCCATGGCACCATTTGATACCAAATTAAAAGTTGAAATTTGGAACTTTGACAAATTTATGGATGAAAATTAAAAATTCGAATTATTAAACGAAAATCGGTATTTGGGGTATTCTTTTGATTCTAAACAACTTTTCTTAATAACTTTTTGCTGTAACTCTAACGCGATGCAAAATATTGACAATAGGACCCATGTTCTTGATCGTAGTTGGCCAGGCTAATAACGTCATTTACGCTCAAGGACATGAATAGATGCCTCTTGGTGAGTTGTACAACCGGTAAAAAATTCAAATCGATTCATACAAAAACAAGGAAAATACAGGGGTGCTTCCATGTAAAGTGAAACACGCTGTATGTTTATTTGTGTAAATAAATTGGCTTTTCTTTGTAATATTCTTGAAGTTAATTTCAGCTCCGAGAATAATACAAGTTCATAATATGTTTGCCAAGAATGGCATCATTCAGAGAAGTACAAGTTCAAATTCGATTCCTGGTTTTGGGTAACTAATGATGCTTCATAGCTACCAACTGAGGTAATTTCAAAAGAGTTGCACGTGTACTAAGCTAGCTAGCTGGCTAGGAGTTGCAAGTCCCCCATCGGGCGTCTCCCCAGGTGGGGGATCGGAGAGCGCTCGCCAGATACGGTGGGTACTGGGGAAACAAAACAGCCAAGGCGGACCAAAACCAGCAAAACATGCGGCATCAGATTCACAGTGGGCGGCTGGAAACAGGATCGGTTGTCCGGAGTGGTTGAACAGAAACCTAGTAACAGGTGCGTCTCACCAACCCGAGTGGCAAGCGCGGGATTTTAATGCTGAATAACTCTTATCTACAAACCATGATAAACAGTAATTCAATACAATGGCTCCGAGTTTCCAGTGGCTCCTCCCATGACAGCGGGCAGTACAAGAGCAGGATCAAGGGTGCTAAGAATAGTCGGGTTACGACAGGTTGCCAACTGCAACGTAATAATGTTAATAAGTACGATAAACGTGCGAAGTTTAATTGGCGATGTCCAATTATTGTACGATATCGGAAGCGAATTAAAGAAAATAACCTGCAATACATTGTTGTGACTGACTCTACGTTGTAACGCCTATGTTCTGTTATAATTGATTTAAACTTTACTTTAGTTTATTTGCCCTTCTATAATTACGGATTAGCAAGGTTATTAAACTGCTAACTCCGGTGGAAAAAACACTTGACTGAAACACAGGTCGGATTCTCTATGATCTGGACTGCTTCTATTCTGAAATTTGATTTTCTTATTTTATGACAACTCGTACATCTGTCACCTGTCACTTCAAATAATTTTAGTGCAAATTAATTACAAATACTTTCTCGTTACATTTTTGTTATTCAACAATATCAAATGGTAAGTACTCCCTTAACTAAAATTACCTCACTTCACTCATTCTATATTTTCTTTCAGTTTTTTTTAAATACCACGAACTCCGCCAAAAAAACACCTGGATCCCCAAAGACTTCCTGGCCAAAACATGACAAGGCACCTACTAACCCTCTCTAGCAGCAGTACCAGCAGCAAACACCATCCACGTCCTCCTAGCAAAATCATCAAGCCCCTGACGACCTGGTATCACGAACCTCGTCTAGATGCAAGTTATAAGATGTCACTTCAATGACAAGCTTGTCGAATTAGAACTTCTTTAGATGAAAACCTCCTATCCTTGTCTTTATTTATTTTTATTCTATCACTGTGTCCTATCATTGTCCGCACTTTACTAATTGCATTATTTCTTCTTAAATATCTATTATTCTTGTTCTTAATTGGAACTGGTCTTTGAATGTTCCCAATTTTATTCAATAGTAATGAATCTGTGCCAGCTTCATTTATTCTCATCCGGTTTTTATTTCCACAACTTGATCTACAGATATCTTCATTTAATCAATTTTTACAATATGCATTATTATCAGCACGCTGGTTACTATATTTATCTTCTCGTTTGTCGAGTTTTAAATCACCAACTTGTATGATATTTATGGTACCTGTTTGTTCTAATTTTTCCAAAATTAATTTGTTTGCATAAGTGTTGTTCCGAAATATAACTTCCAATTTGGTTTCTTCTGCTCTCGTGTTCATTAACTGAAACTTTTCATCAATACACTCTTTCCGTGTTCTTATACGTTCATCCATTGTTGACTTCATCCCTTCTAGTTTTCCTTCAAAGTATTTCTTATTCTTATTTAACTTGTCTTCCATGGTTTTGTTCAAAGTTTCCTCTAGTGGTTTGTTTTCTTTTTGCCTTACCAGTATCTATTCATTCTTAACTTCCTCTATATAATTTTCTAACTTCTGATAAGTATGATTTATTTGAAATTGTAGCTCCTGCTTATTTTCCAATTGTTCCTTATTTAAATCTTCTCTTAACTTGTTCAAGTAATCTTCCATATTATCTGCATAAGCTTTATTTTCCTGAGCCATTTTCTCCACAATTTCGTTTTGCTCTTGTAACTTCTCTGCAGTATTTTGAATGGCTGCCTGCAATCTGCTTTCCCTTTATTCTGCATCCTTCTGTATTGAAGCTTGCAATCGGTTTTCCTTTTCTGCTGCATCTTTCTTGATTTTTTGTAAATCTTTTATATTTTCCTCTGCATTTTTCTGGATTGACGATTGCAAATCCTTCTTCAATTCCTCTGCATCTTTCTTATTTGAAGCCTGCAATCTGCTTTCCCTTTCATCGGCTTCCTCGTTCCTAACATTATTTCCGTTAACCTATCCAAAGGTCCATCTGTCTTTGTTTCTCCTAGCTGTACTCTTACCTGATCTTCTTCTACACCTACTTCACTGCCAATTACAGTGGCTATATAAGGACAGTGTGGTCAATTTTAAAAAAGGCAGCCATTAAGAGTCGTCTCTACAACAACCAGCCACGCCCTTAGGTATTGTTCTGTGCAAGGCCTGCTAAATTGTAAGACAAACGTCACCCTCCTAAATTGTAACATAAACGTCATTTTATACGGACTGAACATATGTGAAATTCGGAGATGCTTTTCAGAGCGCTGTATACCCACGATCGCGAAAATTTGTGCAATATGAGGTGGTCAAAAAATGTGTAGTGTAACATTAATTTTACAATAATGTCAATAATATTACTTAAGCAGAATTAAACGGCAAGAGACGATGTGAAACGTAAGGAATCGCTGTCAGCGATTATAAATCCTCGTTAACGAACAACCTAATATTGGAATATAAGTCAAGGTGTCCTTTTTTATCTTCTTTATTGTGTTTTTGTACAGAGAAAACGAAAATTGACAACATTTTGCGTTGATCGACACAGAAATTACGTACAAAAACTCAACAATTTTTTTTATATTCATAATCAAACCGTTGTATTTATTCCACCAGTTAATTTAGAGGAATAGAATATTCACTGTTACGTAGCCCATAAATTCTCTTTAATTTGATGCAATAATCTTTGGCATTAAGCCATTTATATAGTTTATTATAGCTTTTGATTTGAACTAATGCCCAATTTTCGCAAAAAGCATTTTATTTTAACTTGTTGACATTTACTTATACAAACGAAAATTCGGCATTCGCTTATACAGAACACTGTAGAATTTTATGAGGATTATTTCATTCCACTTCATATTGGGGCTACTTTCAATAATAAAGGATTTCGTAAAACGACCCTTAATGGCGGATTTTAAAACAATCAATCAGAAACAGGACCAAAATTGACCACACTGTCCTTATATAGACACTGTACTGCCAATGACACGTAAAATTTTAATGGCTGCTTGATCATCTTTATTAAAATTTGGGACCAAACTTTCGAAGAATTAATACTAAACAAAGTAAATAATTCAAATAAAAATACCACAATAATAACGAAGATTTTCTCTATAACAGGAAATTTAAAACAAAGAAGGCCGAACTTACATTATCAAAAGAAATTTCCGACAACACCCGAAACAAAATTATGAAGGTCATTAAACCTAGAATTTATTATTTCTGGAAAATTATGCCGTCTGAACTATAATTAATACAAGGAAAAGTTAACAATAACACAGTCATTAAATGAATACATTACAAATAAATCCACCAAGGTTTACCATACAGGGAAAATAAAAAACGCCTATAACCTAAAAAAGGTCCGCAGAAAACTAATGTCCAATAAATGTTTACTAATAAAAATCCTTAATTATTACTGTTTATGTCCCACAATCAAAGAAATTAAGTTTTAACCAATAAATTTGTCCGAAAGAATTGATATCACCTTAATACAAATACTCCTAAAAATTAAAGGTAAGGATTTAATCAATAAACTAACACCTTCTTAATAATAGTAACATTAAATATATTCCAGCCAAACTTCAACAAACAAAATACGAAATAAACATAAACCTAAACATTTAAAGGAAAAACAAAAATTATTGAAAATACAACAGTAATTATGGATGTTTAATAAGAAGATTATTTTCACTCTAAAAATATTGCTATAAATTGACTAATCAAGAAATATAAAGAAGAATCAAAAAGAATACACTTAAAAAAACGACAAAAATTACAAAGGTGATTACTATCTTTTAACAAAAACTGTTTCTCTGTTAACTTTTAATATCTGTCTTTTTAGCATAATAATTTTTAAGAAAACATACGAAAAAAAAACAGAAAATAATCACAACCCTATCTTGTTTTTCAATACTTATTGGTAAAAGTTGGAGTTTTGAAAGAAAAAGAAAAATTATATTTCAATTTTAACCAAGAAGATGTAATGAAACTCAATTAGATACAGTATGTTTCTTCCGGTATGTATTAAATGTGAGGTTTATTCTTTCACCTATTTCTCTAATTGGTTGCTTGTTTAAACGTTCAGATTAACTACTGGAAAGGGCTTGTATTTTAAATTTATTTTATCTGATGAAGCTGGTGTAACCAGCGAAACGTTATAATTAACTTTTAAATAAAGTTTTAATGTGTTTTTGACAAAACAGAGTTTTGATTGAAACTTATTTTTTATGTAGAATTTTCAAGTAGCTAAGCTAATACATTACCAACATAGCTGATTTCATTTCCAAATTACTAATTTAGAATTCTCATTAGTAGGTGTTTAGTTAGACTGTTTCAGACTTAGTAGAAACATCAAGGTATCTTTACCCATTACATACAAAACTTTTAATACTGCGCCCCCAAACGGGCTTGTTTTCTTTTGCGCCATTTAACGGTAGTGGCATAAGCTTAACTGCTACTGGATAGGAAGCCATTTTTGGGGGTCATATAATCGTAACGACATAAACTTCGCTACTACTTTGCTACTGGATGATTATGGCTTTAAAGTTCTTTACACATTTTTTTTAGAATATATTTTACGAAGTTACTGTTTAAATAATAAAATGAAAGCTTACTCCATGTGCTCGAAAAATTTTAACAGAATTTCATACGCAGCTTATCAAGCAAAAGCTGCATATAATCCTTATTCATTTCTAAATTTTATATTAAGTATTACTTAAAATTTTCGAAAACATATTTTCCAAAAATAATAAATGCAATAAATGAATGTATCTACCAGTGTAAGTGCCTAGATATTTAAAATAATCCAACATTAGTAAGAAACGAGATGGGACGTTTCCGCCGCTGTTTTGCTACCAGGCCGTTGCGCCACCAGCCGTTTCGTCGCCGGACCAGTTTGCTGCCAAAGTTAATTATTTCAAATTTCCAGCATGCTAATGTCTACATTTAAGATTATTTTCAAAACAACAAATTCGATAATGTACCTAATTCGCAAAGAACTACCGAATTACCTGAACGGCCACGTATTTACGTAGTCGATAAGGTACAGTATCTTAAGTTTCCCTCAAATTGTAATACAAAATTCCAATAATTCTAACGGTGTAATGCTTACGGTGCTGCCTTGTTTGCTAATATTTGAAAATGAATTTTATTGGCAGATAGCTACCATACACCAAAATAATTAATGAAGTCATTATAAATTAATTACCTAAACGACTAGGAATTTATGTAGGCCATAATGCTAATGGAGTTTACTAGCAGATTACATATCTAAAGGCTATTTAAGGGTTGCTATTTGCAATTTTAAATTTAGTTGCTTTCTGTACTGAAAATGGAACACTAAATTTTAACTAAGTCCAGCTGTGAAAAGTTTTCGCACGACGGTTTTGTTTATGTGTTCGACAAATTAAGTGCAAGAGATGAAAATTTAAAAGGCTGGCTGTGTGTAGAACGTGGGAGATGTAACGCTCGAATTCACATGCTTAACGAAGTTATTAAGAAATTGAATGTCCACTCTCATGGTGCATCGGCAGCCAATGTGGAAGTGAAGAATATTTTGACCAAAATAAAAATTCGAGCAGAGGAAACTGTTGAACTACCAGCCGAGTAATTAACGAGTGCATAGTGGATTTGAGACAAGCCTCGCAAGCTACCCTACCCAATAACGTAGCATTGAAAAAAAATATCAGGAGAAAACGTAATGAAATTAACGCGGTCCCAGCAGAACCCACGAATCTACACGAGCTGATTATACCAGAATTATGCCAACAATACGTACCTCAAGCTGGAGTTAAAATAAACTCCTTGCTGTGTGATTTAGGATCTCGACCAGACAGAATTGTAATTTTTGGCAGAGAAGATTAGTTACAACATTTATCCACCTCAAATACCTAGTACGTAGATGGCACCTTCAAAATATCTCCTAAATATTCACTTATAATACCAAGAGTAGTCAAAGTTATGTCGAATATTTTTGCTGTGATATCACAAATTTCCATTGCGCTTAGGTTCGATCAGGACGAGTGCGCTAGCACGAGCCCTAATCTCAAGCGCAATGGAGATGAGTGATACCACCGCAAAAATATTCTACTTAACTGTGACTAAGAATGGCATTCGAGGGACTATTCAATGAACCCAACTACTTTTTAAAATTAGTTTTCAGTAGATTTAGTAACAAACTACACAATTTCTATAGTAACAGAACACTAATATTGACTTTTTCTAATAAAAATCACATTTGTTTAAAATATTCACTATACCACTAGTGAAAATAGTCGATTATTTTCACTAGTGAAAATTGTCGATTATTTTCACTAGTGAAAATTGTCAATATAGTTCATTTTTATTGGCTCAAAGACGTCAAATCTTGTATTTTTATTGGACAGTTTTTGATACATGACAAGTGAGTTGAATAGTCAGCCAAGTTTACGTCATTATGGCAAAAAATTCGATGGAGTGCACCCACTAGTCTACGCATTGCTCACGAACAAGAAGGAAGATACTTACCGGCGAATGTTTTACATGCTGAAGGAGAAGCTGCCAAAGTTAGGACCATCTGGAATAAATTGCAATTTTGAGCAAGAGGCTAAATCAGCTATTAGGGAATACTTTCCCGATACAGTTATAAAAGGATGTTTTTTTTTTCACCTGTCTCAAAATATGAAAAAACATTTAGCCCAGCTGTCGCTTCTGCACGAATACAACAATCCTGAGTTTGCCCTCAAGTCAAAAATGGTAAAAATTATTATTACTATTATAGTCCAGTCATATTAGGGTTTTACCTGGAAATAGTTCCCATAAAGGATATACAGTGCGTATGTGTAGTACTAGTACCTAGCCAAGAGCAACTATTTTTTGCAAGTCTCTAACGGTTTTCGAGAAATAAAAGGCTATGTTTTCTGCTTATAGGTAATCGCTTTAGCTTTCGTTCCAATACCAAATTTGGACAAAGCTATATATATTCTGACGGAAGATCTACCCAACGACGTTTCACCTTTACTGGACTGGTTCGAGGACAATTATGTTGGAAGACCAACCCGTCGAGGAACTGCAAGACGAGTTCCAATATTTCCCCACTGATTTATGGAATGTCTACAAACGTTCCCGAACGGCAGAAGATCGTACAAACAATCACGCCAAGGATGCTCATGGTCGCTTGCAAACGAAATTAGGTGTACATCATCCATCCATATGGAAGTTCATTGATGGGTAAAGAAAAATTCAGAAGGGTCGTGGCGTCTACATGGAACAACTCATAGCAGGACAACTTCCTCCCCAGAAATTGAGAAAATATCGTTTGGATGATGATAGAATTTTAATAATTGTGAGGGATGTGGATAATAGAACAACTTTGGAATATTTGCGTTCAATAGCCCACAATTATCAGTTCAACCAATAAAATGTTCATACTTTTTTTTATTTATTGTGCTTTACTGTAGTGTTACATATTATAATAGTATTTACATGTCATTTAATTAATTTCTATGCGTTATCCTCTAAATGTAAAATACTTATAAGTGTAATATTTCTGACTATCGTTGCTGTTTTAAGTACGATTGATATTATTATTATTATTTAAATTTAAATTCTTAGACTGGTAAAACCTACTAGCTGAGGGCGGGGGCTATTGTTTTAATTATAAATATTTTAGTTATGGCAATAGTAAACTGCCTTACAGAATATGAATAATAATATTACACAAAAACACTGAAATGAAAATACTTACTAAAATAGACCAAATTAATTGGCAATGGTGCTTGTCGCCTTTTTCTATTGAAAATTATTATTTTTTATTTTAAGCCCATATTTATTATAAAATGTGTATAACATGATTTATATTCTATGTATTGCTATCAAAACATTTATTATAAAAAATTTATATACAATTTAAGCTGCCGTGAAATCAATCCTAAGTAAAAAGCCGTGCTGTGTAAAAAGTTGCTTTCAAGGAAACTGGTTACAAAAGCCACAACTGCTCTCGGTTGCTGATATTAAAAAGAAAATTTGAAGCGGCGAGGTTCACACGCGTGATATTTTCAGAAGCTGCTCCACGAGTGAAGCGAAGCTATTTATGAAATAAATACGATTCGCAAATGTGTTCTGAAAATTACAACCATTAATAACCCAAAGACTTCACAAATCCTTCTCGCGAAAACGACATTCTCAAGATCGCAGCGTGACAACTAATCCGTTCATTGTCAGGCTGAAAAAATTCTGTTACTGCCTACCAATTAGTATTTTAAATGCGGCCTCAAAGGATAAATGAGAATATTTTCTTTTCACGAAGTGAACGCTTCGGATGTCTGCCTAGAATAGCGTTAAACAAAATTATATGCTTTTAAATTATGAATGCGAATGCTTGCATACGAATGTTCAGATTCGTAAGTCTGATTGTACGAAGAAGCAAATTTCAGATACCATCGTTCTAGGTTTTATCTGAAATGGCGTATCTATTTTTGTTTTATAGTGCATGTCAATAACTCATTTTAAAGTTATGATGATTCTAAGCATATGAAATACTCTCTCACTTCCAATAAATTTCAATGCTATAAAATATGGAAGCATACTAAATAGTTTAACAGATTTTACATTGCTTGTTAAAGTACGTGTTCATTACTTTAGCTATCGGCATTTGGAATAATGCTTTACAGCTGTAAAACCAAAAAATCTTTTACGATGTTCCTATTAAGACAGGGCTAAAACAAGCTGGATTTGGCGATTCAATTGCGTCAAAATCAAGGGGGAATTCCCTTGTTAGGGGTTAACAGCTACCACAGGTGTTAGTGTGGTAGCCGGGGAGCGTAAAATTTCGAAAATGCCTTTAGAGTCGCCGGGAGTAAAACCTGGGCCTGTCGCATGAGATACAACCATTTGCTCGCGACGCCATTCTCTCACCTTATTGTATTATATAATTTTTTACTGTTTTTTAACAAAACATTGCATTTTCATTTTCTAAAACTAATCATCCACATATAAGCAGACAGGTTATTCGGTTGGAAACGGAACATTCTTGGAAATGATAGTACTATAGTTCCGATCTGGTTGGTGGAAACTAAGTATCTCTTGTGTATACGTTCGTTTGTGAAGTTTTAATAATAGCATACACTGGAAATACAAATTATTATCAAAACAATTTATGAACTTTTAGAAGCATTTCTAATTCTAATTCACAACACCAGCAATGAAATCTATACTTGCACATTGTCTTAAGTCTTCTTAATTATTGCACTTTTGGAAACTACTTCAGAAAATGTAGATTGTTCATTAATATCCCCAGGCCCCT
Organism: Agriotes lineatus; assembly: GCA_940337035.1. Lineage (NCBI taxonomy): Eukaryota > Metazoa > Arthropoda > Insecta > Coleoptera > Elateridae > Agriotes > Agriotes lineatus. Next base: position 163,972,627 of record OW679194.1, on the reverse strand, counting down.
TACCTTTGGTAATTTGCTGATGGGTTCGAAGATGTTGTAGGTAGGTTGCCTTGATGTCAATTAGATGTATTTGTTCTTTCCAGCACACGGACAGATCGTTGTCCTCTCTCACTCTAAAGCACTTTGGAGAGAGAAGAAATAATGATCTGTCCGTACCCTGGAAAGGACAAATACGTTAAAGTGACATCAATGCACCCTAGTTGTGGGGATAGAAAGGTGAAGAGTGTAGTCACAAAGCAACCACTATTAGAGCGATTTCTCCCACAGTAAGCTTGTATAAAAGTTTCGGAGCCCTACAACGGCTGGACCAGAAACTATTCCAGCAAGGCGGAAAAATTGAAATACGTCATTACCATGATATAGGAATTAATCAAGAATATGCCGTCAACACCCATAGAAATTTTGCATATAAGTACATAATTGGCCTTTATAAAAATCTCGATTTTAAAGTTTTGAACCGCATGAATTGCAAAATGTTCAGAGGTTTTGAAATTTACAATAATTATGGAAAATTCAAGCAAAATACTTGCGAATAACAAATATAGTTTAAAATTTATTAAGTAATTCAAATAGCAGTATTGTTTAAGAAGTATTGTCAATCTTACAATTCTTCTTCAGTTAGCCTATCACCATCGATTCGATGTAGGCCTCTTTTCAGTTTTTCCTGTTCTGAGCTCTTTGGTGCCAGTTCAGCCCTGCGTATCATTTCAGGTCGTCGTACCAACGTTGGGGTGGTCTTCCCACGCTTCTCTCACCCCAGGGTCGCCATCTTGTTATTTTGCCGCTCCACTTATCGCTATGTCGAGCAACATCTCCGGTCCACTGCCACTTAAGAGAACATATTCTCTGGGTTATATCGCTAACATTAGTGCGCTGTCTTATCCATTGGTTGGTTTTATGGTCTCTCAGTGATATTCCTAATATTTTCCTCTCAATTGTTCTCTGATGTACTTGTATTGTGTTTAGTGTCCTTTTATTTAACACCCAGGTCTCACATCCGTAAGTGGTAACAGGGGGATGCACTCATTATAGATTTTTGTTTTTAGTCTTGATGGTAATTTCATTTGCATCATATAATTTAGTTTTCCGTAGGCTGCCCAGCTTAGTCTTATTCGTCTTTTTATTTCTGCATCTTGACTATCCTTCTTGAGCGTTATTGCTTGTCCTAAGTATACGTAAGCGTCCACTACATCAATATGTTTTCCTTCTACAATTAATGTATTTGAATATGTTTGTTGGTTTGTCATAATTTTGGTTTTGTTTGTATTCATTTCAAGGCCGATTTTCTTTGCTTCCAAGTTCAGTTCTTCTAACATTTCTTTTAGTTTATCTTTATCTTGCGCAAATACGATAACATCATCAGCAAATCTCAAGTTGTTTAGTTTTTCTCCTTGTATCGTGACTCCTCGTTGTTCCCAGTGGAGATTCTTGAAAACATCCTCCAATACCAGCGTGAATAATTTTGGCGAGATGATGTCGCATTGTCTGACTCCTAGTTGTATTTTAATTTTATCTGTGGTTTGGTGAGTTTTTATTCTCATTGTAGCTTTGCTGTAGATGTATTTGATTAGGTCTATATACCTCTGGTCAATTCTGGCATTCCTCATTGCATTAATTATTGCCCAAGTTTCCACTGTATCAAATGCTTTTTTGAAATCTATAAAAGTCATCCATATATCTAAGTCATATTCGATACTTTTCTCTGTAAACTGTCTGAATGTGTGGAGGTGTTCTATTGTGCTGTATTCTTTTCTGAATCCGGCTTGTTCTGTGGGTTGATAGATTTCAAATTTTTCTAGTCTGTCTGTGACGCTTCTCATAAACAACGTATGGACCTGTGACAGCAAACTTATGAGTCTATAATTCTCAAGGTCAGTTGAGTCACCTTTCTTAAATATAAGGATAGTTATTGAATTTTCCCATTCGGTTGCTACTTTTCCTTGTAACAGGCATTTGTTGAACAATTTTTGTTCTTGTTTTGTTGTTTTCTCACTCTCGTTCAACATTTCTGGTAGAATGTTATCGTCGCCTCCAGCTTTGCCATACTTCATCTGCTTTAAAGCCAATTCAATTTCTTCTATTTCGATTTCTGGTAATTCTTCCGAATTTACATTGATAATACGTTCTTTTACTTTTTCGTTGTTATGCGGGTTTACTTCCTCGGAGACTTTTGATTTATATAGGTCTACATAGAATAGTTCTGTAATTTCCAGCATGTGTTTTCTATCTGTTATTATGTTTCCTTGTTTGTCTTTCAGTTTATACATTTCCTTCCTTTGACTTTTATTTCTATCTTAAGAGTGTCATATTCTAATATATCGATCTTTGCTGATTTACGGGCAGTTTTGTTATTTTATGTATATTCCATAATCTTACAATAGTCGGTGTCAGCTTGACGTACGAGTTTACTATTTACGCACTTTTCAATAAGCGGACAGGTAACTCCAGCGCCTCCTGACGGGTGGGCCAATCCCTAACAATTATTTGATTTGGCAGATGCATTCAGAAAACGTATCTATTAGTAGGTTTGTTTATGCCTTTGGAAAATGTGTGGCTCCTACACCAAATCGGCACAATTTTAAACAATACTTCTTCACATACAGACCCATCATTAATTATAGTTCGGTTCCCAACCTTGCCGAGTGGCGACACTAGCGCCCTCCGACGGGTGGGCCAGTCCCTAACAATTATTTAACTGGTGCATTTAAGAACCTTTTCTATTAGTGGTTGCCTTGTGGGTGTAGTTGTGATCAGAGAAGCCAGGCTGAACTTCTCTTTTTTGTGAACTTCTATTTTTTGTGAACAACTGAGAGGTCTAACGTAATTGATGTTTACACTCGTATGCATAGTCGTTCGCCAGCGGCTCGCCGGAGTTTCGTTATGAATAGTATGTTGGCTGCACTGTACTTCTATGTCAAATTCGAGGTTATCAGGTTAGGTTTTCCGTCAATTTTGAGAGAAACTGACACAAAATCTAACCTGCTTACCTCGAATTTGACATAGAAGTACAGTGCCGTCAACATACTATTCATAACGAAACTCCGGCGAGCCGCTGGCGAACGACTACGCATACGGGTGTAAGAGTATTTACCTCCCCCCCCCTGCCCATGCCTTTAATTAAAATTCTGAGCTAGGCAACCTTGTCTTTTAAATTAAATTAAATGTTTCTATGCTGTTCCTATATTCAGCTTCTAAACCGCCCACCCGGTCTACAGATAATCAACATCAAGTTTATGCTCATTTTTCTATTCTAGCCAACCCAGCAACCTAGTAAGCTGCTAAGTCTTATTCTTATTGTGTGAATTAAGTCTACATAAATTTTACTATTCCATTAGAAATACAAACAAGTGGTTGCAGTTTGGCCCAGTAATACGAATCAGAATGCAACGTTTGCGCACAAGTGGGTCGCAATATCACAGTTGTGTGCACAGGGTGTGCGGAAAATACGTATACAACGGAAGACCACAAGTTTCTTAGCCCACAATATGATTTAATTCAACTTACCTATATACAAAGTTGCTTAGTTTAGCCGCTAGAGGTCTTCAAAGATGATTAGCTTTTTAAATTTTAATTCGAAAAATCTTTGATAGATTTTATTAATTTTTTGGCCATGCGTTTGTACCAGTAAACTACCAATTTTTGCAGAATCAACTATAATTTCGACAATTACGTGTTTAAAAACTTTGTCACAATAAATTATACATCCATATTTTTTTAACCCCCTGTATAATTACTACCAATGGTTTTTTTGTGGATAGCTACTTTAATTTAGAAGCTATTTCCTTTCTTACAAAATTTTAGTTGGGTAAACGGCTTAACCACAAACAATATTTTCTAAATATTTACAAGCCTGAATCAATAATTGTAACGTAACACTATAGGCTTGTAGGGATTTAGAAAATATTTTTTGTGACTAAACCGTGAACTCAACTAAAATTTTGTAAGAGAGAAAATAGCTTGTAAAGTAAAATAACTATTCAGAAAAAAATTGGTAGTGATTATACAGGGGGTTAAAAAATTTAAAAAGGTTAATCATTTTTAAAGCCATCTAGCGATTAAACTAAGTAACTTTGTATATAGATAATTTGAGTTAAATCATCATATTTTGGGGCAAGGAACTTATGGGCTTCCGTTGTACAAGTATTTTCCGGACACCCTGCATACGTGTCACATATTATTTCCTAAAAATAACCAAATTGACTATCATCAAACATTTCGAGGTTAACCTAGCTGGGAAGGTGGAGCTGCGGTGGTAGGGACAGTATTCAAGGGTTGAAGTACAAACTCGTTGTCTGGGTGGCTCGTCTCCAGCCTGGGTTCATCGAAGTTGCACTTAGATCTTCAAAACAAGTAACAAATTCCGCTGATAGGGCACACACCGGTTAAATGGGCTAAAATGCTGACGGATCCCGCTACTACAAATATATGACACCAGTGGGTGGCGGATAGGTCACTGACAACTTGCTGCTGCTGTGATAGCAACACGCCCATGTGGTCCGATGTCTTCAAAATTGATTTCTGTGCTAAAGCGGAATACGTTTCGGACGTGAAGTCCCCAGTGGTTGTGATATTTACTTAAATGATCTTTTTGAATATTGGAATTACTAAAATTGTTCTGAAAGATCATGCATATACATATGTGCTGTCTGGTTTGGATGTAGCACTCCGGAGCGATTGAGATTACTCCAGTACTGTTGACTCCAGTACTGTTGAAGACACTTCCTCTGTTAGGCTATTGCATAATATGATCGCTGCACTAAGGGTTTGTTTGCTATAAACCTCAAAATATTATTTGCTCTATTGCTTCTTCCATTGGAACCACTTAATTAAATTGAAACTGCGTAATCCCACTTTATGCACAGGAATCCGATTATTGGTGTACTTTTTTCGAGTTTGCTGTTTCAGAAGGTGCTGCATTGCGTCCTCGGTGTGCGATAGGTTTAAATATAGGCGCAGGTTTTACAAAATTGCTTTGGGTGCTCTGCCTTCCAACTATCTCCTTCAATGGATAGGTGGAAGATCGTGGAACCAAAATAAAGTTATAGGTACCACAAAAATAATAACAATAACTTAAGAAAAAAAGGAACGAAATCTCAGCCTGTAACATAAAAAAACTTGTCGCCATTGGCTATTTTTTAAAATAAATATGGTGGCAACTTGCTCGTCATTAATTTCCCGAGCAAGATCTTTATAAAAGTTTAAAACAACAATGTTATTTAAACGTGACTGTGTCATAGTAGTGGTCAGGTAAGTCTTTAGACATCTTAAGCCAGAAAAACTCCTTTCTGACGTACATCAATATTATTTCTGATACTGATTTCAAAGGATGATCTTTTGTAACATCAAAAAACATTTTTTATGCATCTGTAATCTGTCGTAATCAAAATCTTCGAGGTAATATTTTCTGACTATATCGGTATCCTCTTCTTTTAACAAAAAAGTTTCTAATTCGATTACCCTTTTGATACCTTCCAACTCAAAACGACTTTTAATACTTGGCATGCAGGTGTCTATAATGTCAAATATAAAGTTCTGTAGAAATCCTTCGGTGTGTTCGTAAAATATTGGTACTTAAAACCGCCTATTTTTATGGGAACTTTCCTCTACCTTGGTAGACTAGGCTTCATATTTACATCTGTTTTCATAAATAGACCTCCAAAGGGTGGGAAATGATTTGCGGCGTTGTTCAAGAGACTTGATAAGGTAGCTTATACTTTTCATGTTTTCTGCTACAGTTTTATTAACCTTCTGAATGTTAGCATTTACTTCTTCAATATTATCTAAGATATTTATTACAATTCTAAGTAAAATGAAAAATTCATAAGATACCAACTTATCCAAGTAACCACTTGCTTTGGCAACAGCTTCACTATTATTTTGACTTTGCTTTTCCATAAACCGGGTAATTTCTTTGTAGTTCTCAAAGATCGACCTTAATGACACAACTCGTAGGACAAAATGGTTTTAAGGACGATGATTCAGAGTCTTCAGTGTTCGTTTCAATATTTTTAAAAATGTCAAGCCTCTTTGCCGAGTCTCTAATATGGAGTAAAATATCTTTCGCAGTTGCTAAGACGTCTCTTACTTTAGGTATCCCGTTAAACGCATCTTGTACTACTAAATTTAAGGAGTGTGCCATGCAATGAATGTATAGAGCTCGTGGTTCATCATTTAAGATTCGTTTTTGTAAACCAGTAAGTGCACCACTTACGTTCGCAGCGCCATCGTAGCACTGACCTCTTAACAAATTTATATTCAGTTTGAATCTTAGTAAACGTCATTTATCACTTTATACAGCGTTTTTGCGTCTGTGAATAGTGTTTCATACAGTTCTATAAAATATTCGTGTATTTCTAAGTCCTCGCTTACTACTCGAAGACAAACTGTGAGTTGCTCTTTTTTAGATAGATCAGTGGTTTCATCCGCGATGATGGCAAACATATTAATTCTAATTTTATCTAAAATATTTTCGGGTACATTGTCGGCTAAAATGTCCAGTATTTCGTTGATTACAGCGTGTGATATCCACTTGTTGCGACTTCTATTTAGCCATATTTTAAGTCAGTAGAATCTTCAGTTCGCAAACGTAACAGTTGAATAAAGTTAGACTCTTCTTCAGTATGGCCGCATAATGCGAGTCCTTGAATTGAGAAGTATTTGATGGAGCCTATTATTTTAAGCAGAGAAGTTTTTGCAGTCTTCATTTCAAGCAGTTTCGACTTAGAAAGAGAGGTTGAATTACGGTGCATTTCGGTATTTTCGTGTGCTTTAAATCTCTCTATAGCTTTTTTCCAATAATTAAATCCATATTCTACAAACGCCTTATACGACAAGCTGGAATCTTTAGCCAGAATAGGGATTTTATGTTTCACATAGACATCCTAACAGACCTCGCAAAAAACTTTTGAAATATTTTCTTTATAAATCAACCTTGAGTACCCAGAGCCACCGCGGTTTCGGCGCCTCGTTCAATATTTTTTTTCTTCAGATTTTCATACGTCGTTTTGTTTATTTGTGCTTTTCAGCATACAACGTGTGTGTTTAAGCTGCTCCTTATCTGATTGTACGAATTATCCTCTCAGGTGCAGACTTATAGGGCGTACATATAGGGCGTACACGCTGTCGCTATAAAGTTTTTCCCTTCCTTACGGATTTGTTTGCTTCTAATAGATTATTGTCACTATTGCTGTATGTAGAGATTTTTATTTCTGGAATCCATACCCCACACGGTGCCAGTCTATCACCAGCGTTTTCGTCAGCGCTTCTTGCTAATATTTTTTAATGCTATTCATCGCTAGACAACGAAAGATTTCCCTGCCTCTTTCAGTAGTATTTTCTGCTGCCTTCTCTAGAATCCATTCATCATTATTTGCTCGAGGCCTGCGATTTGCCTTTCTTTATGTCCACTGACTTTATGACCGGAAACTTCGAATTCTTCGTGCACCTGGTAATCTTCCTAGGCATTATTTATGTTTGTAACCACCATTACTACTTGTTCTTTTGTTGTAGAATCGACTGTTTTAGGTGTTGATAGTTGATCCATTATCTATTTTTCTTCGTCCTTCTATTGATCAAAATATTTCTTCGTTAGAAATTTACAGAATTTTTCTTTGGACTTTTTCAATTAATGCCGTGGCTTCATTGAGGGGTTCGTTCAGCAACAGTAATTTAATTTATTGCCTCTCAAACATGTAATCATGTTCAGCAGAACTCTTTGATTATAGAATGAAACTCTCCTCGATGGCGTTAGTGGTTAAAGGTAGTTTTCCTTGCCATTGCATTTGTGAGAGGGTAAACCACACCAAACCTCCCTCTTAGTGCATTTTCGCCTACGTCAACTTACACGAATGAACACAGCTCGAGATTTGAAACTGTATTCAAAATCAAATAACATACGCTAACTATATTATACCAACTCAGCGACTTAGTGAGCTAGTCGGTATTACTGCATCAGCTAAGTTTGCATACATCTTACTATTTTATTATAAATACAAGGCAGTGGTTGGTTTGACTTAGTAATATTAATCAGAATACGACGTTTACGCGAAAGTGAGTCGCAATATCTCAATAAATTGTAAACTACTCGCAGATATGTATTGCATATTAATTACCAAAAATAACCAAACGTATATGATTTTTTGAATTATATATACATACGTTCAATAGTTATATATCTTTATCTTCGTTACGATGTTAATTATTACAATGTCAATAAACCACTATTTATTTATTTGCAAACTACCATTCAATACAAGGCCAAAATTTTCGGCAATTTTTGTTTATTTCCTTCTTTTCTTCTTTCCCTGAAGGGTAGATGCAAACATGCTTTAATTAATACCTCGCTCTGAAGAAAGCAATAAAGAAAGATTTCCGAAACGTTGGCCTTTTATTAAGTGGTAGCTGTAATAAAACTTGCAGTCTTTACTTTTAAATTAAGTCAGTTTAAAAGGCTATAAAAAAACAATCTTATAAATGAGTGGCATTAGTTGGGATAGAAACAGGTTACTAAGAGTCAACGATATTGATATGAAACATTTTAAAATCACGTTGAAAGTTTAATTTTTATCAGTTGTGAATAAATATTAAACTTTAAATAATATACACAATGTCAAAATAGCTCTCCCTGTGATATAATAATGTCAGATTATTATAATTAAAAATAACAGTCAGTAAGTTTAAAAGTAAACCTGATTTATTTTGATCTATTGAAGAAGCAATTTATAATTCATTCTAACATAGAATCAGGGCGTGAGTGATTTTGCAAATGAAGTTATTTCTATTGGAGAAAATAGGAAATTTTTTGGAAAGTTCTACAACGAGCTTCTTGAAGAACTGTATAGAGTTAATATAACTAATAATAAAATGTATTCATTTATTTAATACATATATCCTTCGAAGTTAATCAGGATCTTGACAGTTGAGGTATTTATATTTGGAAATTAATGTTTTGCAAATAGGGTACAATTTTTAATTGTTAATTTTAAATATTTTAATCCAAAGTACTAAAACTAATTTTGAAGATTAGTTGAATTTTATTGTGTCAGGTCAAACTAAATTATCTTTTTAAACTATATAGAAATGTTTTCAAGGTACTTAAAAACATATCTTATTAAAGTAATAAGATTATAGTGTTAATAATTATTGTTATGAATAAAGAAAAGGTCAGAAAAGGAAGAATTGCTACCGTAAACATCCATTTTACTGAGAGGAAGGTTTTTAATGCTTTGAGTTAGAGCTAGTCGTGGATAATAAGTATTTTTTATATTGGCATAAGTCAAACGTCAAATAAGTGATTGTAAAAAACGTCAATGTTATGATATTTCATAATGTACGTTTCGTTTCATTAAAAATCATACACTAAGATATGAGTTCATTTGATACTAAAGGAAATTAATACTCACTATATTGATAACACTTCAATATAATTTGTCATATTCACCAAAAACGGTATATTGCATAATTTACAAATGAGTAAATTGCTATTAATTAATTTGTTTAAATAGAGATTTTAATGCTATTATCACACGAACACTATTTACTCTGCCTGCCATTTTTCAATTTATTGCTTATATATGTTTACACTCAGGCAACACGTTTTGTGTAACAGCATGACACGCTAAATAGAGTAGGTATTAGCTAAAAACCTGTCGCTATTAGGTACCCGTGTTACAAAGTAATATATTTGTCACTTAGTTGGAAATTATGTACAAAATAAACATGTTTTTATGCAAGCATGCGTCGTATAATATGAGCGTTGATAACGTTACCCATAAAGCATTCACAAATTCTCCTGAAACTATGCAGGTTAGGACATTTTAAATTTGCAATGAATCGAGCTGCATTTGTTTTATTTGTAAATCCCAGATAAACCTAGCGTATCGGTATGCTTTCTCCATAACTTTTTCCATTGCCTAAATAAGTGACTATGTGCCCCCCCCCAATTTTCTGTGTGCTTAGTGAATATTCATAAAGTAAGCAGTAGAGTGTGTTTTCAGCAACTATCCCTACTTGATTTCGTCTAACAAAAAGCATATTAGCTTATTTACATTATTCATCTGCACCATTTTTAACAGACGACACGAATGCATTTGTTTGCATACAATGCTTGATGTACTTCAAGTTGACGTAGAATTTTTGTGGCATGTTATTGTATGAGTACTGTGAAGCTACCCAAACCTATCAGCTAAACGGAGTTTACCGTGACAACATGGAAACTACAACGATACGATCACACCAACAAGGATACTGCAAAAACGAACCTCACTGGAATAGTAGAGTAGGTACTGATAGTTTTGTGTTACAGAATCGCTCCAAAGTCTGAAAACAGCCTTTCTCCAGGTTGGCAGAATGTACTCTTTACGCCCACTTTTCTAGAAGCATTTCAGGGAGTAGTCGTGCCTGGTTGATGTCAAACGAAGCCCATGATGAACAAGCCTTTCTGGCGGCAGACAGATGAAACGATTGGGGCCAGATATTCAAGAATCGAGTTAGCAAGCAGATGAGCTACACTAAAGAATTCGGATAGATTTGAATTAGGTATACTGTTCTACGCTTTTTTGAAAGTTCTTATGCAATATACCATAATTTAAACATAATAAACCTTTTATATCGATTCTTGCAGGACTTGTAAGGAGTATTCATTTGAATTTGTCTAGTGTGGTCTAGTTAACTGTGATCGTTGTTTATGTACGTCGTAGCGTATTCTACAATCATGTTTTTAAGTGTCATAACAATTAATGCTTCTTGTAACGTATTTTACCAGCAACAGCAACGAGCACATTTTTGGCGTTAAGTTACTTAAGATACCTAAATACGAATAGAGCTAACCCTTTCCATTTGATTTAGTGTTTGTTATAGATATTAACGATACAAGTTTTATTATGAGCATCTCAATGAAACGAGTTTGAATGCAAGAACGAGGCGGTGGCCGAGTTAATAATAATAAAAATAATGACTTCATTTAAAAAAATACATCTACGAAAATAATTAACAATATTGGGCGAAGCTCAGAATATCAATGTCATACCAATCACTGCTCTTCCACATAACCCAGTTCTGTTGCAATCAAACGGGTTTCGTTAAGCGCCATAAGCAAACATGCATTGTTCAAAATTTAATTTTATCAATAAATTCTGGTTTAATTTGTTCTTTGTTTTGTAAAAGAGCGCGGTAATATAGTTCTTAACGATACTCAAATTGATTTGGTAAGTAGACTATAATAATACCGATTCTGATAAAATTATATACATGCATATTTTTCAATGATACGTACAATTTCAAATTAGTGCGTTATTATTTCATATTTTTGTTGCTGAATGCGAATTTGTACTTTGTCTGTTTGTTTCTTTGATGAATTGGTGTATTATTTAATGTAAATTTTGTATTAAATATCAGGTTATATGTCTAACCATATGATGTAATGCTCGACATGACTTCAATAATTTCAAAGTTCAAATGAATAACCGTTACATTTCTTAACAAAACTGTGTCATTGTTTTTTAGAACAGATACTATATTGGCAGTTGGTACACTACACACATATATTTAATCAACTAACTATAGTCAATACAGCGAAACGCGGTAGCACAGATTGTTTAAAATAAACTACTTTAACAAGAAGAGAAATTTACTCGCTTTCTATAAATAATTATCACAATTTTTGTATTTTCGCAATCTTTTTAGAATATTTGTGCTAACGTGAACCTCTTCATAATTTATTCGAAAGTAAAATTTACTATAGTTTTCTTTAAGAGCGGGTCTGTATTAGCTGGAATAGGTATCAAAATAAGACGAAAATTCTTACAGAAATTTTTCTGAAAACATTTGCTTAAAGAAGTGCAGGCTGTTTAAGAAAAAAACAGTTCTTTACTGTTTTTTTTTTAAATTTTCTAAAGTGTATCGTTTCATTTTCCTTTTTGACAATTTTGTTTATTACCTAATAGTTAAGTGCTGTACTTGTATTCTATAATAAATATTTTAAAACTTCGGATATTAGAAAGTGATAGAAGGTAATAGAAGGTATAGTGTGAAAATGAGACAGGGTGGAAAGGAAATTAAGAGAAAAACAGACAGGTGAATTATTGCACAAAAAAAAACTAAATAAGGTTGGCAAAGATATTGAGAAAATACTGCACGGTAAAAGATTTGCAATAACAACAGAAAATATGAAGAATAAATGTCAGATTTTGACGACAGGAACCTATGAAAAAGGGATAGCACTAGTAAAAAAATCCTGAATAAATGTAGCTAAAATAATGGGCGAAGAAGACTGAACAGCAGCATCTCACACTAAAATATATTATGTAGTGGACAAGAGCAAACGCTGGAGTCCCGATAATCATAAATTTAAAAAAAATAGAAATCAAACATATATGATTTCGAGTTATGGGATTGGACCGCCTCATTTTTGAGGTCAAAGGACTCCACGTTTCGCTCACTTTCGTAAGGGGCTTTATCAGGAAAAAAGCAATAGAGCATAGTAACTGAACGTATAAAACACATCAGATGACGCTGTAATACAAAAAAAACTAAAATCAGAGGAATATAGGAGTAACAATATGATCACGTAGCCAGACGGGCTGGTTTAATTTAATTTAATTTTTTAATGTGTTTGCTACAGTCACCAGACTGATACTGTCTTCTTAGGTAGCTCAGAACGCCAAAGTACCAATAATAAACTCAAGCTTACCCAGGAAAGAACACAAAATAACTTTTATCAGTGTATAATATGTTTAACTAAATACATCCAATTAAATTGTATTTCATCAGACACAGTAATAAAAATGTAACAATGCTTGTACAATTAATAGAACCCTTTTAAAGGAGAGTCTCGCTTTCGGGGAATCAGGCAGCGGCAGTCTCTTTTGGAACAGCCTATACATGAAGTAGCTCCGTTGTCCCGTAGTCAGTTCGTCGGGCCTGTCATAAGATGACGTTTAGCGGAGACCGCTTAATGGCGGCACGTAAAAAATGAATTCTGTCTTTAAATTGTTAGAAGTGCAGGCAACGTCAAGTTAAATTACATGCTTACCTGGTGCGACTCGTGTTTATCGCGGCTTGCAGGTGTATTGTTGGCGGACGGCGAGTTTAGCTGGTTTTACCTGTGCCAGCTGCTTTGCGAATCCTGGTAAGCAAATTTCGATTGAATAACCGTTGTTTCTAGTAGGCGATGATCTCCGTCGAATTGCTCTTAATTGAAACGTGCGTAACTATGGACGCCGGCCTCTGGCTTTCTAGGCTAGGCCTCCTAGTGCGCGTTTTCGACTTCGATAGTACCAAGTTGCTCCGAATGCAATTAACGGGCTTAATTACGTCAGCGTCGTTGTCCTGGTGCGGGGAAATTTAGTTCACGGACGGAACCGTCGCCGGCGAGCTGGGCTTAAACTTCCGGGTAACCAGGTACTAGGAATCGTCGTCGGCTAGTTTGGTTAAGTAATCCTAAGGTGTTGGGAATCGTCATCGAAGAGTCCAAGGTGACTCCCCTAGTAACCAGGTGCTGGGAAAGATTACTGATGAGTTGCGGATGACCCTTCTAGTAATCAGGTGTTAGGAAATATTACTGACGAGTCTCGGATGACCTTCCTAGTAATCAGGTGTTAGAAAATGTTACTGATGAGTCTCTAATGACCTTTCTAGTAACCTGGTGCTGAGATGACTGGTAGGAGCCCCCTCAAAAAGTCCAGAGACCCTCCTGAGTGAGGCTAGGCTAGGAGAAAGGATTAGTAAAATCCTAGGAAAATTCTGTCTTGCAATAGCTCCGATTTCTACTTTTATGTCCTGGGCTGGCTTAATTAGAGGTTTACACCGGTTCGTTGGGGCGGGTGTTCTTGCTTTAAGTGCGCGGAGGTGTCCCTGTGTCTGCTCGCGATATCGTCGCTTATCGCTATCGGCGCGGTGCTCCGGTACCTAACGTGAAATACGCCATGAGAACACGCGCAAATTAATTTATAATTCTCAAAATCGCGTTCGCGCTGGACGACACTTTACAATGTTTGTAATAATACTGAAACAAGAATAACACTTGATAGTGCGAATTATATCAATTTTCAAATAAAAAGCGATTACCAGAGGTAGGATTCAAACTTCAGCGCCTGCCAATGAGCATGTGACTACGATTTTAACGATTGATCAACAATAAGCAGCCGTTTGTTGCACTCGGCCACAGAGTACACCTCGCATGGGTGAGATGCGGTTGCCCTAAATACATCGCCTTTTTACAACATTTGCCCTGTATCTGTTGGGTTCCACTTTCGCTAAAGGTAAAGCCTGAGATGTATGTAAATTGTCACGTTTATCTGTTTCTCAGTTAAAGTTAAAATGTTTTTAAGATGCTCACCCTGTACATATTTGTCCGACATTCTCTCGGTTTCATTCCAGATAGACATATAATCTGCATGCAACCTCCAACAAATAAGTTTTGAGTTTTACCTATTTTTCGTCACCTAGGGGCCCTGAAACGTGAATATCTGAAGAAATATCGGAAGATGATATTATCGCGATTACAATACTTTCAGCGTCTTTTAGACAAGGGAAGTAGTAATATAAAAGATAAAGAAGAAAAGTGTTAACTAAAAGGAACGGTATTAAACTATAGAAAATAAGGAAGGTGAGCAAATGAGGGCAAATGTAAAAAATTGTGAAAGTAGCGTAACGCACACAATACTAGAATCTATTAAGAGTAGAATTGAATAAAGCCGTACAGAAAATAAAACTAGGAAATGTGCTGAACGTGATAGAAGTACACCAGAGATAATAAATGCGATAAGCGAAGGAAACGTTGATATACTAAGCAAAATAAAAAGAGAAAATCTACAAAGACCAGCAGATTGGAATTATAGTACCAGTATATAAGGAAGGGGAATGACTATGGAAACATAGCGTTAGGAGGTAACAGGGGAACAATATCGGCAAGAGTTCTAGAATCAAGATTAACAAATTCCCTAGAAGGCTGGATTACGCAGAAAAAAAGGTACGCAAGATCAACTATTCCTTCTTCGATTATAAAAACCGTAAATACAGCACACGTAAACTTTTTCAATTTAGAAAAACATTTGGGAGGAGATAAACGGATAAGAAGAGATCTATTATGGCAGTTATTAAAGCTTTTATAACAAAAACAGAAAACTACGCCTAAAAGCGTTAAAAGTAAGAGATCAGGCACCTTCAGTCCCAAAAATGCACTTATGCAGGATGAGGCTATAAAAAATGCAAAGAAGAATTTAGTCCATTATTGGTAAATGCAGATGATGAAGGTCATTAAACTGTGCTACACATATTGTATAGTAATAACTAGGCAACGTTGAGAAGGAATTACAAAAATCTTTGAATCTATTAATGAACAACTGAAGGAAATAAACAAACACGTGTAGATATATACAGATAAGACGAACTGAATATACAACATAATATAACAATTGAAGGCAAAAAACTAAGCAGAAGACAATATCAATAAAAATGGAGCCCTTTAAAGATAAGGTAAACGAAAGAATAATAACAGACATACTGTATAAATTAATCCAAACATACTTTCTGAATAAGTAAGAAATGTCGTTGTCGCAGAAATTGTTAAGAAAATAGTAAAACCAACATAAATGTGTAGTATGTGAAACATGAAGGCTAGGCTATGTAACTAGGATGGGGGAAATTGCCAGGAATATATTTGAGCCGAGTGAGAGGAGAAGAAGGAACAAAAAGAAGGCAGCCAAGAAAGACAGGAAAGTCGAAGAGGGCAGTAGAGGAAAAAGGAATTAAGTGGGAGGAGTTACGAAAAATAGCAAAAGGCAGAGGAAGGTGGAGAGAAGTGTGGAGACAAAGTGTACCCTAAACTAAACTTCAAACTAACCATACAAAAAAAGGTAGAAGGGAGGTAGGTTGAGAACGTAAGTAAGTAATAAATTGTATATCTTAGTACGATAGTATCTCGTAATTGGGGTGCGTAAACAAAAAAGTACTAATTATGATTTTCGTTGATAAATTTAAAGATCATTCTTAAATGGGTAAAGTAATTTGAATCTTGTATAGTTTTGAGACCATGCAATCTCTACGTTGCAATATCTATATGTACCTGTGTATACTATAATAAAGAGGGTCACGTGTGCCCCATCATGTCTGTCACAAGGTCGGTAGTTTTAAGTTAGACATTCTACATCAGTGGTGTCTTTAATTAAACCAAATTAAAATCAATGTAAGTTGCTATTCGTGAGAACCCGAAAACCCGAAGGGTTCTCGTTCATCAGAACCAAACCGTTGAAAATATCGAAATGGTTATAAAATGTAGTTTAAAATGAAATAATAATAAAGCAGCCTTATGATAATGTTCATACAATGATATTGATTGGAATAACTTCGTTTTATCATTAAAATTTCTATTTCTTCAATGGTATTAGCAGTTCATTAATAAATAGTCCATTTGTGGTTGCAATTGTAATTAAAATTCATTCATGGTTATTCTGTTAGTCAAGCTTTATCTGAAACAAGTAAATATTACCATAAAAGATAAAACAAAAGTTTAATTCTTACATATTTGGTGTATAAAAGGGTAAATATCAATATATATTTGGAGACCGACACAATTGAGAACTGTTAACCTGAAAAGTGGGATTAATCTATTGGTATAACCAAGGTTTTTGGCGGCTATTTAAAAAATAACAAGAACAAATGGGGCGTAAAATTTATTAATTCGATTGACACAAGTTCAATTTTAAACTGAATTAAATATTCAATTTTACATGATAAAATACTGGTATGTACAATTATATAATGTCATTCTAATAAGTAGTGCAATATAGAAGAGATAAGTGTAAAATCGAGAAAGACTAAGTGATTGCATAAAACCTGTGGC
The DNA here is from genome assembly GCA_940337035.1 of Agriotes lineatus. NCBI lineage: Eukaryota > Metazoa > Arthropoda > Insecta > Coleoptera > Elateridae > Agriotes > Agriotes lineatus. The sequence continues at coordinate 163,955,787 of OW679194.1, read as the reverse complement.
CAAGAAGAATTTCTGGGTACAACGAGAAAGATAGCTGATGCAGATATCAATCAGATTGGAATACATAGAAGATAAATAGAGCTCGAAGAAAGAAGATTGCCAAGTAAGTGTATAAAACTTCAATTAGAAATAAAACAGATCTTAAAAGGAAATCAGTAATCACAAGCATTTATCTGCTACATAAGAATATGAAATTGAATTCAATTAAACAACAGAAATATTAACATATAATAAATTGAATAAAATAAACAACAATTCTGCCAAAGAAAAGTTAACAATTAAATAATTAACTTATGTAAACATATAGTCTAACTAGCATATAATTGAATAGAATGCAAATAGTTGGTTTACAAGTATATAAACAAAGGTTAATAAATATGACAAATGCAGATATACTTTTAATAAATACAATTGCCTCAATTTAAAGTATTATTGTGTATGTTCTAATTAAATTCAAAGGTAACCCAGAGATTAAGACTCTAACAATTCAAGTTGTTACAAGTGCATACTCAAGCTGTGGACAGAAATGTAAGATTTAGAACCCAATTTCTATAAAACTTTGATAATAATAGTAAATTTAAATAAAATAAAATAAAAGCATTAAGACCACAACAATAAATTACAAAACAACAAAATGTACTATTCCAATTGCGTAGCTTGTCATCGAGCGGAAAGTGTAGAAGTCCATCTAATATGTCCGAACAGTATGACATTAATTACATAAATAAGATTCTCAGCAAAATCTAGAAGCATGATATGTTCCGTCAAATGCAAAGGTAACCAAGCCTCCCAATGTAGGAAGAGCGTTCAAATATGAACGATAATTTGAATTTTATACATTAATTAATGCTCTGGAATATGACCTACCTTCATTCAGTCGTTAAGTCGTCATAACGCATTTTCGTTCAATTGGCAAGCATAAGTGAGGTGGGAGTGCATGCAAGCGTGGACCAAGGTATTAGTAGTAAATTTCTTATCAACGAAGATATCAAACGATAAGAAATTTGTGTAAGAGTTAAAAGACAGTTTGATGCGCAACTAATATCAGGCATAAGCGTTTACAAAAGGAGTAAAGCGCTGCAAAGGTGAGGAGAATGACCGCAATCTCGCCGTCAAAAAACATTGACAACAGAAGAGAATGCTGACAGAGTAAAATGCACTTATTTGAAACGATTGTCGATTTACAGTGAAGGATATTACTTCTGCATTAAATATTAGTAGGAGTCACTTGAAAAAAAGCGAGTTTTCTGTCTGTGTCTTACAGGATAACGCTCGACCCCATTTCGCTATTCACACGCTGACTACGATCCAAAAATGTAATTGGTCCATGCAGTCATATTTACCATATATTTCGAAACTTGTTCTATCAGTTTCTTATTTGTTTGGACCCTTAAAAGAGTTTCTAGGAGAAAAATACGTCATTGTAATGAAGAAGTCATCGAAATTGTTCAGAAATGGGTGCGATAGCACCCAAAAGAATTTTTTTCTCGTGGAATACAGAAACTTCCGGAAAGATGGCACCAGTTTATTAAAAGAGAGGAAGGCTAAGTAGAATAATGACATAATATACATTAGACTCCTTGCGTTTGTTTTTGAATAAATATTAAATTATCGTTTAAATTTGAACGCTCCTCGTACATGAGTTGAATCAATATTATTAAAACATTTGCAAAGCTGTTAATAATATTTTATCACCCGAACTATACCAATAGTAGATTATTTTGTGATGATATTTAGTGATATAACAAAGACAAGACATACTTGCAGATAATTTCGGGCAAGCCCTCGAGACAGTTGTCTTTGCAATCAGCACCCAATCTTTAGCGTGTACAAAATTATCAGTAAGTAGTTAGTATCAGTTGTGGAGAGACTAATATCAGGTAAGTAGGCTTTCATCGGTCTTTCTTACCAACTTCATGGATAAGGTCTAGGCATGCAGAGTACCAGGTACCTTAATCCTACTTAGAATTTTGCCGACACTAAGAAGTTCCAACCCTAGCAAAGGATCTTTCACATGCTACACATCGTAGTAACATGGAACCCACGGCTTTGCATTACTTCCGAATGATGGCATTCTGTAGAGGTTTTCATCCGCATTTTTATAATTTCAAAATCCTCACCTGGATCGGGGATCAAACTCTCGACCCTTAGATCAGTAGGCAGAATGCGTAACCACTGAGCTATGGAGACCGGCAGCAGTAAGTATGTCTTATCCTTGATATATTGCTGATGATCATTCTTCCCCGCCGAGATATTTTAATCGTGTTTCTAAGGATTGTTTCTCACTCGATTACTGTTTAAAGCTCCCCATTACAAGACTTCTTTCAACGTTTATTTATTAATTTTCCATATCAGTTGTTAATGATACATTTCTAAAACATTAACATACTAAATAATAACACCACAAAAATTATCAAGTCTCTATTTAAAAATATATTCTTCCAGATTCAACATACACAAGCATATTCATAATATAGAGTAAGTCTCAATACCACATCTTTCTGCTAATATATTTTGCTAAGAGACACAACTGATACTCAAATGTACAGCATTAAGGTTTCGGATTTTCTCAGAAAATTTACATTTGTATGCTCTAGAGTAAAAATAACATTTAATTCTCTACAAGAAAACAGAGAGGTGATGTGTCATTTAAGAGATTATTCATTAAACAACGTTGCATAGGTGAATATCAAAGGCTTTCTGGATATGATATCAACAATAGTAATCGCCGTGATCGAACCCCCCCCCCCTTAGATAAAAACTTCATCAATGGGAGGTATGATAAGTTAAGGTGAGAACGTTTATTGAAACACATAAAGTTAAACGACGTCAATTTTCAAGGTTTTTTATATACGATATAGTACAAGTGTATACTCCTAAACGAATAAATAGATTGGCGATACAATTAATTTAAGGGCTATTGCTCAATATGGAAATATATTTCTACCATAACCTATTTTGAAACATTCCTGGCTAAATTTCTCGCATATAAGGTTTCGTAGCTCTAAAAGCTACTCCGAAATATCATCAAAAGACTTGTATTCAGCAGTAATTCCTTTGACTACATCAGAAAATTTTTCTAGCGTGTGGTACATAGCTATAAATAGAACAGCGTTACTGTTCAAGCTTCAACATTTTGGAAAACTTCAAGCTTAGTTTGCATAATACTGAAAGCATTCATAAATAAATGAGGGAACAATCTGTGTAACAACGTACTCAGCGAAATTTCAAAACTATCGTGACATGAGTGTACCTGCAGCTTTTAAACTTCCGACTGCGAACTGCACTCTCAAAAAGGATTTTACGCGGCAGCTGTATTACGAGCGAAGAATAGGAAAATGCAACAATCATTCCCAAGGCAAAATCCAATATGTAATGTGTGCAGTGCCGCTCTGAAATATCTATATTAAAAGGAATATAAGAAAATAAGTACCTATATGTAGCTATATCAAATAATAATATAATTTAGAACTTTATTAAAATAAACACTTATTTGATATCAAGTTTTCTGAAATATTGAGTTCTTGAATAGACTACACTTCAGCTTATTTAGAAAAAAACTACAACATAGTTTTTGCTCAGTGCAAAAGTTTATAAACTTTTTATGACAATCAGTTATAATACGTTGCGTTAGTGTCTGAAGCAGAAATGTTATAAAATTTCTTTGTAGTATATTCGACACCTAGTATAATCGAGATGTGACCCTAAGGTTCTATATTTAAATTACAGTGACATATTAATATTCTCAGATAGCTGAAAGAGCTTTCGATTTTGCCCACTACTTCATAGGAGAATTAGACTGTAATTTGCTATCTAAGCGATATCTAATATTGATTACCTTCTCTACTTGATCAAAAAACCGTTCAAACAGGTATAAATAAGTTTTCTCTGTTGGAAGTCAACCGCATGAAAAGGAAACTTTAATTGCTTCGGAAATTATTTTTTGGATTCAGAGAATATATTTCTGATTGCTTCTTTTGAATGTTAAATTAGCCTGATACAAACCTATCTACATTTCCTTTCAAACTTGGAATCCATTTACTGTTACAGAGATACTTTTGATAAAATGATAGCCTTGCTTCTCCTATGTATTAAACAACGTTCTCTGTGTACACTTTTAAAAGCCACTAGTGGCAATATAGTCCATTCATTAGATACTTTTTTGGTTGCATAAGGTTGCGGAGTTTTGAAACTTGGCACGAAGTGTGCGACTTCAAGCGACCGCCGCTCGCACCGCCATCTTGAAAAAATGGCGGCCAAATCAGTTGTTGGCATATAACTCGGCTCTTGTAGGGTTTAGGAAAAAAATTCCATGAAAATTTTAAAAGAATAACATTTTCTACAAAATAGTTTCTATAATTTTTTTTGTCAGACTAATACTTTCCAAGTTACAGGGCCGAACAATAGAAAACATTTTTAAAAATCTGGTATATGGTACTTTTTGCAAATTTTGTATAAATTAGCCTACCTAAATCAGTTTAATGCAGTAAAGTAATAAAAACATAAGCTACCAACTCGTTTTCACACTATCCAGGAGTTAGAGCGTGGTCTCCCCAGTAGGCCTAATCCACACCCAAAACTTACAAGCACGGTTTCTGCCGTTTTGTATTATGGGATGTGCCTGGTTTATTATATACGCTATCTGTCAAATCTTGCTTGTCTCCCGTCTCCTCCAACACCCACTCCAACGAATCAAAGTTGTCATCAGACTCGTTTGGGTCTTTGTGATCGGAATCCACTACCAAATCAGGAATGTTTTCACATGTTGTCCCGTTGCAATATAGACACAGCACTGAGCATTTTAAACCTGTTTTACGATATGCACACGCTCCTGCACCGTCTTTCTTACATTTACAGGATATTGATTTTAAAATGGCGTTAGGGGCTCCTTCTGACGCAGCCCGAACAGCTTCAAACCCGTTCCTCATTTTGTGTCAGCTATATCGCTCTGCATCTTTTTCTCTGCCACACAACATCGCAACTTGGCCATATACTCGCAGAAAATGCTGCCTTGCAGCATCTCTTTGTTACAATAAGGAAGCTGACCTGCGGTTAATTAATTAAAATAATCAATGGTAGTAAAAAATCGCAGATTAACCTTAAAGCACGCACTACACGGAAGTTCTAAAAATTTTAACTTACCGCGCAGGCCAAACTAGCTCAATTTCGGCGGCCTTGGATCGTAGATTCTTATCAACTGTACCACCCTGGAAATGCTTCAAACACAAAAAAACAAATGGATGCCAGAAACGTAATGGTTTCGAATTATATAACTAATTACAATTGACTTTCAGGTTATTAAATTAATTGTAACCACAAATAAATCGAATGATATGCATATGGCTGTCATTTAAAAAACCTTTCTGTTCAGGAAAAAAACGTGAATGCTCCTTTTACAAAGGTTTGATTTTACATTTAAATTGTAGCTTTCAATATTAATTGTAATTAAGTATACGCAACTTCAAATATTAAAACTGATTGAACGTATGCGTCTAAACTTTACATGCTAGTAATAAGGGAAAGTATAAATTTAAACTTTAAATACTGATAGTTATGGAATGTACGAATTCAAAATTTCAAGTATCGAAGATAATTTAATATAATATTAATCCCGGAATAGCCAGTCCGAATCAGCTTGAAAGCAGGGAGACCATCCACTTTTAATGCGGTATTCGCCACAAAAGTAACACTAATCTCGAACCTCCAACGCCTATAAATTGCTGACAAGCAAATGCAGGCCGGGGGTTGCTATACCCTGTGGTTAAAAGCACCTTAGATGCACCTGTAATTGAAGCAGAGCCACTCCCAAATTGCAGAAGCTAGGTAGGACATTAGCCGGTGTTGAAAATTAAGTCAGGTAAAACTGTCGATTAAGAGCTAAAGAAACATAATTAATACAAGAATAGCAAGCATTTATCTCAATCGTACCTGAATCAAAACCATCAGCCCTTCAGAAATTAATCGTCCTAGCGTAATAAAGCACGAACGGGACCTTTTAGAAACAAGTTGCTTCGTCGAGGTGCAGGAAAAGAATCCTAGCGCATTCGGTCCACTAACGAAAAACAGCTGAACGCTGCGACCTCGCGATAAGCACGTGGAAGTTTTTGGGTTTTCCAGAATCGGTACGAAATGAGCGAACTAATAATTTGAAATTATGCGAAATACAATGGATTATAATTCAAATAAAAATATACAGGTTAGACCAGAAACAATTGATTAAATGGAGAAAACAATTAAACGGCGAGAAAAATGGTTTCTTCTTGTGGTTGCAGGGGCGTGAGATTAAATTTGTTCTTGGACACAGACTTCGTAAAATGCTGGTAGCGAAGCAAATCCAATGTGCTTTTCAAACAATCCGCCATACTGTGCCAATAAAAAGCTCCACCAGCTGCAGCGAGAGCATCAACATTTGCTTCGAGTTCTTGAAAGATTGCTACAGTGTCAAGCAACGAGTCGTTTGTATCCATGAGACTGAGGAACTTCAATTTCCCTTGGTTACGAGGTGCAGAGGATGCGTCACAACCACTGATTGCATGTAAAAACAAAATGTTCTTGGCAACAGCTTCCTTGTATTTCAGGCTCCTCGTCGAATACAGCGTTTGCACAACTTTCCCTGTCGATGGTTTTAGCAAAAAAATGTTTTTCTGATCTCTCGCCTTTGCAGTTAGAAGAACCAACAAATCTATATCTTCTACCACAACGAAAACACGAGTAAAAGACGATGACATGTCAATGGCTGTCTGAATGATGAGCACATCCGCATCTTCTACTGCCTGTTTTGCTGTGTAATTTTGTTCCTTAAACGTCGTAATTAACATGGAAATTAAATTCCTTTTATTAGTATCACTCTACAAGAATTTTTCTTGCGAAACAGGTGAAATCATCGCTTCATCGAAAATTAAATCACTGGACACATGTGTTCTGGAGCGTCGATATCTTTCGGCGCTATTGACCCACGGTTCAAAATATATAGAAACACTAAATGCTCGGTCACATGTCGACTTCGCACATCCACAGTTGCGAAACTACTTAAGCTTTTTTAAGTTTGTCAACACATGAATAACTACATTTCACTGGTAGACATTGCCGGGACAGCCAATTTTATTCTTCTGATCCCGCCTACTTTTTAGAGCAACAAAGCTTCCACGCGTCCATGTGTTGATTCTTATATAGAGAAATTATCCTGGTATTACTCTACCAAGTAATTACCTTTAATAGTACCATCAATAATATATACAGACAACAGACAAAGTGCATATATCACTGTATAAACAGTTATATAATAGATTAGACTACTTTAGGTAGACTAGTTTGGAGATAATTGGTAAAAAGTATCATGCAAATGCCGCTTTTACGAGATTTTAAAAGGTTTTCCCTACTGTTCGGTCCTGTAACTCGGAAAATATTAGTCTGCCACAAAAATTATAAAAGATATTTTGTAGAGAATCTGATCCTTCAACTTGTTATTGCACATTTTTTTAAACCTACATGAACCGAGTTATATGCCAAAAACTGATTTTGGCCACAATTTTTTCAAGATAGTGGCGCTAGCGGCGGTCGCATGAGGTCGCAAACTTAGGTGCATGTTAAGAATCTCCAAGTCTGCACTTCTGCCAAGTTTCAAAACTCCGCAACCTTTTGCACCAAAACACTGTTATTATGTATCTAATGACTGGACTAATATCCTGTATGAAAAAAGCTGTCCGAAAACTCTTTAATTTAATGGTGGAAATCTGAATATCTATAATATAATTTTCCTTAATGTGTGTTTGTCTGTGGCACAAAATAAAATCTCACGTTCAGGCTTCACAGATGTTTATATTTGTTTAGGTTTTGTTTTTCTTATCTTAGCGCTCGGATCGAAGCTTGACCTTTCGCGTATCCTATTTCACGTGCGCGTAGCGCGCAATTTGCTTGTGCAGAATAAGTTCCCGTAGACAAATATAAGATATTTATTTAATTAAGAATTAATGTAATATAACTGCATACTAGACTCATTCAATTTTTTAAATAGCTCAGTGATAATGGACTTCCAATGTAGTATTGGCCAATCAGTATTACACTTTTTCTTATAATAACAATCACTATGTATACGATGCTAGCAATTGTGCATTTCTTTTGTAAACGCTGTTGGATTACATAAAGCAAGGCTTTAGCATAAATTTTTTTTGGAGTAGATAATATTTATGCCGTTTCATATATAATTATATACATAACGTGTCCTTCAAGAGATTATGAAAGACGCACAAACACGACATAATAAGGATAATACTGAAGCCTTCTAACATTTCAATATGAAATGTCTTAATTAATTATTATTAGATGAATTTCCTTGCTATGGTAGACATCTATTTATAACGATGAATGGTGCTTAATTTCGCGCATATAAACCTTTTTGTAGGAATGACCTAAATGCTAGTAATCTGAAGTTTATTTGTGCCGTTAGGCTTAATGCAGTTAATATAAGCTGTTCAATTTATTTAATTTTCTGCTTCCAATCGTTCAGCAGGACTAGAATAAAGTTCTTGCAATCAAAGCAGCAGTCTGATTAATAGAAAATACTGAAAGTAAGGTGCATTTCTCCTTAATACTATTATACACAAAGCCGCTTTTGTTCTCATACAAAATCTATTTCAAACATCACTTGTTTGATTTCTCATTAGCGAGGTGGTAAATTGACTTCCTTGCAACGAGCTAAGTAAAAACTTGACGTAATGCTGTGTATATTTTAATGAAGCATTCTTTAGTGGAAAGCATTCTTAATGTTAATGAAATTTAAAAAATTAATTATTATCTCTGGTCGAAGAAAGAACCCTTGCAGCGACTCTTGATTCAACTATTTATAATAAAGCAGTTAGTTAAGTACAGAGGTTTACATATTTGGGCGTCGTCATATGCTGCAGTATAAATAAAAATAAAAATTCTGTAGCCCAAAGCAAATGTTATGTTTAGTATGAGATACTTTTATATGGATCTGAAAAAATTCACTAGAAGACTAGCGGAATTACAATTTTAGGTTTACCTAAGTAGCTCACATTATCAATGACAAAACAGTGAGGAGCTGGAATACTTGCCAGAGTACCTCACTACATTCTACAAAGAAAAATAATCCTAATAATGTATACAAGGAAAATAGCTTTGAACTTAGTAAAACTGGAATTCCGTCTTTCGCAATTTAAAGCACCATAACAACAGCTTTTCAGCCGGTTAAGCGCCAATGACACCAAGTGCACTGAATCCCGAACGGTCAATTATTAAGCATTGCTTAAGTTCAGAAGGCGCAAATGTTTACGTAGGTGATCTTTGGTTGTTATCTTTACTAAGTTCGTTGGTCAAAACTCTCTGAAAATCAAACTTTAACTCCACTCGAATAAAGCTGCCGGTCGCAACTAGCCCAGCGAGACAGCGTGCAGTAGTGCTTAACGGTAGTATATAAAGAAAATGCCATGTGAGCGCCAACGAATGTTTTTGTGAAATTACGGCAAGTTTATCCAGGTGTTCAAAAGAGAATACCAAACTCCAGTAGCACAAACATTTCCTGAAAGAGAGGCTCCAGTAGGTAGAAGTAGGTAGAAGTAACAAAATCAAACTCACAAAGCTGGTACCACAGTATAATAACGAATTCAATACTATATCGTGTAAAATACAGGCGATTTTGCGGCTAGTGATTTATGCGCTAGCATCTAGCGGTACAATGCTGAACTAGCCCCGGATTCGAGATACAAAGTTGCAGCCCGCCTTTTGTGCTACTCTATCTCTTAGGTCCGTGGTTCTGAATAGAGCACAGTTTATTTGGTGCCCAACTGTGAATGGTCTCACCGAGCCCAATTCCAATCGCCAAGGCTGCTGAAAAATTCCGGCCCCTGCGGGATTCGAACCGAGCCTAGCGGCTTAGTAGGTAAATACTATAAGCTGAAAATTTAAAAGACACCTCATAAAACGCAGACATTTAAATCTTACAAAATTTTACAGTACAGTGACTTTATTTATCTCTAACATTAACATAAAATACAAAGTTACAAGACAATCTGGCAGCGGTGTCTGCTCCGTGGATGGGAAGGAAACGTTTGATGCTATTGTGAACAAAATTCGCGGGACGAACTATATACCTCGAGCTCACGACGGAATTTCAAACATGAAATGCATGAGTGGAGCTCGCAGCATCCGATCATTGATCGCCAGTAAATGTTACATAAAGGAAAAATTTAACCTGTATGTGTGTTCCTTATTGGGCCCCTTTTCGTGTGCTATGAGATTCACGTAGCTGATGTTAAAGCTGACCATGGCTAACAGGTTTTGTCAGTGCAAGCAGTTCGGGTCAAGACCATGCTCTGGATGCTATACGACTAACTGCAAGAAGTCGGAATGAAGCTCCACACTTGCGGCTACAAGACAAAAAGCCCATAATAAAAAAGAGAAAATTTAGATACAGCCCTATAAAAGCTTCAGTCAACTTACCCCAAAGTGAATTTGGGCACGTGCAAGATAGATCAACCAGCGTTGGATCCGCCGATATGGCGTGGAACAAAATTCCTTAATTAATACGCCCGGAATGCAACAATCCGCAGACAGTGACGAGGGCAAATACTACACAATAACCAACTGCACCCCCAGCATCAACTGGACACTTTACAAAACACTCAAGCTGACTCCATCAAGACCAAAGAGAAAGAACAATTCTTGACTGTCGCTTCACCGACTGAAAGCAAAAGGTAGGCGTTGCTCACTCGCGCGAAATACCAAATATGAACTACAGACATCGAAATTAATATATGCGCAAACGAAGCGTAACACGGTGTCAACAAGCGCACAGATGAGAGCTGAAACTTGCCACTGATACTGGATGACGGAATTTTTAAAATATAGGACTTCGCAATCAAGGAATTAACAGAAATGGAATAAAAAGGCAGAGGCATAATAAATAGAATTTAAGCATAATTTTCGTATAATGGAAACTTCTCTTTAGGAGAACACTGATTAGCCGTGCAGCATTTTTCATATTAAAGATATAAACACGTACCGACTTTGATATACTGCTTCCTTAACATTACTTAACAAAATACAAACAGCAAAGATTAACTCATTTTTTGAGTAACACCAAACTATTCAAACGACTACCAAAAACCAAATGAGCGCTTCAGATGTACTAACGAAAACTCTGTTAGCGTTCAAATACTGAGCGTTAGCAGCGCGTGTGCCCTTAATTGGTATCAATGACAACCTGGCATCCTTGAAATACGCTGTGACTAAGACGTCCTAATATGTTCTGTAGTAAATCTTGCCATTCCTCCACAAGAACTTCAGCCAATCTCTGGTGAGTCGGAGATGCAGCAGGACAGTTCCTAACATGCCTTTCGAGTAAATTCCAAACGTGTTCGATGGCATTTATATAAGTCTGGAATTATGGATGGCCACCCCATCATCTCGATTTCTCAGTCATGCGCTGAGACGTTGGGGAACGACAACCAAGTTTGTGCGACCGTCAAAAGTACTCTATACTGATACCACCCCATACTATGACCGATTCAGCTCCGAATCGATCTACTTCCTGTATATACGCGACAGTATATGTTTCTCGAGGAGATGTGTGCACTCGTATAAGGTCATCGCATAAGTTAGACATAACCACAACTCGTCAATAAAAAGCATGGACCTCCAATTACAAGTTGCCATTGACTGTGTTTGCAGGCAAAGTTTAACTTTGTGTCCCTGCTCAATCGAGGAGCTCGTCTAGGCCTGCAAAAGGTCAGATAAGCTTATTTGAGTCAACTTGTAACTGTTTGATCGGAAATTTTTACACCGATAGCATATTGAAGTAGATTGTGTAGCTCACGATCAGTAGAAGTTTGTCGGCGAAGACAAGAATTCACTATATATCCGTCGTCCAGATTAGTAGTTTTTCCTTCACGGACTTCTCCAGTTCTCCTGGAATATCTAGCCCTTTTTGTACCTATTTCACGCTCTGCAGATGACAGATAGACCCATTTGGAGCTGGTTTGCTATATACCGCATCGATTGACCATCTCAAAGTAAAACAACAGCCCTCGTAATTTCTTCAAATTCTTTTAAATAATGAGTTTTGCGGTCAGAACCTTTGAAAATATCAAAAAAGGCGATTACTGTGTCCGATGACTAATTTGATGTGTGTCGGGAGTTTGCTTTGTTGTCAAAAACCACTTGGTTTTGATACTTTGTTTACATTGTGGTGTCTAAAAAAGAAACGAGCAAAGGCATCACCGTAATTCTTTCTGTACATTATCAATAAAAACCAATACAATAATATAACAAGAAAAAATCATGCTCCCATCACTTGTTGGAAAACTGATAGACGCCCAAAAAGTGTTGAGCAGTGTATAACTCCAACAGAAGGAAGTCAAGATAGGAGAGGTTTGGTGACTGTGCAAACCAGTATACAGTATCTTCTCTTCTTATCCACTGTTGCAGTAGCATCTACTACAGACACTCTTTCCATTAGATGTGTTGAAGTTCCATCAAGTGCAATCATATGTTTCGCCGCATATGCAACTCGAAAACCCTCGATAGCAATTTATGCGATTGTGCACTACAATGTCTTTCTTCTTCTTCTTGTGCCGTGACCCGTATAACGGTTGTTGTTACCATATTGGCTACCATATTCGCTTGTAGGCTTATCATACCATTGTCTCAGGTTCTTCAACCATGAGGTTCTTCTGCGTCCTGGATCACACCCACCAGTCATTTTTACCTCCATAATCAGCTTATTCAAGCTTAATCGTCTTTGTAATTTTTAGTTCTTTAGCATACGGTTAAGGACATTGGCATTGGTGAATTTGTCTAACCATCTGATTATTAGTAAACGTCTATGGACCTATATCTCGAATGATTGCAAACGTTTAAGCATTATTTCAGTAAGTGGCAATATCTTTACAAAATCTATAGTCCAACGCAGACTACACAATCAGCTGTAGTATTCCTACCAACTCCAAATAGTGCAAGAGATAGGTATCGTATATTGTGTGCCGCAATTTATGTGCATTTGATATTCATGCCACAGTCTTGCAGAATCGAACTGCTACAAAAGGGTTTTGTTTATTGATGAGACATATTTCACGGGCAATGCTTTTTGATAGCCACATGCTCATATCAAACATTGAAAAAGTATGCAACTTCTGTTAGAAGAAATTAACATCCATTTGAAATTAATATTTGAAAAGGCAAAATTACGCAAATGTTTCGTAATTTTCTCCACTTCGCTTAAATAAGCATGGTCCCTGCAAAATGTCTTACTGTTAGATATTCCACTTAACATTCGACGAGATGTGGTGCTACAAGGTTGCAAAACTCCAGTACCTCTCGTAATGTATGCCAGTAGGTATCTGCATCAATGTTTCTACTGTAGATCGGAAGGAGACATTCTGTCGATTAGCCTGCATGTTCTCTAGATGTTACTCCTCTTGATTTGCTGATTGCAGCCAGTGCAAACGTATGTAATGTACACGGACGACGCGACGTCTCCAAGCGCTTCTCTTTGTAACAAAGTTCGAACGGTACCATCGCGGCTAAAAAATTTCGCACTATACTTAATCTAGTTACTTGGTTTTATCCACAGTGACTTAGTGTGTATCTGTCCACTTGTTATTTTTCGGATTTTGAGATTATTGTTGTATTACTAGCTCTTTCAAGTAATGTTCAGAAATGGTGCTTCTGCAACCACTTCATCGGCCACACGTTGCAGTGATCTTCCCTCTTCTGGTTTTAATGATTCCGAATTTTAAGCTTTGAAGACATAATGTCAATTGTTGAACTGAGAATTGAGTGACTTTAGTCCACTTGATAAAACCATACACACATAAGGCAGAACACCATGGAGAAACTTTCTGGCCACTGCTCATCTGATTTAAATATTTTACTGACATTGTAAACAAAATAAACAATTGTGATCTTAAGGTTGTCGTATCGCCTAAACAGCATAAATGTCTTATATGTTGCTGAAGGTGATCTACAAAAACATTAAAAATTATATTTAGAACAAATCAAAGCTAAAGATAGACATAATGATATTTGCAAGCCCTTTATCGATGTATGGGTACACTGTAGGCATAGAGCGGTATCTGCCACGCACTATTTCAAACGCACGCCTTTCAAGGCAAATTTAGTCTTGGTAATCTGTTGAAACGGTGTGGTATGGTCGCTAACATGTATACATTATCGCGCTATATGTGCGATGACGACGGCTAAAGAAAATTCGCAAAGCAGCCGAACACTAATTATTGCGAAACCTGAAGGAAAGAATCGGTATATTAATTCGAGTTGGCGATTTATCATTACCGTTAGCGAAGAGAGCGAATAGGGAATACAACTCCTATAACGTGGCCTTTTACATTTAAAGGAGACAATGGATAGAAATTTGTATTCGAACCTTTCAATAACTTCAATAAAAGTACATCCGGATCCGAGTTTCGAACTCGTGGTGTTAAGCTTGGCAAACGAGCACTGTAGTTTAATACCAATCTGATGGCGTAATACCGTGCCCGCTTACCGTCTGTTACTCAAAAAAACCGTATACAAATAAACAAACGCACACAAAGAAGAGTGACCAATGTGGTCCAAAAACTTTTCAGTTAATTGAATTGATAATCCACATAAAGTGAAGCAGAAGTGTGTTAGAGGGTTCTTTAATATTTGGTCAGCTTTCATTTCTGTCGCTTTTAATTAGTCAATCTGGAAGGTTCCCCTTCGGAGTACTTGCTGAACCTTGAGAAGACGTGTGGTTTCAAATTACGTTTGACGACCAGTCGCCCGTCGAAATTCCCGGAAAACATGTGCGTTCGGACTTCGAAAGCCAGGTCTACGTTTAGGCGGAGTTTCTGTGCGATGGGAGTGACAAAGTCGCGCGAGTATAGAAAGGGACGACCATAAGAGCAGTAGTGGACAGATGAAGGAAGGGGAGAAGACGAACGCCGAATTTAGATAACTTTGTACACAGCGCTTGTATAGCCATGACGTGTTTTGTAGAAACGTCGCTTCGGGCGCTCCCAGTCGCTCGAGGTTGCCAAAGTTTGAGCAATCCCTACGCTGATTTTCGCAAGCTTCTATCGCATACCTGTAACGTTATAGCCACTTGCGTGTTACGAGGAAAGAAAACAGACGTCGACTGTGTGGAAAAAGCTTAGAGTTGTCGAGATAGCCGTTGTTGGATGCCTTATTCCGAGTAAAATGTCGTTGTAGTTAATGTGTGTTGCGTTGGCCGATTGCTTCGGTGCATAGGCCGAATATAAAATACGCTTTGCTCCACCTTCCTTTAATTACTACAATGTAGTTCTGGGTTCTGCTACATCAATCGAGCTGATTGGAGACATCACCCCTCCCCCCTGTTGGAACTCTGTTGAGATCGACTTTCTCGCTTAAGGTAACTGTACGGTTTCTATATTTTTACTGTACTTTACCGAATTGTGAGTTTTACCAGTAACCTGCATAAATTACAGGGAATTCGCTCAAGCAGTTATTTACTTGATTTAAAAAAGTGTAAAATTTTCCGGCGTTATTAGCGTTGTCATATGACTCCGTTTGATGTCTTAATATCAGTATAATATGACATGAATAACCTACGCATTCTGTAATTGGTACTCGTATATGTAGTAAGATTTATTTTGCTTTTAAAGATAGCTTGACTTTGTATAGCCGAAGATAGCTATTTTCATAACGAACTCACTCTCCTTGTTTATAAGAATCTTTTTCTTATTATATCATATTTTTGCTGTGTTGTTTGTTTGTCTCATTGAAGTGTTTTGATTCCGTTCATTAGCAACTAACGGAGCTGCAATTTTATAAATTGATTTACGTGCCGCCTGCTGTGACCATTTGCATTTATGCAGCCTCAGTCATGTAAAAGCGTAATCAATATCATTTTCTAAACTACATTTTTGTTTATTTGAGTGCAAGACATCTCGTTTGAGCAATAAGGACACGTGCCCTTCAGGCGCGCTAAATTGAAACGTTGTATTTAGCCGTTGTTTAAACAGTTATTAAGGAAGTATAAAAGTTGAACTCAGACAGCTAAAGCAAATGAGCTTTAGTTGACAAGAAATTACATTTTACGTAAGTATCCTTTACACCAAAGCTCGATGTTTGGACCGCGGATGGAGCAGATTTATACACCTACGCGTTGAGTATATTATGGTGGAGCATTGGCAATCACTGACTTTTTCACTGTCTTAAGGCAGACCAGAGTTTACGAGTATCGTGAACTTCATCCTCCAGGCGAACTAACTGCGGAGATCGTGGGCTTAATATCGTTATCTATAAATGCAAAGCAACCTGTGGTAAGTCTGGTCCGGTTTTGTCGTAAAATCCCGATTATTGCGTATCAAATTAACTTGATAGATTATTTCGTTTCGAGAAATGTTTCCGTGTATCCGGCGGTACATACTTCGCATTATTTAATTTCCCATTTTCTCTAATGCCTGTATGTTCTGTTAGTATACACGACGCAAGAACTACAAGGGGATGGCCAACCAAAAATTGATATTCAAAAAGGTTTAAAAATGTAAATTGATAAACGCTGCTAGAGAGCATATGTTGTTTCTATTATAATTCTTTTTTTACTTTTGGCTTACCCAATACATAAATGTTTTCAGTTTAGTTTAATTAAGTGTCTTTTATTTTTATGATTACCTATTATTAAAATTATTCATTCAAATTAACTTACTGTACCGTTTATTATCTCGAATTTTAACACCCTTGGTTCTAGTAAATCGTTTTTAAATGGTTGAACGATCGACTCCCGAAACTCACAGTCCATAAATAATTTAGTGTGTGCAAGGTATTGAAGTAAATTTCCCTTGAAAGTTATCGCTCAATTATTTTGATGAATGTTGCAAACTCAAGGGGTTCCAAAGGGAACTAAACTTACACCAACTAATAAAGGTAGACGGGATACAGAATCAGTGAAAGCTTCATAATTTAGGTATTTTATTATGTCACGTATATGAAGCTTCAAGCTCTTTGCGTTCTCGCATTTCTTACCTGCCTCTGTTTTAATAAAGAACGTGAGTAATTTCATACATGGCGAGATGAGCAAAATATCAAAAGGTGAGATTTAGGCATTAACAAGGAAACGGTGGATTTTGCTTTCACTTGATCTCTGCTCCGACAGTATCCGTCGCAATTATATACCGTATACTACGAATAAGGTTTCGCAAAAAGCCATAATTAATAGGCTGTATTTTGAAAGCAGGCTTTGTCATAATCAATTTGCACAATTATAGTGCAAAATATTTCAACAGGAGTAATTCATCAGTGTATAATCTGATGCAAATGTGCTAAAAATAAACTAAAATATATACTCCTAAAGCTTACAGACTTGATAGATTTTTAATAATGTTCTGTTGGGATCTAGGGGCCTTGAGGACGTTAAGGCTACCACCCAAAAATATATAAAATAAGTTAATAAAATATCTTGAAGAATCAACACGCATTTTAATTCCGTACCCAAATTCAAGTGATACCTTGAATAAATTAAGGGATTACTTATGCATAGCTAATATTCAGTCTTATCATTAATATCTGCTGACCCGACGACGATTTGAACACACACTATGGATAACTTAGCTGGCCAGGCAACTTCCTTCAGCCAGGGTATGCAGCCACCGGAGACATCACATGAACCTTCTGCTGCCATTTGCCTAGCGGGAATAAGATCTACAACGAGGAGAAGTCAGCTAAACATACACATCGGAGGCCTGCTGCTGCAGTGAACAATACTAAAAAAATTATAGTATAATAGCAATCGATAGGTCATTTCTGGCACTACCACGGAACTTTCTGTAAAGCTCTCTTATTGTTACTCAACAGTCTCAACGAAATTCTCTGCATTCTCCATATACAAATAATAGTTTTCTCCAAACTGACAGAAACGCATTGACATTTCACAAAACTAGCGCTACTGGGCCTTCAAGGCAACCTCGTTGATGAACACATCTCGCAAATAATGCGATCAAGTGCAATAAACTCCAACTATCTTCCCGCATTCACTTACATCACCCAAGGTTCAAAATATAGAAACACTATTATTACCTATTATAGTATAACCCGTATTGTTTAATCTCTAATAATGGTTAATTTTCACAAAATTCACCGTAGTGTGATCAATATGTCTGTTTGCAAACAAACTTGCACAGCCTTCTTATGCTTTTGTCGCTAGCGCACATCTATGGCACATGTTAACCGGGTGCGTCCATAGTCTCCAAGCTACTCTCGTTGCTCACACGCATTCATGGCCTGCGTTGGTCGAGTGCCTACAGCGGCTACATCCTCAGCGTGCTACTGTTGCTTGCGCCTATCCACGGCCTATGTTGACCGGATGCGTGCAACAAATACTTCTGCGACCTGGTTACACTGTTCATTCACGTCCATGACCTACGCTCGCCAGATACGTGGACCGTCTACTTTCGCAGCTTCCTTTCAGTGTTTATACATATCCATGGCCTACCATTCTTTTCCCTTGCATACATTGCAATATTTTAAAAAATTTTTTAGTAAATGTTATTTTGTTTTTTGTAGTTTCTGCAACATTGTAATTGGGTCTTTACCGTTTTGGTTACTTATTAATAAATAAGCAAATATTGTATTAACTTACTCAAAGACAACAAGAACGAATGACGAATTAAAACAAGCTAAAATAGACATGTGAGCAATACCAGAAATGAAAACGAAAAGTAAAGGAATAATATCCTATCAAAGATATATGCCAATATACAGTGGAGTACATCGCTAAAAAAAGCAAAAGTGGGTGTTGCAATACTCATTTATGGACAATACGAAAATGCCATCAGAAACACGCAGTACGTGTCCGAAGATATTCTCAGTTTGCAATTGAAAACGGTAAACAACGACCGATGTATGCTTAGCGTATGCGCTCCTGAAGAATGCAAACCTAATACAGAAAAAACGCTCATATGAGATATTACAGGACCACCTCTATACCATTCATAAAATTCCTCAGTAACAATAGTAGAAGATTTGAATGCCAGCATTGGTAATCATGATATACAGGAAGTGAAACATAGATTCAATGAGAATGTATGCAACAAGATTCTCCATAAATAATAGTTTAAAAATTACTAATACATTTTTAAGGAATGGAATATAAATACAGTTGGCGAGGTACGATAGGGCACCAGTCCATAATCGAGTATATTAGAACAAATATAAACATACACTCTTCGCAAGTAGTAGATGTAACAACTCTCAATTCGGCCAACGTGGGTACTGAGCATAAATTACCGTTAGGAAACTATGTATGCGAATGCAAAGGCTGAGAAGGAAAGAACCTCTCAATGTTCAGAAAACTAATCTGCAATCATTATATATAAAAATGGATTATAAACTTTTATTAATAAGTAAGGAACATTAGAGGACCACAACCTAGACAATAGTTGGACGATATTTCGAAACAGTGGGGACGAAAAAATTAAATATTATGAAGCAAGACAGGTCTAAAAGAGCATGGTTCTATGATCAGATAAAACAATTATTATCAGAAAGAGAACGAAAATCTTATCTCAAATGTAAAACAACAAAAACACCGGACGACGACAAGTACAACCAAATCCAAAATAAAGTAAATGCTAAAATCAGGCAGATAAAGATGAACTACTGGGAAGCTTATGTTAATCAGCAGCAAAGAGATCTATTTGTACAACAGAAACAAATATGGCGTAAGATCCGTAACCAACGAAAAGAGAGCAAAGAATAGTGAAGATGAATGCGTACACTATTTCCGTGAATTGTATTCAGCAACAACAGGAACAGACGAGAATGATCAAGATATAGTGAAGGTAATAATAGACATACAACAAGAAAAAATGGAAAAATGATCAAAATCTAAAAAAAAATCGCCCGACGGTATTACAAATAGATTAATGAAGTATGGTGGGAAGCGCCAGAATGCAAGGAAAGCATAACGACTCCAATGTTTAAAAAAAGGGGTAACTACTGCAGAATTCCAGAGGGGTTAATTTACTAAATAATGCCTTAAAACTTACCACAAAATTAATTGCCGAAAAACCAAAGCACATAATTTCATTGCGAGACGAATAAGAATTTGGACTAACGGTTCATGTGCAGGCAATATACAGTCTGTCTGCTTAAGTTCGCACCATATGGAAAACTTTTTATTATTAATTTTACGAAAAAAGTTATTCTTTATAAAAAGTTCTGCATGGTCCAAAACTTAAAATGCAATAACCATATATCAATTTTTTAAGTCGTATACGAGGAATGTAAAAAAATATGAATTTTTTTAGTTGTTTCATATGGAAAATCATCAAAATAATGCAACATAGATGTTACGAGACGTAAAGGTTATGAAAGTTTAAACCAATAAAGAGATAACTGAAAAAAGTTTCCGATATTGTCAAAGATAAAGTTTTCCATATGAAACAACTTAAAAAAAAGTGAAAAATAACAAAACCTGATTTTCATCGTAGATAGGTGTAATTGGATATTTGAATGTAGTTTTAGATTATAATCAACTTTTCTTAATAACAGTTTATATTGTTACAAATAAAGGTACTTTACTCTTGAGCAGAATTCATATTTTTTGACATTCCTCGTATACGGCTTAAAAAATTGATATATGATGATTGAATTTTAAGTTTTGGACCATGCAGAACTTTTTATAAAGAATAACTTTTTTTCGTAAAATAATAATAAAAAAGTTTTCCATATGGTGCGAACTTAAGCAGACACACTGTATATAGTACGACAAATAATCGAAAAAGCTATAGAGTTTACCAAACCAGCTTTCTTCTGTTTTGTTCAAGTTGATAATGCATTCAGCCGTCGACAACTTAAACATACATTGCAAACTTTAAGGAATATCAACTAACCGAAAGGGGTGATATAACTCATAAGTAATATATGCACGAATAATCATACACGAATAATTAAGTCTAAGTACATTAGCAGAAAAAATTCCAGTTAACAAAGGAATTTGATCGGGTGATTTCCTAAGCTTCTTATTATTTAATGTGATCATGGATGATATTATAAAACTGACATTAAAACACTGCAAAAAAAAAGAATACGGGATGAGAAGACACAAAATCTAAATAATAAGTTTTGCAAACGACGTAGCTTGTTAGGACAAGATTACTCTACGCTTGCAGTTTCAATATCGTCGTTTTTCCGCACCATTTAAGCTCATCTGGGCAATGCTTAGCGGCGACATCTGATGCGTTCAGTTTACAAGGCTACAATTTTTCATTAAAGCACGCCTCGTTTGGCTATCTTGCCAAGATCCTAATCTTCGCAGTTCCGCTTCGTAGCAGTTTCTTTAAACACCGTCGGTAGCTGTCTATAGATGGACAGGGCTTGCTGCTTTTTCTATGTCTGTGTACTTGCGTGCCATTCCGCATGTACTCCCTATGACAATATATCTTTAATAGCGTAGCGGCTACAGGGAGTCGCAATCCACGCACAAGTTCATTCATGTTGCCTTGAGAAAATTGCATTAAGTACGAGAATACATGCATCACCGTGTGCGACCACGACGTTTTTGTATAAGTCAGACAGAGCGCACAAGTAAGACACTCCTACGCTTCCCTTCTTAATTCCGATAGCGATTCTTCGTTATTATTCATCTGACGCTTTCACGAACAAGTAGCAAAAAGCAGTCGTCGAATTACGTCTCACAAGACAACCGCAATGAAACAACTGCCCCTGGATTTCGAGTTTCTACAGAGGCTGTTTAAAAACTTTTCTACCCTATCAATAAAACTAGTGGTGCCTTGCCACTTTCATCTTAATTACAATCAACCTCTATTGTGACAGCATCTGGCTCTAGGTTACGTCGTGTTGACCCGAACCACCCTTTCCACCTGAGCCATAGTCAGTCAATTCTCTGTTGCAAGACAGTCGATGAGTAATTAGGGCGAGCCGTGCTTTTAGTTATTCACGTGTCTGAATGACCCCTTTGGACTGTAACAGGCTATAGTCGCCGACAACAAAGATGACTTGTAGAATTTGGTTTTTGAATTCTCTAAGGCACCCAAAAGGTTTTATCTGAACGTATAGACCTCCAAGACAAAAATTCTTACAATAAACAACGTACCGTTACAATGCAAGTTATAAAACGAGGAAAAAGTCATCGAACAAGTGATGTCACTCACATATTTAGTGGTACAATTAACGAATAATGGTATATTAGCAATCAATAAATGCAACCAAAATGTTTGTATACCTAAACGATTCTATATGGTACAACAAATACCTCCGAAGAAAATTAAAAGCACAAATTTACAAGGCAGTCGTAAGACCTTACGGAATCAAGACCTGATGCTACTAAGACACGACAAATGCTGGAAACAACGGAAATGCAAGCTCTACGGATAAACCATATTAGAAATAAAGAAATACAAAGGCAGTGCAATGTACAAGACATTGGCAGTTGCATATTGCGAAGGCGTAATGAGTGGAATGACCAAAAAAGTAAGATGAGAGACGATAGGATCACAAAAATAATAAAATATTTCAGATCAACTGGTAAGAGATTACCAATTAAGTAGAAGAAGAAGTTTTATTCACCATCCGTTAGTTACTGTCCCACTGTTTTATATTTATATTGAAAAGTTTTTTTAGTAGTTAACGAAATGGATTTAGGCAATATTCACGAAAAATATATTTCGTGTACCATATCGTCTGTCATTTGCGTAGTAAAGATAATATTTCTGTATATTTATAATTTGTTAAGTGCGCCGTTATATGTTTTATGGTATTTTAATTGTAAACGCCTCTTTACTGAAGTCTGTTTCTACGGGTAAAGAGTCTCTTTATGAACTCAGCCCGTTATAGATTATCATCAATACCATAACAACAAACTTATGATGCTATGGTAAACATGATAAACAGCCCCTTATAATTCACAACGGACTTGGTTAATAAAGAAAGGAAAGCAGCAGTGTCATCTAAATTTAATGTTCCTTTATAACGGATCTACGATAAAACCATAAAACGTTGTACAATGCTCGACTGTTATCAGAACTTTGGGTATTCACACGGATAGCAAGTTCGCTATCGGTCGCTCGTTAGACACCGTGCTCGTACGTAAAGTTCTAGGTATTGGTCTTGCAATGTAAATTACTATTACAAGAGCACCACCAGTGTGGTTTACGTGTTTTGCACCGATTTTTGAGGAAAATTTTAGTTTGAGATGGGAGTTCAACAAAGAAGCTGTCTGGCGGTCGGCAAGAAACGTGAAAATTCCAGTGTCAGTAGTAAAATTGTATGTGAATGATTTTAACTATAATGAAATAATGCAGTGCTTTACTATGCTTGCGGACATGAAATTTTCAATAACTGCAACTGAGGCAGTGTATCTGATGGAAGACCATTACATTAACGTTCCTACATGAACATTATGTTAGGTTAAGTGGAAGAACAAGATTAGCTGAACTTCGCCTTTTTTTCTCAATCTGAGAAAATAAAGCCATTTATTATTATTATTAAGTGAACGGTGTACTAACAACTAATATACTCTTATACTCTTATTACAGTCCACTTGGGTGGTTGAGTGGGTTAGCAGCCTGCTTAGCAATAAAGTGGACCTGGGTTGAAATCTGTCCGTATCCGAGAATTTTCTCGGAGCAGAAATGGATTTGAACCCATTGGCTAAGTAAATTATAAGTTAGGTATAGGGTTATTGAGCGTGTGATATGTTTGGATGTGAAGGAGCGTAGTGTAAGGCCTGTGACACGGTGAAACGAATTTCGCGATACTTGTAGCTAGAACGAATCACATAAAACTTTGTTTCTTGAGTACATCGCACTAGTGAAACTTTATACATTGAATTTTAATCGAGGAACGGCGTCCTCGAGAAGAAGTATGTAATTGCGTCTTCCGATGAAGATGTGTTTTGTTATTATGGTGAGCAAAACACCGTAAAAGTTGATTAAAAAAAACATTTGGAGTGCATCTTGTCAATGGTGCTCTTGCCGTCGGTAGAGGATTGCACTGACTGCAGCAACATTCTGAAAAATGTTAAAAATGTTAAAGGATGCATCAGCTAAAGTGTTACCGGTTCACACTACTAACCACACGAGCTTTGTGGACTAGTAGTTACCACGTCTGCTTAGCATTCGGGAGGTCGTGGGTTAGATACCCGTGGCCTGTCAGGCCATTTTCTATCTTTCCTCAATTCGGAGAATTTAATAAACACTTAGAACAGTTTTGGTACATATTTGGCGAGTCCGTCTGTATGTCGGTCCCGTTTCGGAAATCTAGTATCTTTTTACCGCAGTTTTCCGTATCACACAAAAATCCTAGCCCGCACGTGGCTTTTGATTCGGCTCAGCAGGCTGACATTCCTCACGAATCTTTATATAGTCGCATTTGTAACTGGCGATGTCATAGCATACAGGAACGCTCATTTTCGATTTATTCAAAAATTAGTCCGTGAGAGCGAGTGAGAAAACCTTCCCGAATTTTTATGTAAAACGTCTGTCGATCTCTTTCGAACCGAAGCAGCTGCGGTGGTGGGACACGGGTCCTTGACTCCCCATTGGTTGCTTCGGCAACGTGTGACGGCAACTGGGCGGGCGATCGCGTTTGGTAGCTTCTTCGATTTGGAGGCAGTCTAGAGCCGGCGTTCCTAGAGAGACGCTGCGAGCGTCTTGGCCCCGACGGCCACCGTGCCTTTGGGCCGGCGCCGCGTTTCGTGCTGTTGCAGCGCTTGATTGGCTTCGAGGTTACGAGTGTTTTTGTTCGTAGTCCCGCACAGGATTGTTTTGGTTCATTCATTAGTATATAGGCGGGTTACGCCTAATTTTGTCCGTCAGTGTTTAGACGGGATTAATTACCGAGTGATCCATCCAAGTAACGGCTTTGCCTATTTCTGTTTCGCCAAGGAGGCATGAACATTGCTCCCACGCTTGATGCATAAGGGGAATATTTCAGAGACCACTGCTGCAATAGGCGACGCCTACAAGTAGCGCATTCCTTACGTCTTTGAAGCCGAGCTAGTAACCAGGTAACAACATTGTGTCAATAAACTGTTTCGCCAGCATGTGCCTAAATTAACATTAGTGTTGCACGTTGAATCGCTGCGAGCTGTCTCGCTTGTTTTGCATTAAACTCATATACAGCGTGGTACACGGTTGCGCTGCGAGCCGTTTTTTGGTTTTGTAACTAGACTCATATACAGTGCCGTACATGGCTTCGCTGCGAGCGGTCTTGTTTGATTTACAATTAATCTCGCGTACTCGTGTCTGGTACATCCCCGTGTGAATCTAATGCATGCGCAATATACTTGTCGTAATTTAGCTAGAACTAATTTTGTCTTGCTGTACGCTCAGTATGCGTCTTAACCTTTAGGTAAAGCTCTTCCCAGCCGGGCGTATCCCATAAGTAGTTAGTACAGATTGTTGTACGTGCCGACCACGTTGATACCATGTAAGCTCTTAGTTGGGCATGTGAAGTAGCTCAATAGATGTATTAACTGTACCGTCTTATGATTTTCTCCTTTGTGTCTTGTGCATGTTTGTTTACAGGGTGACTGAGTCACTACATTACGATCATTGTAAATTGAGGCCCGGACGTGGTAGACGCGCGGTGCAGGTAGGTGGTTGCGCTTATCGTTGAGCTGTGGCTTGCAGAAATAGTTATCTGAGTATTTTCCGCCCCGTTTGACCCTCAAGGTCCGGCTGAACGTGGGTCTCCTGATCTGGATCTTGTGGCGCCGTTTTATTTGGTAACACTTTATATATACCTCAACACACTTGCCCTGCGGTGTCTCGTTTTAGGACCCTTCCCCCTCCCTGAGCGTGTTTGAGCCGAGGCCTTTAGCTTGTTTCTTACGACTTTCAGGGCGAGCTTGCACCTTTCCCGGATTTGTCTAGTTATTTGGTACTCACACAGGCGTGAGTGTCTATAAGTCAGTTTAATACCGTAAAAGGTTGTCTGCTCTGAATCAGGCTTTTAGGTGGTTTTTATGAGTCAACAGAGTACCTTCTTTGAGGTGAATTCCGGGACAGTAATTCTCCACCTTTTCTGCCTCTCTTCCGTTCTCTACCCCCCCCCCCCCCTTTCTCTCCCCATCCTGAAGTTCGCGTTCTTGACTGAAGTATCCCGCCCCCAGTTGGGGGAATTGAAATTACTCTGAACCTTTACCTTTTACCTTTTATTACTAACCACTATTAGTATGCATAAAAACTCAACTAATTTTGCGAAAAGATATCATGAAACAGAGCATGTCCTGTTACATGGAACTTGTATACGCAGCAATTTTCGCTCTCCTGTTTCAGAAACGTCAGTCTGCACCACCTCATTTGAATATACAAGCTATAACCGTTCAATAGTTATTTTCCCGGTAGGTAGACATGGAATTTTGTTTTTATGTTTAATAAAATTAAAACTCCCTAGAATCTCTTTCTGACACTGTCAGAATCAGCTGCTATATACAGGCGGCTCACGAAAGTGTCTAATTAGAAATTTTGAGGTTAAACGTTCAATGTTGCCAGTGCTTTCATACTTTGTTTGCCACTAGGCATAATATTTATAAACATCGGCGTTATGGATACCTATCTGTCAAGAAATTGTAATACTAAAGCAAATATGCCGAGTCATTAAAGTCATTAAAGGTGACACAAAACTACAAATTACAAAGGCCTACAGGCATTATAAAGCCGACAGGTCAGACTTCAGTGAAACTGAAATCTTTGCCCGGCTTAGTGACATTTGGGAAGTAAGTATTTATGCATAAAACTGTTGGTTTAATTTTGGGTTTTGTACTGTTTTAGGTATCTGAAAGAACTATTAGAAATATTATTGGGCAGGACAATTTTGAAATTAAACCTTTCAGCCCACGACCTAAAAATGATACATACTATAAAAATTTTGCATTTCGGGAAGATTTGCAACGACAGATTTGGAATTATCACTTGAAAAATAAGCACTTTACTTTAGCTAGACTATTAAAAGACGCGCGTGAAAATTTCGAATTCGATAAGGGGAAAAGGTCTTTAGATAATATTCTAAAATCAATTGCTTATAAATACAAACATGTAAACCAGGGGTCGGCAACCTGCGGCCCGCGGGCCGCATGCGGCCCTTTGCAACTTTTTGCGCGGCCCGCCAAAGCACCAATATAACTTTAGGAAAAATCAACAAACTTAGAGCGTAAGCGTGCCAAAATGTGGCCGGTGACAAAAATGCGCGACAAACAGAAGCATAGTGGGAAACCTATTTTACTGCGCAAGTTTAATCCCCACTCCCCAGCGAATACGACGTCTCGCTTAGCAAGTGTAGCATTCTTTCTAGTGATGGGCATAATCGGATGATTTCAATAATCGGAATGTTCCATTTCGGAATGTTTATAAAATCGGAATAACATCCGATTATTTTACATTCCGTAAATGCAAGCAAAGGAAAACGAGCGAAATAACAACAAGCGGAAGGAAGATGAAGTGCGTGCAAATTTACGATGAGAGCACTCGCCGTCTCGCCGTAAGCCCTTATCTACGTTGGCATCTATTGTTTGGGTTTATAGGACGGTCAGTAATAGCTATCTACGTTATTAGACCGGTAGCAACATTTTTATGGCTGCGCCAATACTTTACAGGTCGAACCGTAGGGCGAGACCTGTATGTTTGGCAAGGCCATAAGAATTCTACCGGTCGTGTATCGTATAAGATTTTTTAGGATACTGCATTGGTAACTAGCGTTTACATTGTTACAAACGAGTCCGGTAGATAAAATTTACCGGCCTAGACCAGTAGTAGCCAGCAGTATCCTAAAAAACAATTTATAAGTTTGAGTCGCACAGTGGGATATGAGGAAATAAAATATTTTTTCAAATTATTACAGTAGTTACGTTAAGAGAGTGTCGGAAAATGGTAGTGATATTTTAAAGTTTAATAGCACATAAAGTACATAATAGATAGTATAAAACAATACTTGAATTTGAAGTCTGTAGGTGTACTATCTAATAATTAATCTACGAAATACCACTGCCATTAGTGCCATTCACGTATCATACACATGCGCACACGGCGCGACCCGTCGACATTCGCCAACCAGCATATAGCAGTCAAGTGAGTCAATACAACATTCCGTATTCCGTTCAGTTCAAATTGGCATTTCGTTTTCTCATTTTGTGTACCGAATAGTAAAATAATCGAATTCCGAAAGTTCCGAATTTTGTGCACCGAACAGTAAAATAATCGAATTCCGAAAAGTTCCGAAATAATAGGAACCTTCCGATTTTTTGAACAATCGGAAACTTTCCAATTATTCATTCCGGATAGGCCCATCACTAATTCTTTCATTTCGCCAGGTTGCTACTGTATGTTCATATGTGCGTTCATGTTGACAGCCGTATGACGTTTCACTACAATATTTTATATTTTTTATATTTATATATTTTATATTTACATATTTATACATATTTAATTGGAATTGTATTTTCTTCTTTTTCCCTTTTAAGAATTGTAAAATTTTTGTTCTCTAACATTATTGTAATTATAGCATGTCAATAAAAAATAAATTTTTTCTATATTTATTTTTAATAATATTTATACTCGTATATGATATAAAAGCACTATTTAAGTTACATTTGAATGTGCGGCCAGCATAAAAAAATTATTTTGAAAATTGCCCGCCGTCCGAAAGAGGTTGCCGACCTCTGATGTCAACGGATGTAAAATTCTATGTGAACAGAAACATGTTGCATCGAAAATTACTTATTTGAGGAAATTCTTACAATACCAAAATTCCAGTGAAAATATAACATTCGTGTACCTAGACAAAAACTGGATTTATCAAAATGGATCCAGCGTCCGACAATGGGTAAAATTAAAAGTAATCCGTCTAAAATTAAATTGGAGGGAAAGCGTTTCACTGTTTTGCATGCGGAAACTAAATTTGGGTTTTTGGAAGGGTGTGATCTATTCTTAACTTCAACTAATAACGATAGGGATTATTAAAAAACCATGAAAGGGGAGATTTTTCAAAATTGGGTGGTTAATCAGGTACTTCCTGCTCTGAATAAAATTCCTGGTAAATGTGTAGTAATCTTGGACGATGCACCGTATCATTCGGTGCAGTTGGAAAAGTTATATATATATATATCCGCTTATAGCGTCCTTCTACGCCCTACGGTTCTCAATTGCCATCCTCTCCGATCCATCCAGTCTCCTGCTACCAAATTTCTAGCAGACATCGCTTTCTGAATACCGCTCAGCCAAGTTGTTTTTGGTCGTCCTCTTTTTCGGCGTTCTAGAGGGGTCCACTGGAATATTTGTTTAGGGATTCTTTCGTCACCCATTCTTTGTACATGGCCATACCAAACTAGTTGTTTTTGTTGTATGTCCTCAATGATTGTTGTTTCGATGCCCA
Source organism: Agriotes lineatus (assembly GCA_940337035.1). Lineage (NCBI taxonomy): Eukaryota > Metazoa > Arthropoda > Insecta > Coleoptera > Elateridae > Agriotes > Agriotes lineatus. The sequence goes on along the minus strand of OW679194.1, from coordinate 163,926,417 downwards.
TAAAGTCTCTTATTCTTTCATTTCGAACTCTCTCCAAACGAGATACACCCGCGGATCTTCGCCAGAAGTCCATTTCAATGGCCCGTAGTTGGAAAAGTTACCCTCACTTAATTGGAAGAAGGATTAGATGCAGGATTGGTTGATTAAACACAATGTCAAAATTGAGGGCAAAATTACAAAAAAAACACCTTTAGAGTTTAATTCAACCTTTTAGGAAAGACAGTAACAAACGTTACGTGACTGACGAATTTTTGAAAGAGAATGGTCATGAGGTTCTTAGATTACTTCCGTACCGTTTCCAATACAATCATATTGAAATGGCATGGGAGTTCTATAAAACTTACTACAACAAGCATATAATTTCTCAGCTTTCATCCAAGGATAAGGTTAAGCATTTATAATTTGAAGCTCTTTCAAAGTGTACCTCCGACATGTGGCAAAATTATTGTGATCATTGTGAAAAAAACTATTTTGGAAGACTGGGCGAAACATATGGGAAATATTTCGTTTGAAAACATTCCACCTTTCATTATTTCATTGGAAGAATCTGAGTCAGAATCAGGTACTGATAATGACTCAGATACTACCAGTGAAACAATGGGAATGGAATAGGGGGTTTTGGCAACAAAATTCTTGTTTATGACACGGAAAATAAGTGGCTATCTTCTGATAATCCACAACACACAACTCCCAACGCTGATTCGGCCCCAGGGTAAGCCAAGTTCAAGACGTTTCTCGTATGAAAATCTAAAGCCGCTCGAAGTTTAGACCAGCATACCGGCAGCCATGCCAACAAGGAATTTCATTCGCAGTCTCATATTCCTTACATTTGCATTTATTTCAATGTGGAAGCATTAGTTTATAAAGTCGATGGAAATTGGACTTATTATGTTGAAGGCACCTTTAGGGAATTTAATGAGGAGTTTCCCGTGGGAGCTGTACAATATATGGTATTCAGTGATGCTTTATCAAGAATGGTCCATAACTTCCGCTAAACTGGAAATGTACACTGGAAGCAAGGCAGTGGTCGACCAAACATAAGCACTGAAGAAGTAGTTAACAATGCTAGACAAATCGTGTAAAAACAACCACATGTATCTGTTGGCCATTTAGGACAGCAATTAAATGTTTCGTATACATCTCATAGAATATTAAGAAGCAATTTGCATCATTTTCTTTACCGGTTGCTGCCAAACGATCCTCCGGCTAGATTGGAATTCTGTAACTGGTTTATCAATAATTTAGGAAATAACAATAATGCGTTTGAGAAAACTTTCTTTACTGATGATTCATACTTCTATTTATCTGGCTATATTCCTATATCAGAATCCCAATTTTTATGTTGAAGAACCGCTTCACTTACAAAAAATCGGGATTTAGGCTGCAATTAGTAAAAGAAGATTTATAAGTCCTATATAATTTTAAGGTAATTAAGTGCAGCAAAACGATTAAATTTTATTTTAATAATTCAAATTTTAGGTTCGCTAAATGTAGAACCATATCGTACTGAAATTTTGTCGCCGTTTTTTAAAGAGTTACATAACGATGAATTACAAAAGGGTTACTTCCAATAAGATGGGGCAAGACTTCACACAACACAAAAAATTTAAATTTACTTGGAGAGTTTTACGAAAACAGAGTTATTAGTCAAAACATGTCTACATATTTAAAAAAAAATCCATTTTTCAACTTCCACTGGACAATATTCAACAACTTTAACAAAGAAGTAGTGGAAAAAATTAAAAATCAAAATCAATGCCGTAATATTAAGATTCGAGAATAGAACGAGTTAAGGAGTTTACTTTCTTAGGAACATTAACCTCTGAAAAGTTAAATTAAACACAAGAAATTAAATGAAGGTTAATAAAAGCATCGAGATGTGCGGGCGCGTTAAATAGTATAATGTCATCAAAACAAATGTCGCGAAATGCAAAACTACGACTTACAAGACTGTAATTCGGCCCACAGCTACGTATGCATGTAAAACACGGACGATGAATGTGGCAGATCAAGGTGGGATAAAAATATGCTCAGAAAATTTTTTGAAGGGAGTCGGACGGAGGATGGTTGGAGAAGACTTGCAAACGAAGATGTACAAGAGAAGTATGGGAGGCCAAGTATAGTAGACTTCATTAAAGCTCAGAGGTTAAGATGGTTTGGGCATATATGGAGAATGCCAGATGGAAAGGCTAGGTACTAAGATAGTATTGGAAGACAGAGCGCAAGAAACTAGAAGAAGGGCGACCAAGGAATAGGTGGAAGGAGGCAGTAATGGAAGACATAGCAAGGAAAGGAATAGAAGACTGGAGAAGTAAAATCACGGATAAGGGACAATGGAGACAGATTGTTATGCAATGGGCCTAAAGTGGCTTGTAAAAGCTTTATTTATTTATACTGGAAAAATACATAAATTGTAATATTTAAATATTTTTGTATACAATTTATAATTAGAACAAAAAACCGACTTTCATTATACCATTATGCCTACTCAACAAAGTATGAAACGTATTCAGAATCAGCAAGTTGTCTTTCATGAAATTTATCTTAACCAATAATAAAAGTGGCACAAAATCCAAAACCAAATCTGGCAACCACGTTTTGTACATCAACATAAAATTATAATTTTGTATAAAATGGGCATAACCTAACTTTTGTTAATGACTGACAGCATATTTACAGGGTGAAATTCATCACCCTAACATGGCCTCCTATTGGGAAAATAACTATTGAACGGCTTATATGCGTTAATGAAACAAGTCTCTTGTTTCATGCAACGAGTTTCGCAAAATTTATTTCTCCAGTGTGACCGGCCTAAGTCGCGTGCGGCCCATTACTTTCGCGATATTCCCGCGAGGACATCTAGGACATTTAAACATCTACAGCGTAAGGTAGAAGACGACGGATTATGTATGTATGTATTGTTATCACAACTAATCAGTCATGGAAACGTAGGTCCCAGTTCAGCCATAAAGTAAACTCACGGATTGGTAGAGTGCATTTCATACAGACTATGCCGCATATTGTAATGATCAAAGCTATACTAATAATAATAGCTATAAATCGATATATCTTGTGGGCATCTGGTTTCCATTAAAAAGAATCGTTAATGTTAATAAAGCTCGTAGTTATTGGTTTCTTCTTTTGTAAATCACAACTAACTGTGATTTAAATAAGGACTATATTCATGCAGATTTTCAAATAATATGAAAAGCGTTGGAACGCTGCACATACTCTATTTTACGTCTATCTCAAAGTTCTATTGTAACAGCCGCTCTTAGAGAAGCAAAAGATCGATTGTCGCGTTTCGCAAGTTAGTTAATCAGCTATTTCGTTCGTTACGTCAAAGGCATTTCAGAACTGGTTTAATTTGGTGCAGTCTAATTAACTTTATACTGCCCCAACTCCCTAATCATTTAATGACTAATTCATTCAAAATGAATAAAACAACGTGGAGTGTAGTCTGATTGACTACGAAGAGATAAAACCTAATTTTATAGTTTAGGTGTTTTGTTCCTATAGCTATGTTTTACGTGATTACATTTTTAATGGCGTAATAATTTATTTCAGCTGTTTAAGATGACGTTATTAGGCATTATTCCTTTTAAAGCAGTTGTTCAGTATTCAATTGAAGAATATGCAGTTCGACAACGTACTGGGCTTTATTAAAAGTAAAACAAAGCCACTTACCTATATACATTCTGCTAGACCGATTTTGATAATATTTAATCATTAGAAGGTACGACGCTTGCTGAAATATTTTGTATTTTTTGGTCAGAAACATTAACGCTCATCTCAGATTATAGTAGAGCCTCTACAGTTTATAAATGAATTGTAAAACAAACTTTGTACTGATTTTGTAAATTACAATTTTAAGAATTTTTTATATAGATCAATGTAACAGCTAGTTTTATATTTTACAAATCCAAAACTGTTCAAGATCCCACATGTTCGAACTACAACCCTTTACCCCTTTTAGATTTTAAGCTTGAACTAATTTTAAATGTTATCATACGGGAGTCTCGATTTGTCAAAATTAATAAATTGATGATTTCGTCAACAACGTAGACTGCAACCATGAAGATACCGGTCGAAACGCTGAGACAAGTTTGCTGTTCAAATGGTTATGGTACAGTTTATTAGGTATATTTGCATTCAGTAGTGGCTAGCTGTAAGGAGTCATGGAGCAATGGCTTTACCATAACGAACCAGTCATTCAACATTTTTTTTATTCCACAAAAAGCATTTTTTGCATTTAAATATGCACGAGTAATATTTATTGCTTGAATATTATGTAAGATAAACGATAAACGCTGCTCGTTTTCCGGATGCATGACAGACAGATCGAACAGGCACAAAGCTTTTTCGACAGTTGATAGACAACTGCGGAGTTCAGCGGCAAGAAGTAGCTACAAATGTAAGGATATTTTAACTTTCAATGAGAGCCACGTTTGTGTAAGCTAAAGCCTCAAGCAGGCTTTACTTTGACCTTACTCCTGCGATAACGGGCAAGTGTCTGGTTTGTTTTTTATTATTGATGCTTATAAATTTTGCACGTAGAGTGCCTGATGAAGAAACGTCTCACCGGTGGAGCGTATTCGAAAACTGCCAATAACTATACCGTCTTAAGACAGAGTTACATAAATAACTATGTTACGGTCTATCTACACATAACTTATTGTTAGGTTGTTACACTTCTTGAAATACTATACTATACGTAAGTTAATAACGCTGCATTTATGGATCTCAAACGGTGGAGATGCAATAATTGTGTTCTGATCGAGTTATTCATTTAAACGAAAAATCATATTTTGATCATATTCTATTAGCCTGCAAAATTTGATAAATTGTTTCACTATGCTAACTTTTGCCAGTTAATATACGAAATATTTAAATCCCGTGTATAGAAATCTGTTGACTCTACCACCAAAATGCTCCACGAGCCGCCACTGCTTGTATTTACATTTTATTTTAATTGATCTTTGAGTATAGGAAATTACATCATTATCTTGCATTTTAAATTAGAAAAAGTCAGCGCTTTGAGATTTCTAAATTATTTATTACGCTGTGTAATAACTGCAATCTCGTCGTTGGTAATACAAATTAATGCTATGCTCATTTTATACAAAAGTTGCAAATTATATAGAAGGTTGTCTTTATTTCTTAAAATCCTTAATAGCTATCCCGAAACTTAAATTCAATTAAGCTGTAAAACTGAAAAAGCTCTTTTTAGAACAGTATCGTAGAATGTAAACTAATAAATTCGTTTATATTCGAAATTTTATGTTATCTTCTGTTTTCAACTTCTTGTTAAATTTTACGCCCAGAAACTTTCTGTAGGAACAGCGAAGTTGACAAACCCTTCGATCGTTAAAGTTAACTGCTGGTAGGAATGGTTGGTTTTAGAGTTTTATTACAATGTATTAGCTGCGTAGAAGACTTAAAGTTGTAAAACAGCAATTTAAAATATTCGTAAACAGGAAACGACCACTTTTTGCTAAATGTCAGCGAAGGCGTTGTGTATCTACTTTTCTTTGCACATCCTTCTACACCGTCGCCGTCGTTTTTATTACACGCAGTCATTAATGACATAAATCACAATTTTCAAGTAAACTTTTAGCAGTTATGTGCAAATGGGTATTATAATATATATTCTGGTGTAGGATGAAAAACCGACTAATTTATATTAGAAGAACTGTTAAGCTTAGAGCTGTAGAAACACTGTAGTAGTGCAATGCATTTTGCAAATGTGTCGTAAATAGACAAGTGAAAAAATCGCTGCTGGCTGCGCAATACAAAGAAACAATGTGTTGCTATCTGTTGTTAGGTTAGTGGCAGCTATGATGTTATGAATCTTGTAAACTTCTTTAGTGGCATAAAAAACGTGTAGTTCTTTGTACATTAATCAATATTCTGTAAGTTTCTCTTTTTTATCTGCGAATTTTGCTTTCGTGAGCAGGCGACAACCAGTATATCTTACATTGGCTCCCTTAGCAAGCTTTTACGATTCGCCAGCACACGCGCGGCCGTGTGGTTGTCAGCTATGATTTTATCACTTGTTTATTTGAGGTCCGGTATAATGCCCTATACCCGACTAAACACATAGCCTAAAACAACTATATAATTGTTTTGTCTAAAATGTAATGCTTATCGAAACTGTAAAAGAGCGAAGCAATCGAGCCAGATAGTACAGGGCACGTAAGGTAACTGGCCTAAAAACAAAGTATATAGCTAGAAGTTGGTGGGCATATACTATATGACCTTCTGAATGAAGTTCTGTTGTATTGCAGCACTTGCTTTGTGGGATATAGCCGCCATCTTGAAAATAATTATATCAAGTTATTTTTGAAGAGAAAATTCTACTTTGAAAACAAAGAATAAAATGAAGTCTCAATTTTTTTAGGTAGCTGCTTTTTAGTTCACTTCATATATGTGAATTTACTATAAAATATTTTTTTAAATTTTTAAATGGATTGTAAGTAACTTAGTAAGCTACTGAAGAAAATGTTTTTAAGGTATTTAAGCAAGGTAACAACTTTGTCAAATTGAATGACTGTTGAAGAGTGTTCAAAATTATACTGAAAATAATACTGAAGAGCTAAAAGAGACACTGAACAATGTGAATTGTATTAATTCGCAATGAAAAAAGATGCAGACGGCTAAATTTGTTTCTGCACAATACCTATCATTGTTAGTCAAACGCTATACCAGCGTGGCTAAAGAAAGCTGCCTCACGTTGTTCCTTATGGTTGTATTATTAAGCATGCGGTGGCGACAGTGCCGATCGCAGACGAACTGTACTGTTTTGTTGCTGCCATTTAAGTTTTTTTTTTATTATATCACGTACTGTCTGCATTGCAATCAGCAAGAGTAATTTTTCATTTCTCGATGCCATATATTTTTGAAGTTTTTTCTGGTATTCAGTAGTTTCCATTTTCAGATGTTCTACGTTAATTTAGTGGGGATTACTTGTTTCCCTTGTGGGGTTGCTAGTACCGCATTACACTACTATTCCATCTGAATCTTTATGGAAATGGATTTACAGAAGCGTGTTTTTCCCTGTGACCCAGCTGACGACTGGCGGCACTTCGGTTTCGGGCCGAGTGCTGGGAAATGGGCTATGGGCCACACACCTCACATGGCTTTCATGAAGAAAATTGGCTACTGGATCTAATAATAATAATAATAACCCTAGAAATTCATCTCTACGAAGAAAAAATCAGATTAGGCACTTGGCATGTGCGAGGTGTCCTACAATCAGGGAAACTACATAATATAGAACAATAAACATCCAGTCAAAACATAGACACTCTAGGAATCACAGAAACACACTGGCAAGGAACAGATTGTTTCAGTACGTCACAATATAACCTAATATAGTGTCGTGATGGTGGTTATACTAATATGAATTACTATTATTGCGAAAGAACAAGCTTCAGGTAGCATACAAGTTTTGCCACCACCACATAAAATTGTTTTAGTGGCTGTATGAATATTCGCCCTATTTAATAAATTTATCACAAATTTACTATTTTGCTTGGACTAGCTAAATTGGGTTCGCCAAAACTCTGTCTCAGGGTTGAGTTTTTACACAAAATGGAAACCACACAGTTGTATGTTAACCGCACTTGTATGCAAAATGTATGTTCTTTCAATACTTAACCTCTAATAAAATGACTCCGAAGACGACACAAACAAACCAGATAATAATTTAAGTTAATCAAGCCAGAAAACCTGTTTTTTTTGTAACTAGGGGCGTTGCTTCGATCCGACGCTGCCTCGACCCGAATTGAAGAAAAAAGGACGCCAATCTGCTAAGCTTGAGCCCCAGATGCTGGAAACTGCTTAAAATGCCTCTGCTCTCGCCTCCAACAGCGCTCTACGTCTCTTGGAAATTGCTCGCTAGTTCGCTTTCGGTTCACGATGCCAGACACCTCCCTTGGATTCGCTGCTTGATGGCTTGCATTGCTGTTCACTGCCCCCGGAGCTCCCCAAAGCTGCTGTGGGTCTAAATCGTGCTCGTTCTGCAGTGCAGGTTCCGCTCTCTCAATATCAGCTTCTACTATGCTCACCGGAACATTGCTTTCACACAAACTAGATTATAAATAATACAACCAACAGGACTCCACATTGCATATTTCAAGATTTACAGTTTTTTTTATTATGTTAATGCGAAGAGCCCATTAACAATTCGGCAAGGCTTCTCTTCTTCTTTTTTTATATTAACAAAATTAACAAGTATCTTAGTAAGTAGCTACATTATTTTATTTATTTTTTTGTTCTTAAAATTAAAATGTGCTTTTTGTGTACAAAATGTTAGATCTGTAACGCTAACCTCACTTTTGATCCCTTTTACAACACTTTTTATTTGTAATTTCGCTATTTACACCGTTTTGAGTGCTACCGCTTCCTTGTAGTTACTTACAGGTTGCTTGTATACTCTTAGGCTTGTCATGTGACTTCTAATCACTGCATTTCTACCCTAACCTTGTTTAACGATAGCTGGCATGTCGCATTTTAGGATGACAGTGAATGACGAACATCATTCTTGTATATGCACCTACTTCTGCAGCAGGCGATGACTGTATTGAACGATTTTAAAGTCAACTAGATGAGGTGATTCGTGAGGTGCCAAACAGATTGATGAAGGTAGGTGACCTGAATGCCAAAGTGGGAAGTAACAACGCAGAAAAACATCTCATAAACATTTTGGGAAATTTTTTTTACCGGCTCAAGAAATGATAGAGCTAACAGGCTTCTTCGGTTCTCTATGAAAAGCGAACTTTCGATCATGAGTGCCGTGTTTCAACACCACGGGTGAAGCTTGTACACTTGGATATACACAGGCAATAGTGTCAGAATCCAGATAGATTTACATTCTAACTAGAACTAGATGGAAAACTTTCCTGAGAAATGTAAAGACCTACCATGGGGCTAAATCTGGAAGTGACCACCAGATGCAGATACAGAAAAGATGTCGCCAGGACAAACCAAATCACATAATATGTGTGTGCGAAGAAATAGAATATCACAGCATTTTGAATTAGTCTCGAGACTTGTTAAAAAAGTTACATATCAAGCTAGAGAGTTTAAACCAAAAGTTTGGGAAGGATTGTCAGACCATATATGAGTTCCAAACAGTCACATAAAGGTGGCGGGAATACCGCTGCGAGCTATTTCAAACACAACAAAAAGAAGAAGAAGAACCGTATATCATGACCTAGAACATGGAATTTTGAGGAGTGAAGTGGTAGGCGCTGTTAAGCATCTGAAGACAAATAGGTCACCAGGCTATGACGGAATAACCAGTGAACATATAAAATGAATGGGCGAACTTTACATTGTTCGATATACTACACAAAATCTGCAATGCTATTTGGGGCATTAGTGACTGGCTTGAGGATTGGGTTAAATCAATCTTTATACCTATACATAAGAAGGCATCCATGAAGAAGTGCGAAAACTACAGGACTACTTCACTAATTTCCCATGATAACAAGATTATGCTCTACATCGTAAAACAACGTCTAAAGTTGTACTGACAGTCAAATTTCGGAAGAGCAGACTGGTTTTGTAAAGGGCAAGAGAACCAGGCAACAAATACTCAGTCTCAGACAACGGATTAAAAAGTTTCGTGAATTCCAAATACCGGCAATGTTTTGCTTTTTGGACTAGAATAAGACATTTGATTGCGTGAATTGGACCAACATGTGGTGAGTCTTGGTGGAAATGGGTGTACCCCGACAGCTCGTATATTTAATACAGAGCCTGTATAAAAAACAGCAAGGCAGAGGTGAGGATCAACAATTAAACTTTGATTTTGAGGTCAATCGAGGTGTGAGGGAGGCAAGGCTGTATACTTAGTTCAGACCTATTTAATATCTAGGGAGAATATATTATGGGTAAAGTGATAGCAAGAACGAGGGCATTTCAATAAATGGCAAAAGTATCACAAACCCGAGATACCCAAATGATACGACTATTATATGTGAGAGACGGTATTCCTACTAGTAACAGTAGAAACAGAAAGTGGACTCGAAATTGGCGGCACTAAAACAAAATAAGTGATAGTGGACCGTACCAATCAACTTCAACTTACCGGTGCACTAAATGAAACTATGTGGAAACTATATCACACCTTGGATTGATGATACTCATTAATGGTAACTGTATGCCAGAAATTACAAGACGTACCGGGATGGAAAAGAACGCAATGCCGAGGTTAAAGAAGATCTAGAAGGATAGAGGAATTGCAAATTCAGTTAAAATGCGCTTAGACAGATCTCTGGTTTTACCCATATTTCTTTACGGAGCCGAAACATCGACTCTGCGCGTCAAAAAAGAGAAAAATTTCGATGCTTTTGAGATGTGGGTATGGAGACGTATGTTGCGAATTTCATGAACAGCTCATCGAACTAACCTCTCTATTTTACAAGAACTGAATGTTAAAACAAGGTTGCATAATATGTCTTCAACACATCTTTAAATTCTTCGGACATTTCGCGTGCCGCAATTAAGAGTCCCCAAAAAAGCAGCTGATTGTTGGACGTAGATTGAGCGGTAGATCACCAACACCTTGGGCCGATGTGATACAACACATTGTCGGGCCAACATTACAGACAGCACTACGCAACGCAGAAAACCGTAAGAGATGGAAAGACATTATACAGGAAAGAGTTCTATCCAAGGAATCACCACACCTCGTTCGAGAGGTTGGACTATAATGATGACCTGCTCAAGTATCACTCAACAATCGTGTACCACTGTAAACCAATACATTTTACTACCTTAATTGTATCTATAGTTATAAACTTTTGCAGTAGACATTTATATAATTTATTTTAGTTAAATCAACACACACACCTCACACAATGGGCGCGCTCCAATTTTATATCCCGAATCCGGGGCAAGTTGAGCATGGTACCGCCAGATGCAACCACATAAAGCACCAGCCTCTACACCGCAAGGTAAAACTAGGTTAACGATAATACGTTCATAGATCAACGTCTCACCTTTTCTCTGTAACAGACTAATAATTTAGTTCTTTCTTTATGAAATCGTTACCAGCAAACAAGTCATTAAGTCGTAATAATTTATTAAAGATAAATTTCGTCGACTGCCGGGAGATTTACAAGCGGCTCTTTAGCAGATAGTTCCGGTGAGTGCGTAAATATTTTAGTATTGTCCTGAAACGCGGAAGCTTTCCCTAGAGTAAGGTTATTATTAAAAAGTCAAGTCATCTTGAGACAATAAATATCGGCCATAAAGGGAAGACAATATTGCTGTATAACGAAGCCATGTATTGCTTATTTTAATAATGATTTTTAGTTTACCATATGATTAAAATAAGATTATATTTATGCATATAATAAGAATAACCATTTAAGGCATGTGCTGAAAAACATAAAGATGACATAAATACTGGATTAGAAAAGCATTCTGACAAATTAGATGCATTAGAAAATCAGATTCAATGTTTTAATAAAAATGTTAGAACTACTGTCAAAAACATCTGGAGTAACACAAAATATGGCTTATGTTGAAAAACTAAATTTAAACAAACAAAAACCGGTTGTAGCGATAAAACCTGAAAATGAGGACCCTAAAACGTATTCAAACTAAAAAAGACATAACAAATTCCATCAGTCCTATTGATTTAATTACATCTGCCCTACGTAAGCCGTCTGTTAGCAAGGGTGGTATTGTAATTGAATGCAAAAACAAGGATGATGTAAGAAGAATTAAATAACACGCAGAAACTAATCTTGGAGAGAACGATGAAGTTACAATACGAAAGGAGAAAATGCCCACAGTAAAAATTGCTGCACTAACCGAAAAATTGGTAATTGAAACAATGGAAGAAAAAATAATATTCCAAAATAGTTTTTTTAGAATAACAGAGACCATTCATAAAAGTTATACTTTGACTGTCGAGTTTACCAACAAACTAGAACAGAAATAGGTAAAATAGGATTTTAGAATAAAAAACCAAATACTGAAATGATTTTTTATCCAACTACACGAAGTATGCTAAAACATGTTGGAGAAGCTGAAGTTATAATTGAGGACAGCCGTCCAGCTATCGTACTTTTACGTTAAACAAGATTCACAGAAAACGTTGCGGACTGTGAAGTTAGTTCGCATAGGTTATGTCTTTAGTCCCGGTAAATCCGAAAATCGACACGTCGCGTGCGAGAGCAGTGGCAATTGCCGTGCGTAATAACATTAAATTAAAAATCGCGTCAAACTTTTCAATAAACAACGAATTATGGCTGATATCCTCTTATATAATAATAATAATAATAATAATAATACCACATTTATTTACAGAATATAGATACATATGATACAAAAAAAAATTTAGATATAAATTTGTAAATAGGACATAGTTCAGTTAGCAAGTAAAAAAGAACAAGCTAACTGGTCTAACAAATATTACGGAACAGATTGTACGTTGCTCTTTATCGTTCTCTAAGTGCCAGTACTGCAAGATTCTTAGAGCAATTTAAAAATTGCTACCATACGGTACAGTTCAAGACCACACCAAGCATCTAGTTCTGGGCGAATTCAACCGGAATGTCTCGAAGGACTAGTTCTACACAAAGAAGCCCTTACAATTAATAAATACGTCGGGTTTACATCAACTTGTAACCGTATTCACAAGTTCAATCAAAAATTCCGAATCAGTTTTTGACATAATTTTGAAAAATGCTTGTCAAAGTAACAGAAAATACGAAAACGATACTATTACAACTTACGCAAATTTTTCTCAAAAAAAATTCTTGATAAATTGAATAAGTATAACTGGGTCAAATGACGAGATAGCAAAATGTTAATAATTTTTCCGCTCATACAGCCAGCAGATTGCTATAACTGACCTCGCTGACAGCAATCCAGCAGAAAATCCATGGTTTAACACTGACTTGCGACAAATCCAGGAAGAACGCAGTCAAATGTACGGAACAGCTAAACTTACTAAAAACGCACGAGACCAGGAAATCTACAAAAAATATACTACGAATTTTAGTAGTAAAATTAAAGACAGGGAAAACCAATATCATAAAAACACAATAGAAAACTGTCTTAGAAATACGTAACCAACGACTTCCGGTATTGTACCATGTCGTTATTGAAATCGAAAAACTCGACGTTACGAGTCTCGTAGTGTTTCAGACAATATGTCTTTTTTAATCGCTTATTTTCGATCATCAAGTTGTATAATTATGTCACTATTCCATGAATAAAGAAAATAAATAATGTGGGAAAGTAAACCTGAAATTTCTAAATTCAATAGTTTGTGTTTACTTCCAAATTGTTTTATTCATGACTATATGGTTTTAATATTGTTTTTGCACTAATAGTCTCAGAACGCACCGTTATTGGTCTATCTCTAGGTCGTGAAGTTGATTTTCTCCACCAAGGGAGAGAAAGTAAAATAAACAATTTTCACCGTGGTAACTAATAAATTGCTAAGTTACCAAATATGACTATTTTAATTTTGACGTTTTAAAGAGCTGTATTGTCAGGTTGACAGTTAAAATATTTTCGAAATTTGTTGGGAATTTAGGTATTAAGCCGTTTGGTAGTGCAAAAAATAGTATATACACCACGGTAGCGAATCGTCTTATAACCTTCGCTCTTTAGATACTTCGCGCTGCGCGCTCAGTATCTAATATGCGCTCAGGTTATAATACTGCGCTTCGCTACCTTGATGTATAATATACTAGTATGTCCTACCAGTACATTAATTGAAATTAATGACTCTATTTTAAGGTATCTTAGATACAAAATAACGCTCCAGGGCAATTATTTTCTTCATAAGAACACTAGAGTTATTATGAAAAATTAACAGTATTTGTTTCCATGGATACAACCTTTATTTCAAAAATTATGCACCACTGTCACAATAAAAATTAATGACAGCTCAGCTAATGTCACCAATCTAACTTAGATCAGCTAACTAGATCAATCTTAAATACTATATCATAGTAATTATATGAATTGATTATGAATATGAATTAGGTAAGAAAATTGGTAGGACATAAAACATTGAAGGCACCACGGGCATTATGAGCTAAGAGCCCGCGATTGTTGTACACACCTCGGGCCAAAGGCCCTCGGTTAGTACACTAACAATCTTGGGCTCTTATTTTACTCATAATGCACTTGGTACCTTAATAACTATTTAGCATTTCTGTCAGTCTTTTCTTATCAAGGCGGTTATACAAACGTTTGTATAATGGATATCGCCATAGTCACTGAAATAACTGTCAGTATTATTATGTCAATCCTTTTGATGCAAATATTTAAAACAAGTCAATTTCATCGTCATCTTAAAATGTAATAGCTTTTTTTAACAATGTTTTTCTTAATAATAGGAAATTAAATCTAGACTCATCACTTTAGTCTACAGAGCAAACGGATATTGTAGATTTGGTCTTTAATAATCAGCAGACAAGGTCATTATTTTTTGTAATAGTGGAAAACTACTACTGCCAGAAAATGCTGACACCAAGAATGAACACAATAAGTGATGAAGCTACTTTGAATAACTTCCATCCACCAGAACGTAATCGTATATTTGCAGAATATTCACTGGTTAGCAATTATTTTCCGTGCCACCTTCAACGAAGGTAAAGTAACAAGGACTTGAAAACTACTGTCTGGGAGTGGTTTACGAGTAAAAACGTGTAATTCAGTCTGAGGTTCCAATTTTATTGAACGTTAAGTGAAGATAGTAGAGAGTTACAAAGTGATTATGAAAGATTGTACCATATAATCGAAAACTTTAACCTTCATAGGACCGTGGAATTAAAAAAGTAGTTTTTGCACTACTAGTCTCAGAACGCACCGTTATTGGCCTATCTTTAGGTCGTGAAGTTGATTTTCTCCACCAAGGAAGAGAAAGTAAAATACACAATTTTCACCATGGTAACTAATAAATTGCTAAGTTATAGAAATGATTATTTTAATTTTGACGTTTTAAAGAGCTGTATTGTCAGGTTGACCATTAAAATATTTTCGAAATGTGTTGGGAATTTAGGTATTAAGCCGTTTCGTAGTGCAAAAATAGTATATACACCACGGTAGCGAATCGTCTTTATAACCTTCGCCTTTTAGATACTTCGCGCTGCGTGCTCAGTATCTAATATGCGCTCAGGTTATAATACTGCGCTTCGCTACCTTGATGTATAATATACTATAACTTGGCAGTGGTGAGTAAAGGTCCTTAATAACATAACCTTTATAATTTTGACTTAACAGAATGTTTAATAGTGAACACAAAGTAATGCTGTGTATGGAAAATGGAGGAAATCACTTTGAACGGCTGTAGTTGTTTTTTTTTATTAACGTTTTTAAGTATTAACAACATGTTTAGATTTGTTAAAGTGTCATTACTGATATAACCTTAAAATGATAGATATAAAATGCCAATGTCGCTTCTACTGCAAACGACTGCTAACATACATTTAAAAAGCAATTCCACAGTCCTTTAGAGTCTAGAGGATAAAAGTTTTAGATCGTACGGTAGTATCAGTAATATATTTTGAGTTTATAACGTGCTATCGGTTAAACCTAGCTTAGCTGGTAGCGTACTGCTTCTACTAGGACGTTAATTATAAGTGATTCGACTAGCTCAGAGTGGGGTGGATTACGGTCCAGCTGCAGCTTTAGATGCAATGATCAAAAATTTTAGGGCTCCAAGAACCCAATAGATTTAAACCTGAAACACTATTGGAGAGAAACACCACTATAAAAAAATTGTTTCAAATTAACGAATACAATCTAACCAACAATCTAAACAAAAATAGCTTGATCTTAACGGCCTCTCACAATCCTAATCTCAAAAACATGAGAAGATATTTATAGGTCAAATATAAATGCATTAACAGTACACAATATGGAGTAGAAAAGTGTTAGTAACCAATAAAATAAACACAGGCGAATAGAAATTTATGTAAATCTATACAGATTGTCCGAAATCCGTTTTGAACATAGGAAATTAATGAGTGCGACAAGGAAAACATAAACAAAGTGAGTAGCAGGACAAAGATAGAACGTAATCATGGCTAGCTAAATTTTTAAACTAAAATTAAGTCAATGAAATAAAAACACTTCTGTCAAATATTTTATCTGTCATAAAGAGTATAAAGTGAGGTTTAACTAATTAAAATAATTATGTGAATAGTAAACAATAGTATATTTAAACCTCACTTTATACTCTTAACAACAGCTAAAATATTTGACAGAAGTGTTTGTTTGTTTCACTGACTTAATTTTAGTTTAAAAATTTAGCTAGCCATGATTACGTTCTGTCTTTGTCCTGCTACTCATTTTGTTTATGTTTTCCTTGTCGCACTCATTAATTTCCTATGTTCAAAACGGATTTCGGACAACCTGTATATCTATACATATATAAAGGAAAGTCACAACCCTGACTAATCAACGCAGAGCCGAAACCACTGGTACTAAAACCTTGAAATTTGGGTGGAAGATTCAATTTGTTACGTAAGGTAGTGCTAAGAAGGGATTTTTTAAAATTCGACTCCTAAGGGGGTGAAAAGGGGTAAAATGTGTTTTCCCGAATTCCTCAATATCTCTTACACCCGATAAGATATCGATTTGGTGTTTACTTGCAAATATTATCAATTCATATATATATATATATATATATATATATATATATATATATATGCGAATTTTTACGGCCTTATTGCCGCTTTTCGCTTCTTAGACGCCACATTTTGCGATCTTCCCAATCACCGTCCTCCAGATTTCTTGATCGCATCGCTATTGCCACCTTGTCTTTCCATCGCGTACGTGGTCTTCCTTTTTTCCCCTATCAATTCAAATACCTTGAAACGTATTTTAGAATTTTGCCCTAATCAACCCCTAAAGGTGAAAATCTGGATTGGAGGTGAATTAAAGAACCCTTCGTATCTCCTATGTTTATTGAGTTAGAACATTATTTTTTCGCATATAGATGGATTTTTAAAATATTTAGAAAGGGGTTTAAGGGAATTTCAAAATTTTAAACCTAAAGGGGTAAAAGGAGGAAAAACTGAAAAGGGGTAAGGGGGTTAGAATTATTTGTTTTTGCTGTGAGTTCCATTTTACAATAAAATGGGTTAAAAGCGATTTTTTAAATTCCGCCCCTACGGAGGTGAAAAAGGGTAAAATGTGTTTTCACCAGTTCTTCAATATCTTTTAGACCCGACGAGATAGCGACTTCGTGTTTACTTACAAATATTATCAATGCAAATACCTAGAAACGTATTTTAGAATTTTGCCCTAATCAACCCCTAAAGGTGCAAATCTGGATTGGGAGTGAATTAAAGAACCCTTCGTATCTCCTATGTTTATTGAGTTAGCATATTCTTTTTTGGTATATAGATGTATTTTTAAAATATTTAGAAAGGGGTTTAAGGGAATTTCAATATTTTAACCGTAAAGGGGTAAAAGGAGGAAAAACTGAAAAGAGGTAGGGGGTTAAAATTATTAATTGTTTTTGCTGTGAGTTCCATTTCACAATAAAATGGGTTAAAAGCGATTTTTTAAATTCCGCCCTACGGGGGTGAAAAAGGGTAAAATGTGTTTTCACGAGTTCCTCAATATCTTTTAGACCCGACCAGATAGCGACTTGGTGTTTACTTGCAAATATTACAATGCAAATACCTAGAAACGTATTTTAGAATTTTGCCCTAATCAACCCCTAAAGGTGCAAATCTGGATTGGGGTGAATTAAAGAACCCTTCGTATCTCCTATGTTTATTGAGTTAGAACATTCTTTTTTGGCATATAGATGTATTTTAAAAATATTTAGAAAGGGGTTTAAGGGAATTTAAAAATTTTAACCCTAAAGGAGTAAAAGGAGGAAAAACTGAAAAAGGGTAGGAGGGTAAAATTAATATAATTAAATGGGTTGAAAGGATATTTTTTAAATTCCACCCTTACGGGGGTTGAAGGGGAAAATATGTTTTCACGAGTTCCTCAATATCTCTTAGACCCGATGAGATAGCAACTTGGTCTTTACTTGCAAAGATTATCAATGCAAATACCTAGAAATGTATTTTAGAATTTTCCTATAATCAACCCCTAAAGGTGCAAATCTGGATTGGGAGTGAATTAAAGAACCCTTCATATCTCCTATGTTTATTGAGTTAGGACATTCTTTTTGGCATATACGAATTTCTCAATATTTCATAAGGCCCTGTAATGTAACAATTTGGTTTTACTTAGAAAGGTTACCTGTACAAGTTTCTAAAATCGCAATTCAGGATTGTGCACAGATCAACTCCTAAAGGTGAGAATTTGGTTTCAGGGGTAAATTATAGACCCTTCCGTATTTCCAGTAGTTCCTGATGATCATGGTTTTTGGGCATATGTGTGTATTTTAAATCTTTAAAAAGTGGTTTCAAGTTTTTATTCTAAATTTCATTGTGAAAGGAGTAAAAATGGGGTAAAAGTAATAAGAAGTTAAAAAAGAGGTTAAAGTTATTGATTTTTTTTCGTGTGTCCAGTTTAGAATAAATTAGAAGGATTTCCGAAATTGCACCTCTAAGTGGTGGAAACTGGTATGTTGCTACAATTTATGAATACAACATTTAATAAGTACATTTATTATTTTTATTCTCATTGTTATACTAAACCTATAGTTTTATCAATCTATATAAGGAGAACGACAATTTCATACATATTTCCAGGGGATACGTGAAGCATAAAAGGGTTATGGAAAACTTTTTTTGGAAGAATATTGTTTCTTTTTTACCTACAATATTGTTTTGCGAAGTTGTTAGTTTAGCCTATTGAGTGAGAGAGGAGGGAAGCATTCTAGAATTCGTTTAAGATTTAGAAGAAAAAACATTTGTAGTCCGTACGAAGAACGGGTATCTTGCTAGTATTATTATAAATTTGACAGATACTAACAGTGTAACACGAACTGCATATTAAACGGAATTAAATACAACTACAGATAAATAGTTCATTTTAAAATTAGTATTACACAAATAACACGGGGTTCGTTGTATTCTAAATGAAGCCAGAATTTAAATTATTAATATTTATTATGCGATGATATACCCAGCTTAAGCGTCTAGTGTTAATTAATGACTCTATTTCATATGGTTTGGGTTGAACTTCCTACCCATTTATTATTTGTATATGTAAAATTAGCAGATAATTTACTGGCTTGTATATAAATTGTTCTGATTTTTAGTGAATACCATCATTTCTAGACTGCCTATTTAACTTATGGGATTTGAAATTATTGGAAATAATCTCAATATTAACTTATAGTGACCTACCCTCGCATTTGTATTACAGACACAAATTATAGTAGGCATAATCGTAAGCAATTATGTCTACTATTACGTATCGATGCGTTTCCTAGTTGATATGCCGTAAGTAAACATGACCACTAACAACAAAACATACACAAAAGACGCCACCGAAATAAATCATTGAATTTATTTTAGAAGAATGTGTCTGATCTTGATTATGCATCCTTCATGGCTATTCAGGACTTTATCGAACCACCAGCAATTCCCTGTATGAGTGAGCCTCCTTATTATCCTTATTAACCTGCCTTGCAACTTGACAATGCGAGGCCTGTAGTTCAACCGTCGCTCCCGGTTTCAATTTCAGCTAGGACTCCGCTACCATACACGATTGTTGCTAACTATCCTAAGCTTTAAGGTATCCGCTTCTTATTTGGACCACCTACAAGTTAACGACAAAAACACAAAATCAGATGCGCAGATCAACACCTTTTGCCATCTGTAAAAGCGCTAGGAAATAATGCAAACATCTGCAGCCTATCCAACAACACTGCACTAATATAGGAACACTTCGTTATTGTAAATATTGGTTATTATTACAAATTCTTAGTTTGACCTTTGTGGGAAGCCAGAACACACCAGCTTGGCTTCCGGTCCCCTCTTTTGTTTTTGTTTGTCAAAGCTTGCTATGATTACAGTTTAATTTCGTTAGTCAAGGCTAGTGCTATTTTACAGTTTCAGATTCAAGTTATTTCAGGGCTTATGCTATTCGTTTACAGTTTTACATTCACATTATCACGTTTATGGAATACTTAAAAATAATATTTACAATGCTTGCATCATATTAATTCCTATCATAATTGTATGTTACCTTTAATTACGTTCATTGCAATATAAATTATTAGAAAATATTTAATAAAGGAACACAATACTGGGATTATGCGTACTAAATAGAAGCATTTGGAATCGATTCGGGCCAAGCTTATAAAACCCTCATTGAAATGAAAATGAACTGGAGCTTTAGAAAAAGCTGTTAGTTTGATAATATGATACACGTATTCCTGAAACATGGTACATTTATAGGAAGGATAAAGTTTATGACATTAAAAATATAAGCGAAATTGGAATGTAGATTCTTACCTTCAATCGTCGATAACTTGCGACGAGAGACCGTAGGAGGCTTACTGATACGCGTCACCAGGTGAAGTGCTTTCTTCCTAGAAAGAAAAGAAAGGCCTGAAAATAAGTTTGACTAATTCAGCATATGTAGATGTTATGATTGTTGAGGACCTGCAGGTGGTTGCAATTACAAAATGTGTTGAAAAATCCTTAATCGAACCTATATGTGCAGCAATTCGTTACTTAATCCAAAACACCAAATCTGCATCTAATTACTGATGCTTCCCGGTATGCGTTCGTTTTATACATATTACTAAAACGATCCCAAAATATATCTTGCAGCCTAGGAAGTAGAGGTAAGATTCAAAAATAGTTTCAAAAATGGGAACCGGAAACAGCGCTACTCTGAAGTAACACAAGCAATAGAAATAAACACTATAAACTGATATACGTACACAACGACGAGAAAGGTTGCCAAACACTCAGTTAAAATGACTCATCATCGCCATCATCATTTAACCATTCTCTAACCTTCGAATATATCCCTCCCACATACTCTCGCCGCTCTCGGTTTTGCGCTGTCTTACACCAATGAAGTACCGTTGTTCTTTTTATATAATCACTCAACCTCATTTGTGGCCGTTCTGTATTCCATCTTTCTCTACACGGTCGCCATCTGATAACTTTTCCTCTCCATTTTTCAATTTCTCCAGCCACTAGCCCTCTCCAGAGTGTCCAGCTTCATTTAGGCGAAACGATTCTTGTTATTATATCTTCCACATCTGTTCTTGTTCTTATCCACGTATTTGCATTGTGGTCTCTCGGTAATACTCATATTATTTTTCTTAGTATTGCTTTCTGTTTCGCTGTCAATTTCTTTATTATTTCTTTCGTGAGCATCCAGGTCTGGGCTCCGTAAGTCACTACTAGGAAAATATATTGATTATACAATTGATGCTTGAGGTGTAGCGATATTTCCATTTCAAATATATCTGTCGCTTCACGTACGCTTGTCCAATTTTACCTTATATTTCTGTTCATTTCAATCTACTGATTTCCCTTAACAATCGTGAGTACTTGAACAAGATGTAGATATCTGTCTACAATTTCAACCTGATTGTCTCCCATTTTCCTTCTCGTTTGTAATATACTCCTTCTTCTTAAAATTTAGTTCGACTCGACTCTTACTGAAGCATCATGTAATTCTTTTAGCATACTCATTAATTGACATTTGGTGTTCACAAAGCAATACATCGTTTACAAACTGTTAGTGATTTGGAAGTTCTCCAAGAATGTATATTTTTCTATTGCACCATTTTATGCATTTGCAGGCGTTTTCCTGCACCAGCATAAATAGTTTTGGGACATATTACCCCCTTGTCGCAACCCTCTTTTAGTTTTACTATTTTCAGTTTTTTATCTAATTGAACTGTAGTGTTGTCTTTTAGTAAACTTGTACAATTAATTTATTATATCTACTATCTCTTCTTGCGTTGTCTTACTACTTTCCCCGTCTAAAAGACGAAGGAAGTATTATATTAACGACGCAACCATCTTCAGAGATATCCTCAGATCTTCACATTTGAGATCCCTAGATGAGGAAAAGCAGGTTTTCTCAATTCCGTCTGTCTGCCTGTCTATCTATAAGTTGCCGGTATAACTCAAAAAGTATTTGTTTTAAAAATACGATATTTGGTATGCAGATTATATGTCTAGGTGGCGTAAAATGAAATTATGGACAACTATATACCGGGTGAATACCTTAAAAAAATGTTGTTTTGATTTTTCTTTAACTGAAAAATAGATAGAATGAGTAATTTGCACATAGGTCAGGCTTTATCCTGGACGAAAATGGGACCCAACAGATACAGGATAAATGCTGGAAAAGAAAAAAAAAAGCCAACAGTAAATGCGTTGAACTTAAGGCAGTCACATCTCAGCGATGCTAGGGGTCGTCAGTGGCCGAGTGTAACGAACGGGCAACTTACAAGCTATCACCAATCGTTGAAATCGCATTCGTATGATCGTTCTCAGGGGCTGAAGTTCGAATCCCACCATCGGTAATGTTTCTTTATTAGAACATTGATGTTCTTCGCTTTACCAAATGTTTTCTTTTATTGTTTCAATACTATTTCGAACATAAAAATATTGTAATCTCTATTTGCCTTTGATTTTTAAAATTATTGAGTATCACAACGTAAGTAAAGTCCTTCAAAGATTTTTTAAGTGCCTGTAATACTGCATATAATTCAACAGTGCCAAAAGCCTTTTTATAATTTGGAGATTGTCCCCGATTATAAAAAATTGGATGTTGTATTCAGCGATATATTTGATCACCGTTCTCATGATTTGCAGGTGTTCCACTGTATTATAATTCCTCATAAAACCTGCCCGTTCCATACTGGTATCAAACTTTTTAGTTAATTGTTTAATTGTAATCTATACATATATAAAGGAAAGTCATAACCCTGACTAATCAACGCAGAGCCGAAATCACTGGTACTGAAATTTGGGTGGAAGGTTCAATTTATTACGTAAGGTAGTGCTAAGAAGGGATTTTTTGAAATTCGACTCCTAAGGGGGTGAAAAGGGGTAAAATATGTTTTCACGAATTCCTCAATATCTCTTACACCCGATAAGATATCGATTTGGTGTTTGCTTGCAAAGATTACTAATGCCAATACCTAGACAGGTATTTTAGGATTTTGCCCGAATCAACCCCTAAAGGTGCAAATCTGGATTGGGGGTCAATTAAAGAACCCTACGGATCTCCTATGTTTATTGAGTTAGAACATTATTTTTTGGCATATAAAAGTATTTTTAAAATATTTAGAAAGGGGTATAAGGGAATTTGAAAATTTTAACCCTAAAGGGGTAAACAAATGAAAAACTGAAAAGTGGTAGGGGGGTTAAAATTATAAATTTTTTTCGCTGTGAGTTCCATTTCACAGTAAAATGGGTTAAAAGGGTTTTTTGAAAGTCAACCCCTACGGGGGTGAAAAGGGGTAAAATGTTTTCACGAGTTCCTCAATATATCTCTTACACCCAATAAGATATCGATTTGGTGTTTGCTTGCAAAGATTACTAATGCCAATACCTAGAAAGGTATTTTAGGATTTTGCCCGAATCAACCCCTAAAGGTGCAAATCTGGATTGGGGGTCAATTAAAGAACCCTACGTATCTCCTATGTTTATTGAGTTAG
The DNA here is from genome assembly GCA_940337035.1 of Agriotes lineatus. NCBI lineage: Eukaryota > Metazoa > Arthropoda > Insecta > Coleoptera > Elateridae > Agriotes > Agriotes lineatus. Next base: position 163,902,821 of record OW679194.1, on the reverse strand, counting down.
AACATTATTTTTTGGCATATAGAAGTATTTTTAAAATATTTAGAAAAAGGGTATAAGGGAATTTGAAAATTTTAACCCTAAAGGGGTAAACAGAGGAAAAAATGAAAAGGGGAAGGGGGGTTAAAATTATAATTTTTTTTCGCTGTGAGTTCCATTTCACAATAAAATGGGTTAAAAGGGTTTTTGGAAATTCAACCCCTACGGGGGTGAAAAGGGGTAAAATGTTTTCACGAGTTCCTCAATATATCTCTTACACGCGATAAGATATCGATTTGGTGTTTGCTTGCAAAGACTATCAATACAATAACCTAGAAACGTATTTTAGGATTTGGCCCTAATCAACCCCTAAAGGTGCAAATCTGGATTGGGGGTCAATTAAAGAATCCTACGTATCTCCTATGTTGATTGAGTTAAAACATTATTTTTTGGCATATTGATGTATTTTTTAAATATTTAGAAAGGGGTGTAAGGACACTTGAAAATTTTAACCCTAAAGGGGTAAAAGGAGGAAAAACTGAAAAGGGGTAGAGGGGTTATAATTATTAATTTTTTTTGGCTGTGACTTCCATTTTACAATAAAATGGGTTAAAAGGTTGAAAGTCAACCCCTACGGGGGTGAAAAGGCGTAAAATGTGTTTTTACGAATTCCTCAATATCTCTAAGACCCAATGAGATGGCGACTTGCTGTTTACTTCCAAAGATTGTGAATGCAAATACCTAGAAACGTATTTCAGGATTTTGCCCTAATCAACCCCTAAAGGTGCAAATCTGGCTTCGGGTTGAATTAAAGAATCTTTAGTATTTCCCGTGTTTTCTGATGACCATGTTTTTTGGGCATATGTGTGTTTTTTAAATCTTTAAAAAATGGTTTAAAGTTTTTATTCTAAATTTCATTGTGAAATGAGTAAAAACGGGGTAAAAGTAAAAAGAAGTTAAAAAGAGGTTAAAGTTATTGATTTTTTTTCGTGTGTTCAGTTTAGAATAAAATAGGATTTCCGAAATTCCACCTCCACGTGATGGAAACTGGTATGTTGCTACAATTTATGAATACAACATTTAATAAGTACATTTATTATTATTCTTATACTACACCTATAGTTTTATCAATCTATACAAGGAGAACGACAACTACATACACATTTCCAGGGGTTACGTGAAGCATAAAAGGGTTATGGAGAACTTTTTTAGGAAGAATATTGTTTGCTTTTTACCTACAATACTATTTTGCAGCGTTTGTTAGTTTAGCGCATTGAGTGGGGGATGAGGGGAGCATTCTAGAATTCGTTTAAGATTTAGAAGAAAAAACATTTGTAGTCCGTACGAAGAACGGGCATCTTGCTAGTAGCTTATACACTTAACACAATAATCGGTAATTTTCAAAGTTTTTTATCACCTTAACGTCCAAAAGACGAAGGAAATAATGTTATCCCGACAAAATCACATCAGATCTTCATATCTTCACGTTTCAGGGTCTCTAGATGACTAAAAGTAGGTTTTGTCTGTATGAAATGTCTGTCCGTTTGCTGCCGGCACAATAAAAAAAAATTTTGGACAATGTCGCTATTTTTTATGCAGGTAATGTCTATCTGGCATGAAACCAAAAAAAGTTTTGGACAGGTACATACAGAGTGAGCCCCTAAAAAAATCATTTTGTTTAATTTTGCTTTAACTGAGGAATATATAAAAGTAATGATTTCCACATATTCCAGGCTTTACGCTTGACGAAAATGGGATCCAAAGATATAGGGTAAATGTTGTAAAAGAGAAAAAGGGTCAACAATAAATGCCTTATATTTAAGACAGCCGTATTCCATTGATTTGAGGGGATGTTGGCGGCCGAATGCAGCGAAAGGATAATCTGCTGGCGGGCTACTGGCAAACGTTAAAATCGCAGCCACTACCGGTAATGTTTCTTTTTATTTAAAAATTGATGTAATTTGAATAACTAAGTGGTCCATTTTGTCGTTTCAGTATCATTACGAACGTGAAGATATCTTTATCCCTACCTTCCCTAGATTTTTTTAATTCTTTAGTATCATAACGTCCACTTTCGAGGGAAATTTTGAGAAAAGCTGTTTATTTTATGTATTAATACTACTATAGCATTTGCCTCTATGCCTGGTAAACCAGGTGACAATGAGACCAGGGCCATATCTCTATCTCCTGTACTTGCAAACGGATTTGAATGAAACTTGTTACAGGTACATCAAACATAATTTCTGATTGGCAAAAATATACAGGGTGTTCCAAAATCACTGAAGGATCTCGTAATGGCGAATTATTTGTAACATTCTGTGCAAAAATCTTATTACAAAAAATTATGTTTAGACTTCTATCGTTTTCAAGCGGGACGCTGCTAAAGTTTCTCAAAAAGATCTTAGGTGTGCGAGTTTGATGATTTATTAAATACATAACATTTTATATTTTAGCCACAACTCAACAAGAGCTTTGATTAGGCAGATAAATATTCAAAAGGCTACAATTTCCATGTAAATGCGTACACGTCGGCTTAAATCCTACACCGCTCCTTGCACCATTTTCGGCTCGACAGTTGCTAATGCCTCGGTTATTTTGTTCTCTAGCAGTTGGTTGACAAGCAACTGACACATATTACCAATAAACTTAGTATGATTTTCATCATTTATTTGCTGGCGCCTTCCTACAAATTTTATAAATCGCTGGCCTCGCACAACGGATTTTTGTGGAACTTGAGTAGGGCTCCGCTTTAAAACGATTGAGGTCTCGATACAACTTTATCAAGATTTTTTTCTCCGAATATTATTAAGTGTTTTAGCCAGTATGAACTCCGCATGTGATTTTGGGACATAATGAAAATGGCCGGTTTCCAGTTTTATCGGAAATGTTATTTACTTTGATATTCAAATCGATCACCCTGTATATTTTATGTTTTTCAGAATCTACGGCTTAAATTACTTACGACAGTGTTTCGAAATTTGCTTAATTATTGCACAAAAATACTTAAAAAGAGTATAAGATAAAATGTTTAGTTTTAGTTAAAAATAATGTAGTGCTCGATGCATAGCTCTAGATTGCTAAGTAAATTTTCTAAATCTAATGGCATGATGGCGCTTGGTAAGTACCATTTACAAAAGAATACTTTTTCTCAAAAATCATGTATCGAAAATTTTATTTGTTCATGAAGGATTTCTCATGCATTTAGTCGCTAAAATAACTATTATTATGAGTTAATGGAGTCAATTAGAACAGATCTTCTCCAGTTACGGCCTTGTATTATAAAAAATGAAATTTGAAACCTTTTTTACGAAAACTTAAAATTCGGCACAACTATCATATTTAATTTGAGCTGCAGATTCCATAAAAATATACAGAGCGATTTATTTATAAATTTAAGTTAGTACCACTATTTTAACAATATCTATCCGTTAATCACAAATTATGGCTAGTATCTCCGTGTCAAACTTGATCCAAATAGGTTCATAAATAAGGGAGGTCTAACCATGGCCGGCCCTAGTCTCATTGTCACCCGGTATTCTCTTTTTCTAAGCATAGGCTGAACAGCTTCATAGTTTTTCTACTATTACTTCTCCACCATCTTTCAGCATTCCTACCACTATATTATCGTATCCAGTCGCTTTTCCATGGTTGGTTTCATTTAAGGAGCTTTTCATTCCCTCTTTACTGATGGATGGGACTTCTTCAGAATTTGTATGTATTACGTTACTTATCCTCTGTATCATACTTTGTTTTTGATTTCTACAGATCTTCATAGAACTCCTTGACGACTACTAGGATTCGGTTTTTATCAGTTAGAAGGTATCAATTTTTGTTTGTTCGTTTTATTATCTTCCTGCTATCACCTATGTGTCTTCGGAATATGTAATTAATTTAATGAAAAAATAAGATGATTTGTTCTCTACGAGGTAAAAATGGATGTAGATTGGGTGAAAAGAAGGTTAGTGTAATCTGCAATGATGACGATGACGACGTTAACTTCATTACTAGCTCTGAAAACGATTTCCAAAAACTGCTCCATCAATTCAATACCACATGAAGGATATACCGGGTGACAACGAGACTAGGGCCATGCTTATATCTTTTTTATTTATGAATCGATTTGGATAAAATTTTATACCAAGACACTATACATAATTTATGATTAGTCGATAGATACAGTCAAAATAGGTGACTTTCGGTTTTACCGGAAATGATACTAACTTTGATTTTTTAAATAGAACACTCTGTATTTTTTATGTTTTTCTGAATCTACGAGTTAAATTACATATAATGGTCTTGCCAAATTTCAATTTTTTTTACAAAAAAAATATTTTTCAATTTTTATGTTTTACCATAGAAGGCCTTGACTTGGGAAAATCTACTCTAATTGACTCTAGCAACTCTTAATAATAGATATTTTATCAATAAGGTCAATAACAAACCTTTAATAAAAGAATATAACTTGCTAAACTCGTTTTCTAATAAAAAGTCACTTTTTTTAAATGGCACCTACTAAGGGCCATCTGGTCATTAGATAAAAAATGTAATTACGAATCTAACGATATGCATCATGCTGTACTTTATCTTTATCTGAAAATGAAAATAATTAATTAATTATTTTTCAAAAATTATTTTATGTAATAACTAATAATACCTAAGCAAATTTGGCAACACTGTTGTATGTAATTTGAGTCGTAGTTTCCGAAAACCATAAAACATATTGAGTGATCTATTTAAAAAACCAACGTGAAACCGGAATGACACTAACTTTGGTTTTTTAAATAGATGTAAAAGAATTATTAATTCATAAATTTTCAGTTTCAGATAAAGATAAAGTAGTGCATAATGCATATCGTTAGATTCGTAAATAAAATAATTTTTTTGTTCAAAAAAATTGAAATTTGGCAAAACTATTATATGAAGTTTGACTAGTAGATTCAGAAAAACATCAAATATACAGGGTGTTTTATTTAAAAAAACAAAGTTAGTATCATTTTCGGTAAAACCGTATGTCAGTCATTTTGACTATATGTATCGACCAATCAGAAATTACGTCTAGTATCTTGGTATAAGATTTTATCCAACTCAATTCATAAATAAAGAAGATATAAGCATGGCCCTAGTCTCACTGTCACCCGGTATATCCCGCAAAGATCCAGTGATAAACAAAATCCATGGTAGCTAGCAAATGTGCAATAGGAGTAAATTAGAATTTAATTCTTTTGAAGTAAAAACTACTAGTTGTAGAGATCTCTTTGCAAAAGTACACAAAAATGCACCGATACGTACCCAAGTGGCTGTATATCTGAATTATGATGTGGCGTATTAAATATGAAATGAGAGAGTATAATGTGTTAATTAACTCTTGCGGAGCAACCTTAATTGTTGGTTACAATCTATGGCTTTACCAAAATCTGACTTCTCGCTTAACGTTACAATTTCAACAAATCATCCACAAAATTGATATAACAAAAGGACAAATAAATAAACATGTGAAGAGGAGATACAACCAGTGTACATCAAATTGAAGTAAGATAAGTTATATTGAACAATGCATTGTTTAAGTAAGTTAGCAATAACGTATGATCCCACGAGCAGAGAAGAAAATCACATCCTAGAAAAACAATACAAAGTACTTGGTACAAAATTTAAAAACTTTTCAGTTGCTGTAATAAGATCAAAGCGTTTCGATAACATTTACAATAACATACTTTGTTATTAATTATCTCCAACCATCTTTTCCGAAATCGAGTTGACCGTTTCAATCTGCTAGTGGTAGGTACTAGTTAGTGGTACAAGTTGGCAATATCGACAGTTTCCCATTATATGAAATCAAAACACTGGATTATAAGCTTGAAGTAGAACTAAAAAGTAGATATTGTAATAATAACAATTTGATAGTCTAAAACATTTTATTCACAACTGAAATCGATATGTGAAATACATATAAAGCGCCATTAAACAAAACGTTGGTCAGTAATACCTAGTTGAATTTGGAATATTGTCATACAAGGACGGTGTGGCTGAAAATTTATCCGCATTCTCGATATGATCAATGGTTCTCATCGTTTACTAACAAATTGCCCATAAATTTTACTCTATCTGCAATTCCCAATAAAATTTGTAGAAACAGAGTTTGAAATATTTCATTCCCCTGGAATTGGCAATTACTTTGGTTATCTTAATAATGTTAGCCTGTTTACATTTTCTAAGTGTTACTCTGGAAATGAATACCTTGCAATATTTTACTAAATATTTGTTGAAAAATTATAGGATGATTGTCAAATTGGAAATGCTTTGGATCCAGAGCACGATTTTACATTGCAGTTGCTTCCTATTCTAACGTAAATATTAGATCATGAGATTAATGAAGTTGCAATTTAACGGGGCATTGGAATAAATCGGATAATTCGGGTATAGGATTAAATTTGAAGCGAGGATTTGGCAGATATATCTATTTTCCAACTATTTTACTAATTATGCTCTTCAGTGTAATATAACAAATTAATGTACGGTAATACTAGGAATATTTAGTATAACCCTTGATAAAATATTTGCATTAACAGGATTTATTCATAATACTTACTATCCAGCTCAATTAGTGAAATTATTTAACATTTCTCGGATAACATATGTATCCCACCGAGTGGTTATTTCTTGTATTTTATTTGCTATACTTTTTCACGTTTATAAGTTTTTAACGTTATTTGTGTCATGTGGCATCAGCTAACTAACTTAGATTCGTTTTGCATGTGGCATGCATATGTAATTTGTACGTAAAATCAAACAGCCAGAACCAAGAAACAATGGTGAGCATAGAAGAACGTGTTTAGTTTAAATTGGAAGTAATCTTATAAAGCCGAATGTCATTTTAAGGCTACATAACAAACGCAAGTTTTATTAAAAGGCCGCCGAAACGACTTTTTAAAAAACGTTTATTTTTATTTTACAATGAAATATAACATTGGAAGCACACAGCTAGCCGCCGGACAATTTCTTACATCTAGCTATAATACGAACATAATGGAACTTATCGACTGACTGGAGCTTAACTTAGAAGTGCAAGCTACTTGTATATATACTATGCCTAATCAGCTAAGATAAGCGTTATCTCTAAAAGGGAGCGTGAGACAGGAAGCCACGTGCGTTCAAGGTTGCAGACTTGCAGTTCATATAAAGAAGCTATTATTGTTCAGTTTTACACAAGGGGCCTATTGTCTATTCATAATATAACTCGTCCGCCGATAAAATGTTCAATAGCGGTATTCAAATATGAGTCTATTGAACTTACAAAAAAAGAAAAGAAAATTAAACTTATGCATTTACGTTATCTGGTTCAAAATCTTTATTTAGAAATCTAATAAGTTTAATCTTCATTGTGTTTCTATTATAATACAAATACAATATAAAAATTATTAACATAAGAATAGTACACAGAGTAAATATAATTGCAGACACACTTAAATTATCAGATTTAATATAATTAACAGGTTTTAACAAATTTTCATATTTATTAAGCTTAATTCGGTCCTCAACCAATTTCTGGGTGTCAACAGGTATCAAGTCAATCTTTGAAACATTTATGTGGTTTGATTCAGGAATTATTAAGCGGTCAATGTTTGAAATTTTTAAATTAGCAATTTTATTTGAGGTACTTTTATACTGAATAATAAAGTAGCAATACGATTTTCATTAAATTGTTTCTAAGTGTATCATGACGAATAAAAATAGGAATATCATATATATTTCTAATAAGCATCTATTTGCTTTATTTAAAAACTACATTGCCTAAATTTAAAGAATATAGTTCTGGATTATATTTTAAAATATTTACAATATTATATCGCCGTGTATAATTGACTATTCAACACTATAACATATAAGCCAATCACATTGCAGACATTTGCTTTTTTCAACCAATAACAGCAGTATATCACTGAATATTGGGCACCATGCAAAATATTCACAAAACAATGTATGTACTCAAAAAATAAATAGCCTTTTTGCGAAGTATCGCTTAGCAACGATGTTCTGTCCTTAGTGATATCGCTAGGTTACGTAACACTAAACCCCAACAAACTGTGTGGCTTGTTTTAAAAATTTTAAAATGCTGTGTTTTGGAAGTATTCCGCTGAATTTAATTGAGAATGAATAATTATATTAAATGTTGGATTATTTTTCAATAAAGTTAATCGTTATGTATTAATATTGTTAAATAATCGTCCCAAATACCACTCGAAGTGGATATATATTTTTTAAATATTTTGCCATTGCCATAGAAATTATTGCAAATTTCACTCAACAAAATCACATTTAAATGTCACTCGCCTACGGCTCGTGATATTTTTGATGTGATTTTGTATCGTGAAATTTAAACGCAATAATTTACATGGAAACGACAAAATATTTGTCAAAAATATATCCACTGCTTGTGGTATTACCCTTGAATATTTAATCAAGATACAGACGATGAAGGTAATAAGTCTGAATAAGGTAGTAATTCATTAGCATGGCGTCTAATGTTGGACGATCCATTATGGGGTATTAACTCGTATATGTCATGTTCTAAAATTTGGGATATTGTATATGGTCCTATAAATTTTGGTTCATCTTTGCTTCTGGAATTAGTTTTAACAAATACTTTTTCGTTTAATTGAAATGTTTTATTTTTCCGAGTTGGATTTAATTTTAAATTTCGCTTCTCTTTAGTATCAATTTGCTTGCCTTGCAATATTTCGTAAATTTTTTTCATGCGGATTTTGTGACCAGATAAATAATCATGATAGTAGGTTTTTGTATAGTCTAAATCGAACTGATTTCTACATTCAGTATGACCAAATACAATCTCAAAAGGGGTTAAATTGAGATTAGAGTGTATCGTATGATTGTATGCAAGAATACAATATTGAATTTTGTTTTGTTCAGGTACATCCGTCAATAGTCGATAGTGTTCAATTATTGTCGAATGCAATCGTTCAATTGGGAAATTAGATTGATGGTGATGTGGGGTTGTCGTATGCAACTGGATTTTATGTAAAGCTATGAAGTCTTTAAAAATATTTTTGTTAAATTCTCCATCAGCTATAATAATATTTGGTGTAGTAAAAGTACACATATAATTAAGTAATTGTTCAATGATGTCTGTTAAATTTCGAGATTTAATATAATATGCTTGGGCGAATTTGGAAAATGAATCTATTATTGTTAGATAGCTTCTCTTACCTATCTGAAAAATATCCAAGTGTATAGTATGAAATGGTTGGTTTTGTGTAGGAGTAAGCTGTAAAGGCTGCTTAATTGGGTTTCTATTGTACTTTTGCGTTTTACCAATATGACAATTATTAATATAATCGGTGACATCTTTATTAATTGATTTCCAATAATATTTTCTTTTTATGTGTTCAATTGTTTCATTGATACCACGGTGATTGGTTTTGCCTAGATGGTAATTTTGGATTTGATATTGACGATCTTGTGGATTTAGAACGTAAGTCACTTGTGACATACATCGATGAAATTTGGGTGTGTTATCGTTAATTATGTTTTGCAGAAAATTAGAAAAATCTAAACAAAGTTCGTCGTTAGGAAAATAACAATAGTAATGTGTTCTAGGTTCACAATGTTCAATTAATAGTCTGTTGAATACGTCAATTTTATTTGTATTATTTAGGGATACAGAATAATGTGTAATTCCGTCGTATTTAGTGATTCCGATATCTCGTGGTAGCTGAGAAATTACAAATTCAATTTGATTCTTAAATTGTTGTAGAGGTTTTTCGGCAATATCGATCACGGGCGTAGACGATTGTTGCGAATGTATTGTTTCGACATAGGATTTATTATCGTCGTTATTTGGTGGTCTTATTTGAATGTCGGATATAACTTTTACTTTAGGCGTTTCTGATTTTGGTGGTCCGATGGTCGGTACTGAAAGAAAGTCTTGTATGTCGGGGGTGCTTGCCCTACTTGCCATTAAACTTTCGTTACCTTGTATTGGTGTTGGTGTATGAAGTCTATCGGGTGTTTCTAAAGTCATGGGGTGAATTTGAACACGTGATAGAGCGTCGGCAACTTTATTTAATTTGCCTGGTAGATAGTTTACGGTGAAGTCGTATTCTTCTAATTTAAGTGCCCAACGAGTTAATTTGGAATTTGGTTCTTTTAAATTTTTGAGCCAAACAAGCGGTCTATGATCGGTGTACAATTTAAATTTTACTCCATACAGATATGGACGAAATTGTTTGGTTGCCCAAACTATGGCTAGGAGTTCTCGTTCAATTGTAGTATAATTTTGTTCTGCATTATTAAGGGTTCTGGAGGCATAACAGGTGGGTTTACCATCTTGGGATAATACCGCGCCTATCGCAAATTTAGATGCATCGGTAGTCAGTTCGAAAGGTTTTTCAAAATCAGGATATTGAAGTACTGGTTCATTCATTAAAATTTGTTTGCAATACTCAAAGTTCTTCAAAAATTCAGGGGTGTGTACAATTTTATTTTCTTTCTCTAAACATACGGTTAAAAATTTAGTTATTTTGGCAAAGTCTTTGACAAATTTTCTGTAATAGCCAAATAGTCCTAAGAATGATTTTATCTCGGTTCTTGTTTTAGGTGCTGGGAAATTTTTGATTGCTGATATTTTAGATGGATCTGGTTTTATTCCTTCTGAAGTAACTATATGACCTAAATATTTTACAGATTTATGTAAAAATTCTGATTTATCTAGCTGAATCTTTACATTAGCATCTCTACATTTTTGAAATACATTTTTTAAACGTTGCATGTGTTCTTGAAGAGAACTTCCGAAAATTATAATGTCGTCTAGGTAAACTAGGCACTGTGTTGGAGTGAGTCCAATTAAGGCTGTATTTATCATCCTTTGGAAGGATGCAGGACTGTTACGTAAACCCATAGCCATTCTTTTAAACTGAAAATGGCCTTCTTCGGTTGAAAAAGCGGTTTTTTCGCGATCTTTCTTTTCGATTTCTATCTGGTGGAAACCAGAGGCAAGATCCAAAGTTGTAAAGTATTTAGCTCTGCCAAGATTGTCTAATACTGTTTCTATACGGGGCAATGGATATTTATCTTCAATAGTTTGTTCATTTAACTTTCGATAGTCAACTACAATACGCCATTTTTGTTTTCCGGAGGCGTCTAACTTTTTTGGGACGACCCAAATAGGAAAATTATACGGTGATTCCGATGGCTCTATAATATCTTCGTTTAACATTTTCTTTATTTGCTTTTTGACTTCTTCGCGATGAATATGGGGATAACGGTATGTTTTCGTAAATATAGGTGCATTGGTTTTAGTCCTAATGTGGTGTTTTGTCAAATTCGTAACGGATAAAGGTATTTCGGGAGAGTAAAATACATCTCTGTATTGGAAACATAAATTAGTCAAAAGAGTTTTTTCGTCTTCGTTTAAATGGTCTAATCTTAAATTGTTTTTTAAATTGTTATTTAAAGTACTTTTGGTGTTTGGAGTTTTTATATTAAAGTTGTTAAGTCTGATAGGTTGATTTTTGCTATCGGGTTCATAGTCTTCTAAAAATAAAGGATTATAAATATTTATTTCTTGTGTTTCGTTTGAAGTATTAATTACGCTGGTTTTAAACCAATTATTGTGTAATTCCACTAATGCTGAAGGCATAATTAATTTGTCATTAAATTTTAGTTTTGGAGCTATTTCAGTTCCATTCTTTCCTACTGGTGGTAAATTTACAAAACATTCTGTACGCGGAGGTACTACAAGTTTTCTGACAAAATCTGAGTTTTTAAATTTGGAAAAATTACATTCATTACGTTTTTGAATTTCCTGTTTAGTTTTTGATGGATTATAATAGAACGGTATTACTGTTTTTTCTGTTTGAATGTGCATCCATTTATAATCTATTCGGATGGATAATTTTGAAAGTAAATCGGATCCAATAAGTCCTACATAGTCTTGGTGAAAATTGAATAAATAACACGTATGTGTTCCATTTTTATAAAAAAGATTAGGAATGGGTAAATCTGCAATTAAGTTATGTTGAGAAATTCCATGAGATGTAACTATCTCGAATTCTGTTTCATAAATATAATTTGGAAAATGTTGTTGTACAAATTCTGGGAAAATTATTGTTTGTGAGCTACCTGTATCTATTAAAAGTTTATCGCCGGTGGCGGGAATTATAATATAAGGAAGGTTTGATTTTGGATTTATATTAAAAGTTAAAATATTCTTTTCCGAGGCTCTTAATGAAAATTTACAGTATCGTTTGGATCTGGATATTCGAAATAATCGTAAGTATGGTCTAAATCTTGTGATTCGTAATTTTCAGTTGTAACTTGAAAATTGTCAGGGTCAAGATATTCCTGAGGGTTTTCGTTAAAATTTTCTGGAGTTGAAAATTCTCCATTTTCAAATAAATTTTCGGTTAAGTCTTCATATTCATCCGGAGGTTTTTCTTGATGGTAATTTAAATGATTAAAATTTCTATTAACGTTCTGAGAATTTGCTCGATATTTATTAGAGAAATTTGATTGTTGAGTAGCTGGTCTTTTTATAGTGCTAAAGTCCATAGGTTCTGGTTTATTTGTTGGTGAAAAATTTGGTTTAGGTGCAAATGCATTAAAGCTTGAATTTTTAGTTATTCTAGAATTATTAGGATTGTTAAAATTTGTTGGACTTTTAAAATAGTTGGGATTCTGATTAAAATTACTTTTAGGATTTTGGTTAAAATTACTTCGATTTTGTTGGAATGGTCTTTGCATAAAATTTGGGTTATTAAATTTAGGTTTCATATCAACCTTTCTTGTTTGAATATCGGAAGTTAAATTTGATTTATTTAATTTCTGACTTTGAAAATTATTTTGATTTTGAGAATATCTGATATCGATTTCTTCTTTTACTACGCTTAAGGCTTGTTCTAGTGAAGTTGGGTTTCTACTTCTTACGAAGCTTCCTAAATTTTCATTTAGTCCACTTGTAAAAGTGCGAAGTGCTAAATCTTTGTTAGCCTTTAATTTATAAGTGATAATGTCTTTTGATTCTTGACTCAGAGAAACTTTTGAATTATAAATAGCCAAATGAGTTCTAACTTTATTGAAAAATTCTATGGGAGAGTCTTTATTCTGTTTTAATTTAGTTAAATCAATTAAAAGATTCAATTCTGACCTTTGGTCGCCAAAATTTTCAATTAAGACATTTTTTAAGTCTTTCCAAGTATCATACTCATAACCTGTAATTACTTCTAACGCTTGACCTTTTAATTTATTCCTTATCGAATTTAAAATTACTTGGTTGATATAATCGTTTAAATTTTCTGTGCAAAATTTAGTTGCAATGATTTCTGCGGATCTGATAAATTCCGAAAGAGTGGCTTGATTACCATCATATGTGGGAATTTCATTTAGTAAAGCTACATTAAAATGTGGGGGAAACAATGATGCGTTTTGTTCAACCATATTTGTTGTAACAACCCAAAATTATTTAAAAATAAAATTCTAGGGATAGAATTCCTTGGTGAGCGTGATCGATCTCGTGACATAAAATTTTTACAATTGTTTCAAAATATAATTTTTTATCTAATACTTCAAGATAATAGTGATCTAAACATAAAAATTTTGTAATTGTTAAAAAAAATAAATTTCTAGGTGTTTTTACTTAAGATTCTCGCCTTAACATAAGAATTTTTGTAGACAAAAATTAATTTTACTTTATTTGTTTCACTTGATTTTTAATTTTGTTTTATGTTAGTAAACAATTTATATGACTAGGGGGTCTAAAAAAGGGGGTAGGAGGCCTACGCGCAAGAACGCAAGCACAAATGCAAATTAAGCACACCTAGTATGTGCAGCAATTGGCCTGGCTTACTACGTTCTGCCTAATATTATAAATAAATATTAGAACTATGTTAGTATAAGTTAAAGTTTGTTTAAGATTAATTAGCTTTATAGATCAGGCGAACGCTTTAATAATTATTACTTTTGAAAATTATATTACGTTACTTTGTTGCCTTTGAAATTTTTACTTTGTTGTTTAGGCGAACGCTTTAATAATTATTACTTTTGAAAATTATATTACGTTACTTTGTTGCCTTTGAAAATTTTTTATTTTGCTTTTTCTTTAAAACTTGAAAATTATTACTTAGGCGAACGCTTTAATAGTCGTTACTTTGTTGCCTTTAAAATATACCTTTGCTTTTTCTCTAAAGCTTGAAAATTATTATAAAAATATGCACTTACATTGTGCGTTAAAATTGACGAACGGCGTGCGATCAAGCTACGTCCTGTTGTCTTCAAAAAGGATGCGTCGATCCTGTTGATGTCGGCTGGCCTGCAAACAGCTAGGTCCTGAAGTCCGACTTTGGATAGTCTGCTTTGCGCTAGAGCGTTATCCAAAAGTTGTCCTGGGGTCGTCGTTGTTGACGTTGCCAAACCAGAGACTGATCCCAATGATCAAGAGTGGTCCCAATGACCAGATGGTTCCAATAACCACGGAGGAGCAGGAGCTGGGTCGACGGGCGCTTCTCACGATCGGGCGATGTTTGTCCCTGTTGGAGATGTCCGAAGATCCGCTGGGTGGTAGGTGTCGATTTGCGGCAAAGAGCTGAACCTCAAGGAAAGTTGCTGGTCGACTCGATGTTTGTAGTTTTCCAGGTTTTCCTCCACAAATCCGAACGACTGCGCCAGTTTTATTAAAAGGCCGCCGAAACGACTTTTTAAAAAACGTTTATTTTTATTTTACAATGAAATATAACATTGGAAGCACACAGCTAGCCGCCGGACAATTTCTTACATCTAGCTATGATACGAACACAATGGAACTTATCGACTGACTGGAGCTTAACTTAGAAGTGCAAGCTACTTGTATATATACTATGCCTAATCAGCTAAGATAAGCGTTATCTCTAAAAGGGAGCGTGAGACAGGAAGCCACGTGCGTTCAAGATTGCAGACTTGCAGTTCATATAAAGAAGCTATTATTGTTCAAGGTTGAAAGCTTGCAATTTTACACAAGGGGCCTATTGTCTATTCATAATATAACTCGCAGACCGTTACTTAGTTCCTAATGAAGCTGAAAATGTTGAAGATCATATTTGGTACCTCCAGTTGAACCTTGATAAGCCGAACAGGGCAGCTCGTAGAGCGTTAGGCTTGTATCAAGCACGTCCAAAGTGCAAATCCCACGGTGGGCGGAATTTTACGCAGCCTTGACGATCGGTACCGGTTTAGTTGAGAGCATTCACTGTTGGGCACAAAATTAACTGTGCTGTTATCAGAACAACAGACCTAAGAGCTAAAATAACTAGGTCAACACATCACCAAGATACACACCTAACGTAATGGTTGCTACGCGCTCCAAATTGGTAATTCAAAACTGGGCCAGCTTGAGCACTGTACCTCTAGATGCTAAAGCGTAGAAAGCACCAACCTCTACACGGCAAAGAAAATTATATTACCGATAATACATATATACAGTTGAATCTTCATTGTCTAAGCGGTAAATAACATGTCCAAGAATAGAAAACAAAAGAGTAAGAAATAATTGTCAAAGATGGAAAAAAGGCTGCTCCCGTCACACCTTTGTATGGAAATGTCGATTTAATTCGCTAAAAAATACGTTTCCATGAACAGCAGATCCGGAACTCCTGTTTGAGGAATACAACTCCTTAAATTGGGTGACAAATCATGAAATACCTATGACGTAAGAGCAAAATTTTGAAAAGTATTATACTGTGACAACAAAAGGGCATTGACAAGAGCGACTATGGAAAACAAAATAATGTCTTAGTTCAGATACTTATAATTACTAATCGATTTGTTAATTTAATACTTGTCAAACGATGTGTATTATTTAAATTTCTCACAAGACCACAAGATTTTTAAAAGTCCAATTTTCGATATGGAATTTAAGAAATGTGGTAAATAAAAACACATCGTCAGAACTTGCATCTTCTTCTTCCTGTTCTTCGTTACTACTCGTCAGTTATCCACTTCTGGATGTAGGCCTACTGTCGCTCTCTATCTATAGGAATTTACTTGCCGCTACTTGTTTCACGTCGTCGATCCATCTTCGCTTTGGCTGTCTTACAGCTTCCCTCGTTCCCTCATTTGAATGAAATAATTAATAAATTAGTTTTGGTTAAGCATTACAATAAAGTTTTGTTTTTTACTTTCTACATGATATAACGAACAGCAATCAACTGATTTCTTAAATACACTTATTAATAACCCATTCAATTTGATAATAAACGCGAAGATAAGGTGCTGAGGAAACCTTGGAAACCACCGAAGGGCGCGTATCAATAGTTTTGACTGATTAATAACAGTGAACTGTGAAGCGGAGTGAAGTGCGTATTGACAATTTTTGTGATAAATAACTGGTTCATAACATTTCATTGTACTAGCGAAACGAAGTGATGCTGAGTATTCTTGGAAAGCACCGAAGGGCGCTTTTCTGGGGTGGGAATACCGTAAGTTTAACACGACTCAGTCCCGTGGCCTCGTTGGAGGGCGGGCGTGGGTTAAGCAAAATGGCTTCCGGCGACTGATGTTTTTGCCCTGGTAACTCAGTCGGCCAATGGTGCTTTCCCCGGTAGGCGGGATAGACCTCAGAGTGAGAGCAAGACAGAGAGAGAGAGAGACACAAATTTATTTACAAAGTTCTTTTTATGTTCTTTATTCAGTATTTACACCTATATACAAAAGAGGGCGATCGGACGCCTGGACGGCTCTCCCGTTAGCGGGGCGGGAGGGGGCGCCGAGGGTGGCGGGGGGCCTGGTGCGGGTGGCGGCACCGAGGACTCGGCGTTCGGGCTCGGGGCCTGCTTGAACCGGACGGCGGCGGGTGGTGACTCCGGGGCGGTGGCGACGGGCGTCGGCGCTGTGGAGGGCGCGGCGCTGGGCGGCGAGGCCGATCCGGGGCTGAGCGCTTCTCGCGACGAGGGGGCGGTGCCGGGGAGTGGCAGCGCGTTTCGGAGCGGCGGCGTCCTTTCGACCGAAGGCGTTGTCCGCGGCGACTGCCGGGGATGAGCCGGGGCTGTTGGCTCAGGGGTGCTAGCGGGCGCCGTAGCGCGCACGCGTGGCGCCTGGGGTCCCGGGGGGAGGGCCGGAGGTTGCTTCCTGGGTGGCGGCGCGGGGGCAGGTCCACCTCTTGGAGTGCCCCGGGGTATGGGGGCGGCGGCGCGTCGGAGGACGGCGTTCCACAGCTGCTCGAACTCGTGTCGCTCGAAGGGCTCGGGGTGGAGGTGTAGTTCCCACTCCGGCACTGGAGAGTGGTGGAGGCCTTCGTCGCCGGGGGGTCCGCGGGTGGCTACGGTCGGTCGGAGCGGAGGGTGGGTCCACCGCCGGGCTGGGGATGGAGGCGCGGCCTGGCGTCCGGGGCCGGTGTCCCTGAGGTGCTCCGTGAGGACTGGCTGCTTCGGGGGTGGCGGGCGACGTGGGCCCAAACAGACGGTCGAACAAGGCCTTCAACCTAAGGAGGGGCAAGGAAGGACAAACAAATTAACACAAAAAAAAAAAACAAAACGAGACAACAAAACCAAACACATCAATTAAACACTGGAAGGTGCGTTGTGGCGGCCTGCTTACGTCATCCTCTGTCCATATGGCACTTGTTGGCTAATCGGCTATGTCCCGAGGACACTTAGCCTTTAGTCCGCACAAGGGTGCGTGTTAAAGGAAGTGTTTTGGAACTGGTGATTCGGCTAAGTCCCGCTGACACTTAGCCTTTAGTCCGCACGAGGGTGCGTGTTAAAGGAAAGTGTGTGGAACTCGTGATTCGGCTAAGTCCCGCTGACACTTAGCCTTTAGTCCGCACGAGGGTGCGTGTTAAAGGAAAGCGTGTGGAACTCGTGATTCGGCTAAGTCCTGCTGACACTTAGCCTTTAGTCCGCACGAGGGTGCGTGTTAAAGGAAAGTGTTTTGAACTCGATGTTGATGGCTGGACTGATGGCTGGAACTCTCCCTTTTCCTCAAGAAACACCGGGGTTTATAAGGGCTTGGCCGGCTTTGTCTGCCGCACCCTTGCTCGTGATTGGCTGAACGGTAGTGGGGACGCTTGCAGATTTGATATAATTTGCATCCGCGGCTCGGATCTCCGCGGCGCGAAGTGCTACCTTGATGAAAATCTCTGCATCGTTTTCGTCTTGGAAAAACTCGCATTTTGAGCCTTTATTTCATATGTTTTGCTCGTCTAATAATAAAGCTGCGATTTGTAATCTCTTGGATGGGATTATTTACGTCGGGGCCGAGCTCTGAGTTTTTTTCTACGCCGCGGCGCGAAGTTCCCTTGCGTTGAAACCAAGCGTACGGTTTTTGTCTAAAACCAACTTGAATTTTGAGTCCTTACTCGGCCAGTTTCGCTTGCAATTTGGTTCTTATTCTCGATTAAACTTATCCTACACTAACATTAATATGCTTGCTGCGCGAGCTTTTTCTTTTGCAGAAGCGGCGATCGGTAAACTGCTCTGCGTTCGCGTTCGTTGTCTCGCCTTCGCACTAGTTCCGTGATTTGTGTGTTTCTAATTTAATTAGCCCTCGCGATATATATTCCTATTGTCTTCTTGACCGCGGCTTAAACTCGGCTCTTTCCTAGCCTTGCCGGCGCCTCGGTGCTGTAAATGTTTCCGTTGTATCGGCATATTTAACTGTTTGTAAAAGGTTCCGAAAGCCTTTTATTGCTTTTGTTATGGCAGTGTTGGATCGTGTACCGATGTGCGTTTATGGGGTTTGTTTCTTCGGCGGCGCGTACTGGGCTGATGCGTGAATTTCCCCGCATTCAAATCTTGCTCTTCTGCGCTTCCTAACCGAAACAAAAGCGCCTATCGGTGTATAATCACGATTTCTGCACTTGTCGCGGCAGCTTCCGCGCGGTGGGCCCGTTTACAGCCGGCGTTTTCGCTGTTGTCTAACTGTCGTCTTAGCTTTGATGTATTTATGAGGGTTTTAGCGCTCGAGCCGGCCGTGAGAACTGTTTACGCGGTTTAGGCTCGGCAGCTGTGCATAGCGTTCTTTTGGGCTCGCGATGTATTTATTAATTTTTGTTTTTGTTCTTGATTCTGATTGCGTGGCGAGGGCGTACCATACGTACATATGATGGCTGAGGCCCTTGCGTGCCTCTGGATCATATCAAGTTTTTTTATCTGTTTCTTAGATATTATTTTTAATTATGCCATGGTAAATAGGTAAAAATCTAATAAGTAAAATTTCTAATAGTAATACGGTGTTAATAACGGTGTGGTGATAACAGATAAGGAAATTCCTTTGGCATAATTCACAGTTGATTACTACCCCCGACAAAAGAGTTGCAGCAGGTAACATTCCTTACTGTAAAATTTACCGTTGCATTTTCCACCTAAAGGGAATGTTGCTGGCTTTAAAGCCCTGACATAACGGGACTGTTATTCTTCAAAGGGATATTCACCCCTTTTGACTATAAGTAACGGGATTGACATAAGCTCAATTCAGTTACAGTCCATCCTCGGTGAGTACGAATTCTTAGCATCTCGCAGTACAATAAACGTTTTCTACCGGCTTACAACACTGTTTTTGTTATGGACGCAAATTAATCGCGCGCCCACGCACCCATAAACGGTATCTCGGTATTAAAAATTTAGAATACCGTATACCGGTATTAAGATTTTGACCCGGTATTGTAAGCACTACATGGGATGTAACATAATATATAATGTACTATTTAAATAATAAAATAGTAAGGCAGCGTTGTAGTGATATTTTCAGAAGTAATAATCCTGGAGACGGTCTTCCGTAATTTCATAAATATATTATATAGCTTGAATATTGGACGTCCTTTCTAAGTAAAATTATATAAGTTCTTTCTCTTTTACGATATTGTAAACCCCATCTCCAAGTACGGTAACTTTTGAGCAGCCGTAGTTAACCAGTGATAAGGTGCTGAAGTTCACAATAAATGAGTTTTCATTGCATTGGATCGCTACTGAATGTCCGCTGATCTATAAAGGTAGAGCAAGAAGATACGCATACAATGTTGTTATTCTAATTATGTGAAGAAGGTATTAAGTGTGAGGTTTTGCAGTCATAGTACTAATAACTAGTCCAAAAATATTACATTTTATTAATAGCAACCTTGTGTACTATTTAGTTTTTACATAAGAAATCGGTAATTTTGTGAAAAATTTATCATTTGATATTAACTGGGTTGTATCTCTTTTATCAAGCATTTCCTGGCTTCTGTTTATCGAAAATGCTTTCCTATCTTAGCGAATAGAATAAACTCTTCTAATTCATTACTTACATTTTATCTGACTCAAGATGTGCCCCGCTCACCGCGCCGTTAGTTTTAGACATATGTTGTTCCTGTCACAGTTCTATTATTGTGTGTGCTTGGGAGTATATATTTCAAAAACAATTTTCTGAAGGAAGACGATATTTTACACTCGGATTATATGTCCACCTGGTTTAAAACACAATATACAGGGCGAGCACTTTAAAAAAATAAAATTCCTAGTTTTTATAATTATAACTGAACAATGGATAAAATAAATTGTTTGCACATAGCTCTGACTTTTCCCTTGACCTAAAAGATACTGAGTGAACATTGCAAATAGGAAATAAAGCGTCTTTATAACGCAGCGAGAAGCGCATACAATGCGCTTCAGGTCGCGATGCAGTGGTTTAAAGATATGCCTCGATCCCACAAGCACCTGGGAGCTCGACACCTCCTGCATTTATTTTATTTGCACATTTATGTCATGTAATGTTTAGTACTCTTGTTTGCTCTGATATTTGTTGAATTTGTAGTGTCAAAACTTATACTTTCGAGGGAAATTTCGAATAATGTCCTTTATTTTTGTTTAATTTGAGTTTATTTTTTTTCATCTTTCAATGTTTTTCCCCCGGAAAATAATAGGAAGTTTGAACTCAATCTGGTGGAACCGACATATTTCAAACAAAGTTAAGAAACACATTGGAAAAGCAATGGTGGAGTCGGTTCTGTGCTACGGCTGTGAGACATAGACCATCAAAAAAGAATTCCTATACAAGTTACAAGCAGTGGAAATGGACTACCTTAGAAGAAGTCTCAGGATCTCAAGATTAGAACATGTTACAAATGAGGAAATTCGAAACAGAATGGAGGCCCAAGACAAAGTTACAGATAGAATCTATAGAAAGGGACTGAAGTGGTTTGGACATCTGTTAAGGATGGATGATCAGAGATGGCCGAAAAGAATCTTTAAGTGGACACTTGCGGGGGAACGTAAAAAAGGCAGACCACGAAGATCTTGGAACAACCAAATTAGAGAAGCAATGACTACATCTGAACTACAAGATGAAGATGCCCACGATCGGAAGCTATGGTGTTTGAGAACCGGAAAGCCGCGACCTTCTATCTTTCACGGTTTCCGAGATCCCTATAGTGATAATGAAAAAAAACTCACCCTGCATATAATGTTTTTCCTAATTGTTCAAATATTTTCTATTCTATCAATATTTTAACTTACCTTTGCACTGAGTATCGCGAAATGCAGAACAAGGTGTAAGTTACCAAGGTGTCATTGCTCAATTCCTAACATAACTTTAACCGGCTATAGTATGTCTTATCTACGTAAAATTTAAAAACTTAATTTACGCTGCTACAAATTATACCTTAATTGTTATTCAGATGATACTTTCCTAAATTATAACAACAACATGCCAGTTACTGGAAAAAATACCAACAACCTAATTATTTAACTTAACTTTATACAGTGCCCACTTTAGCAGCAAATATTCGCCATCAAAGGTTTTCTATAACTTCTTTTTATGATAAATATCTATATATTTTGGAAATCAATAATATTTGGGTGTTCAGAAGGTTAAAATTTATAGACTTGAAGCATATCGCCTTAACGCATGTAGAGTACTTTCTGAATTTAATTAAATGGAAATAAGTATTCGATGAATACAGATACTTCCGCGATGACTTCTTATCTGCACAGGGACGAGACTTATCAGAATTTTGAAAGCTACCTCTAAATGCTAAAATGCCGTTAAAGCCTTTTCAAGGGCACGGCAGATCAGTTGCTACTTTGAACTAAATAAATTATTAAATGCTTATGCTCGTATATAAGCACAGTGTGTTGCAGTTTGAAACAAATGAGAACGTGTTGTATTACTAGTTTCTTCAACTTATTATCACGATTAAATTGTTGAAAGCTACCATAATGTAAGAAAGTTGTGTAAAAAATTCGGAGACTGAAGTATTCTTTATAGTAAAAACATCTTCCGATAAAAAACTGAATAACAACCATTTATATCAAAATTCATTTAATCTCATGTATTTTTGGGCAAATGAAAATGTGGAATGAAATATTATTAAATACTTAAATTTTAGCGCGATTCGTTTGGAAAAGGAGAACTTGTACTAAATTAATTATGTTAAGATTTCTATTAGGATTAACATCTTGACTTCTTGAGGGCTATGGTGGCCTGCACGACACTTATTTATGTTGATAATGTTCATCAAGCCAGTGTAGAACTATGTCCGAATTAAGAGATAGGACATGTAACGGGCCAGCTGGATCCGTCCCAGTTCATGTTTATTATCGTAGCTCAAACCCAATCCAACTTGTATCTTTCATATGTATTTTCTTATGTGTTAGAGTTAAACATATTGCATTTTATGTAAGTAAACCCGGTACTGCGCTGGAGGTGTATTGTAAATTTAAATTTTCTAAAGTAAAGCAAGAACACACATGTAAGGCTGTAGCGGGGTACGAGGAGGGTTTCAGCCACGCGAAGTGCAAGAGAAACCGATTCTTAGGCACGGGCTTTTGCCAGAGTGCATATGTGCTCATATGCTGGGGTGTGTACCGACGGCGAGTTAAATAAAAACAGCTTGAAAGAATTTGGCAACCAACTTTTGCTGCAAACAATGTTAAATTACAGCTAGCCAGCGTTTATAAATTCCACAACAGCATTTTTCGAGTGTAAGTATTACACTAGTTGTGCTGTATTCAAAGATACATTTAAAACTCTGCATTAAAATATGCCTTTGTCAGAAGTCGTGACATCACTCAGACAAGCAGTGTATAAGCTAGCATAGGGAGTTTTTCTTATTGTGGTTTGTACGCTTGTTGTCAAAAAAGAAAAACGAGTACATATATTTTTTCCAATGTAAACGCAACAATAATACTTTAGTAACCTATGCATTTAAATTAACTGTCACATATTCAGTTGTCATCGAAAATTGGTTCTTTGAAAACATGCCCCGTCATTTGAATGATTAAAAAAAAGGAAGGCCAGTAAGAGTGATAGCCACACAGTTTAATATATAGAAAAATAGAACTTATTTCCTGAATATACATATATTTTCGAACTTCCATGATACATAGGTTGCAAGCTGTAATTGCAAACCTTCGCGACATTAATATAATTAATATAATTTCTGTTGGAACGCATTATCTGTTTGTGAACTTAATTATTTATATTATAACCATATCGTTTTTTAATTATAATATGGCAACAAAATTACAGTAACTGTAATTTAGAAGTTTGAAAACGATTCAAACAATACCTGCAATGCATGCATGGGAACGGTTTAAACGGTACCTCAACGTTAAAATATTATCACTATAATCTATGTAGGTGTACCCGTTTTTATTTGCGACTACTGTAACTCTCAGAGTAGTGCTGCAATCGAGATGTGCCGTTTTCAAGAGTATGTAGCAGTCGTGTTCCAGTTAAAATGTTTTTCGGTCAACGTTTTAAAGTTGCATTTAAATGCTAGCTTTAACAAACGCGCAGGAATGTGTTTTGTCATCGGTAAACAGAGGTGGCTGCAAACAAATATTGGCTACAGGCAATTTTGACATTGCGCTTCATTTAAACGACAATTTGACTTTTGTATTTTTAAAAGATAATTAATTATTCCAACTATTTTGATCCGTTCTTATTAATGTTTTATTAGGTGTTTGATATGTTTATAGTAATTAACGTATTAAGAAGGGTAACCCAGTCTTAACATTCGAGCATATTTTTACCACTCGAGTGAGCGCAGCGAAGCAAGAGTGATAATTTATGTGAGAAGTGTTAAGACGGTTTCCCCTCGAAATGCGTTCATTAGTTTATTGTTTATTTAGGCAATAATTGCGAATCAATAATAATTACTAAAAACTGCTAAATCGAAATCGGACTACTATGAATATGTGTGATGTTGCTATAGTGAATGCATGTTAAATGAGTGGATGCATGTTAAATGTATCTTAACATTCGAGGACGCGATCATGTTAAACACTTTTTAACATTTTAATGAACAATAAAATGCATTTACGATAGATGCAGTGTAAGGACAATTTTTGTATTAAGCGCTTTTCCCCTTTGTAATCCAAATACTAGTACTTTTCCCGCTTTTTCAAGGCCTAATTTGATAGTTTAGCTAACATGTAAAACTCAATCTCGTTCATTTCAAATACCAACGTTTCCCGGCTCATTTCATCATATCTTGCATAACGTTTTATTCAAATTCTCTTATGGTTACTTGTCCTATAATTGACGCCTTATGTTATTTACCAGTTTGGCGGCGCATTATATGTGACTTTCACGGTTAGATGTTAACATGTTTAGTCCAGGCGTACCATTTTCCGCGTGAGATCCTGATGAAATGTGGTGCAATACTGACGTTTCCATATTAGTTAGAAAGATAGCAAGCCTGTCTTCCGGCTCTCTCCACTTGTGCAGTTCGAGTCTCGCGACATTGAGCTTCCCGTTCCAAGAGAATCAACAAATGGTTCTACCGCGCGTGTCGCCGAGGTGCTTTCGTTAAAGTGTTTCCCTTTATTATCTTTAAAATTGGATTAAGTGCCGTCTTTTAATGTTGCGGTGTGAGGGCTTTTTGGTGTCGTGTCGCTAAGAAACCATCCGAAGGACGAAAAGAAAATATGGCAGCGGTGTGACTCTTATAGTAGGTTGGCATACCTGAACCTTACGCTATTGGCGGATTTCTCCGGGTTTCTTACGCAACGCTGGACTATTTCGCGAAAGGCCTTGCCAGTCGTACTACTGCTCATTGTTGATGGCACTTTTCATTGCTGCCGCCCGTGGAGGATTAATCGTGTCCGCTCCCGTGTTGGTTTCGGCAACTGAAGGAATACATGTAAGGTGAGTTCACCGAAGCTGCACGCTGGCTGGTATCGAGCACTGCAAATATCTTTTGAGGCCCGTTCACTCTTTCTACTTTTAAGTGAGCGAATTTACTGATCTAAAAGTGGTAGCGTTTGCCAATTAACATATTTATTTCGTTTACTGGGTCGTTTCCCTAATTAAGGTCGTGAGGAACCTCCCTTTCTCCATCTGAGCCTTAGTCTTCAATTTTTGTTACAGCCCATCGTAACATAATTGGGGCAACAGTACCGAGAATTTTCCTATTTGTGCCGTTTTATCGGGTATTTGGCCGTTGAGTATTCTGAATGTCAAACTTTTGTCCTAACGACGTTTTTCTGCTGTAGCAACATGTCTCGCACGTAGCTTGAATTATAGTAGTTTCTCTGTTTAATTCATATTCTGTCATTTGATTTGTTTTTTCTTGTATTTTTATATGGCTTTATTTGTGCTTCGAAGTCAATAGATTACGTAAACAGGTTGGTTTTTCTTGTGAATTGCTTAAAGTTAAGTTTCGATCTACCACACTACAAACGGGAACCAGATTCTTGTTTTGGAATATGGTGATCTTTCATAATCCACTAACTGAGAGATTAACAGAGTTTCGTGTTCACTGAGCTAGCTCACCGGACAAAAAGGCAAACACGTATTTAAATAGCAAGAAGTATGAGTCTTGTTCAAAGTTAATGTACCTACGTGAGAATGAACAAACGCTGTATTTAAGACGCTATCAGTTTAAATCAACATATTACGTTTTACCAAACGGGAATACCTTCAAGGAGCTCTGGCAGGTATTACAATGCGAGTGTGTTACTTCAATTACGATTTTGGTCACGTCATACATTTAGCGTCGCATGTGAGTTGCACAACATCGGCGATCTTACTTGATACTGCGGGGCATATGAACAAAAACTGTAGCCGTTCTTAATATGTAATTGTACATTTTACTGGTATAAGTAATCTTGAATAACGTATGCAATTGTGCTAATCACTATGTTAGCGTTAATTTGGGGTGCACCTTTCAAGCAAGTAATGT
Organism: Agriotes lineatus; assembly: GCA_940337035.1. NCBI lineage: Eukaryota > Metazoa > Arthropoda > Insecta > Coleoptera > Elateridae > Agriotes > Agriotes lineatus. The sequence continues at coordinate 163,876,702 of OW679194.1, read as the reverse complement.
CTAATCAAAAATTATAGAATTTCTGTACTGGTTACCTTATGCAGCATGGCTAAATAAATCTAGTGCAATGTTTAGAATATTCATTATCTGTATTTCGGATATTGTGTTAGTGTCCTGCGATTAAACTGAGTTCTTGACCCATCTGAGCATATCTTTGTTTTGAAAAACTTGTTGGAGCTCATTATATTTTTGTTAATTGCATCATTCAAAGAACTGCACACCGTCTCCGCTGGGTCTAGCTGGTGAGGCCTCAAATATACTCCCGTAGCGAGGTTTGAAGTTATTTAAGGAATATACAGTGTGGCATTAATACTGTTCTTGTGTGCGTTCCTGAAGGCCGAATATGCGAAGACAATTACTCCTGCTATATTGTTGTAATGCTTCCATGTCGACCTTTAATATCTGGTTTTATTTCTTGAATTCCTCATTTTTTGCTTCCAGTTATACAATTTTATTTTGTAGTTCTACCAGTTCATCTTCGATATCCTTTTTCATAATTTTGGTAATGCTTTTGCATGTTGTATTTATAAATCCTTCGTTCTTAAACAGTTTCTTCAATTTTTCCGATATGTCTTCCACCGGGATATTAACATTTTGTGTGGTTTCTGGCCTTCTTGATTTTATTAACCTTCAATAAATTGCAGAAGAGCACGAATTTAACTTGAGCCACAGCGATATCTGTACTGACTACACCAACTTGTCTATTCAGAGCGAGCGCACATTGACGAATTGTCGAAATGTTATTGCATTTTTAAGGAAAACGCAACAATACTATACAGTATTGCAAATGATAAATGAACTCCAGTTTAAAAGTTAGCATGCTTATTTTCTGAAGAAATGAGTTACATATTTGCCGAATCAAGATTGACTGCAAAGCTGCTACGTTGTTATTGAATATAAAATATTTGCACAGAAAGCCTTAGTCTAGTATTAAAACCAAATCAACAGGATTGGAAGTGTGATTGTATATTTAATGCAATCAAAGGCCTTTTGGTATATGTAACCAATTACAGAGTAATCTCATAATAGAAAATTATGTGTAGCTTTACTTACATAAAATAATATAGCAACAACTTCATTTCAATACCTTGTTATGTATATGATAATTAATTATAGTAATCTATTTGAAATATTGAAGTAAAGGTGGTACAGGTGCTCTGCATATTTTTTGTATATAAGTTCAATCGAAAGCAATTTCGGGTCATTTAAATTCAACTAGAGACTAATGCAACAGGTTACATTGTGCATGAATATATTACGTTTCCCCTTTGAACCTAAACGTTTGAAATAAAATTCTAGAAAGAATAACTCACGTTTCTGCTTTACAAATGCTCGCTTGTTGTGTATTATGTGGATTATTCTACTTTAAAGTTAAAGTTTCGCCAGGGTAGGATTTCAAACATGTTATCTACACCGTACTTTGCATTTAAAGTACATTTAAACATTTTTTACCATCTTTTCTAACATTCAAGCATCCACAAGTTAATGTGAACAAAATAGCCAAACGGCTAATTTTAGTTATGTAAATCTCTACGACTTGTTAAAGCTATGAAAGATCCACAGTCTATCTGTAGGTCCTAGCTTTAGACGAATTGTAAATTGGATAAGATATTATTTTTCTTGAAAAAGAGTGCTGTATAATACAGATCTTACTTTTGTTCTGCAAACGCTAAACAAGGCGTTGCATTGAACGTGCTTTCGAAGACATGAGAGTAAAGTTTCATAATGAGCTTAAAGGTGTTTTACATTTTACTGTATCGTTAAAAATGTAAGGAAGGATTTTTATATTGCAATTAACATTTAAACCTTAATATAAGCATAGCATTAGAGAAATCAAAGTGATAAGATTAAAAGTAAAAAACACCTTTAGTTCAGAATTTTTACATTTAAAATACGTTAATTTCAATGGAAATTCGCACATGAATAGAAACTCCAGTTCTGAGTCACCTGTAGAAACTTACATAAATCAGGTCCCACGTGGAAGAAGATAAACAGCAGTAAGAGCGGGATCTGACAAATGACTCAAAGCATCTCGTGGGAAATGCTACTTTTACGACATGCGAAATGGGCACCACATATACAGGGATTTTGGAAGCGCAAGACGAGATACTTGACTGCGTTTACATCATAGAGAATAAAACAAATTTTATGGGATTTGTGGACTACTTTAAAACGCTTTTCTAAACCAGCTGAAGAGCTTTGCTTGGCTGTGTGTAGATGGATGGGTATTTCATTGAAGTAATCTAATTCAACTGTCGGCTATATCTATAGGTATTATGTGCTCCCTTTTAGTGAATTATGTTTCGCATCTTTAGCAGGCGTCATGACGTCGAGGTAAAGGAATAAAAACAATTACGATAATTACGATATTTTACCGATTCCAATTTATTAGTTACATTAATTAAAGTTAAGTGAAAATAAATAAATCTATAAGCTATGAAAGAGTAAACATCTAGTACCAATTGAAATTTTCGCCATTAAGTGGTGCTGGAGCTGGAAGACTGTCTTTCGGAAAATTTTAATATTATATTAGAACTTACTTAGTACTTCCTCCCCAAGTAGAAGTTTAAAAAAAAATTTGGAAGTATCAAATAAAAAGCAAAATTTATTTTTTTAAGAAAATACGCATATTTTCGTCAAGGGTAAATACCTGAACTAAGTGCGAAGTATTACTTTTATGTCACTGACAGTTCTTGACTTCAAGCAAAAACAGACATAATTTTATTTGTTACGCTACTCACCCTGTATATATTTGATGGAAAGTATATTTGGTTTAAAGCCAGGACAACATTTAATGCGTATGCAAAATATCGTTTTCCTCAAATTGTTTTTGAGCTACACCGCCAACAGGCAGCTGGACAAATAGACAGACGGACAGACGCGCAGGCAAACAACGGACAAACGAACAAACAGACAGACTGGCGTCATTTCGAGACCCGGAAACATGGAGATCGTAAAAGGTGATTTTTTCAAGATTATAATACTTTCTTCCCCTTAAGCGAAGGATATATAACATTATATAAATTTACTATCTTGCCCTTAAGTATTTTGTGTTCTTTTTTAGCTGTAGGGCGCTTTTTTATATGCATGTATAATTGTGTATCTACCAGTGCGCTTTGACGAACTATTGCAGGTTGCATACTGTATAAATTCTACTGGATTTAAAATTCAGTTATTTCTCCAGGAGTTGCCACTTATCTTCAATTATTATTTGCGTGGTTCATTACTACGGTTATCTGTGTTTAGTTACCTAGCCCTAGTCTATCTTCGTCAAAATTCCAAAAATATGGAAATGTTAGTAAATATTTGGAAAAGATTGCCTATATAAGGGAGAGCGATTTCCTGTAACCACCTTGTCCAGATTCGTGATTTCTGCTGGTGCCATGGTATACATGTTTTTGGAGATGTGGATTTTTCATTATTCCGTTACCTTGCATTTTTTTGACCAGCGTTGTATGTTGTTACATTCATCCACTAATGTGCATCTGGCAACGCTGTAATCGAATAGCATTGTAGAAGTAATCTTTTCCGTGACCGCCTGACCGCCCTCGATACTCTTGTAGGTTATTCGTTCGAAAACGTGTGCTTTTGCTAATCGCTTTACAGCGTTCGTTTTTTATATCAACCTGTGTAATGTATTTCTGTCTTGCGACGCTGAAGCCAACCTGATGAAAATCTAGAGAAATGATTCCAAGTGGATCGCCTTTCAGCGAAATTGGCAAAAATACCTCCTTCGAGGCATTGGTCTCTTGCGATTTTACCCCTCATACTGGGGACCAGCCTGCAACTCTAATCCTGCATGTCTTTTGAGGCAGCTTACCCATCGAACCTAGAATCAACACGTTCTGTGGCTTTTTTGTAAATCACCTACCTACACGTCTTTACGATTTTCATCGTACACTAGTTTGAGCAATTTCGAGTACGTGGCAGTGTAGAGCTAACAATAATCCTCGTGTGTATGCAGAACTCTTATTGTAGCATTTTGCTCGCTGATTTCAGTAAGATCCGAAGCAGATCGTTGAAGAAGAGATCCCAGCTTCGCTTATTGCTTCTAATTATTTTAGGTTTTCTGTAGTGGTTACTGGTTCGACAATTTTCAGTTGTGCTCAGTTACTTGACGCAAGACACGTTCAACAAACAACCGTTTACACGAAAATGACACTTTCAAGAAAGTACTGAGGCATTGTCTGGTTGCTTGTGGACGGCTAGTACACAATTTGAAGCAGTCTCTAAAAACAAATTCGCATGCGAATGTCAGCACCCGTACTCCGTTTTTGTCCGCCCCTTATTTATTAGTTGAGAGACGCGTTAGGAAAAAAATCGTGCACGCATTTACTATGGATTCAGTTTATTTGCATTTTATTTTGCCAATAAAGCCGTGTACATGCATATTAATTTGGTGTTCACAATAAGTGAAAACTAAGATCAAACTTATGATAAAATCAACGTCACTATTACTGCATTTACAACAAACTAACACATTCAGAATAAATGAGATCACTACAGATAAATTAAACTATATAAAATTATAGATCGATATCTTTGATAAATCGGAATTTACATAAGTGTGAGCATTCGCCATTTGCTTTAGTCCTCTTTAAACATTTCCGCTGATTAAAATCGCATATCATATTCTCAACTTGATTATATATAGTGTAAATAAACATTGGTTACAGTAATTTATGATTTTTAATGGTGGCTTTATGGCAATAATTATGTGGTTAACGTATTTACACCAACACCTGTAGTAGGTTTTCTGATTTATACTTTCTCGAACCAGTGGCACTTTCAGCTAACCTAACCCACCTTGCTCAGGAAATAGCTGGTCATTCATTCTACAGCGGAATAAATTGTTTGAATATTATTAAGCATTTATTTAACTTGTAGATAATTCATCGAGTAGCAAATTAAATTTGGCGCCCAACGTCTGCGGCCTGTAATTGTTTAAATTTGTGATTGTTTATTGTTTGCATTTAGGTCGCTTTAGTATCAGTATCTGGTCAGCAAGTTTAAAGTAAACTTTCTACCCCATTATTACGAAATTGGTTTTTGGGATTCGTAATCGCACTCAATGCCAATTAAAAATTTATCGTTTATAGAGCAACTATGGAGAACCTATTCAACCGTTCCATTTGAAAATAGATTACCAATAATTTTGAAAAAATTACAGTATTGCACTATGCAATTAGCGTTATATTCAAGATGCAATATTACTGATCTCATTCAATGTTGTATTGCTTTAGAAGATGCCAAGATAGCTTCGAAACCTCAAGGCACCTCCCATACATAACTCATGCTAGAATCAGATATGTAGCATATCGCAAAGGCATTAGAAAGCCACCGATCTGTGCTATCGAAGAAGAACTCTTGATTGGCTTCGGCGAAATGGCGCCTCCAGCAAACACCTCTCAAAACCACTAAGCAAAAGTGAAGGGTAGTGGCAAAGTCGTAACTGCTATTGCAGCTCTTACTTCTTGGAACTTCTCCAAATCAGGACATTAAGCCATGCAGTGTACTGCTTCAAAGATAATGTACTGCTATAGATATAGACAAGTAGAAGAAGCTCTCGGAAAAGGAGCGAAGAGCACGGTAAACGAACGGACACGATGTTCTGGAACGAGGAAAAAGTCAATAATTTCAAAAAATCTTTGCTATTGAAGCCTGTTCCGAATTAAATCACGTTCTTATAACAATGGGAGAACCAGCATCCATTCGAGATCATTGGAATCTGACGACAAAAATTCTATCAAATTTATTGTGATCTTCACAATAGCGAGTTGAAGATGGTATCATCTACAAGTATATTAAATTTACATAGCTGCACCTGCAGGACGGTAATGAAGATTGGAAAGAGGTCGTCCGAAGAAAAAACGCCAGGACTCATCCACGAACATCATGACTCATTGACAGTGTGCCATACAGGCTTTTTAATACCTACGACCGCCTGAAGAGTCATCTCTATTGACCGAAGATGCGTTCAGACGTAGCCAATTGTGTAGAGGTGAGCGGAAATATTCGGAACTGCTGGTGTTATTGAAAGGTGCTATGTTTGGAGTTCTTAGGCATGTATAGCCTTGCTACAAACTGGGAATTGATGTTATGAAGTTATTTATGAGGAGCCTTTGTGTTTTAATGATTAATAAGGTAATTTAATATTTGTGATAATGTGAATTTTATTTAAAATGAGAAAAAGTTTAACAGTAACTAAGAGTATCATGGTAACTAGGCCGGATGCTAAAAGAGAGGTTCAATTATTAAAAACAGTGTGTTATTTCCCAAGATCAAACAAAAATTTCAAAATAGATTAGATTGTATTCAATAGTAAAGGTTGAATAGATTTCCTATTAAAGTTGCGTTTTAAAGATAATATGTCGTATAATTCTTTTCAAATTCTTTTACAAAATAGTCCAGATAAGAATGTCCTTAAAGGTATAAAACGAAGAAACCCAGACTACTAAAGGTACTACGATTCAGAGACACGTCTACCCATATCTAACTGGAAAAGCCACCAGGTTCTAGACCCTATAGCTTAGCTGAGCCGATAGTCTGAGACCTAGACCTGCCCGAAGAAGCCTTCCAGAACTGTAAGACACTTGAGTACTTAGGTCCATCAAGAAAACCTTTTATGAGCACCCACTCCCATACTCCAAATCTTCTAACATTTTTTTCTGGTCTATTGAAGTCTAGCACCTACAAATATTGCCTTGACGCCGCTCGCCAGGTCGCGTTCTTGGTTATTTGTGCTTAGCAAGTGATTACGACCCTCAGAAGAACCCTCAAACTAAACATTGTAGCATGGTAAATCTAGAACCGAAAGTTCAGTTACCCTTCCTGACATCCATATCAGTCAGGAATACAATACTCGACCGCAGAAAGGCCGCTTCAAACATGCAGATTTCTGAGTGATAAAGACCCACCAATTGAATTTATCGCCAGAATTAATTAAGGGCGGGGTATACCTGTACAAAGACACTTCCATGTTTCACGGCGAGGTCCCGGGCCAACACCAGAGGAAGTCACAGCTTCCTCTCCGACTGCTCGGATTTTTACAAGGTACTAGTTAAGCATATCGAGGCAATCTGAGACCCGTCGAAAGTTACCGCAAAGACAGTCTAGTACCAGTACTACCCGATTCACTTCCGAGAAGCACCTCAAATAGGATGGTTTATTGAAATTTAGCAATATTAGTTTGACAGCAAAGGTAAAAAACATCTATATTTAGATTTAAAAACGGCAACTACGACAAAATACAGTACTCAGAGACAAGCGAATCGTCTACTGCGTGTGTATTTCATCTATATGCTTTAGTATAGGTTGGACCCTGGCATTCTAATTACCATTGAGGCTAAATTAAAAGAAAAGAAGGAATTATAGATCCATGTCCCAACCTGAGTAAAAAGTTTCAGGCTTTAATAATTATTGGTTGAGCTGGTATAGAAATTTAGTTAACCGAACATAAATGGCATACCGGGCAATTTAATAAAATAAATATGTACATAACCGTTACTATTTTAGCTTTAGTCAATTTGACATTTAAAAAAATACAAATTTGCACAAGCTTAGGTTAATAGTAATTTATTATACAAGACGATAAAGTTAAATTTTATCCACGAGTGAATCGTTTAACGTCGAGACGAAGTCGAGACGTTAATGATTCAAGAGTGGATAGAAATAACTTTATCGTCGTGTATAATACAATATTTTTTTCTATAGCAAGAACTTTAACAATTTCAAAAGAAAATAAGGACAGTCAATCACATTTTAAAATGTCAGTAGCTAGATTGGGTTGCTACGATAATGCGCAGCTGTCATATTTAATTTAAACAAAAGTTAGAAAATTAAATTACTTTATCTATCCTTGATGTTAAAGTGCTACTTTATCTACCCTTGCTGTTAAAGTAAAACTTGACCTTTTGTTTTGAGTTGATAAAAGCACACTTTAACATGTGCTATAGAAAAAAAGTTATTTTGATAACAGTTAAAAGTAAAGTAAAGAAAATTTATTTAAATATCCACAGAAAGAGCCTTACCATATTTAGTATATACGTAATTTATTAGAAGTAACAAAAAAAATAAAATAAAATAGAGTGAGCCAATGCTGAACAGTTCTAACTTGGAAACAACGAAATTCGAAACCTTTATGTCGCCTAGGTATTTAGATTTCTGAAACTCGTATCAGCCTGTCACTTAAACTTTCTTGCACATCTGCGATAACGAGGGACAGAAATACGAATAGTTGAAAACGGAAATGCCGGAGGCCTGCGTCAGTTTGCGGTGGAACGACGGCGGTTTTAGGATATAGAACTATTGAAATTTATACAAGCTGAAGTGCTGTTCTAGAAAAATATGTGATGTCACTCAAGCGCAATTGATGGATTTGTGTGTGTGCTTTTAAACTGGTGCTAACAGCCCGAGGCATTAAAATTCTAAACCCACTTCACTGTTGTCAAAAACAGCATATGCAAGCTGTCATTTACTGGAAAACTTTGGAAGACTCATTTTTCGCAATCGACATAATTCGGTATTTTCAGATATTCACGTTATTGACTGTAGTAGAAGCACTTATTATATCTTGAGTCATTTGAAGTGCTACACTTTTGAGTATCTTTACTATTAATATACGTGGCCCCTACTGTAGTTACAACGTGCCTTTAAATATCAAGAGCTATTTTGCATCGGCGACACTAAACTACTATTAATTTTAAATAACTCTGGCGAGAACAAGCTATATGTTTCTGTAACTTCACTTAAAATTTCTGTGTGATTTCAAGGAAATTACCACAAACTTTCTCTCACTAACTTTGTTGATTGATGAGGTCCTTATGGGCAAAACAAATAATATTTCATAAATCATCTAAAACACATTATTGCCACTTGACCTCCAAAGTTGCAAAGTTCTAAATTTTCAAGTAGCCACTTTGCTGTTTCTGAAGTGTTTTCAGAGGAGAAAAATTGCTTTTTCACATAATAGGAGAAGGTCCTGCAAAGTATGTCCCTTTAAAAGCTAAGTCTACTTAAACAAACACTTGGGGTTCTTGGGTGGGAATAATTTGAACATTGGAATTTTTGGTAGAAATTCAATATAAATTGTTAGGACTTCAAGAACGACTAAGTGTGTGGAGAGTAGGTTACAATAAATATATTTTCCTAATATCTTAGAATTCTTAGATATGCGACAGCTTTTCACAAATCCTAGAAATAATAGACAAACTGAAATAACCGATTTAGTGTTGTTGCTTAAGTACTAGCTTGACGCCAATAGCTAATTATAAGAACAATTAATAAAAATAATCAATTCTTTAAACGTTTTTTTATAATTTCTTACCCATGAAAGCAGACAAAATAAATTTGAATTGCTAAGCTGTAGGTATCAGAGAGAAAATTAGTTGTATATTCTAATTATATAGCACGAAGCTTTGTTCTGTTAGCACAGCACCTATTAATAATGTGAATAGTGACAAGCATGAGTGCGCGTATGGCTTTGGTAAACAGTATTACAAATTGACATATACTGTCGAATAACGGGTCTACACGTTTTAACACTGGCACTAATTTCGTATTGTGTTCATTCAATCAAGCAGAAGATGTTAATTGAATTAGGATTTAGTTCGTGACACTAAACACAACATCGTTCTGTTGCAGTGCAGATTAGCTAACAGGATAGCAGTCCTGATAACCATTTGGAGGCTATTACGTATCTAAAAATTAAATTTGCTTTATTCCAGTTTGATTTACTTTTTTCTTGGTTTTAAAAATAATTTTTGTACTGGCCTTCACATTTACTTCTGTTAAGATCAGATCAGAAAGGGGCTATTAATAGAGTATTGCATAGTTTAGTAGTTAACTCGCAAGAATTTATACTTGTTGAACATGCTCGCTAAGAATTTACGAACTGATTTTCAGATCGACTACCTGCTCTACTTCGAGGATTTCCGTCAGGTACATGTTATGAAAGCAAATTGCTCAAAAGTTCTAGATGTTTCCATAGAGCGGATCATCTGCTAAGGTAAATATCACGACTTATTAAGCTAAATTTTGTTATTCGGCCTATTTACAAAAGTATTATCGCGGAATATGGTAGCACAAATTCCTTTAATACAATTTCTAAGACTCTATATTCACAAAATGATAGTCGTGTGGCTACTTGTTATCATAATTTCAAGGAGAAGTATGTTAGTGTCGCACGCTAAATACATATTTTAGTTGCTCTAAATACTTTCAGAATATTTCATTTGATTGAATATTATCAGCTATAACTTACCAAGGAGCAGTTATAATCACCCACAATAATTTTGACAAATAACAACCCGAAAGTGCGCTGCCTAGAAATAACCCGAGGCGAAGCCGAAGGTTATTCCTTAAAGGCAACCACTTGAGGGATATTATTTGTTAAAATTATAAGGATTTATCACTGGCCGCGGAGAATTCGGGAAGATAAGTTCTTAAATAGATTAATAATTTTTACCGAAGCGAGAATCCATTTTACTGACAAATTAATTTGACACTTCATTATACTAATATGTTGGTAGCACTGTACGTCTATGTCAAATTCGAGGTTATCAGGTTAGGATTTGCGTCAGTTGTTCGAATTTGACTTACATTTACAGTGCCACCAACTTGTCAAAGGATAGTACTGAATTTTAATTAGGTAGTTTCCATGGTAATTGAAAATCACCTTAGGGTCGTTTTCACTTCAAGTGTGATCTGATTTGTCAAACTTACTCACGTGATTAAAAATAATCAATTTGGATTGGTCTGCAATATATGTAAAAACTTATCAGTAATAATATCAAAAATCTCCTTAGTATATTCGAAAATACTGTTAAAACTTGAGGACAAAATAAATGCTTTTAGGAGCAATACTATTTTTTTTTAAAAGATGGAAATGCACGAAGGGAGTGAAGTGCTAATTTGATAAGACCATATCAAATCATTCAACTAATAAACAATACTTGTTGAAGTTGAGGGTTGTTCGACATCGTCTGTCAATTTCATAGCTACTTTGGTTTTATTTCATAAAAGTTGAACAAGAATATAAAAGTCAAAACACCGTATCGAATATGCCCCGTCGCCTGTAATTGGTTTAAACTTCGAAGGTGATGTTTATTGGATGATGTAATTCAATAATTTTTGTCTCCTTTAAGGAGGTACAGCAGTTTTATGCTTGAACTTTTTGTGTAGATTATATACCGCTCGTTACAGTTCGTGTACCGATTCAGTAATCACAACTTGGTCGCCGGCCAAGGGTGTTGTAAAATGGCGAACAATACATTTAGGCCGGCTTGTCATTCGCTTGGCAGTGTTTATGGTGGTGGCACTGTAAGTCTATGTCAAATTCGAGGTTAGCAGGTTAAGTTTTGCGTCAGTTTTGACACAAACTGACGCAAAACCTAACCTGTTAAATTCGAAATTGCCGTAGACGTACAGTGCCATCAACATAAACAGTTCCAAGCGAATGACGGGCCGGCCTAAATTTATTGGCAGCAATTGTACTTATTGATATATTGTTTAACTACTTGATTAATTGGTATACAGGATGTTTCCTAAGTACATGTAGAAAATTCACTCACATATTCATTAACTTATATTAATACAAAGAGTTCTGGCCAACAGGTCTACAAGTTCTTTCCTTTTTTGAAATACAGGGTACTGAATTTGAGAGAAAAAAGTAGTAAATTGTGATAATCTTGAAAAGCACATTGGAATATTAATCACATACTTGGTGTGTGTCCATGCGGCACCAAGGAATATATTTTGCGTCACTTAACCATCGTGCAATTCACCGGTGGCGTTCGCACGAGTCCACTTTGCACGATTTAACAAGAAAACTAAGACGTCACGTGGATGCTACTGATTTTTTTCAGTTTATTTTTTAATTCCTTGAATAAAACTACAACTATTCTGACTATTTTGGTTAAACTGTGCGTAACCAGGTGCTGCCAAATATTTTTTCTTCCCTCGTCTAAAAGACAAAGGAAGTATTATTATCACGAAAAAATCACCTTCAAAGGTTTCTTCAGATCTTCAAGTGTCAGGGTCCTTGGTTGACGAAAAAAAGGTTTTCTCAATTCCGTCTGTCTGTCTATCCGTTGGCGGTATAACTCAAAATCTATTTGTTGCAAGAACGCAATATTTTGCATGCATATTATATGTCTACCTGGCATGAAAACTACAAAATTTCGGAAAAATATATACAGGGTGAGTTATTTTAGCGGCGGAGCGCGAAATGGGAATCCCAGCCTACTACATTTTTATTTTCCTCGTCCAAGAGATAAAGGAATTTTTACTTTCTTTTACCATAAAGGAAGTATTGGATTCACCCCAAAAATTCTAAATTGAGTTTTCAACAGATCTTCACGTTGTAGAGTCCTGTCTGTCTGTCTGTTTGCCTGTGTGTCTGCGTGTCTGTAAACAGAATATATCAAAAACGAAAAGAGGTGTGGCTTTGAAACTTCTTATATAAGTTTTGTGTACTATCTAGATGCGACTCCAAACTTTTGAAGAAAATCGCATAACCGAAGGTATGGTGTTTACTCTTGTGAGCTTTCAGTTTTTTTTTTCGACTTTTTTAAAAACGGTTCTAACGATTATTTTCAAACTTTACATTTTTATTTAATTTTTAATGTGTATTGATATGGTATAGGTGATTTTCTAGTTAAATACTTCCAAAATGGATTTCTTTTGTGTTCTTTCTCATTTCTTTATTAACTCCTATTTTAAATAGAACAGCCGGTGTACTATTACATTTTTGAATTCAATATTAGAGCAAATTGTATGACACTATGGAAGAACCAATCAGAATTTAGTATTTACTATGATTACCATAATGGCAAAATAAAAATTTTTTTGACAAGTTACTCATTAGCTAAAATTAATAATTGGATTTTTTTTGACAACAAAAACCAACCCCAAATTTAATAAATAGTATATTATAGATCAAGGTAGCGAAGCGCAGTATTATAACCTGAGCGCGAAGGTTATAAGACGATTCGCTACCGTGGTGTATATACTATTTTTTGCACTACCAAACCGCTGAATACCTAAATTCCCAACAAATTTCGAAAATATTTTTACTGTCAACCTGACAGTACAACTCTTTAAAACGTCAAAATTAAAATAGTCATATTTGGTAACTTAGCAAGTTATTAGTTACCACGGTGAAAATTGTTTAGTTTACTTTCTCTCCCTTGGTGGAGAAAATCAACTTCACGACCTAAAAATAGGCCAATAACGGTGCGTTCTGAGACTAGTAGTGCAATAGTATTTAACATTACAAGCCAGGTAAAACAGGTTTTACTGGCGATAGGATTGGGATGACTGGCGAGCCGTTAGGCAAGCCTGTCATATCCTTGAGCCAGTAAAAATGGTTACCTGGCGTGTATTGTTGAATGTTTTATTTGTTCCTCACTTGTAAATAACTAGAAATTCACCATTTATTCAAAATGTCAAACTGACAAGCAACTAAATTAATCAATATGACACATACTAAGGAAGACAACTCTGGCTTTGCACGCTATCATTTATCTAGGCTAGCATTTAGGCTAGCCAGTAAAAAATTTACTGGCTAGCCAGTTATATTTTACAAGCGTGCTTATAGATAAATGATAGCGTGCAAAGCCAGAGTTGTCTTCCTTAGTATGTGTCATATTGATTAATTTAGTTGCTTGTCAGTTTGACATTTTGAATAAATGGTGAATTTCTAGTTATTTACAAGTGAGGAACAAATAAAACATTCAACAATACACGCCAGGTAACCATTTTTACTGGCTCAAGGTTATGACAGGCTCGCCTAACGGCTCGCCAGTCATCCCAATCCTATCGCCAGTAAAACCTGTTTTAGCTAGCTTGTAATGTTAAATACTATATTTTTATTTTATTCATCACTATAAACGGTTAACAATAAACATAAAAAACCAAGATTTATGATTGAACACACAATTATTATACAGCGTGATCAGAATAATGGGTAACAAAGGGGCAACTTTTTAAATTTGCATTTATTAGAAAATGTTGTTCTTGATAAAAGTCTCTGCATTTTCTAAAATTTTAAATAAACTTTCTAAAATTTAAATAGCTTCTTTAGTATACGGGGGAGGTTCAAAATTATGAAGATGACATAAGAATAAAGTACCCTTATTATTCAAAATAGACAAAAATGTTATTTAGAAAAGTTGCTTAGAATTGAGAGAAGGTGTAAAATGTAGTCACAGCCATTTTCTCCAAAAAATAATTTCCTCTGTTTTTCTTTTTTTACCGCCCTGTGCATTACGCTTCAGATTAACTTATTATTAGATACGGTAAGAATATACTGTCAAAAATCAGTGTCGCTTACTTAGCAACAAGAGAATTAATTGAAATTAGTGCTAATAAATCATTTTTTTATCCAAAGTAAAAAACAGATATCTTTCAAAAAGTTTAAAAACAAATGATCCAAACATCAACAAGAATTCAGAACAATTTAAATGTTTAATTGAAATGTTACACTTAACAAATATTAAGAATAAAGTTTCCTTCTTTATTATTTTGTACGTTTGATGTTCGAACCATTTGTAATTTTTTTCAAGTTGGAAACACATTTTAAATTTTTAACGCTATTTCCGATTCACGTAAGTTTCTTGTTGCTAAGTAAGCGACATTGATTTTTGACAATATATTCTTACCGTATCTGATAATAAGTTAATCTGAAGCGTAATGCACAGGGCGGTAAAAAAGGAAAAACAGAGGAAATTATTTTTTGGAGTAGGTGGCTGTGACTCCATATTGTACACCTTCTCTCAATTCTAAGCAACTTTTCTAAATAACATTTTTGTATATTTTGAATAATAAGGGTAGTTTATTCTAATGTTATTTTCATATTTTTGAACCTCCCCCGTATGCGAAACGAGCTATTTAAATTTTAAGTTTATTTTGAATTTTAGAAAATGCAGAGACTTTTATCAAGAACAAAATTGTCTAATAAATGTAAATGTAAAAAGTTGCCCCTTTATTGTTACCCATTATTCTGATCACGCTGTATATGTTAGTTGCACAGGCAGTAGAGTTTGATGTGGACGTAGACTGCATACTGGTTGAGGATACCATATCTGCGAATACTTTTTGGCCCCTCATTTGCTCGACGATTCTGGAGTGATGCGCAGTCGATCCATTTGCAAGTAAGGCTTTAGAGGGTGAGTGTTGCTATGCTCAGTCATTTTCATGACTTATTCTTTTCCAACTCCTTGCTTGGCTAGATTCGAAACTGCGGAAGCTGTTACAGAATGGTTTGTTACTGTGCATTTCGTTGTATCAATCCCAATTTTTCTGGCTGCCTCAGACATCCACGTTGACATTTGATTTTTGCCAACAGGAGAGTTTTTAAAAATCCTTTAGGTGTTGCGTTTTGCTAACTTGGGTTTGGTGTAACAGCCTGTCCGTTTTAATAAAGCTGGTTCTTTTCCCCAGGAATTTTCTGAGCAACCTGGTGGTAAAACAAAATACAGCGTTAATACATGAAAAAACATGTCTATTTACCTCAATGGACAAACGTCTGGGTTTTCTTTATTGGTTGTAAGCCACTTGCTATCGGATAATTTCTTGAACCTTCCCTGTCTTGTTTTGTAAATATTGGGTTCTACTCGATGCGTCCAGTTAATAATCCATTATAGTCTCGCTCTTCGTGAAAGTTATAAATCAAGCAAGAATTACCTTCACATTCTCTTCATGCCTGTTCATACGAAGCCACATGAAAAAGCTTCCTTTGTAGACCATGAGGCGTATCTTCACTCCATATTGCGACTATTTTTTGATAATTCTTTATTATCTAGAGCTATAGAGCTCATTTTTAGTTTGTTGGGGTTTGATTGCAGCACACGAGGCTTTGCGCCTCTGGCTTGCCGAGCACAGGCAAATTCAACATCTGCAAAAGGGTCAACTTTAATGTTAAAGCTATCATAGAATTTATCTTGCAATTGCTTTGCAGTAGAATTCCACATCACCTTAACGACACTTTCCTTATAGTCATCCCCATTTTTCCACATCATATTTCCTACCCAGTTTTTCAAAATTAATGCAAATTCTTCTTTTGAACTCAACAACAAAATGATGTAAACTGCGCCCACACAGTTTCTTTAGACTTCTCTGTATTATTTGGAGTAATACTTTCCACCATTTGATCAATATCATTGATGGAATCTTTCCCAAATCGCAACATTTTTATGACGTTTTATGTACAAAAATTTGTTTATACAAACATTTGTTTTACAGTTGTCACAAACTTTTGTTTTACAGTGGTTCTGATTTTTAAATTTCCTTCTTTGCTTTAATAAATTCGAGTTTTTTCTTAAAATCGTAATTTCATGCCATTTTCTTACTGAATACCACTCGTATGTTGATTGTGTAACGCTAGCTCCCGTTTGAATCCGATTAATTCAATATTAAATAATATTTGCTGATTTAAACGTCGCCGACCTTTAGCGTTATCAAGGGCCGCGGTGTGTTCCAGCCAGATAAGACAGCTCCGACCGTGATAACAGCGCGAACAAAGGTATGACGCGCGCCGTTTCTCCCCACCTAACAGCATTTCAAGACCTATAAAACTAGTTGCAGAGCGTATTTCAAGAGAGATTCCCCAGAGATTTCCCAGAGATACCTTATACTCCTCCAGCAAACACCTAGTTCTTAAATCCTTCATCCTGCCCTGTCCAGAGAGTCTCTCCGTTGACTCTACCAGTACCTGGGGATCCGTTCCGAAGCTGAGTTCAAGTTAGTGGTTTCGCAAAGAAACGCCTGACACTCAGCAATATTTTCCCGAAAGCTCCTGATAAGCCGAGTTCAAGTTAGTGGTTTCGCAAAGAAACGCCTGACACTCGGCAATATTTTCCCGAAAGCTCCTGATAAGCCGAGTTCAAGTTAGTGGTTTCGCAAAGAAACGCCTGACACTCAGCAATATTTTCCCGAACCTTCCGAAGCTGAGTTCAAGTTAGTGGTTTCCCAAAGAAACGCCTGACACTCAGCAATATTTTCCTTGTAGAAATCCTACACCGAAAACCGCTTGTAATTCAGTAATAATTAACTTGCATTTTAAATTCACCGCCGTGCTAATCAAGCAGAATTAAAAGCTGCAAGCTACCTAAGTAGAATTTACCTGAATTAATCCGTGAGAATTGTGGTGGCCGTCTTGCTTGGGAACTCTGCGGGCCGCACCGTTAGCTTCACCAAAGAGTTCACTTGCAGGTGGTGAGGATTGTTAACCTCAAAAGTCACGCCGATCCGGAGTTTCGTTCTTCAAGCGAAGCCCCGGCGTGCGGCGAATTCCTCGAAGTATTTCACCACCGAACGGTAGTTACACGTATAGGGAAAAGAACCCGCGTTAGCATTTTTAATTTGTTATTTGATTACAGAAGCTAGAAACCGCAAACCGGCAAATTTGACAGGCTGCCTGGCGTTGCATTCAGCGCGCAGCTCGTCCCGAAGAGCAACGAAGTAGCGGTCCGGCCGACCACGACGCCCTCGAACATATCGCGCACGAGGTCCCGCCCGCGAGAACCAGGAAGCCGCTACCGTCCGTAGAATCCGTCTCCGCCTGAACCAGGAAGCCGCGTTTTTATACTATCGTTAATTTGAGCAATTTACATCTCGTTTAATTAATTACACAACAATTTACTTATGTATGATAGATATATAAAATAAATGTTATACAGGATACTCCGTTAGTGTGTTTTGCTTATTTATGGTATATCTGAGCTAGCGTTTGAACCTATCTCCGATCTAATGAGCTAACCCGTGGTAGATAAATATTACAACCCCTATAAGCAGGGGCGGATATTACAATTGTATCCGGAAATTTTTTCGAGTGATTGTCAAAAACGTGATTAATTAGTTCGAGCGGAACGCGAAACAGTTAACACACTCGGCGTATTATAAATGAAAAATTTGTCTCTTCAATTAACGCTCTATTTTGTACGGTTTCCGTTGAATTAGTAATTTTCGAACATTTTTGACAAATGGTTAAAAATTAAAAACAAAATTTTTGGCTAATTATAAGATCACTGTAAGCGGAAGTTGTGTGAGTGTATCACACCAGATTCTTTATTTGCAAACGATTAAAGTAATAATTTACACATAGCTCAGGATGTATCATTGGCAAATATGAGATCTAACAGATATAAGATAAACATCACAAATGGTACAGAATAGTGTGTTACCGATGTCGTACAAAAGATCGCGACGTTGAAATAAAACTAGGTTAGTCATGTCGCTCTCAAAATATCAAGTGAATGGGTGAGTCGCATTACAAGATGGCAACCAAGAACAACAAAAAGAAGCGTCGGGCGACCACAAAAGAGATGACTTGACGACATCGCTTGAAACAATTTTTTGGCTTCGCCTAATTGCTTCGCCAGTTATCCAATTATTTCAGACTTAACCTGTATATTTTTATTTGAATTATAAATCCTTTGCATTTCAAATTCTTCAATTTTCCAAACCAGCGCATTTTGTACCTGGTTCGAGCTCTTTCTTTCGCGCGATGAACTCTCGACCCGCGCTATCTCTTATCAGAGTGCGAGCCTTCCTTTGGGAACGAATTGTTCGTCCGAGCACTTGCTGTTCTCGCCTCGGCCCGTCGTGTTTGGCGTGGCTGAGGTTTGATTTTAATTAAGTCAAATTACGTGCGCTCAACCGATTTCTATGAGCTTTGTGTTCCTAAGGGCTGATTATGATCAGGTACGATAGCGTTCTTCTGTTTTATTTTCTCCATAGTAATTAAATTTTTTTCATAGCTCTTAATTACCAGTTTCAAACACGAGTTTACCTCGCAGGCCAAGGCGCTAGCCTTATCGCATTTTCGACACCTGCTGGGTTCGGCGTACATATTTGCTGCCTTTTGAGGATGCTTCCGCAGCAATTTTCGGCTCATCCACGGCGATTTCAACAATGGTTGCAGCCGTTCACGTCCAGCTTATGTTTCGAGGTTAGTTAGTGCTACTCCGGGATTAAATATCAACTTATCTTCAATACCTGGATTTTACATTTATACATTTTAAACCCGTAATTATTTGGAATTTAAATTCACACGTTCCGCAATTATTAACATGTAATGTTCAATTTCATACATGCTCTTGCTTTTTACATTTGAATTGATATGCTTATAGTTAATTATGTTCAGTATTTAAAGCTGCAATTTTGATGTGTATTGACCCTCTGTAAAAGGTACAGTCACGCTTTTTATTTTCAATTTATGGCCTAAACAGAAGGATTTATTAAATGACTGTGATAAGCTTATTCCACGAATAATTTGTTGTTAAAGTTATTAAAATAACCCGAAAGGGCTTCTTGATTTTATGCGTGTCGCAACCTTCAGTTAACGTACACAACTTTGTTATCACATTATTTGCATTTTAATTATCCTGATTATTTACTACTGACACTTCAAGACTTTTTATTATTTACTAATTAAACGCTAGTCACTTGCAGTATATTTCCTCTTATTATTTGAAATTTTTTTATTTCTGGCGCCCATTTCCTTTTCCTTTTTTGAAGACATTCCAGGGTACACAGCTGATGATTTGAACCTACGATCCAAGGCCGTCGAAATTTGAGTTAGCTAGGGCCATCGCGGTAAGTAAAGAGTTTTTAGAGCTGCCGTGGTGTATAAACTGTAGGGGGGTTGATCTGCGATTTTCACTACCATCTATCAATTTTATTAATTAATCGCAGGTCGGCTTCTTTATTGTTTCAAGCTGGGAATACATAGCACAACACAGCACAAAATAGGACAATTTGGCAAAATTTAGGTGATGCATATATCCAACGGTGGATGAAGGAAGGCTTAGAAGAAGAAGAAGAATAAATATGGCGATTTATAATGCAGCGCTGAGTTATTTTAGCGTTGGACAAAAGACTGGCTCCCAATATTCTCCTCGGAGCGCGGAGTTCGAATCGCAACGGATTACATTTTTTTTATTTGCAAATTAGTAAAAATTCGGCGAGGGAAGTTTCGTGTAATAGATATTAACATATCTAGGAATGTTATGATTAATAAGATCCGTTATTTGTTCAATAGTTTATCGGTTGCTATATGGTTATGGTTGCCATGTAGGGTGATATTCCTTTACCCAACAGATAAGTTATGACCTAGTTACCAGACTACTTTTGTATATGTAAACAAAGGCTTAATATCCTGAAACCGATAAACCCCTTTACAGATTTTTTGTAACTGAAATATAAATACATACAAATTAAGAGGAAACAAGGTTTTCAGAAGTGACCACCTTCCGACATGATTCACGCCTCGGCTCTTCGTCTCACTGAATTGCGTACACGCTCAAAAACGTCTGATTCCTCATTTTCCAGCTTTTACAAAAAAAAAATGGCGTCTCTTTCTTAACCAATCTTGCAAAGGGACTCATACGTACGCTACTGGTGGATTGAAAGATGGCGTATTCACATAAAGAAACCTTTTTTTGCGTCGCATATACACATACTAAATTACTTCGACACGAAGTGTACGAAGTATTGAAATTCCCTCATATCGAAAACCACTCTGAGGCAAATATCTCTAAAATTCGAGCCAACCTACTTATGAACCCACTATATCAAATCTCCGTCGCGGCGGTGCGGATCTTTTGGTGAAGATCCCAGCCCACTAGATCAATCCCCCGTATTGGGGGGTGCCTAAACGTGCTGTGCGGGGGATGTATGTTCGTATGTGTACACGATTCCGGTCGCCAGGAACCTTTCTGAAGTCTTGGACCGTTTTCATACGATAGGTCCTCCGAAAATGAAGGCAACATCAACTTTTGAGCTATGGTCGTCGGCAAAAAAATTTTTATTTTTTTTTATAAGTAACTGGTTCATAGCATTTCATTGTATTAGCGAAACGGAGTGGTGCTGAGTATCGAAGTATTTTTGGAAAGCACGGAAGAGCGCTTTTCTTGGATGGGGGGTACCGTATATTTTGTAATTAATATTCTAACGCGATATCAAGAATTAACAAGATTTTCGAACCTTTTCTATAAAGTTTAACACCCTGTACTTCGGAAACGAAGAACTTGCTGACCCATGTTGATAGGAAAAAAATCCAAGGAATGTGCTACTAAATTTTTTACACGTGCTTAGGAAACACCCTTTTATCTAGCTTATCATTGCAATCTATGCTGATTTTTATTTTTTACTATATGCGTTTTGTAGCACTAGTTAAATGATATGGGATTTCCCTCTTTTCTAGACTATTTCATTTCTGATAACCTTATGGAACGCCCTTCTATAATCAATAAATACTGTGTGTTTCTGCACCGTATTCTCGTATCTTCTCGATTATTAATTAAAACTTTGTTTGGTTGGAGGATGAACCAAATCCACGCACCCTTCATCCTTAATGAGCCTATTGTGCAACCTCCAAGTCATGTGTGGAAATATGTTTTGTGTGTAGTCTTTATAGATCAATCTGCAAGAAGACAGATATGTTAATAAATTGTACCCCGACATCGAATGATCACCCGACTCATTACCAATCCTACGAACTGCGGAAAAGATCCCACTTATCCATGGATTCCGACCATGGATTTATTGTAAGCCTGGTACCCTATCCACTGCGCCACTGAGGTGGTTTAATTTCAGCTTTGACGCCTATGCAAGATAATTCTGTCCTGGAGTCACAATGATGTGCATTTAACATTGTAGTAGCCTGATGTAGGCAAGCTGATTCCATAGTAATTATTTACATCGCATCTATAGTCTTTTTGAAAATGGACTAGATTTTGCCGGATTCCATTCTTCTGCCTTTTATATTTCTTGCAGCATAAATTTTTATTTACTACTACCTAACGTCAATGCCATAATCTAATACTTCTATATTAATGTCCCCCAGACCAACAGCTTTTTGGCTTTAACAGATATTAAGAACTTCATCTAATGTTATTTACATTGCCGTCAATAATTATGATTATTATTACGTTAACTTGTACTGTGGCCGTTTCGTAACTACGTAGATATTAACACACCTCCAACTAGCTCAACGGGGCGGTGGTAAAAATGGCGGCAGTCGAAGGAGGAAAGGAGGAGTTACCCTCTGCTAAACAGTTGATTAATCGGAGAACAATTTATTATAGTTATTATTTTGTACAGATTAACTTAAAACTAGAGAATATATACATATAACCCAGAAAAAGAAGATGGCGGATTGGCGTCCGTCGTCAGTTGCTGTGGGGTTTCTCCGGAGGTGGCGGCTGAAGGGTGTAGCGTCATAAGAGCGGCGAGGGCTGCAGGAGCGGGCGCTTATCTTCTTCTCGGGGACGGCGGATGAAGTGGCTCGGCGCTCTGGGAACGCGTAGGCGGCAGGCGCGGGCGTTGTTCGTCCTCTCGGGGGCGGCGGCTGAAGTGGCTCGACGTCCTAGGGATGCGTAGACAGTAGGTGCGGGCGATGATCGTCCTCTTGGGGGCGGCGGCTGACGTGGCTCGACGTCCTGGAAACGCGTAGGCGGCAGGCGCGGGCGTTGTTCGTCCTCTCGGGGGCGGCGGCTGAAGTGGCTCGACGTCCTAGGGATGCGTAGACAGTAGGTGCGGGCGATGATCGTCCTCTTGGGGGCGGCGGCTGAAGTGGCTCGACGTCCTGGAAACGCGTAGGCGGCAGGTACGGGCGATGATCGTCCTCTTGGGGGCGGCGGCGGAAGTGGCTCAGCGTCCGGCTGGTGGAATCCTTCGGAGGCGGTAGCTGAAAGGGGCGGCGTCCTAGAAGAGGCGGGGGCGGCAGGAACGGGCGCTTGTCTTCTTTTCGGGGGCGGCGGCTGAAGTGGCTCGACGTCCGGCTGGTGAGATCCTTCGAAGGCGGCGGCTGAAGGGCGCAGCGTCCTAGAAGCGACTGGGGCTGCAGGAGCGGGCGCTTGTCTTCCTCTCGGGGGCGGCGGCTGAAGTGGCTCGACGTCCAAGTTCCTCGAAGACGGCAGGCGGCTGAGTCCAGCGGAGACGGCGGTGCTAAGTCCAACGAAGGTGATATGCTCTAAGTCCAGCGTGGGCGAGAGCTCCGTGAACGGCAGAGTCCAGAAGGGGCAGCTTTCCTGAATCGCCAGAGTCCAAATAGGCAGCTAGTCTGGGAGCAGCAGAGTCCAGAGAGGCGGCTAGTCCGTGAGCGGCAGTCCAAGCTAGGCAGCTTCCTTCGAGGTGGGCTGGAACTCCTGGAGGTGGCTGTTGATCCTTGGATGGCTGCTTGTTCGACCCGCCGAGGCAGAGTGATTTCCTAAGGCCAGGGTGTCTCTATTTAAAGGGCCTGAACCCCGAGGTAGCTGCCTCCCTCGATGCTTATTGGCCCGTGGCGTGAAGACAGATTTCTGGGGGCATTCATTTAGGCAACTGTGCAAGGCGTCATGCTAATTTCCCGGCGCGTCTAATTAGCGGTTTGATTTTAGCTGCATCGTCTTGCCGGACAAAAAACTTAAATTTTGATACCCAACACGGCCTGATTGGGATAAATATAACTCGCCGCTTAATTACTCCGCGGCGACTGTGTAATTTCCAAACGTATTTCCCTCCGCGGCCTGCTCATTCGCCAGTTTCTGGGCTGGGCTGCCGTCCGTCGGCTTCCTTGTAAATATTGCGCAACCTTCGATTCCCAACACTTAGAGTTCAATTATTTGTACAGCCTTAATTAAAATAGATATTGCTATTTCTGAATATTCACTATTTTACCCTTGGCGCTTTTAAGGCTGATTTTGGCTATTGAAAAGCGTGCGGCCGTTAGGGCGATTGGGCTCCGGCCTTTTCAAGCCTTCATTATGCCGGCCAGTTAATTTATGGCCCCTGGTGATCGGTGTTTTGTACCTCCGTCGTCGTGGACCTGTTGACCATGCTTGCCTTCCCGAGTTCCGTGAATTATGTAGCTTAAGCTTTTGTTTCCCTGCTCTATGGGATTTTTTGAGTAGTTTGTTCTGACGTTTTTGAAGGAGTCAACTGCTTGAGTTTTTAATGGACTTGTTTTATTACTTCCGTCCGCGCGCAAAGAGGAAACCCGGCTTTGTCCGGTTAAGGGCATCTTCAGCTTTGTTACACTGGATACGGCGACTGGAGGGGCTCGAGAAATTTGTCATCTGTGCTTGTTATTTTACAAATTATCAGCTCGCGTCAAACGGACTTCCGAACTCCCGTTTAACGGCGGTCGCTTGTCATAGAAAGGCGAGGCCCGAGAACGTTCGTTTCTTTAAGCTTTAGGGGCAATTTATGGCCCCCTCATAATTTTAACATCGATGCGAGTGTTTATGTGCCGGCTTAATTTTTAAATTCCGGCTGACGATCGTATCAATATGTTATTGCTCTATCAACAAATCCTTAATGATACATTATTTTTTTTATTTTATTACATAATGTTACCATCTTCTACGGTTTTCCTCTCTAACGAGTGTTTCTTGTTTATCCTTTACTTTCACAACAATTTCGCTGTTTCATATTGTTTCTTGCAATTTCTGTTCCTTATTACTTAATTCAAATTCACTGTAATAATTCTGTATTTCTTAAACCTACTGTTTCTGATGACGCTAACTTAAACATTTGTCTGACCATTCGTATAACACCTCTTTCTTTATTCTTATCCGTTATTTGTAGATAATGGTTGAGGTTTACCTGATAAAGGTGGATTATACCATATTAAACAAGCTTTACGTGTAAGGTACAGTTGGTAACAAAAAATTACGAAAGTGAAAGCAAAATTTTACAGTTCATCAAAGTTCATTGATGAAGTGTAGTAATGTTATTGAAAATAACCACTGATCTTTTCAATCCAGCAAGATGGGTTTTCTATAACTGAAGTACAGTAGCTTTTTGTAACTAAATAAATACTTGGTACAATTGTTATAGGTACTTGTTTTATAGATTGACTATTATTTTTGATTACCAGTCTTCAAATTAACGTATGAGTTTAGAAAAATTACCTCTTCTACGACCAAATAGTGTCATGTGCTTGGTATACCACCAAGTCATAAGACAAAAAAAATTAACTTTTTCAGTCACCTTGTGCATGTGTATCCTATTTCATACAGCCTTCTGGTGTAGTTATGTAATCACGACAAGGAATATAAAACATCATCATTTCAATGTCTGTTCGAATAAAATATTTTAACATCAGGAGAGAATTTATTCACTTTTGCATCCATTGCAGTGACAGCTTCAGGACATAATTTATGTTAATTTTGCCCAGGTATAAAATCGGTGCGCACACCTATATGAATCGTCCTGTCATTGGGAGTAACGTTGGATAAAACGCATGCCAGCGTCAAGTTTGGGGGGGGGGGGATCCACGTAGAAAAGCAGCAGACGCGACGCTATTGCTTTACGTATTATACGCGTTGGGAATGCAGTGTACTTAATTAGTTTCATCGCCGATAATCGGTATTCAGCAGAGTGTAAACTTATATCTGTTTAAATACGTTCGTCGTTCTCTTCCCGTGGGCTGCTACCCGCTGACCTCTAACAAATATCTGGGGTAGGATTTTTCATACACGCACAACAATACATTCTCCGCTTCTCTACGTGTGTCAGGTCAGATTGTCTTATCTTTGTCGTCCGACGAACATCTCCGAGAGTCAGTCGTGCCCCAGGTCAGAATCCCGCACCTCTGTCGTTGGTAGAACATGTTCTTGGGTAAGTTGTACTATACAAGGTGCAATTAACGCATTTATGTTGTTTTACCGAGCATAGCTGAAGGTGACTCATGTTTAAAGCTTACCTTCTAGCAGCTAAAGCCTACCTTTATTATATATATATAGGGCCTCCATATTGTCAATCGATAGGTTGGATTGTGACCAGTCTACTAGGTTTGATAGCGTATAGCTTGTAACCGTTACGTTACCTCAGGACCATTTTCCTCAAGTAGTAATAGACTGAGTACCAAACAGTGCAAGCTGCGGCTGCATCATTTACCCTCTAGTCCTCCGTGTGTTCAATATGCGATACGGTTTGTACAATGTACTCTGTGCCACTGCGGGGATCTTATTAACTACTTAAACGTTAATAAGTTGAGGCCCAAGTAAGTTCGAAGCTCTGCTAACTTCAACAACCCTCTTTGTTGAGATCGTTTCCTTCTGAATTACGAAATGGCACTCATCTCTAGCAGTAAGGATCATAATCCACTGGTGCCCAAATAATAATAATCCTATTTTCGACATCCTTTGTGCATTATTTAGGTAAACACAACCACTGTAGCTAGCTGTTGGCACTATAGGCTTGATTACTTGTTGTAAATATATTGTAGAATGTAACACCTCCTCAAAATTAGATCGTCGGTTATTTGTTAAAGTAAATGATATACAAATAAACATAAAAGTATAACAGTCCTAACATGTTTTTAGTGGATATAGAGCAATTGGTTCTAACACGTTTTGGACCATACTCCGTGCATGTTTAACAAAATGTTCAAGAGGGAAGTATAATATTAAAAATAAATTCGTGTTGCATTAGTACTGTCAATAAAAATAATCTAAGGTTACCTGGTATTATTATTTAAGAATACCGCAACTTAAATCAATGCAAGCAGTGGAGATACCTCGCTGGTAGAGGCTCTGATTCTAAGCCAGAAAATGTGGGTTGAATCCCAATAGCTTTTAAGGCCACAAATATGTTGTGCCAATGTCATTACTATTCCCCAATCCGGCGTTGGTAAGCGTGCAGTCTGAATATCTAACACCTCCTCAGAGAAAAGAGGGTGATGTCCATGCAGTGAAGATGTCACAAGACTATCACCACCGCTAAAATGTCTAAGATAATGTTATTTACATATCTTGTATTAGATGCATTACGATTACATCTCCTCTCCCAATGCTCTAAGAAAATGCTGGTCCATACCACAACGTCGTCGCCATTTGGAAGAAAATGACGTGAAATAAAAAGCACTTTGGTCTCGTCGATATATTTCAATATCTCGGCAATCACTATACGTAAACCCAAGTGAATATTCGTCAGAATAGTACTACGAGCCATTCTATATCATTGTTTCGCCGCTCGCAACTGTTGGCCCAACACTGTCAGCAATGTAATTTGGTAAGCGAAACTTCTTATAATGCAAGGCTAGAGTGTAAGTTAGCTAAATGCAATGCGGGCATTCATATTGCCGGTTCAGCATGTCTAAGTTGTCTCTGCGAATGGACCGCAGTAATCTAGGTGTCTGCTAGACAATGTGATAAGAAAGCGGTTTTATCCTGCAGTGGTTCCTCGTTTTCAAACTTATGCTGGTCGTTATTGTTTAAACAGTTGTAGTTATTCTAAACCCCCGCCGATTGCTATATTTGTATTATTAGTCAGGTTCACTATGTAATTTCTCCACATTTTTTTGGAGAGTTTCAAAAAGGTAGATTTTTGGAAAGGCTATAGTATAAGCAATAAGAAAAACAATGTTTCCATTTGCCCCGAGTCCTACGTGACCGCCATCTTGAATTTTACAAAATGGCTGACTTAAAAACAATTTTCGTTAATATCTCAGCTTTTAAATAACATAAAAATATAATAGTGACAGCTAAAAATACATTTTCAGAGCTAATAAATGCAATGGTATCCAAATAAATACTCTAGGTTCAACTAAAAATCAATTTGATTTATTTATTTGGTGAAGTATGGCTTTTTATACAAATTTTCTTACACGAACAACAAGTTTAAAGGTTTATTTTTTTGAGCAACCAGGAGTCTTTACAGATCATCACCATCATTGTCATCATCAGTTTCATACTGGTTGTAGATGACCTCATCGTTCTTACACTCACTGTGGCACTGGCAAAGATCGGTACAGGATAACTTATTTGTTCGGCGGTAACACCATGCAGAAAAACAGTCTTTTTGCATTGACAACTAATCATCTCAATTATTGCCTTTGGAAGTGGAAGAATATCCGTCATGATTGGTTTCAGCTGACCATCCAACTCTTTGTTGTACCTATGCTTGCAAAATAGATGCCATCGCAGTTCGAGGATATTATTGATATTGATGCGTTTAGGAGAGTAAGCTAAATATACTAACCTAGCAAGAGTTGACAACATAGTTTCGGTCACTTCTGTCTCTGTTGAAAACATCTGCAGAAAACTGATTACATCTGGAGTTGGCTTCATGTAAGTTGCTAGCCAGGTTGCCTTGCCTATACAAGAGAACCTTCCAGTGTTGTCAGCGCTAGTGAACGCATGGAAGGCTGGCCCACCCTCTGCTCTTTCTACCCCTAAGACCCTCCTTATTGGCCCTATCTCGATCATCCCAGAGACCACTGAAATCGACGTATTTTTCAGCATGAGGTCATAGTTAGCTATGACTAGCACCAGGATGTCGGTATCTGGGGAGAAGAAAACCTCGGTATCTGCGGAGAAGAAAACCATCCTTACTTCCGGTTGGTTTCGTTGTGATGCCAGGACAGCTTGGAAGATCAACAGTGTGTCTGCTTCTTCATGATTGTTATCGTCGGAAAGTAAGTCTTTGTTGCTCCTGGTACACCCCGAAGAACAAGTAATGAACTGTTGTACTCTAGAGTTTTTGCAGAAAGATATTTTGTCAGGTCAGCCTTTGTCTTGTCATGTGAAGGGAACCTGTTCATTGGGATATGTTTATACTGAATTGGTGCTTTTCGTTGCCTTCTTTTATCCCTAATAGCACCCTTGAGAGAATCTTCTCTGTATGTATCAAACAGGATGATTTGGTCATCCTTTCCTGTAAGAGACATAAGCCTGTCGTTGAAGCTGAGATCTTTGACTGTCACTATCGTTGCTGGTTTCCTGGTCATCTTTTGCTGTAGAACCATTCCATCTACTAGGGCTATCTTGCGACTTGGAGCATCTGTTTTCGTGTCCATCCCATCTTCTGGCTGCAGATCTTCCTGTAGATCTTCTACTGTTGCCAACTTGTTGAGGAGACTGATCAGTTTCGACTTGTCAAGGCATGTTAAGATTGTACCATCTGGAACGCATGTTCGCAACGGCTACTTTCGTAGTGCCGCTACACGTGTATTATACCAAAATATCCATGTGTGTGTAATGTCACACATTTAAGTTCATAAAATTTTGCGTAAATGAGCGTACTGTCCTTGAAAGTGATAAATATGTGATTGTTGTCATTTTATATTATGCTACTCGTAATTATTTATAAATATTGCTGTAGTAAATGTCTCAACACATCTGCAACTACTAGCATTGCATTTATTAGCCCTAAAAATTTATGTTTAGCTATATAATTTATACTAGCAACCAGTGAGACAAATGTCTCATTTAATAACTTTTTTCTCTATCTTTTACGGTTTGGCTGCTGAAACAGCGTCCCGGACGGACCAGCGTCCCGGACGGACGGAAATCACGTGATTTCTCGAAAACCGGAAGTGTCACGTGACTGAAATTTGTTTCCTGACCTGACATGACTATTCCAAACATATAACTTTAATAACTTTTTTCTCTATCTCTTACGGTTTGGCTGCTGAAACAGCGTCCCGGACAGACAAAACAGCGTCCCGGACAGACAAAACAGCGTCCCGGACAGACAAGTCTATTAGATAAAGGATTTTTATGTTATTTACAAGTTGCGATATTAACGAAAATTATGTTTACGTCAGCCATTTTGTAAAATCCAAGATGGCGGCTACGTAGGACTCCGGGCAAATGAAAACATTGTTTTTCTTATTTAGTCCAGTCTGTAGAGACGAAAAAATGCCCCTGCCTTACAAAAAATGGAGTATGAACGGTTTTTATATATGTTGTTCAGGTCGGGATCCTAATGAAAAATCCAAGTTTTCGACCTTGAAGGGGCGCCGCGCTAGCAGCCACCTTGGATTAAAGGTGCTAAAACCTGGTGTTATCCAAATAGCTCCGCAACGGTTGATCGAACGTCAAAAAAGTTCAATATAAAGTTAAAGGAGACAAGATTCTTGATATTTTTTGTATATTAATTTTTGTTGTAAGTGTAATATGTAACGAGTTACAGCAGCTGAAAGTTGAACATTTCACCAAAATATCGTTAAACTTTATTTTTGTTGATACATTTTCTAAGAACAACTTACACTATATTGTTTGTAATATTTTTCTACATCAGAATAACGTTCTATAGAGAAATACAAAGTATGATCAAAAATTATTTTCATCTAGTATAGCTATGGAATAGTTCTTAATTTATAAACGTAACTATAAGTCACTTATGTACTCGCACATGCAGTCGCTGTTTTTGATGGATATCCGTTTGATGGTGACAAAAAAATACCAAGACTGCAGAAAGACTTCTCCGATCGAAAAAGCAGATGTCTGCGAATGTTATTTTTGATGAAACAACGCCGGTTCTAGTTTCCCAAGAACGATTTCTAGCAAACGAAAATAATAAAGTCCGTCTGATTTCGATGCTGTAAAAACATTCGAACATTACTGTATTACAGTTAAGCAGGCTGAAGAAGATGCTGATTGTCGACACGGCGATTTCTATATGCTCAACATTTGATGCTGTTTTCGCCATTCGAGAAGACGTCGAACTTCTAGTTCTGCTGACGATATTAGCAACATCTACCTTCGCAAACCTGGGAGAGGCAAAATTGTTGAAAGAGTGTATTCTGCAAATAGTTTTAAATATGAAAAAGCAGCTGAGAACATTTTGTTTCTCCATGCGTTCAGTGGTTCCGACACAACGTCGTCCGTCTACATCCGTGGAAAAACATTTTTTTTTCGCTTGTTCAAAAAAGCACAAGACTCAATGACACTATAGGCATATTCAAACATCACGATGCCAAACCAGATGATATCGCAGATGCTGAAGCACGCTTTCTTGTTGCTTTGTATGGTGGCTACATGGAAGAAAATACATTGGAAGAAGTCCATTACCAAGAAATTCAAGTGCAAGAACCACATTTAATTTTGCTTCTTTGCCACCAACGAAGGACGCTGCACGGTATCACGCATTTAGAACGTATCACCAGGTCCAACAGTGGTATGTAATTGGAAAAAATGCACGAGACTGGGGCTGAAAAGTTGGCACGAATGGACTCACTCCAGTAACAATGACAGAGAATCCATCATCGGAGACTTTATTAAAATTAATTTCATGCCATTGTAAAAAAGCATACGGGGGAGCATGTGGCTGCAGGAAAAGTGGGATGAAGTGCTCTATTCTGTGTAGATTCTGTAATGGCCAATCATGCGAAAATGCACCAGAAGTTCACATCGAGAATGGGGACGAAGATGAGGACATTTCATCACTGGAAGTCCCAAGTCTCAGGAGCAATGACTTCGAAGATAACATTGAGGATAAAGAATCTTATAGAGACGTCAACATCTACCGATAGGGGCCTTCAAAAATTAAAAAAACTAAATAATATAATCGCGAACACGAAACATCACTAAACTGGAGCATCTGTGGTTTGGGCCTACTGGGGATACCACAATAAAAAGAGAACCTATAACTCTACCTCATGGTGATGTGGAAATGAGTTTACTATACGTTTATCAAATTATTATAACTACGTAACGAATAGCCAGAAATAATACAAGAAACATTTTAAAAATGAGAAGTTACACAATTTTATAGAGAAATTTTCATCTTTCCGCCGCTGTAACTCCTTTCATATTAGACTTACAAAAAATAGTTATACACAAAAAATGTCAAGAAGCTTGTCTTCTTTAACTTTGAATTAGACTTTCTTGGCGTAGGATCAACCGTTGCGGAGTCATTTGGAAAAAGCCAGTTTTTAGCACCTTTAATCCAAGGTGGCTGCTCGCGCGGCGCCCCTCCAAGGTCGAAAACTTGGATTTTTCATTAGGATGTCGACCTAAACAACATATATAAAAATTGTTTATACTCCATTTTTTGTAAAGCAAAAACCTCTACTGACTGGACTAATTGTTTATACTATAATCTTTCCCGAAATGTACAGTTTTCATACTCTCCAGAAAATTCCGGCGAAGGTTTAAATCAAAACATAGTGAACCTGACTATATTTAGATCCAGAAACGTTGTACTATTGAAATCTATTTGTCCTGACACTGACTCTAGCTGGTAAGTTAGTAGCCTATAGATATTTTAGCCCGGGTCTTTTACACAATGAACCACGAATAGTTTGTAAATACAACCAAAATAAAGTAAGCGTTATATATTTCCTG
Source organism: Agriotes lineatus (assembly GCA_940337035.1). Classification (NCBI taxonomy): domain Eukaryota; kingdom Metazoa; phylum Arthropoda; class Insecta; order Coleoptera; family Elateridae; genus Agriotes; species Agriotes lineatus. The sequence goes on along the minus strand of OW679194.1, from coordinate 163,844,642 downwards.
AAGGCAAAAAGTTACAATTTCATGAAACGTTTTTTATTTAATTGATACGCAAATTTTGAACATTTCAACCAATTGATTTCTCTCGTCGAAACTCAAAGGTATCTAGTGTAGTTTTATATTATATGAGCGAACATAATGAAAAAAGCGTATTGAAATAATAAATCATAATGCGATAAGAAAAAAATCAAAATAATTATGATCACAGTTCAAGATTGGTTATGAAATCACGTTTGAGGATAGATCGTGATCGAAAAGAAGAATGCAGAAGGCTACAAAGCTTATATATAACCGAAAGCAGCAGAGAGTTAACGCATCTATGTATATAATTTTATCGAGAGAGATTTTGAACTTAGTAATTTTAAAAATGTTGTTTTGTTGTCCATCCGTGGTATTGTCGCGGGAATATTAATTTACAATTTGGCAATTAAAAAGCTCACCCTTTTGCTTAATTTTTATTCGTTGTATTAGTGATATTGATATTTTATGTGCCCTGTTATTTTCCTGATGTAGATAGTTTCTGCATTCAGTGTTGTAGTACCTTTAAAGTTACTGCATGTGAGGTTCAGGATTCATTTTGTAATAATCACAAAATAAACTATTTCTATAACACGTATAGTTTCGTCTGGGGTTGCTCAACTGTGTAGAAAATCTGCCAGCTGTCTAGAAGAATATTCAAACCCCAAAAAACCTACAAGTAGGAACGTAAACCGGATATTACATAAAATTTTAAAATAATATTACAATACAAGCAGATTTTGTAAACCCTAATAATAATAATAAGTATATGAAGCACATAAACTAAATATTCGACCAAACATTAAATGAAAATAATTATATAGGTTTGAAAACACCAATAGCATAGGTTGGTTAATGGTAAACATAAAAACCTGATTATTTAGAAGCGCTCAGTAGCGATTAAGCGAAGCGTAGGTCTCCAAAACAATCTCATATTCAAAACTATTGAGTAGCACATCAAATCCCCGTTGCTTTTTACATAAAATTCCTCTGAGCATAATCGTTATCAACCAAAGAAGATGGCAAAGCTGAGCTACAAAAGCTTTGCGTTAATCCCTGCAGTTACGAGCACAAGGTAGTTTACTATTACCTACCATTTATTATTTTACAATGTAAAGATAAATGAGTTAGACGCTGTCAAAGACTGGCATTGTTACCAAGTTAACCCGATTAAAAGCCACTAATGCGTGAAGCTTTTCAAGCCACAATTGAAGTGAATTCAATGGCCAGTAATCATTATTAAAAGCAAAGTTTGGTTAAGTGCCTGATTTTCGTTTCATCAAGAAACGTAAGGTCTAGTCAAAGGGGGTGCAGGCCTCGCCAGGATATATTCCGTACAATGCAATGGCTACCGTTTTTCACACTGTGGTAAGACGGTACTCCAAAAATTACTTGAAGGTAACGGTTGACGCCTCGTCCAGCGCTCTCTATAGTCGTTTGGGAATATATCGCCTTTCCTAATAGTTACACGTTATACTATTCAGGAGAAAGCCCGAAACTTTTGTGTACTGCTTTTAGCATTGGCGTTTTTTTAATAAAATAATTCACTTTGGGGTTAATCAGATTGGAAGAAATTTATTTCCCGGAATCCTGTGGCTGATGAACGAGGCCTTACTACTGGAATAATTTTTCAATCTTACGACGAAGAAATAGTTCCTTAAGGTTTTTGATGTTTTTCGATTAACACTAAATTTGAAATCACATTTTCTACTATTACTTGGATAATTCACTATTATGTAGATTATGTATATTGGCACATAATCATATAAAACAACCTTATTTCTAATAGATAGATTATTTCCTGTAAGAAGTGAAACTATTGAAGCTAAGAAAAAAAACAAATAGAGAGAAGATTCCGATAGGAGTAACGTTAATATGACATATGTCGGTTGAAACGTTTTCTATGGGCGTTCAAGATATAATATTTGCCGCGCTACCGCAGAAAATTACTCCATCTTGTAGTTTTATTTAATTGGTAAGTAACAACTCAATTTTGAATAGTAAATCATGCAGTCTGTATACTTACGAATATTTCACTTCTATCAATTTGTTCTTTAACTGACTGCGAAAATGCTAAATTACTTGAAATGTCCAATTGTATTTAAAAAAAATATGCTCTTAGGAAACATCTTTTTCATAACTCACTCGGGAAAGTGTTTCCTGCTTTCGTGTAATTTACAGAACTCGCTCACGCTCATTCTATTACATATCACAACTTTCCCGGAAAACATCTATTTCCTGATCTTGTTATGATAATAGCTATTACTATGCCGATTCAAAACCGCTTTTATATACAAAACGCCAATGTACTAACATAGATTGCTCTTCATTTGGAAACTATTAATATCTAGTAACTCTCTCCGCTTCTAGTTGTTGAAAATTGATGGTTAGTGGACAGCTTATATCAGTATTAATGATTTCTTTGTTCCTAGATCAATGAGTACTATGCATATACAGCTGTAGTTTACAGTTTTGTATTTCAATACAATATTATTTACCAAAATAATACAACATTTGCAAGCCACTTTGTGCCAATTACTTTTCAAAAGTTTTCATATCTAACAAAGTATGAAAAATTGTTGTTATTACGGCCGGTCTTTTATAGACCAGTAATGTGAAATTAACTACAGTATTGTGTTGCAGTAAACAAGCTTGTCTCAAAATTCTAGTGGTTAGACATTTTATTTCTGAGCAAACAAAGTTTGGTGCGCTGGTTTTATTTTAACAAAACTGAAGTTAATTACAAACTAAGTTTTCTAGAAGACCTGCTGTTAGTATCATTATAACTTGCTAGTTTTATGTCGACAAAACTTATTATTTAGGTGATTTCGCATTAGAATAGATATATTTATGTAAACAACCCTATTGAATCTTTATCTCTAGACTTCGTGGTATATAATTCATGCTGGATATTTTCATGCTCTCATAATTATAGTTGTTAACCCTGCTAGATTTGCATCCATGGAAACTACGTATTTGAATATCTACAATATTTTATAAAATTGCAAGCACTATCCTGCCACAACAAACGCTTGACCTTCGCCGCCCAAGCAAGGCTCTAAGAGATATAAAAGGACTATAGTCGGCCCGCCCAGGATAAATTGAGCCGATCTCGCCCGAGAAGACAACCAGGGTCTAAAAGTCGTGCACACGTTTCAAAAAATGTGAATTTGAGGAGTCCCCTATCTGGAAAAGACACTTAAAGTCAAGGCACCATCCCAAACATCACAAACCTGTACCAGATATATTATCGAGCCGATTTTCGGTGGCAACATAACCCTGATCCATTTTCGAGCTGAGTTTGGGTGGAAAATAACCCATGTTTCTTCATCCAGCCGATTCTCGGTGACAAACAACCCTGTTCTATTGTCGAGCCGTTTTTAGTTTGCAAGATAACTCATGAACTTCGTTATTTATGCGATTTTTGTGTGGTGTGAGACAGAGATACTAAACATGCGTTCTAGAAGGATACCCAAGCAGAGAGACCACATGCAACTTGAAGATACCACCAGCATAAGCATCTCCGTAGAACGGAGTAATTGATCACCAGCCTTAAGAGAATTGCATAAGCAGCAACCATATGCTGTGTTCATATTTTTACTTACAGAGGACGGCCACGGTACTCCGTATTGGTATTTAATAATCACCTTGCTAGATTTAAGCCAAACTGTATTTCTGACATTGTAATCATTACATTAGAATGAATTATGTATTTAAAATATGCCTCCAGTGTTTCGTCCGCCGGACCAGCTGACAGAGTCGTTGAGTGCGTCGATTAAGGCAAGTTGTCCGCGTACAGAAGCGCGGGAGTCAGTCGCCGGCACTCGGGCGAGTCGGGCGTTCGTCAAAGCCAAAGGAACGAAACGCGAAGTATTATAAAGTGCCAGCTTGAGAAAGAATTCCCAGATACAGTAGTTCATAGCAAGAAGCTGCTACTCCGGCTGCCAGTCGAGTTTCTAGGAAGCCTGTTGACTTTGCCAACACACGAAGTTTCTGTGGGAGCAGTTACTGAAGCCACGGAGATGATCTCTTGGTCATATTGCTACGAAACAAAGGCAAGTCTAGTTACTATAATTATATTTTACAAGTCAATGTACGTCCCAGGAAGATTAGGAAAAACCAAAGCCGTAATAAGGAATTAACCTCTATTACAACGCATTGTGCTTGCATCAGTCTGTTGACATATGGCGTCAGCTGATTTCAAGCAACTGGAGTAAGGACCGCATTAAGTGAATTTGTATGCGGAATTTAGACGTTATTAAAACACTGTGGGTTTTTTGCCTTGACGTTAATAATTAGTAAGTCATATCTACACTTAAGGAGTGGATTCAGGCATGTAGACTCAACATTAAGCTCGTGAACTCTTCCGTGCTATTACCAATAGCGCATACAACATGTATATATTACCATTGTGTACTCTTTTCATGTATTCCCATGCATGTATTTTCTGTTACAGAGTATATATATATTATGAAAATTCATGTAAATTGTTTCGTTTTCATTTCTGGTAGGTTTTGCATGCATAATTACAGCATTGTATGTGGCAGCGGGCAGGCTGGGACTCTCTATATTGACAACGCTTAGCTGCACTGAGGTAAAAACGGGTCTTGTGCTTCTACGACTGAGCTAACTAGCAAACAAAGGGCAATTCAAGTTCATAGTAAAGTAGAGTATAGGGCACGTGAAAAGTACCATCACATTGTTTAAGAAAGGTTGTTCTTTATTTATACACGTTTGTTTGTACATGCCTATGAATTCCACTTTAGCTTCTGTGACATGTAATATTTCCAAATAATTTAATTTTTTTCTTTCTAGTCTCATTAATCAGGTAATTTCGAAACCATGGCTTGTGAGCTACACAGAAAGGCTGTTTAAAACTGGGAAAACTAAATTGAAAATCCCCGTTGCGTTGCAACACTAATATCACAATAGCATACACGTGACCTACTGTATGTAATTTATGGGCTACATGTTTAACATATACTCAAAAACAAGCATTTTGTTGTATCTTGTTTGCAATGCCCTACGTTACCCAATTTAATAGTTTTCGTATAGTTAATGGCTTTCAGAAGGCCAGTTAGTAGTGGTCGTGGTATTTGTATATCTCTGAATACAATGACTTTATTTATATACTATTACATTTTACTTAGGATGTAAACATTGGCCTGGTAATGTGCTAATACATGCGACTAGAGTTGTTATGGAGGCAGTTGCACTTTCGTGTTTAGTTTGAACCCTTCAATTATCAATGATATGAAAGAAACGCATAAAATGAGTTTGTAGAAAAGCAGCTTGAAGTATTCTCTTACGCATCCTACCTACATATGCTAACATCTTTGCAAACAAAGATTATGGTGCAATTATTGTGGCGGTTATCAGAAAGCCAGTGAAAATAAGTTTGGCAACAGAACTAACCCTCAATCATACAAATAAATAAAAATATAAATTAATCTGTATTTCCATTGAGAATACCAGCTGGCTCGTGTTAGTAAATAAGAGAAATTTGTTCCGTTTCCGGCATATAAACTCTTCGGCAGTGAACACATGAATAACTTCTTTTTACTAGCGTATCGCTTTGTGGTCTCCAGTATTAGAGCTAAGAATCGATAATCCTCGGCATTCCATTCCGCAATCATTTGACGAGCGTTGGGATTTGGGGATTCGCTGCCATGCAATTACTTCGCAGGTTCCGGTTACCACATTGTGGAATTAACACCTATATCGGTAGAAGTTTTCAAGGTTGATTTCACAAAATTTTACATTTCATGTCTTTTTACAACTGTGTAGGTGAATTTCTTTACCTTGATTGCATAGTAGAACTTTGCAGTTCTGGGAGAATTTTACAGACAGCTCATTTTATACCATTTCAGATAGTAACTATTGCATCTCAAAAGATTAAGTTGTACACTTCCCTTCCGTTTAATAAAGCAAATCTACATATGTTGCCAGCAACATTATATTCTGCCGCTTTAACCACTTTAATCTGCATGTCCACCAGGCAATTAATTTAATTTAGTACCTTCCTTAAAAACGTGTTACAGTAGATATGTGAAATTCTTCAAACCCCCGTTTAAGAATTTAGGCATTAAAACCATTTTAGAATTCGTAATGTTAAAATCATTCAGACTGAAATAAGTGCAATAATTTAAGAAGTCTGAGATAAAGAAGGATGTTAAGTATGTAATTTTAAACTTTAATTCTTGAAGAATTGCTTGAAAGTCTTCTAAATAGTGCTTAAAGTTGGTTATTTGTTGTATAATATTTAAAGTAGAAGATCATTTTGTTAATAGACCTTATTTAACTGGAATTATGACCTTAAATATGTACAAGAAGCGTTAAGATCCTGTTTCTGAAATTTAAGGCCATTAGCTATAAAATTTAAAATGTATAATACAACGCTTTTAGGCTTCTAGATATTTTCAAACAATCCTTAATACTTGACGATGAAGAAACCTAACTCTTATTATTCCATTTGTAATACGTCCTCTAGTATTCTTATCCTTACCAGGCAAATGAAAATACAATACAGCAAATCTAAAAGATTACTAACAATTAAGCGAAAACTATCTCATTGTTTCCGTTATTTCATTTAAGCACAGGTATACATATTTTTAATGCGACTTCTCACGAAAGTTGCTGGTCCAAATGGTTGTTGTGATTTTGTAGACTGCTGCAGACAAGATGTCCATTGATGTGCAAGTAAACCGGCCACGGATCTTTTACCCACGTGTTCTTGCGTCTTGTGATTGATTACTTCCATGGAATTTTCTCCCAATGATCAGTTTAAGCATTTAGCATTTCCTACCCCTCATAAAATGCACTACATATTGCAATTTCTTTCGTTTCCTTATGGTGTTCACCAGTTCTTTTTGTTTCTGGTTTTTATGTAGAATTTGTTTCCTATTCTCTATATCCATGATATTTTCAGTATTCGTTTGTCCATAAATTTCGAACGTTTTTATATTTTCGGTGTTGGCTTTTGATACTATGGTGCTTAACACTACTAATAAATTCCAACTTATTACACAACCAAAGGTGTCGCCAAAATCAGCAACCGTCTGTATTACATCTGTTGATTACAAATGATTGGAATCTAATATTCCAGATTAAAATACTGCCGCCTATTCGATGTTCGGACTATGCCGTGATATTAGTTTCTATAAAATCTTAATTGAGACCCACTTTTTAACACAGGTGTATAGAATAATATTTGAGTTACTATAAGCTTGAGGCATATTTGTTGAACATTAACTGGAATGCCTTATGCGAAGCTTCTGATGTGGAAACACAGTGATGCCTTGACATCTAGCATTAATCAGTCAATACCACCAAATCTTAAGAAAGTAAATTCTTCTGAACAATCAATAAAAGACGAAGTTATAGCAAGGTAATATCAAACGTTTCTGGCGTAGATACAAAGCTAAGAATGCAGAAGTCGATAAGTCCTTTTACAAATATCTTGTGTCTTGATATAAACATTGATAGGCGAAGTTACGAAAATCGTTTTTTAAAAAAGCACAAAAGGCAATTTATAAGAACACTAGGAGTCAAATAGCATTTACAGTAGCAGTACGAGTGGTTAGTAGGGCAGATGGCATGTCATCTGAGAGTAGTAGCGATACCGTAGAAATACTTGCTGCCAATTTCTAATAATGCTTTTCCACTTTGCAACATTACGGTAGCCTTCCGGATTACGCAACACCAAGAGTAGAGAAGTGGATTGAGAATTAAGAAAGCTTCCATCTGCTTTTCTTAAACGCTTTTCAAATGTAGTAACTAAATTTTGCCGAACTTAATGCAGTGTTCCTTAAATACATTAAGATTAACGTCTGATAGGAATAATCACCATCAGTCACTCCTATGTTTGTAAAAGAGGACAAATTAAAAGCGTTAAATTGCACGCACATTCGCTTTACTTCAATTCCAGGAAAAGTCAAGGAAAAGATTATTACTTGCACAATAGTGGACCTTGAAAAGGCTAACGACATCGCTCCAATAAATCGACATGGTTTTTGCTGACAGTAAGGTCAACTGTAATATATTTTCTTGACTGCTTAAACCTTTAGACTGCCTCTAAACAAAGGAATGCCCCTAGACGTGATGTATCTTGATTTCTCAAAAGCCTTAACAGGGTATCTAAATAGAAGCTTCTTGTTAAGTTTGATGGTTGTGGAATTTGTGGATCATTGCGTAGGTGCATTTCTGCTCTTCTAACTAATCGACCTTTTACTGAACTGCTGGGTAACTGTTATTACTCGTCTACAAACGCTCCATTGGGAGTCCCACGGGGCTTTGTTTTATAGCCCGTCTTTCTCCTTTTTGTCTTGCTGTTGCACATATCTTTATGGAAGCTTTCGAAACCGTAGCTCTGGAATCTTCAGAATTGAAACCCAAGGTTTGGTTCCGATACCTTGAAGATACATTTATTATTTGGCTACATGGTAAAGACGCTTTACCCGTTCTCTTAAACCATCTCAATAGTCAACATCCAGACATCAATTTACGATGGTGATAAATGGTAACGGCTACCTTCCTTTCTTAGATGTACAAGTTTATTTATAACCCAGTGGCAAACTTGGTCATTCTGTATATCGCAAACGCACTTACACTGATCATTATTTACATACCGATTCCCACCATCATTCAACACAAAAACTTTCCCTTATCAATTCGCTTGTACACCGGGCTGTACCCATACCCCAACCCGATAATGTCCACGCTGAATAGAACTATATTCGGAAAGCTCTTAGGAACAACGGTTACCGTGCTAGGGATATACGTCTGCCATCAATCGCCATCTTCATCCACGGCCACCCAAACATCCAAAAACCGATTCTTCGGCAGTAATAGCTTTTCTTCCCTATATCCACCAAGGCACCGATCGCGTAAAAAAGTTCCTTCAAAAACAAAACATTAAAAGGGTATTCATACCTCCAAGCAAAACCTCACAGGTTCTCCCTTCGCCTAAATTAAACACTATGTCATCTGAAGGTGTTTATAGGGTCCCTTTCTCTTATACTGTATAGGTACATTTGTGAAACAGGACGTTTCGTAAAAACTCCAATCTCTGAACACCAGCGCTGTCTCAAGTCCAATGGAAAAAAAACAGACCAAGGTGCGAAATCAGCAGAATCGCCGTGAAGAAGCTAACACAAATATCAAAAGGTAGCAACATAAATTAAGATCACAGTTTGATCAACAAAATTTTAACATGTCATTGAATCTTGGACTCTTATTCTGACAGAAGGAAAGACAAGCGACACCACATAAATGTTCTCCTGGCAAAAAATGTTAAAGATAAGGTAGATCGAACATCGTACACATATCTTACGCCTGCAGAACGAACCTGTAAGTAGCAAAAGTTGCCTATATGGGTGTTTTTGATGCCACATTGATGTCTGTTAGCAAGGTAATTTCTAAAAGATGTTGACTATGATGTATGTGACACTAATAATGTCTTTTAAACAGGGAACAAGAAAATAACAAGTGAGGTATAAGAATTTCCAAATAACATCACGACTTAAGAAATAGCATTAGCGTACACATTGCTTCAGAAGACGTTAATTACAATCTAATGAACTTTCTAACTAGTATTTCTTCAAATCTAGACAATCCACTCTCTATAGTTTTGGTAGATAGCATTGTTAGGTGTATGATCAGTAACTTGCTTACATATCTACAAATTGCTTTAGGCATAATTCTTCGAAATTCTTATAAAGCTGATGCACAAATTTAGAGTCACATGTTCTTACAATAAGGTATTAAGATTCACGAAATCGGCAACAACTGCATTTATAGAAGGTGTGAGAAAGTGTGACTTTTTTGATCTGTCATCTGGCTTGGTTCAAGTTATCGCAGATAATTTTGATGCACACGTTTCACTATAAAATTGTAGATGTGCCACTTATTCACTCGCGGTGTACCTCACTCAACAAGACTCAGTGGAATAAAATGATAACACAAGCCCATATCGAAAAATTACATTAAGAAGACAAACATGTATGATATTCCAGTTCACAGATAAAATGAGCCAAATAAACCAAGCATTCCTCAAATAGAAGTACTGAAGTCAGTATTATCCTTATATATTTTCTGTCATAAGGCAACAGCCACAAAATGAACCGATGAACTAGATTTTGAGGTTATGAAACAGGTAACTACCAACCCAGAATGTTCTGAATTCAATAGATGCAACATCGTCGTAAGCCGGAAATACGAACATATAGTTAAGAAAAAAACTATACGCGTATACCTTCTACTAATTGACATGACAACTTCTGCTCCAGATACCACCTTAACTGTTCTGTCTAGAAGCTAAAAGCTTAAGCATAAAGCTCACTTTTGATTTTCTCTTTCGTCTATTGCCTCTCTCCTCTTCTTTTCTTTGAACTTTATATAAAGTGGGCATATTCATAGTATTTTCCCAATGAAGCTCTTAGATTTAGTGGTATGCACACTCTTATGCTCTTCGTTGCTTCAATAAGTTGTTTAATAGAAGTTTGAGTACTGTTGTACCAAAAACGATGTTCGAGTTCTTTGCCTACTTGTTGAAGAAGTTTTAAGAAAAACAATTAGAGGGTATAAAGTCGCAGGTAATGGGCTCTTTAAAATTCTCGATGACATAGCATTTCAAATATTAAAACAACCTATGTCCTCAGCTATTGTGTTATCACATTTACGAGCATATATTTTGATCTCAATACTTAGAATAACACAAAAAAATAAAGCACTTCTCAAAAGACACTCATTTTGGTAGCTTCAATTTCTCATTTTATAAAATGTTAACGCTATGTTAAAGCCCATATTTAGTTTTAGTCTACCCCTGAAAACCTATAGTTTGATAACAAACAAGACCATATAGCGGTATGAGAAATTTAAAAATGGGTGGTTAATGTCACCCAGCATTCTCTGCTAGCAAACATCATTATCTTGCATACCAACGAAAACCGAATTATAGACTCAAAACTGAACCCTGTTATCATTTAAACGATCCGTCTGCAAATTCTTTCAAAACAAACCAAACTACTGGGATACAATTGCCGGCCGGAAAGCTCAATGGAAATGGCGCGCGGCGCCGGCGTGTGCAGTTCTTTAAGTATTCGAATTAATTAAGAGCCAAAAGGGTGCCAACGGATATTTTCCAAGTAACGACAAGTGTATCCAAGCATTCAAAGAGAACTCGTAAACTCAAGTTATACAAAATATTCTGAAAGAGAAGCTCAACTCAAGTACAGATAACAGTTACAAAATTAAAACCACAAAGCTGGTATCACAGCATAATAGTAATTAATTCATATATAAAACACAGGTCGACAAGTTACGAGGCATCTAAAAACAAAACGCATAAATATTAATAATAATACAAGTTCACAATACAGCGATACAATATTATCGCACACATTAAAATAAGACAATAATTTGCAAGGCGATTATACAGCGGTGTCTAGTCTGTGGGTTGGAAAAAAACCTTTAGTGCACTTGCAGGTCCAGGTCCCAAGGTCACGTCAGAAATCCAAAGCATCATGGCACTTGTTACGGTCTTAAACGGTCTTTACGACACCGCACCGGCTCATACAACAACCAAACGGTCGGCGCGGGCAATAATCGACAAAATCGGGACGAAAGGTTCTCCTAGGCCGCTACCCATGCCGCAACAAGATAAGCCGGCTGAGCGTTCAGTGGAGCTAGGAAGGGTTCTTTACGAGATCACCTAAGGGCAACGGCCAGAGGGTCGGTAAATAACGGTAAAATAGAGAGGGCGCCACCAAGCCTGTCTTAACCCGAATAACCGGGCCTGGGCGGTTAGACGGGGGCGAAGTATTCAAGACACTCCGTCGATAGGGGTACTCGTGAATAATAAACTCACACAACGATTTCGTGATGGCAAAAATACTTAGATCATGAAGTGGGGCCCTTTCAGCCACGGCAATGTCACCACCAAGCTTACCTGCACGCTCTGATCTCACTGGCCTCACCGTACATTTATCTTCTCAATGATGGGTGCACGCTGAAATAGAACATGCACAAATCGACCAAGAATAAAGCGTCTCTTAATTAGATAAGCGTCTATTATTCAATTCTTACATTGGGGCAGCAAAGCATGCCGCAAACATTGGGTTAACTCTTATAAATAAGCATCAGCTGATGGGCGCACTACTGTTACTAAACAACACCCATAACTGTACAAAATCAAGAGCAGTTTGACATATGAGTCCCACAAAGGGAACGTTTGTTCATAAAAATCGAGTTATGTAACAGCAAAGGCGACGCGAACAGCGTAGCTGTCGGCAGAATCCGGCGCCGCAAAAAGATGCGGCGAATTAGTTAGAAACCCAATTCGCAAGGCAAAAAGGGGACCGCGTTACTGAGATATATTTGGCCGAAAAGGGGGCTTACATAGCCTAACGCCCGCAGGCGAATTTAGAATATGACACAGCTGGTGCTACGCCGCCCAAGCGATCGATAACTTCGTGTAACACTCAACGAGCCGAACACGACGCCGTTGCTAACATACGAAAGGTCTCGCACAAAACTTGGCGAATATGGCACCGCCCTGATAAGAAGTGATCTGGCTCACATGATACTTTGGGCAAACACAGCAAAGCCCAAGTGAGGGAAGTGATTAGATTAAAAACGAGCGACGCCACTTCGCGACAACAATTTAAGATGCGAAGGGTACATTTTTAACGGTGCACATGATTTCACATCAAGTTCGCGCACATGCAATTTTACTGCGACCAAACTGGCGATGCCGCCTTACAGCACGTATGCCAAGAGTTCAGCAATTATTCACATGGTTAGGCGCAAAGCTCGCGCACAAGAAGTTAGTCACATGGAGTACCGCGGCACACCGCAACAATGGTTATGATTAAATGGTTACAAATACCTTAGTTTTATTGGTGACGGCCCAAGAGATCGGCATGCAGTCCAGCTGGCGGGAAACAGGTTGCCTGTGACAATTAAGATCGCCGCCAAACGACACACACCTCCCTTGTTGGCGGATTTACTCCGACTCTTCAGAGGCGAAATAGTTTGTGTAACACACTGGCTGAAGCAACACGGAAAAACATAAAGGAAAAAGGGCTAAAGAAACACGTCGCCGTAACGGCACAAATGGAGGAGGCGGCACCCCACGGCAGAGCCCGGGGCGCCGCCGCCCGACTTCAAAATTAACCCGACTGCAGCAACTGTTCTGATCGACGGCCCGTAACGGAATGACGAAACCCCGCGTCCCCACGCTACAATTTAGCGGGAAGCTGGCGTCACCACGTGACTATATCGAGGCGCCCAATAAAACAAATACGTACCGGTGACAAAGAGAGCGCGAGGCCTCGCAGTCGCACTAACAGCGTAATTTCTAGAAGGTTCGAAAATCTTGCGAGCGTTAACACGCGGCTGTCAAAGTACCAACAAAGGGGTGCCCCAGATGACGAGAAATACTGCGCTTGAGGCCAAATATGTGCAAAATCATTATTATGGAATTAGGCGATGAAGCCAAATAAGTAACTAAAAGGGTTTAACATACGGGCACGCTGCCCTAAAGCCTAGGTGGCTAATTAAAATACAAAGTGACCTGAATCAAATGTGCGGAAGATGAGATTGTACTTGTGCGCAAAAATTGAAAATGGTTTTAAAATAGCAACAAGTTGCCCTAAAGGCGTGAAATGCAATTAAGCATCTACAACAGCAAAATGACTTAACACACTGGTCGCCAGTAAATGTCCATGCAGAGGTGAAGCTTTAACCTGTAGATACGTTTCGGAATTGAGTCTCTCTCTCTGCGCTCTAAGAAGTTCACGCAACAGTGTGAAGTGGGCCGCGACTTGAATATATGGATGGGTCAAGATCATATCCTACGCATCCAGATGCTATGGAATTTAACTCCTTTGCAAACTGCCCTATAGCTCCTCACTGACTGTTATAAGAAGAAAATAGTCCACGATAGAACACAAGTGAAACTAAATAATGCCCGAAGAAGGCTTCCTTCACATACCTCGCGGTGTTATGGGCAAGTGCTAAGAAGGAAGTCAACAAGCGTAGAATCCTCCGACAATGGCGTGGGATTAAAACGTCCCTAATTCGTGGTTCAGGAATGCAACTCATCCGAAAAGGCTCAGGCAACCATTACACAAAAATCAAACTGCATGGTCATACACTCACTGAACACTTTGAAGACGCTTAAACTGGCTTAATGCCTGTAACGAAGACAAGCCCAAGAACGACGCCGAGGAAACAATCGCGACCTTTTACTTTCTGGGCTGCCAGACAAAAGTAGGCGTGGCACAAGCGTGCGAAATATGAACTAGGTATTATAGACATCGAAATCTAATAGATGCACAATTAAATCGTAACAAACCCAAATAAAAATCACAGATATCTGTCGGACTGTAACAAATAAATTAGTATCAATCGAAGTACAACTTCTAATGTTAACATACTATGCTCAAATTATAAACTATTAGAACAAGCACCTTTATAGAAAATTTGATAGGGGAGAGGGGCGTTAAGTGCCATAATCAAACGTGTATTGTTCAATATTTTATCTTAATCAATAAATTCTGGTTCTATGTATTCATTATTTTGTAAAAAAGAGTGCGGTAATGTCTATTACATTGAGTTCGGTAATATTCATTACTGAGTGCGGTAATAAAGCTCTTAACGATACACAACTTAATTTGGCAAATAGTCTATAACAACATCTATAAAAATAAAGTGTTTAATCAGGATGGTAGTTATTTAAAATAAAATTAACTTATAACTATGTGGAAACTGCATATGTGTGTTGATTATATCAGTTCAAAAGCATTCGAAGTTAATTAATTAGAATTCATAGAGGGAATGAATTATGGTCTGTTTATATTACGGATGTCACTTGAAAAGATTGATTAGTTGGCTTCCACACAATTTCACTGTCAAAGCAAACAGAGAAGGCAAATGAAATGGAATTGTTAAAATTGCCGTTTACTAGTATTTTATTTCGTCAGAAATCCTGTCACCTCCAGTTTGGAGACTGCAGCTGAAGCCACTGCACTGCTCAGAAGTATTTCGTGGTGGAGTATGTAAGTAACTTCAAGACAGCCATAGTATCACAACGTTAGCTCACTTGACGACGCATTCAACTTTGAAGTCTGTAGAACTGCATTTGAAAGCGATTCATCTCAAACCAACTATATCCAGTGCTTTGAAATCAGGTGGAATTCGAAGTGATAAACTAATGAAAGAGCACAAGCCGTTGAATGTGTTTGTATTAACTTCTTCGTAAACTGCCGCCTTTGAAATTACAGTAAAGTCCAATGCTCATCTGCACTAAACTTATATAATCTTATTATAGCCTAGCTGTACAAACACGCCTTGAACTTCCCAATATACTTAAGTTATTATTTAAGTCAATATCAGAAAACCCAAACGGTTCAACTTTTATAATTAGAAGTAGTTTTGCTTATTACTTTCGAGATCAGAATACTAAATGGATACCTTACTAAGTGGAAAATGGGTTTTTGTATTTACAAAAAAACCTGAAAGTTGATAACACCATTAATGACCGTTATAATTGTCATGCAAATACTTATTTTCATTGAATACTATGTATCTTTCAACAACAATTTTCTGAAATGTTACCAAAAATTGCCCACCGCATCTTACAGTAAAATATCAGGCGAAAGGCAAAATAGTATTGAATATGATCAAATAAATAATTTGGATTTGATATTTTGAGCCAACTTCTGAATTTTTCCTAAATTTGAATTGTTTACATAAGTCCAACAAATTGAACTACATTTTCTGTCCTGGCTATATTCAAAATGTAAAGACCAGACTGTTTGCGTTCAGTTTGCTTTATGGAGATGTGAGCAGAAACGATTCGTTTCCTAGTTGGTAAATATTGACATTCATAACAAGTTACTGCCATCGATATGGTTTTTAGTTTAATAATAATGGAAAACTTACTCTTCAAGTTTTAAATGGTCTCCGTGTCCTACAGAATTACAAAACGTGTCAGAACTTATTGTGCTAATTTTATTAGCAGAGATGTTAGAGTAACCGAAAAACTTATTTATTTAGTTTCAGATGTACCCTTGTCAGTTTATATCTAGCCTGTGATTTTTGAAATATAAACTGTACGATTGAATAGCATTAAATTGGGTTTGATATACTGTAATTCTTAAGTGTTATGAAATACCAGTGTTCATTCGCATATTCACAAAATACGTAGATTTGTATTTTCCTACAAGATAGTTTGTCATTATCATGTCATGAGGTATTATATAGGAGCTTCGCCAAATACTTCTCGGGGAGTTTATTTAAATTAGAATGAATCTCACCAAAAGTAGATTGGTTAAATTTCTATGTCGTCTACACTTTCTACCATTTCTGATTATCTACGCAATTTAATTGTACTCCATGATAACAATTTAAAATATTTAATTTAACAAAAACATGACCACAGAAAAATCTTGATAACGAATATTATTCATCCAATGCTAAACCGCAAGGTGTTATTCACTTACCAAATACAAAAACGATGTTGTTTTTTAAAATTTCTTGGCAAGAATAATTCCTGCAAATGTTATGTTCAATATCGTACAGAATTTCTACTTTAAAATTAGATGGAATACTTCCATATAACTTTAAACTGAAACTAGTAGTAATTGTGATCTATTAGTTTGAATTTAATATTTTTTAGAAACTACTCAATGTTAATCATTGTTCTCTACGTGTGTGACAATAGTTTAGAATTCGAAATAATTCCAGGGTAACAGTCAAGAAAAGCATTTCTACTTCCTCGGATTGACTGACTCCTAGTTTCGAAGTTTGCTACCTCTCACTTTAACACTTTTAAATAACTTACTAAGGAATATCGATACCGGCGTTGTCTCAAAGCTATGAGAAGTAAAGGAGAACTACAATACAACATAAGTTTCGAATTACTGAAGGTATCGATATTTGAACTAGAGCGGAAGTTTAGGAGATTACAATGCCACCCTAATTAGAGAAAATTAGTTAGGTAGTTTCCGATGTAGCTACGCTAGGGAATTGAACCCCGAGCTACGTGGCAAATGGTTGAAGTCGTAGCCTACATAAGCTCTCTTTGAGATTAACACTTACACAGTACTATAGATTCTAATATTCTGCAAAATAATAGATTTGTTCAGCAATACAAAAGGGCAGTACTAGAAGTTTGCGTCATGTTTTCCGCATTACAATTAATAACGTTAACAGAGTCAAATTATATTGACACTAATATTATGGCATGGCAAACATTGTTTTTGTGTAAGTTAGTTTTATATCGTATCAGAAGTATTAACTAACTACAGACCTTTATCGTAACAATTATAGGGAATAAGAACTTTCTACTTTACTGGAATAGCCTTATCGTCACTGACAACGCTTAACTACAACCAATACCTGAAAAATTCAAATATGAGAACCTGGCAATCAAAATAGAAATAGCAAGGAGATCAAAGAAAGTCAACATTACACCTATTATAGCAATTAGGTAATTAACTTGACGTATGTTGTGACTGAACTGCTTTCCGGTAGTAAAAAATACGGAAAAAAAATCTAAACAGTTAAATAAAATTTGATAACAGCAAGAAGACCTAATTCACCATACAAAGTCATACATAAGTACATTACAAAGTAATTTTTCCACGAATTGTGATAACATATGAATGTAAGGTAACTAGCTAGCGCAAGGTTGTTGTTTGGCAGGTTGTGGCTCCAGTGTTGACGTTTCGTCTAATGTAGCAGCTGTTTATAAAAACTGACAGTCCTTTAAGGCAATGTCGATGTTGTTGTCAATTACAAAATTACCGTCCAATGAAGTAATTGAATTAGCAAAGGTTTACTTACTCAAATGAAATAGTAATTCAATTATCAATTACTTGGTAATTGTAATTGGGCAACGTAAATTACTTTAACTAAAGATTGTTTTCGTACATATATATTTAGTAGAATTTAGATACCGTGTGCTACTATATGGTAAACTAAAAGCAACACTAAATGATTATGAACCAATATCGTCTAATGAAGGTAGATGTCGTCAATAGTTATGGGAAAAAATAAATTGTGTTTTTATCGTACTCTACTTTGTAATACCGCAGACATATTTTTCGCTTCCTACACAATAATTCTTACCAAGCTACAGTGCTCTAGATCCTACACTACACAATACACAACACATGTACACACCATCTACAATCACATTCGCTAGCGTCTGCACCAGCTATGGTTTACTCGTGCATAAACTCGCTGTTATCGCACTAGTCATAGGAAATCGTAAATGATGCTTATATTGCGCAAGGAAAACCCTATTGCGATTTGCTTAACATGCAACTTAATAAGGCCTTATCTGATTATTTGCTTTCTGCAGATTTAATATCCAATCGAGCTCAGTAATTTAGTAATTGAATTATTAGAAGATAATTCAATTCCTGCGAATAATTTCAATTACCACAAATTAAAATAATTTTAAAGTAATTTAAATACTGAAAAGTAATTGAGCAATTAATTACTTTAAAAAGGTAATTGTTAAGTACTTTTTAATAAAAATGGCAATTACTAATTACAATGATGGTATTTTGTAAAGTACGGTAGAACTGTGTTTCGAACCCTGGTCAAATATTTAGAGAATTACTATCGGCCCGCCATTAAATGTTTTGAAATGATTCTATGAAGCAAAGCCCTGAACCGCGACGCAATTCTGTTATACCCCTTTTACTATGTTTTACAAGCTAGAGGCCTTTGCTGTCAACAGCCCTTCTCCCCATCACCCGATTGTGACTTTTCATATTTTGTATTTAACGCCACCACCTAATTTGCTGCATTTCTAGTTAAGCTGAATATTTTATATTGATTCAGTACTGCATGTTGTAAATTATCGTCTTCCATTGTGTGATAATTAGGAATTGAGCTCTTTAGGCGAGCCCAATTTTTATATGCATCTATTAACGCCTTAAGCTTCTGCCAATATTAAGTTTCTCGTGAATTCGTGCTACGAAAAAGACGTAGACAGGTTTTTTGCCTTTTTGTAAGCTACGTGACGTCACAGTGTAGGCAGTGCTAGGACTACGTTTACTGCAGCACAACAACATAGATATGACAGCTAGAACTCGCCTAAAATTAATATCAATCCACAAGTTCTCCCTGTTTATAACTGACCTGGAGATATGTTTGTTCGCAAAGCAACATCTAAGGATTCTATTAGAATAGTATAATTAAAGTCATTGGTCAAACTGTAACGCCACAAACATTATCTGCATGGATAATAAGCTAATTTGTACACATACATGGTACTTAGTAGAGCCTCACGAATAACCATGGTTAAAACGATTCCTTGGTAAAATTATTTGGGTAACCAGAATCGAATATCCAAATAAAATTAGTAGATATGATAGTAAAATGGTTGAAATTATTATCCGGATAATATGTATAATAGTAATCGGTTAACGAAATTCATCTGTTTGAATCGATAGCCCAAGTTTATTTATTTTTTGCACGATAGAACGATTTCACTTAGTTACCGCGTTTGTTGCCAAAACAGTAGGTTATGTTTACCGTTCTAGAACGGTAAGTAAAAATTCGAGGTTAGCAGGTTAGGTTTTGCGTCAGTTTTGACACATATTGACGCAAAACCTAACCTGCTAACCTTAAATTTGACATAGACTTACAGTGCCACCAACATATTATTCTGTGGTATAATGTCACATTTTACTGACATTTGACGAAAAATACATTTTCATCGTGCAAAAAGGTCATAAACATCACGAATCTTAAGGAATTACTGATCTCAGACAATAAATGGATGCGCCGCATCGCTCCTCCTTCAAACAATTGTCTTCGATCGATAAAATGTCCTTACCGTTCTTAATACTTAATACGTTTGTTATTACTCAGGATGAAATAAAGTTCAGTCTTTCAACACGGGCTTATCCATGTCCATTCGCGTTGTTGCGTCCTCTTAAACAAAGTGCTTAAACAGTACAGCTTTTTCTCATAAATGTAATCACGAAGTATGTCGCTCCTAGTATTTCTTCTTCCCAGTCCGAATTGTCCGATGTACTCGTTATCTTAATCGGTAGTATTTTGACCTATCGTAGTCTCCGGTAATGATGGTATAGTGCGTATTTTCTTATTTCCTTTCTCTTAATATGTTTTCGTGCAAGGTTTCTATATCATCGTCTTACGCTGTACTGGTTGGTGGATACACATGGATAATCTGCATGTTGTATCGTTTGGCCAGTTTAATGATAACGTATATTATTCTTTCGGATATAGCACAGTATTTTAATATTTGATGTTTCAATTTTTTATTTATTATAAAAGCTACTCCGCCAGTACTATGGACCGTTTCTGATTTTTTCCGGTATATCATGTTTCCAGATTTTAAATTTCTAGTTTTCTCATCAGGTCAGTTATTTCACATGAACCAATTTATTCTGTCCCATTTCACATGTTTCAATTCTTCTTCTAAGTGTTCTTCAGTTCGTAGTGTTCTTTTGTTCCTATATATATTTCGTTTTTCTTACGTATTTGACGATTTTGTTTAATCGAATTTATGCCCTCCCCCCCCCAGAATTCGTGGGCCAGACTGCTGTATCAGCAGTGTGATAGTCTGAGTGATCTCTACTCCTGGGGTCTATTTGTTCTAATTCGAAAAGTTCATATTTTTAGGAGGTGTGTGGCAATGTAAAACACCACGCTTGTCAAGCGGGTTAGTGAATTGGAAGGATAAGCTAGGGAAAGTAGGAAGTTTGGAGTTTTGAGGTATTTAGGAAAGATAAGAGTACAGGTACCCCAGTTAGTCTTCCTGGGCCTATATTCTACAAGTGAGACCCAGACGGTAGCCGGGACCCAGACGGTAGATGAAGAACCGGAAATCACCTGGTGAGGATAAAATCACAAGCAAAATGTTAAATATGGGAGGAAAAGCACTAAGAGAAGCCCTAAAAATACTTTTTAACAAATTTTTGGATGAGGGAAAGATACCAAACAAATGGCAAACTGCGAACGTTGTCTTAATATTTAAAAAGGGAGATTGCAACAATATAGAAAATTATCGCCCTATAAGCTTGCTTTCACACATGTATAAACCCTTTGCACGTATAATAGCTAATAGGTTAACATCTAAGTTCGACTCATATCATCCAGTTGCACAAGTAGGTTTCCGAAAAGGCTTCAGCACTTTAGATCATCTTCAATCTATAAAGTTATTAATAGAGAAGACGAACGCGTATAACATCCCAATCCATCTAACTTTCGTAGATTTTCAAAAAGCTTTTGACTCTGTGGAGACGTGGGCATTTCTAAGAGCTATGGATGATGCCAGACTAGACTCTAGATATTCACAATTAATTAATAACGTATATGAATCTGCATCGTTTCAGATTCAGCTAGATGAAAATAATACCACCAGCAAAACTCAAATCAAGAGACGTATTCGCCAAGGTGTTACAGTGTCTTCAAAGCTTTTCACTCTAGCGTTGGAAAATGTATTTAAACGTCTACCAAGGGAGGACAAGGGAATTAGGTCGATGGTTGCTATCTAAACCATCTACAATTTGCATCTAGATGAGTTGAAAACAATGTTGGAGCAACTGAGTCAAGTGTCGAATACAATAGGCCTAATAATGAACAACACAAAAACAAAAATAATGAGTCAAAGCAACGTCCAAATACAAATAGATGGACAAATGATAGAACATGTCGATCACTATGTTTATCTAAAACATAAAATAAAGCTGGGAAAAAAGAATCAAACCACAGAAATTGCAAGACGGATTGGTTGGACTTGAGCTGCTTTTGGCAAACTAAAGTACATATTTGAAAACCCTGAAGTTCCCTTGAGCTTGAAACGCAAAATGTATGAGACGTGTATATTGCCAGTTACAACTTACGGTTTTAAAACCGCCACACTGACCGATAAAAGTGCAAATAAATTGAGAGTGACACAAAGAGTACTTGAAGGAAGAATATTGAGAATTAGCTTGAGACAGAAGATTCGAAACAAGGAGAAACATTACTGATGTAGTGCACCGCATTGCACAGCTGAAGCGGCAATGGGTAGGACATGTCGGTAGACAGAACCTAAGCAGATGGACAGCAAAACTAGCCCACTGGAGACCGAGGTTCACCAGACGCAGTGTGGGAAGGCCACAAAAAAGGTGGTTAGATGATGTAAAGAAAACGTTGGGGAGACACTGGTTTCAATTAGCAAAGGACAGAGGTGAATGGAAGAGTGTAGGAGAAGCCTACGTTCAGCAGTGGACGGATAAAGGCTGACTATGATGAACTACTAATCGAAGTTAATGATGGTATGGTTGTTTGAAAATGTCATTACACAAAAAGAGAAAACAAAACAAAATGCCCCATTCCTTACCCTTTTGCTGGACCACAGCTCAGACTTACTTAAGCTATCGGCGTGATCATGATTCGGATTACATAAAGGCTTCTCATAACTGCTAAACAAAAATAGCGCCAGTAGGCAGGCGTCTGTCGGCATTGATAAATTTAATAAAAAAAACCAGATTAAAATAATATCATTTACCGTTTACCGTTTTCCTCACACACCTCTAATCACGCATTAGAAGCAGAAGCAACAATTAGGTATAAAGGCATTAATAAATAAAGGTATGGAGACCAAATAAAAATATTGGTGCAGTCGGTGACCTACAAATGAAGTCAAATTAAAAAATCTATAAAGAAGTTTACATGAAACTTCTCTAGAGTAAATTGCATCAATCAGCGAATAAAAAGATCAGTTGCTAGGATTCGAACCTAGCCCTACCAGGCAAAAGAGATTAAAACTTTTAGTGCAATATCTAGTTCGATTAAACCACTGCGCCGCTACCGTGCTCGAATTATACGCGTTCTGCGGCGTTATAAAAACGCCATACCATTCTGTCTCATTTGTGGTGTTTACCCCGTATCTGTGAGGTTTCATTCTCTTTAAGGATAAAGGGTGAGCTATGTGCAAATTATTAGTTTTATCTATTTTTCAGTTAGAGCAATATTCAACCAAATAATAAGGTGCTCACCCTGTATTTAATCGTCTGACATTTTCTCGGTTTTATGCCAGGTGGACATCTGCATGCAAAATAGCGCCTTCCTCCAACTTTTTGAGTCATATCTGCAACAGACAGACATTTAGACTTTCAGACAGACAGGAATTAATAAAACTTGTTTTTCGTCATCTAGGAACTCCGCAACGTGAAAACATAAAGAAATGTCGAAAGGTGATATTTTTGCGATTACAATACTTTCTTCGTCCTATAGATGACGAAAGTAAAAGTGCTAAAGAACCTGAACATTAATACTTCAGTTTAAATGTAAGTTATTAAACACATAGAGCTTGTGTTGGTTAATATCAAAATCGCTCAGAATCACTAACACATGAAAATTACATTGGTTCGATAGATTCAGAACAAACGCAGAAGTTATCGTTATTGTTGTGTAGCATGCGGGGATGATACAAAATCTGTAAAGGGTTGGCACGGTAATTAGCTAGCACGAATTACCTATATCAATCTGGAAATTAAAAAAATAATAATTCGCCGAGATTCGAACTCCGCCCTTCCAGGCCAGTAACATTAATGTTTCTAGCAAAATTTCTAGTCCGACGCTCGGTACGCCACCTGCGGTCTCTTGAACCATTGCGCCACGACCGTCTTCGAATTATAAGCGTTATTGATGCTCCATAAGGACGCCATACTAATCGGTCCCATTTGTAATGTTCACTCTGTATCTGCTAAGTCTCATTTTTATCAAGGGTAAAGTTCGGCTACGTCCTAATTATTACTTTTATCTATTTTTAAGTTAAAGCAAAAATAAAGAAGAATTTATAAGGTGCTTATACTGTATTTATTTGTCAGAATCTTTTTGGTTTCTTGCTAGGTAGACAAACAATCTGCATGCAACGTATCGTCTTCTTCCAATTTTTGGTCGTCTAGGAACCCTGAAACATGTTGATCTGAAGAAATCCCGAAATGTGCCTTTTTACGACTAGAATACTTCTTTCGTCCTTTCGATGAGAGAGGTGAAAACAAATATTTAGACGCCGGAAACCAAGATATCAAAGTTACAATAACTGTATTGTGTAGTACACTCGGCCATGAATTGGTAAGGCTGAGGTAGTTTACAAGTAAGCGGTTTGCGGGTTATTTTTTCTAATAGTTTCAAACTCGTTAAAGCCTCGTCATTCCGAGTCAAGTCTCATTAGTCAATAAGAAAGATACGACAGCATTATTATATCATTAACACTAGATGCTTTTATATTGTTCAATAAAATTTTTGATTAAAATGGATTTTAATTCTCGGAGGTTTACTATCGGTAATCACACTTTGCACGTCCAACTGACCACCGTCCAGCCTACTACAGCCTCAGTAGGCGCTTAAAAAAAAAGCTATTACCTGTAGCATTGTATTTCGCACGCTTATCATCGAGGCCTCGTAAAAACATAGGGCATATATAACTTAATAACCTTATCGCTTCGCAAACAAGCTTTCGTTGAACGTCCCTGTGCGCTATCAAAGAAAAAGGGTCCGCATACATTTTAAATAATTGAATAAGCAACTTCTTCTTCTTCTTCTTCTTTCTTTCATATATGGATGATCCATATTGGTAGGCACATTGCCTGTTTATTCCGTTAAGCCTCCTCTGATGTTGAGGTCCA
The DNA here is from genome assembly GCA_940337035.1 of Agriotes lineatus. Classification (NCBI taxonomy): domain Eukaryota; kingdom Metazoa; phylum Arthropoda; class Insecta; order Coleoptera; family Elateridae; genus Agriotes; species Agriotes lineatus. The sequence continues at coordinate 163,819,959 of OW679194.1, read as the reverse complement.
ACATTCTTTCCAACGTTTTGGGGGTCTACCTGGAGTTCTTTTCCCCATTGGCTTATTGAGTTTGGCGCTTTTTACCAGTCTATTGTCCTCTATTCTATCGATATGCTTGCTCAAGTATTTTCTTCTTTGTCTAGTCCATTTGCCTACATCTGGGATACCGCTTCTGTCTCTAAGTTCTTCACTTCTAATTCTGTCATAGAGTGTCTTTCCATGAATGCTTCCTATGATTTTCATCTCTACTTTTCGCATCATCTGTGTTGTTTTGGAGGTATCTGGTCTAGTTTCTGCTGCGTATGTTAGGATTGGTCTCACAGCAGTTTTATATATTCTTGTCTTGCTTTCCGTTTTAAGATACTTATTTTTCCAAACGATGTCTCTTAGGTATCCTGATATACGCGAAGTCTTTATGGCTTGTTGCTTTACTTCTTGTTGTAAATTTCCGTAGCTTGTTATTGTTGCGCCGAGGTAGTTAAATTGCTTGACCTGTTCGATGGATCTGCCATCAACCTCCAGTTTACATCTTGTCATTTCCTTTGATGCAACTAGGCTTTTAGTTTTGTCCGTGTTAATAGCCATATTCATTTGTTTGGCTTCTTGATTGAGGCATACAGCAATCTTTGTAGGTTATCCTCGCTGTCGGAGACGAGCACTGCATCGTCAGCGTATGCTACGATGTGGAAGTACGTCTTGCCCATTTTATAGCCCGTTCTTTTAGGTAGTTTTTCGATTATCGCATGCATTATCATACTGAAGAGAAACGGGCTGAGGGAATCGCCTTGTCTAACTCCAGTGTTTATTTGTACTTCGTCAGATATTTGGTGGTTTACTTTAATATTCGTCCTGCAGCGTTGATTTATTTTGCAAACCAGCTGAATTAGCCTTTCGTTGATTCCTTTATTTTTCGTTATTCCGATAACGTCTGCTAAGCGGACTCGGTCAAACACTTTTGTCATAGCTATGCGGGCTTATTAAATTCCAGGGATTTTTCAAGTATTTGTTTCACTATGTAAATTGCATCAATGGTTGATCGGTTTCTACGGAAGCCCTGCTGTTCTTCTCTTGTCTGCACCGTTTTGCTTAGCTCTTCCAAGATCCATTTAGTGAACACTTTCAGCATGCTGCTGAGCAGGGTTATCCCACGGTAGTTCTCTGGAGACGTGTTTTGGCCTTTCTTGAATATGGGGATTGTTGTGCTTCCCTTCCACTCATTTGGTACTTCGCTCTTGCTTACGATATATTTGAACATTGTAAGGATTTCTTTTTGTAATTGTGCTCCTCCGTATTTTAGCATTTCGTTTGTGATTTTGTCCGGCCCAGGGCTTTTTCGATTTTTAAGGGATTTTAGAATGCTTTTGATGATCTCCTCCGTTACTTCTATGTCATCGTCTTCCTTATTTTCTATTAGTTGTTCCACTTGCTCTTCCTGTGCGTTGTATAAGGTGTAAAAGTAATTTTTTCATTCTTCTAAAGTGATCTTACTGCTTTGGGTGGTGTCTTTTATTTCCAACTTACTTTTCCTTAACATGTCCCATATCTTTTTCTGACTTCCATATCTCCTTTATTCGGGCTGCGGTCTCTAGAGTACATAGTCGAGTTTTCTTCGTTTCTATTGCGAAGGTAGTTGATGTAAAGTTGTTTTTTTGTTTCAGTTCATTTTTTCACCTCTGTTGTGAACCAAGGTGTCTTAGTTGGTTTATTGACATTGATGCGTCTTTTTCCTAAAGCTTCATTAGCTGCGTCAAGGTTTTTTAGCGTTTTCCATTGTTGATCAGTGTTGTCAATTTCTATTGGGTTTTTTCTTAATTTCTCTGTTAGACGATTGCTATATAGTTCTTTTATGCTTTCGTTTTCTACATTGGCTGTCTACGAAACAACTAAAAATCTTTTCAAGGATCGTCCAATAATAATTTATTTATTGCGAAGGGAACCTGAAACCGCTCATAGAGTAGGAACAAGAGACCCACAAATAGATTTCATCTGCGTTGAACTTCGTAAGATAATAACTTTGCATTCTTTTAGGTGGTGGCCGGTCTCAGATTGCTGACGAATTAATAGCCAATATAGAACCGATGAGGCAGTAATATAATAAGTTAATGCTCACGAAGCCCAACACAAAGTGCCAAATTGATATTTTCAAAATACACCAAACATTAGCCAATATTAAAATAGGTAATATTTTCTACACACAGACGCTTAGAGTGATCTAATCATAAAGTACAACATCGCTTTCATGGAAAAAAGGGTTCAGGAATAAAGTGGCAATTTACGAAGGCATAAGATAAGAATATCAAGAAAAGACAGTTACAAAAATAAGAGACGACCTCACTGTCTTTAACAAGAATTAATGGTTTTTAACGAATATGAAAGTTTAACCGGGGAAGGGTACACATACGTTTGGAATCTATTTTGAAGTTGCAAAACAGACAATGGAATTCATTTCTGATTTTGAAACACTCCAGTACTGTGTTGCTAGTTCTAAGCCCTGATGAAGTACGAAAGTACTTTAGATGGCAATTTTTACGAAGATACTGAAATAATGTATTATAACTTTAAAAACATTTCTTTGCAGTTACATTATGTTTTCGGTTAATTATCCTTCGGTGAATTGTTTTTCTGTGAATTGTTCTTTCGGTTAATTTTCCGGAACCCATACAATAAACATGACCAACAAAAAAATGTGCTTTATATAAAATTTGATCTCTGTATAGTTGTGTTACGCATCGTAAATATTTCACAATAGAACGCAGGTGAAAACACATATACGATAAAAAGCAGTAATTTAAATTATGGATATTTCACACTAACACTAAAATACGTATGTTTAATTACGCCAAGCTGAAAGACATCGACAATTCACTAGCAAATACACTGCGATGGGCATATTTAACAATAGAGATACAAAAAAAGAAATATGTGAATGTTTATTGTAGTGGATATTAGCTTAGTTTATCATTTGACAATAAGACGTTTCCATCCCACCTGCAAAAATATAGCCGTAAATTAATTAAACATTCTATTTGGAATAACAGGAAGACAAATGCCAGTTTATTAACAAATATTCGTTGATTGTTAGTTATTCCGTATTTTCCTTGTAAATCAAACAAATATTACAATATTCACCAACTTTAGCACACTTGCAATTTAATTTGCATCATCAAATCTAATTGCTACTCAAGCTTCTTCGGTACTCACAACGATAGCTGAGAGGAACGTCATTTTCCTAAACAAATTTCGAGTAAAAGCGGTCGGAGTTCTGTTTTCAAAATTAATTAATTAGGGAATCGTTAGACCTAAGAACTCCGTAAGTATTTACCCTAAACCCATTTAATTACTTTCAATAGTATGCAGACTTTTACAAGTTTGTACTTGAAGTGATCATTTGAGAGCTGCTGCCAATTACTATCATATTGATAAAGTAGTAGCGCGTACCTTCTGTTTGTTGACACTATTCAACTAAATAAATAAAACTAAGAAATCGATAACCATTCTTATTTAAATTTTAAGTCTGAATGGAACTGAGGCTATCCAATCTGTCTGGGTGGGCTTTGATTAATTAGTGCAAATTCGTTCGAACAGAAGCCAACAGTGAGTAATAAAACCTGACTTTATTTGGTGTTCGTTTTGATTATTCGGTAGTCTTTCAACGAATACGGATAGAATAGTCTAAATAATGTTAAATAGGAAGGATCGACGTCATTGATTTGTGCAAAATTGAATTCGTGTGGCCTACGAATGTCGGTATTATTGCTATTTACTTTGTTTTCTAAAATTTCACTTAAAGAGACTGCAGTTATATGTATTATTATAAATTATACTACTATAGTTTATAAAATTAGCACAATAGGAAGAGTGACCCACATTATACTACTGCACGGTTTTCATACAGAATATAAAACACGATGCTTTCTACCGTTTTCTTTCTCTAGCATCATAAAACATAACAGATAACAAAAAACCAAAGTAAGCCTCGACCTAGGTGGTCACACAGCATGCTGCCCTCTTTATTTGTTGTTATTTTTTATATTTTATATACGGCTCTATAAGACAGCTCGACAGATTTACAATTTATGTGCATGGTATAGTGCCCTAACAGAGAATATCATTTTAGCGATGAACTATGGAATATATATATATTGGGTGAGTCATTTTAATCTTTGGATGCGTTTATCCAGTGAGGGAAGCAAGATGGTAAAAACAGCCCCAGGACAAAATTGTTCGGGGTGAAGGGGGACAACTTTTGGCACCAAAATCCACTCCCCCCCTCGCAATCCCCCCACGGGGTGGGGGTCAACTTTTAAATTTAGAATGGAACCCCCCATTTTTTTTCATGGGTTCGGGTTTCTGATAAAAAAATATAAAATTTTTGTCGGAACAATTTTTCATGAAAATGCTTTCTTCGGCCAGTTTTAGTGCATCTCACAATCCCACCCTTGGCGTTACCCAGGAACAACGACGTGGATGTGGTGGGATTTTGTTCTCATCGGGGTGCTTTTTTAGCGTGAGTCCCCTTGCCTCTCACGTACAGGGTGCTTTTTTCGCGTGAGCCCCCTTGCCTCTCATGTACGGGGTGTTCTCATTAAATTCGCCAGGAGTCAGTGGCTCTCCCCCGCGCTCTGGTCATGACCGTACATCACGAGTGTAGGTCCAATCTAACGTTCTGGAACCTCAATCCTGGAAATTTTTGTCATTTTGGTGAAACTTTGATACTGTTGGCCCTGATGACAGCTACCTGACAGCTGTGATGACATCGTGTGGGGACAATTTTATGGCTGTAGACCTGGTAACTTCATATCGAGCGCTAACAATCATAGGTGCTGTTTCGGGAAAATGTCCAGTCTGTAGTTCTTAAATAGGGCAAAGGGTCATAATTCTGACCGAAGAAAGCATTTTCATGAAAAATTGTTTGAACAAAAATTTCATATTTTTATATCAAGAACCCGAATCCATGGAAAAAAATGGGAGGTTCCATTTGAAATTTGAAAGTTGACCCCCACCCCGCGAGGGGGAGTACGAGGGGGGAGTGGATTTTGGTGCCAAAAGTTGTCCCCCTTCACCCCAAACAATTTTATCCCGGGGTATTTTTCAACATCTTGCTTCCCTTACTGGATAAACGCGTCCAAAGGTTAAAATGACTCACCCAGTATATATATATACCACAAGATTAGTACATTAGCATTATACTCGTATGAGCATAAGCAATTATTTGTACTTTTAGATTTTAAGTTACTTAATATTCGTGAAATTTCAATAATTTTACAAAGGCGTGGGTCTTCGATTTATTTATAAGTGTAAATTAGAAAACAATAAAGCGCATTTACTGAACCTTCGTTCGTACACAGGATCTGGTTTGAATGCGAAAGCACGATCCAGTTGTCTGCAAACCGCTCATCCGTACGCATGCTATTTTTCATAAAATAATACACACAGCCACCTTGAGGATACTACTTTCAAGTGTAGCTCGTGATGTATTTTACAGCACCATAAATTTTAGATGCGATGCAGTACTTGAGCTACTCGTACAGAAGTGGAGATCACCATTTTGGAACTTATCCAATTTGTTGTGTGCCCGTGTGAGAATTTTTTGTTGCGGAAAATACATAAATTAGTATGCTCTTAAGTTTTTCTGTGTCGTAAACCTGCTTCCCCTGCGGTATCATACGTGCTTACAATATAGATCTCTTTAACTACGAGACATACAATCTGTTAAATGTTTACAGCTACCAGTCCTAGCAAACCTCAACTTTAAATAGCAGCACAAATGTAATTTGCGTATTCTGTATCTGGAATAACACTTTAACAAGATAAGTTTATAAAGGTTAGGAAATATCAGAGAAGGTATCAAAAACTAGTAAAAAAGGTCAACCGCATATTTGCAAGTTTGCCAAGTTGCAAACTTACACGTTATGAAACTACAGATAATATTTCCTTAGATTTCCTTAGAACGGGAAAGTTCTCAAATAACTTTATAACAAGATATACGAAGGCGACATTTTACTACTCAGATACTTTCTAAAATATACTTTAATAATAATTCTCTTAATATCCGCTACCAGTTAGAGAGCGCAGTTATATGTTGGTTACATCCCTTTTAATTATTTATTAACTTTGGGAACCATATCTGTACTACTCAATACATTATAAACTAATTTTCTACAATTTGAAATCGAATTCCTGGTCTCAAACAATTTCTGCCCTTTTTAAATATATATCGTTAACAAATATTTTAGTACCTATAACGCTTACAAAATTATTAAATATCAAGAATAATTATTGTGAACTTTCTAATACTATTTATATTACTAAAACTGTAATTTTCTATATTATATTTTTAAGTTAAGGAGGACCAACACAAGACCGCAATAAAAACAATGTTATGGATGAAATAAGAAATATGAAGAACAACGAGATATAATAATAGCATGGCGTTTTAAACGGAAGAATGGAAAGAAAACTTAATGACAAAAGGTAGGACGATCTGGAGAAGAGACCACCAACGTGAACGAATAAAGTCTAATTGAATTACACGATGAAAATGACCTCAAGATAGCCAAAGGATTTTATAAAAACAAGGAATCCAAAAATATGCATTGATCCAAGAAACGCGGGACTTAAGGTTCAAAATAGGCTACATTATAGTCAGAAACAAAACTAAAATTACAATAAAGTACGTAAGAGTAAAGAACGTGGAATGCACCAAAAACTGTTGGTAACAAACGTGCAATTAAATTATATAGAACATTGACAAGAACAAAAAAGTAGACGATAACGATAAAGAAGGACTAAAAAAAGACTAAGCGAGTAAAGAAAAAGAAAAAGTTTAAATTGCACCTGCACTACTTGTTGATCCAAAACTTCATTTACATCATCCAAAAGATGTATAATCAGACAGACTGACAGACGGAATTGAGAAAACCTGTTTTTCGTTATCTAGGGATCTTGAAATGTAAAGATCTGAAAAATTCTGGGAAGGTGATTACAATACCTCCTTCGTTTTTCAGACGAGGAAAGCAAAAACCACTTTCTACAGAGTGGAAACAGAAACAAACTACCATATGAATAGACAGCGACATTAGCATAAATTCAAGTATTAAACTGTATGGTACAATTGTCAAAAACAAACACGGTAAAATTGGAAAAAATAAGTTCAAAAATGTGTAAGACTGGTGGTTCTACTGAGAGACGATTACTAATTCATTCTTGTTTATTTCTTTCAGTCTTTGAATTTATTTCTTGCATATCTTGTTTTCACGACATACATTTCTATCACTAGCATTAGGTCCAATAATTGTTCCTTATTTACTTTTCTTGAGCTCTTTGTTGATCTTCAGGTTCTATTGCTTCTGTATATTATGGATACCTAATTTTTTCCATTACTTCTTCTTTCTTATCCTTGCCTTCTTCTGCTTTATTTCTTCTTTTAAGTGTCCTCTTGTCTTTACATGTCATATATTACATTTACTGGTACCCAAATATAGCAAAAGAATGTCAAATAAATGTTTTACCACAATCAATACTGGTTATTACCCTGTTAATAATAATTAGTCAATAATATTCTTTATGTTATTTCTAACTAAATGCATTATTTTCTGTACCTTAGCTGCGATTTCAAACTTGATTGAATTATTTCACTATTTTTTTAATAAACAATAGTCTTGCTCTTATTACCTTGAAACTCTTTAGTTCTACATTAAATTTTAATAAAAAGTCTACCTCACTATCATTTCATATCATTTTCATCAATAATTATTCGTGTCAGCCTCACATTGACATCACCATTTATTTCAAGCTGTCAATTTTACAGTTTGTCCTAGCTAAAACATGCCATTTATTTATGCAATATTATTAGATGTTTAAATTAAATAAATAAATTACTTCGACACGAAGTGTACGAAGTATTGAAATTCCCTCATATCGAAAACCACTCTGAGTCAAATATCTCTAAAATTCGAGCCAACTGACTAATGAACCCACTATATCAAATCTCCGTCTCGGCGGTGCGGATCTTTTGGTGAAGATCCCAGCCCACTAGATCTCTCTCCCGTATTGGGGGGTGCCTAAACGTGCTGTGCGGGGGATGTATGTTCGTATGTGTACACGATTCCGGTCGCCATGAACCTTCCTGAAATCTTGGACCGTTTTCATACGATAGGTCCTCCGAAAATGAAAGAAACATCAACTTTTGAGCTATGGTCGTCGGCAAAAAAAATTTTTTTTTGTTTTTGTTTTTGTTTTTTTTTTTAATAAATAACTGGTTCATAGCATTTCATTGTATTAGCGAAACGGAGTGATGCTGAGTATTGAAGTATTCTTGAAAAGCACGGAAGGGCGCTTTTCTTGGGTGGGGGGTACCGTATATTTATAATGGTTATTCTTCATCAAAATTTATTTAATCTACCTTTACATTAACTTTATTTCTTTTTCTGTTATTTTGATTTAACTCAATATATGTATGTGTGGTTATGCACTCTTTTAAAGTAGTTCTAGCACGGTATAATAATTGAGTATTATTAATTACATTTCAATAAACTAGCTCAGTTAATTATTTTAACATTACAATCTCTTTGTTAGGTTGGGACGTGTAATTAACTTCTTCTCAATTCGACATTATTTTAATTTCAAACTCTACTTTGACAGTTCATCAAACATTCAACCTCAAAATACACAACTCTTCTCATTTAGTTCAGGTAACTATTTATCATTTTCTGAATAGTTTACTTTAGGATACAGCCCTTTCCTCTTAATCCTGCAGGTGCCTGCGAAATTCTCCTGACGAACCTACATCCATCCACATCAACGCTTCCTATTCGGATCAATTCATGATGTTGTGTCCTTGAATCTCCACAAACGTTCAACTGAACAACTGAAATTCGTTCACTGCAATGCACCTCTTACTGCTGATGATCCACGCATATCTGCGCTACATCTGATTTGTCCAGTTTCAATCCTGTCACAGCATTGCTTATATTTTTACTTCCTTCGTCTAAAACGAAGGTAGTATTGTAATCATTAAAAAATCACCTTCCGAGATTTCTTCAAATATTCACGTTTCAGGGTTCCTAGATGACGAAAAGCAGGTTTTCTCAATATTGGCTGTCTGTCTGACTGTCTATGTGTCTGCCTGTCTGTCTGCTTGTTAGCGGTATAACTCAAAAACCATTTGTTGAAGGATGCAGATTATATGTGTGCCAGGCATGATACTGAGAAAACGTCGGACAAATATATACAGGCTAATTATCTTAAAAAATTAAAGTTTATTTATTTTTGCGTTAACTGAAAAATAGATAAAAGTAATAATTTGCACTTGTTAAAAATGGGCCCAAAACATACAGGGTAATGTCGTAAGAAAAATGTTTGAGCAAGTCTGTCCAGATTTAAATTCGCCTTTTCAGGCGCTTTAGTTTATTTTTGCTTTAACTGAGAAACAGATAAAAGTAACAACTTGGACATAGTTCAAGCTTTACCCTTGACAAAAATGGGAATCAGCAGACACAGCGAATATGCTGTAAAGCAAAAAAGGTGTCAACGAAAAAAAATATTCTAAGGCAGTGCTGCGATGTGCTTGAAATATCTTTGCTAAACGTTGGAATCGCATTCGCAGCGTATTGTTTCAGTATTATTAGAAACGTGAAGATGTTTTACAGCTTATTTCCTTTGACTTTTAAAACTATTTAGTGTCACATGTCCACTTTCGATGAAAGGCTATCTCCTTGTCTAATTCTGGCCGAAACGGGTATTTCTTCTGTGAGTTTATTGTTTGATTTTATACTAGTTTTATTGTTTGTGTTTAGTGCTTTAATAATCCGTATTATGTTTGGGCTTATCTCTTTTTCCTCTAGGAGGTCAGTTAACTGTATCCGGTCAAACGCTTGTATGGAATCGACAAAGCACATGAATGCTGGTTTGTGGAATTCAATGGCCTTCTCAATGATCTGTCGTAGAATAAAGATTGCATCGACCGTTGATCGGTTTTGTCCTCACTAACCCCAATTTGGTTTATAATTTTTGCAGAGATAATTTTTGTAAATAATTTTGACGTAGTACTTAACAGGCATATTCCTCAGTAGTTTTTTGGGTTTGTCTTCATTCCTTTTTTAAATATTGGTATGGTGATACTCCTGTATCGACTATCTTTTGTAAAAGGGTAGTTATTTCTTATGACAATAAATGACCTCCATATTCAATCATTTAATTTGAAATTTTGCCAATACCGGGAGACTTCCTGTTTTTTAGTTTCTTAATCAATATTTCCACTTCCAGTTTAGTAATTTGGGGTACGTCCTGGTTATAGTTTTTGTTATCATTGTTCTCTAGCACATTGTCTATAGGTGCATGTCTATTACCGTCTACAGTTGGTCCGTAAAGGTTTTTAAAGTATGCAACCCATTCTTCTGGTTTAGTGGTGGTTGTTTGAACATACTCGTTGACTGGTTTTTTCCTGCTTCTTAGCATATTCCATATCCTTCGTTGCCGGCCGTACAAGTCGTGCTCCATATCTGCGGTAAATTGTGTCCAAAAATCCCTTTTTATCTGTGTTATTCTAGCGTTTACCGTGTTTCGTGTTTGAGTGTATCTGGTATATTTTTCTGGTGTCTTGTTGCTCCTAAAATGTAGAGATGTTTGCCTTTTTTGTGTTGCTAATGCTTTCACTTCTTCGGTAAACGCCGGTTTTGTGTTTCGCTTTGCATTAATGTTAATTGTTCTGGTTCCAAGTGCTTCTTCGGAAGCCTGTATGATATTGTTATGCAATTTATGCCTGATTCTCTTATTAGGTTCAGGGGAATTTTATCTTTCAGCCTCTGTTGGTATAGGTATTGTGTACTGCTATATGTCTTGTGCTTTTTAAACGTTGTTTATCTAACACCATTAGACCAATGCTAATATGTATTTTCAATTTTATAAATTTATTTTTTAAATGTAAAGAAACTCCTATTGACGACATAAATTGTCAAACTGTGACATTTAATGTAATAAACCTTACTTTTTACACTTCGTAATTTTAATATTAGAAATAGTGAAATTTAATTCTTGGATAATTCTGTAGTTTATTAATAACTACCATTATCTATTCCCAATAACTTGTTTAAAGCGAAAAATTGCAGAAATATGAAAAGCCCGATTATTTTATTATTAAAACCATGTATTACTAAAAATGTGTTGCTTTCCTTAATAATCTTATTTGTTATATATAGTCCCTCATATGCTAGTTGTAATTAGGCATATATTTTCTCTGGTCGAGTAGCTACAATTTTTTAAAGTAGTTACTTGATTAGCTATTTTAAAATTGCGTGCCACGTTTTTGTAATTTTTCTTTATAAATTTAACATGAATTTTAAATAATAACAGCCACAGAAGATCAACCATGTTTTTCTTACTCTTATATGTCCACATTTTTCTTTTATTTCAATAAGTAATTCAAAGACAATTCTTAGATAAAACTAATTCTTTTCTATTCTCTAATTTCCCCAAGATGTCTTTCATTTAAAATATAACCATTGCACTCGAATAGTTCCCATTGCTTCTGATTTGCTGTATTTTTTCATCCTCTTGCATGTTCACAATTTTTTGTTTTGAAAATCTTCCGAGTTGACAAATTCTTTCGATTGCAATTAATAATTGTTTTGATTTTTTCTATTAATAAGATCAGCAGCCCCATAAAATTTACCTGATTTATGCTGAACTTTAAAATTAAGCTGTTGTAAATACAACGCCTTTCGATATAAACTATTGCTAAGAAATGTTTTATTCTTAGGAAATGGTATAGCTCAATTAGAAATTTCAATTACAAATTTCTTTTCAGTCAGACGAAACTTTAATTTATTAATAACAAATATAATAGGGAGCATGTCTTCTTAGCAGTAGTATATCTTGTTTCGTACACTTTTAATATTATTAATATAAATAAATCGGCATTTCATCTACTTTCTGTATTTGTATTAATTTGAGTCACCTAATTAAACCTAAAAGCTTTCTTCAAGTTTTTTGAAAAGCAAATTCTCTAATTATGTGTGCGCATTATATAAAAAACAGTAGTGTTTCTACAAAAGAAAGTTAATTTCTTGTGTGGATTTCTTAGCAAAGATGTGAATGATTGTTGTATCAAATACCGCTTTGTAAATATTAGGTCTGTCAGACTTGGGACCCTTACTTGTTTTCTACTAAAAGGTGCGACCACACTAGTAGTTGTAATAGGAATAGCTAGTGGGATGGTACGTTATAAATAATTAAAAACTCTGTAAAGGGTTTTACGGGCTTTTACTTAGAACTTTCCTCGTCGGTTCGCCACGTTCATATTAATACTGAAACAATAAAAAGAAACACTTAGTAATACAATCAATTTTCCAATTAAAAAACATTACCATCTTGTATCTCCTGGGTCACACTTTCATCTAGAGTCAAGCCTGAGCTCACTATTATCTATTTGTCAGTTGGAGCAAAAATACACATTTTATTTTTTAAGGTGTTCACTCTTTATATGTTAGGTTTGATCTACCTGCAAAAGATTAATTTCACTTAAATAATAGTTCTCGGCTTAAAGCAAAAATTGGCAAACTTTTATTTTTTTAAGGTGCTTCCCCTGTATATACGGGTGATTCGTATCGTTATGTTCACATTTTGGGAGCATAAAACACACTTAATTCTAAGACTAAAAAACACACAAGTGGTAAGTCGATCTTTATTGGTTCTGAAGTTACAGACTTTTGAAATTATAAACCACAAACAATCAGATTTCAGTTCATAAATTAAACAAAAACTTAATTTTTTAATTAATTATATTTCCAAAATGCCCCCCATTGCAGTAACAATAAATGAAGTGCATATCCGCATATTCTTCATTAGAAAACCGATAAGGCATTTTAAACAAACGTTTCCAAACAATAACACAGTAACTCACTTCAAACTAAAGTTAAAATTAATATTCAGACTTGCTATTCTTAAATACTTTTTTTGTATTCGCTCCCCAAACTGGTTACTTTGGAAACTGTTTAGGATCCTCAAAATGGCCATTTAGAGGCCTTGTACTTAAAGTCGTCGTGGCAATATTTTAGCGGACTCAAACATTAGTCGCCATGACGACTTTAAGTACAAGGCCTCTAAATGGCCATTTTGAGGATCCTAGACAGTTTCCAAAGTAACCAGTTTGGGGAGCGAAAAATACATTTTCGCGCGGCCTCCTAATATAATGCCGCGTTAATGGTAATTGAAACTTCATATTATAATGTTTAGAGAGCTAATACAAAAAAACGTTGTATGCAACACGTCCTCAAATGGCTTTAGAGGACTCATATTCATATTACAGACTCGGCTGCGCTTCGCTCCGCCTCGTCCGGAAACATTACGACTCGTCCCCTAAAGCCTTGCTTTGAGGACTAGTTACATAAAGTACTATTATCTGAATGACGTTTTGGTGGTGTAGTTGATTGTTCCACAGCAACCTCGATTTTATGATTTTAATGATAAAGTTTTAGTTTGGTTTCTGAACTTAAATCTGATGGTTTGCGGTTTATAATTTCAAAAGTCTGTAACTTCAGAACGAATAAAGATCGACCTACCACTTCTGTATTTTCTATCCTTAGAATTAAGTCTATTTGATCCAAATTTTTGAGGTTTTATGCCAGCCAAAAAATAGTTTTTGAGGCAACATACAGACAGATGAAATTGAGAAAACCTGTTTTTCGTCATCCAGGAACCGTAAAACGTGAAGACCTCAAGATATCTCGGAAGATGGGTATTATCATGTTTTCTTGACGCCAGTTTTGAGTTACACATTCTAGACTACACGGTTGCCTGTCAGTTCTTTCATTGCTATATTGTTTGATACACTGACTTTAAATTGAAGATAAAGATACTAAGTTATACATGCATATTGGATAAAAATAATTACGTGTGAAGTTTTCTATCCAACATAACTGTCTCTGCAAAATATAACTCAACTTCAACAATGTAAATTCCTGTTAGCGTTAGGAGGTTACCGCCATAAAAGTTTCGAAACAAGCTTATTTAGTATTCTAATAGAGTTAATGGCAAAATAAATAACATCTGAAAAAGGAGCTTCATTTGCTACATAATCAGAAGTTTACTAAAACTCCCGGGTAGAACAAAACGATCCTTTCTGTTTGAGTTATGGCCTATGAAAAATGTTGGGTTTTCTAATCAGAATCTATGTTCAAGGTATAGTAACAAAGATAAAGACGAGACAAGAACACACATTATTAGGCCATTTGTATCACAACTTGAGCTGCGCCTCGCTTGGTTTCGAACACTAATCAATCTCAATTCCTCCTAAAACTCTAATCCTACGAGAATTCGCTGGGATTCATAAATTAGACGTTCCACTCGTCTTACTGCTTTTTGAGTAATCAACAAGTTAATATCTTGGACTTCTTAATCATCTGCCGGTGTTTACGAATGAGAGGAACAGCTGACGAGGACAATATACTTCTTTAAATGAAAGAAACGCAGGAAACGGTATCGGCCTTTTTTTTATTAAATGCTGACTTATAAATTTTCTTTTATTTCTTGCCTTATTTTTCCTCAGGATATGGCAGTTTAGATAATAAAAAAACTGTTGTTATTATATAACGCCATTAGAATCTTCTACAAAACACGTTAAGAATTATTCCTGCTGCTATATTTTAAATTAGTTTCTGATTTTATTAATTCCATTAGGATAATGGAAGTATCTAGCGTTATATGCTTTTGTTTTCAATAATGTTTAACTTACCTCAATTCCGTGTACACTTCTATTCGTTACAAATGTGTTAGATATCTTATCTCGTTTTATAATTAACTCTTAATTATTTATTAAACCCAGGAAAACTCATCAATCAATCTTTGAGTGCATCCTGCTGTTTGTTTTACGTTATCACTGTGGTTATATAGGTGGAATAACCGTAGAGAAAAAAAATCATAAATTTAATAAAGATATAAGATTAAATTCATTAATTACGGTAATCGTGTATGTGATCAATATATGTTTAATGATATTATGCCTAATTAAAAAATATTCATATGTCACTACGTAGAATAGAAACTAAACTTAGAAAAAAAAGACAGAAGCAGCTTTAAGAAAGATAGAATTGGCAATAAAGCATCATCCGAATGAAAAACAAAAACAGAAATTTGAGTTTGAAGTGCTACTAATACACCGAGTGCAGTGTATAAACTATTCAATGTAATTAAAAATTCCATTAAAAAGGTTCTGAATACATATTCCTAACAGCTACTCTATAATATTTTATTAGCAATAATTGTTTTCAAGATTGCACTTTCATATCGTAAGTACTTAACTTTTCTAATATAAAATCCGATAATCTCTCCGATATCTCTATAATAGAGAGTTTTAGAACCCTGTTTATAGGAATGTTCTCTTTATTATAATGAGAAGAATATTAACTTCCTATATGCGTCGTTGCAATTTTGAATGATTCTGTATGCAGGTTGTGTCATCCTTATGTAAAAGCTCCATTACGCATTTACTTCCAAAAACGTAGAAAAAATAACAAGCAAGAAAACACGGTTACTCTACGAAGAAATGGAGAATAATGTGGGCGCAGATATGCCATGCTCAAAATGTACAAAGATAAGTAGTTGGCCTATACATAAAGAGAAATAATTGGTGTTTTGCTATAAAACTTTGTTCTAATTCAGATTTATGTCAACTTAACTTAACTTTGGATTCCGTTCTCTTCCTCACTAACCTCTTTCCTCTTTTTTTTAAATTTGGTTCAACTTTTTTAATTACAAACTAAGATTAGCCATGATTTCAAATGTATCTGCACCTCTATCTTTTATCTTTATCTGCACTGATCATACCATTTTGTTTTCCTCTTTCCATGCCTATTCCACAATCTTTTTAGACATTAGTATGTATTCCTATGTGAGTTAATAGTTTCAAATCTTAAATATAAGTAATTAAATAAACATATAGCCTGGGATGTGCATTTAATATTGTCCATTTTCCACAAATTTTATATAAAGCAATCCACTAACATCTCGGCGCCACCACTTCGGCGCCGCCATCTCGCCGCGGGGCCAGCTCGGCGCCAGCCAACTAGGCGCTAGGCCATTTCGGCGCCGAATTCAAATTCTCAAACTACAGTAACTACGTAAGAAAATTATTATAAACAAATAATAAATAAAGTGATCGCCAAAAATCTGGCATCAAATGAAAAAAAAGTATTTAGAATTTCTTGGAAAGTCAAACACTGACGACCAGAGGTGGTTGCATTCTTTTAGAGATAAAAAATTCTCGTTTTCAATTTTCATTTTTTGGGGTTCAGCCCTGCTTGTTTAAAGGCGAATTTCTAACAGCATTTCAGTTATGCAAAATGAAGTATGCCTTAGAAGTTTTCAAAAAACCCATTTTACTGTAGAGTAGCGTGCCTTTTATGTAGCAAATACGACAAAAAGTTATTAAGAAAAGTTGTTTAGAGTCAACATATAGGCTGCTACACCAAATTTCAAAATCTTCGGCCAACTTTGATCTCTTACATTTTCTTTTATGTTTAGGTCCCATATCAAAGAATTTTACTTTTAACAAAGACTGCTATGGAACAACAAATATGTTTTACAAAGTTTCTTATTTCATAATAAAAAAACTTTGTTAAAATAGAATTCTTTGATTTGGGAAATAAACCTTAAAAAAATATTTGTCAAATAAAAGGCACTTTACTTAGTTAGAAAATGGTGTTTTTCGAAATTGTGTAAATGCAAAAAGTGCTACATTTGGGAAATTAAGCAAGATTTCAATGAGATTTTTTATTGTGTGTTAGTTTTAGCTGACTGAATAATCTCAAAGCCAGAAAACTTTTTTTCGTAAAATGTGTCTCTACCTTGACTAGTAAATGCACGTTTCATAATTATATAAAAAAAAATTTTACTCATGACGGAAGTCACGTGACAACTTTTGTTTGCCCCTTTTGTAATCACTTTGCAACCACCTCTGGTCGTCAGTGTTTGATTTTCCAAGAAATTCTAAATATTTTCTTTTCATTTGATGCCAGCTTGTTCGCGATCACTTTATTGATTATTTGTTTATAATAATTTTCTTACGTAGTGCACACTGTAGTTTGCGAATTTGAATTCGGCGCCGAGATGGCGGCGTCGAGTTGTCCGGCTTCGGCTTCATCTGCTTCTCTTGTGATTATTTCTACATTAGCCAGACAAGGTGCTCCTTCACAATAATATCTTCTGTACATTTCTCTTGTATAGAAAATAACGTTAATATTGGCCAACCTAACTAATCTACTTTTGTCAACCACATTCTTTAATCCAATCATACTTTTGGCCCAAAAAAGATTAAAAGATTTTGTATTTTGCTAACTAAGCTACTCGTTTGAACTTGTTAGAAATACTTCAGATTATACCTAACAACGATGACTTTGACTTTGACACTAATGATATTTTCTTAACATCAGTTACCTCTGCTTGCCCTTGTTTAGTTTTGGAACGCCCCCTTGACTTCTCTCTTATGGTTCCCACTTGTTGAGCTTCACTGTTCTAGTGTATTTAGGGATTTAGCTGTAAGTTGCTGGTTCGCTGCCGTTCTAGACTTGACTTTGTTCAATGTCTCCTCATTTGCTTTATCTAATTTATTCATTTATTTCAGATAATATGAACAGTTAACAATTTATCGTTAATCTTGAATTCGTAACTTTAAATTACCATATTTCTATTAGATATAGCCACATTTAGGCCTGATGATGAAACCAATGTATCAGTCTGTGGCTAACGCTAGCTTAGTAAGTTTAGTATTCAATAAATTTTTATGTAGAAGAGTAAAAAGCGTTTCATTTGGTCAATCGATATCAAAACGTCATTATTCATATCAATAAGTTCCAAGAATTTTCTACGACTCATCTGAAAAACCTATTTTCAAGGTAAAACTATCTTCATCTAAAAATGAAAAATTATGGTCCAGACAAGCTTTATTCAGAAGCATTAAAAATGCCAAAGCTCACTAATCTGAAAATATTTTGCTTAACCTATTTAATACACAAAGGCAGTATGTTACCAAGGTATTGCTTAAACTCACAATTACTCTGTAGAAAGCAAAATGTTAAAAATTGTAAGACGAATTTATAATGATTTGGAACCTGAAGGAACTTTGTTCAGTTTACAAGTTCTAATACAGCAATATGTCTGCAAAGGTCACGTATATTTTGTTTACTGAATATACGAATACATTTTACTTCTGTTTTGAGGATGTGACAAGATATGTTTGTCCACTTTCGAAGATTGCCAGCAGGTTAAGATACAGCTAAATTTTCCGAAATTCAATACTTCAGTAAGCTATAAATCACATAAACATTATTATATTTTCTTCTCATTTATTCTGACCGTCCTGACATTATTTTGAAGTAAACTGCTGGTATTTAAAAAGTTTATTTGTTGATATTTTATACTGACACGATTTGATTCAGGTTACATTCGACCCCAACACACACTGGCATTCACATTGTCCTTAAATGTTTAGCCTCAGAGAGATCAGATTCTGAAACTAAAGTGAGAAAATGTGCAATTACTTTCAGAGAACTCGACTTGCTTCGACTTAAAATTCAAAACAGTGACGGGTACTGAAAATTACTGACTTCAAAAGAAAAAATATACTTGTGTATTTTGCAGATGAAGATTTTATTTGATAGTGGAATACATTTGAGAAATCCCAAATTTATATGTTAAAATATCAGAAAAGTAAAGTGTATTAACTAATATCATAGTTTTATATTTAATATGTTGGTACTATAACCAGACTCAAGAAACTATTTTTTAAATACTAACAAATTAAAGTCAGTAACCCTTTTTGTATCAGAATGAACCATTCAACAATTCATACAGAGTAAAATTGAGTCAAAGATATTATAATTTTGAAACAAGTAGCAGGTTAGCCTTTTTAGTTTCGAAATGCATTTTCAGAAATGTTATCTATATTTTTACTTTTACCAATAAGTCGTTTAACAATTTTGCTTTGTCGCACACTAAGTAATTTTATTTAAAAAAATGTTTCTAGGGCAAAATCAACCCTTTAAAGTTTAGTATAAAGGAATCCCTGCATAATTATGTTTCGGTTGCCTCAAATAATTGCAACCATCATTGGGAGCAATCTATAATTAAATCTGCAAAATATACAAATTCGGTAGAAAAGATATGAAATGTGCTTAAAGCTGGGTTCAAGTTACTTAGATTAAAAAAAAGAGACACCTTTAAAGTTAAGTTATAAACTATGAAGTTAATATTACTATATTATCTGTATTGGCTATACCGTTCACTTAAATTTGAGCTTGTTTCCACTCATGATGCAATAATTATATGAAAATTACTTTAGAGTTTTCGCAACTTCTGTGCAGAGATAGAAAAGTTTGAAATTAAAAATTTCATTGTGTCTAGGGGCACTCCCGGGTGAGGTAAGTTTTAGTATTGATTACACTCCAAACAGGAAAAATCTGGGGTAAGACTTTAACTTACCCACTAATTTATATTAGTAAATATACTCGTAGTTTGGAGCCCTAAAAGCGTTCTAGGGGAGAATTGCGAGCGTAAATCCGCCATACCGACGCCGGTGCATTACAAAACAGCTTGAAATCGTCAAGTTTGTTAGGATATTTGCAGTCGTTGCTAATGTTGTAATACTCTATACTGAGAATAGATTAAAACAAATATTCAGATCAATACCAAGTTGTTGTCCTTAAAATTTAGCAGTAGAGGCTACATTTTTTATATTTCAGGCAAAAATAAGTACATGATTTACACTTTTTACTATTAAAATATACTCCATTAATTACTGTGGGCCCAAAATGTTTATATGCAAAATATTTCATGTTTCCTTTTGTAAATAGTACAAAATAAACATTAATATTAGATATTACAACATTGTTAAAGAATTCCATTGCACTTTATCCAGCTGAGCATTCTAAAACGATTCGCAAGAAATAACTCTATGCACTCTCACAAAAGAGCACAATATTAATATAATCCGCTAATCTTTCACCACCCTGTACACTTAGCAAGTATAAATTATGTTGCAGCATATTAAATTATTTAAAATTTACTAAATAGAAAAACTAACTTAAACATATAAAGTTGATACAATTAGATGAAGGGGTATATCGAGAAAATTATAATTTAGCAATAAAATCCAGTAGCTATTTATGTACTATCAATAATATGCATTAATTTTAAGAAGAATGTAAAGAAGAACTTCTAGTTGTGCAGATTTCGTATACTGCTATGAACACACTTTAAGTCGTTACGTTAATAATAGTAGCAATTAGTATTTCAAGTATATCGAGTATATGCTATAAAATGTTCCAGATATGTGCTAGATTAATAATTATTGTAAATACTATAAAATAGCATTGGTCTTCATAATAATTTGTAAAACGGTATTAAAAATAGTTTAGCTTCGATTTGAGTAAAATGTTATCAGAGTAGTCTTGGAAACAATGTAAAATCGAATACAAGCATGTGGAGAAGGGATGCTAAGCTGAAAGATGTTGTTAATTTAGCTTTCCCAATAAATAATTGTTAAATTGTGAACAAATACCTTTTTTCCCAGTTCCGTCAGTTTTATAATTGATTGTATATCCTGTTGGTATGCTGTAGTGGAATGCATTGTTTCGTAGCACCTCTGCAAAAGTTTAAAAAGTGTTTGATCTATGCATCAAGTGTTAGTATTTTGGACGTTGTTTTGGACATCATAGCAGATTAATCTTCATAGAAAGCAGTGAAGTCCAAAGTGTGGGCAACGGCGTGAGATGAAAGCTGTTCTTGGTGTAGCATCGCTCGAGCTACAGCAGCCTTTCTGCAGAACGTTCAGCTGCTTGGATCGGCAAGTCAACGGAAAAAGACAGGGCCAAGCATCGTGGGACTTGCTAGGAGCTTGAATTGGGCCCTAATTTCCATTCCAAAAGCAACAATAGAGCTGAGAAAATGTTACCACAAAAGATTGAATGAAGTGACTGTCTTGGTGGAGTTGGTTTTATGAGCACTTCTGGTACAAGCGTCCTTTGAGTGTGTTTTGTTTATGACGTGTATTTACTTACGGTAATTGTTATCACCTAGGCAACGCTTTAATTGTGTAGTCACAGATAATTGTCGAGTATGACGCCCTGTTTTTTAAATTTTGAGATTGGAACGTCATATTTAGATTAATTTTTTTTGAGTTAAATAATATCCTGTATGGTACGTATCCCGTTAGTTAAGTAACCATTACACAAAGTGATTACTTTTAAATGATTAAAAATAATACCACTATAATTAATTTGATAGCAAATGTATTTAATATGATTTATGACAAACCAAAATAATATTTGCTAGGATGTAGAGACCCGACCCATATGAGATTAATTAAATTATAATTTTTTTTATTTATTTAAATAATAAATTATTACAGCCAAATCAACTAAATAAAATATCGTAATACATTTCCTTTCTCGCGAAGAAGCGTTTACTGGTATACAAAACGGAACTTTCAGAGTAGGTATCTTACTTTTTCGTTGTATTTCTACTTAATGTTCTGCTGAAGCATCAACGCAATGCAAAATTCATTGGACAAAAAACTACAGTTTATTTTTATATGTATAATAGGTATGTTACGTTTTATCCGAAAAACATATTTGTCTATAAATTCAAATTACAAGCATAAATTCATTTCATACCAACTTCCACTATTGATGCACACTTTAATAAAATGTATTGCAGAAATGTGTTACTAATAGCATTGACTTTCAAGCATTTTAGTAGCTATACATTAAAAAATTAATAAAAAGGTCAAAAACAAATATCAATCTTAGACAGTTAAAGTAATATTTACAATCGAGCAACGCGACATTGTTTGCATGATCCCTTTTCATAATTAAGCAGATCCTGGAGCTGAAAGGATTCGTATAACAGAGCACGCTTCAGTAAACACTTCCGAGTATAAATGAGCATATTAGAAAATTTACCGAAAATTTGCTGTTGAAGCTAAGTTTAATGATGTTCTCTGCTGCTCACCATTGCTGAACTTTACTACTTGTACAAAACAGGCGGATAATTTAAGTTTTAAGGTTAACAAGACTCATTAGCAAACCTCCTTGTAGGTACATATAAAAACAAAACCTTGAACAATATAGCATACTTTAACTATTATATTTAAAGCAAATCGTTGTACTGAAAATAATCACTGTTAGTTATTATTATACTTTGCACTTCTTAGAATAGACACTGCATAATTTTACAAAGTTTAAATCAGTAAGTATAGTATATGATTCAGCACACTGGCGGTATTGAGAGGTTTTCTTGCTGAGCTATTTGTGACGCTCAATCGTTAAGACATATTTAGTTTTTGTAATCAGTTGAAACGGTGGTTTTAATGAGTTATGGCCGTTATCATATTATGCTATATACATAACTGAGCAATATGCGCAACGACTTTTACTAAAGAGAATTCAAAAAGAAGAAGGAAACTAATTATTGCGAAAACAAGAAATCGGTGTAAAAATCAAATCTGGGATATATCAATAACGTTAACGAAGAGCGCCAATGTGTCAAAGAGCGCCTATAATGTTGTATTTAAGATTTAAAGATGTGAAGGGCTCGAATTGTGCATCAGTATACTTAGGTCTATTGCTGATAACGCGAATCAAGCGATTCATCTCTCCCAAAAGCTTTTCAGTTTTTTGCGTTTATGTTCCACATTAACTGACGCAAAATCATACTAATAAGATATGTCGTTTTAGAATCATTGTTTATTGAAAAACTTCACTACATATAACTTTCCGATTTTTCTTTAACGTCAAAGCGGTTGCTGCCTTCGCAAAGCTTATGTACAATATGAGCAAGAAGAAAGTTTATCAAGGGTGCCATATTTTCTGATGTTATAATACATAACTGCAAAATTCCAAAGGTATCTTTGATAACTTTCTTTTTGCTCATGCTATTGTTTCATGAGACCTTTCATATAATTTTGGGTTGGTCACGATAGCAACACTTCGGCAGGTAGTACCGAAGTAATATTGCGATTCAGAAGAACTACTATTTTTCACGATTTAAAGCTACAACTACATAAACCAGCAAAATATTGAATTTCATAACTGACTCTTGGTGGAAATTAAAGACTGATCATACTATGTAAAATTAAAAAATATTTTTAGAAACTACAACTAATTCTATGAAATTCTATTCGCGGAGATAAATCCATTGACCATGCTATTTGGCTCTATCTCTGGATATCGTATGCCTTGAACCCTCTAAGGTGGAGCTTTTTCGTTAAGCCATAAAGTGGATTGTTTTGATACTTACAAAGATATCGCTCTTAGAACGAACGTTTGTACATTTCCGTGTTGTATTTTAGGTTTAGATTTTCAAACAATAATTGAAATACTAGGAGCTCTAATTATGTTATACTTGAAACAGGTAGATAAATAGTAGTTTACATAACAAGTTCGGAAAGATAATGTTTACAGAAGGCCTAGGCAAATTTTAGGCCAATGCCAAACGTGAGGCCTGCAAGACTACCGGTCCTGCAAAAGGCGTTTCCGAATGAACAACATTTTTTAGGCACCTGTGTTTCTTCTTAATTTTACCTAAATACTGAAACACTACAATACCAAACAAGCATTATGCCTTCTTATACCTTGATTTCCTTAGTAACTACATTCAACAAAATTTTATAAAATAGTCCTGTAAAGAAATACAGCCGCGGCCAGAAAAAAACGAGACACCTTTTTTTACTTAACTCTCAAAATGCGAAAACAATGGCTCACACGACAATTCTAATTAATAAATGTCATCAAAAGTCATTATTCAGATCTAAAACATGACTTTCGATAACATTCATTAATAAGAATTGTCAGTGTCAACACTTGTTTCCGCATTTTGAAAATTAGGTAAAAAAAGTGTCCCGTTTTTTTTGGCCGCGGCTGTAGTTTCCGGTGTAAAAATTGGACAGTATTGCATGAGTTTCAAGACGGGAACTTAAAAATAAATGTAACAAATACCAAACCACACCTTTAACTTTCTCTAATCCACAAATGAAAAAACCTGTCATTTCATCGTTTAATTAAACCTATGGTAGAAAACGCTTGATTTAGGTGTGCTCCTATATAAGACTTACGCAAGATAATAGATATTCTACTTTAAAAGTGTAAAAAATTAAATATTTCTATTCATCTTGTTTTTTAAATGATGCCATACTCACTGCGTCAAGTTACAAAATAATAATTATTAATAATTATTATAATAATTTATGAAGCCGGGTAGCGCAGTTGGGAAAGCACTTGACCTGCATTAAGCAAGTCCTTGGTTGGAATCCCGCAGAGGCCGGATTTTTGCATCCTTGGCGATTGGAATCGGGCTCGGTGATACCATTCACAGTTGGGCACCAAATTGACTGTGCTCTGCTCAGAACCACAAACCTAAGACATAGAGTAACAAGGTCCACACATCACTAAGACACACACCTTAACACACGACAGTTGCTACGCAAGCACGAAAGGCGCGCTTCAACTTTTTATCTCGTGACTCGGGGCAAGTTGAGCACTACACCGACACATGCTGCGTACAGAGCACCAACCTCTACACCGCTAAGGTAACAAGAGGTTAACGATTATACATAACGATTATTATAATAATTTGGAGGAAATTGTAAACTATTAATACCTGTGAAACGTTGAAAACGAACAATAAGAAGGCATTAGAAAACTGTATTGTCTCTGCTTACCTCATGTGAAGAAGCCTGCCCATTACTGACATTAGGTTTTAATAGACCAACGCCATGTTGGAGCAAGACACTTAATAAATGAAAGCAGTGCTCGTTAGACTGCTGAATAAAGCGAAAAACTCCAAAGCGTTAATAAGTGGAAAGCCTGTACGGACTACCAGTGTAGTTATAAGAAGAGGACCTGGTCATATCCCCGAATAGACAAAACGCCGAATCTTATTTTCATGCTCAAAACTCCGAATCGTTCCCAAGACGCCGAAAATACCCAAAACGCCGAATTCTGTCGGTGGACATATCGCCGAAAATGTACAAATCGCCGAATTGGTTGCCGTGGACAAAACGCCGAAAATGTCCAAAACGACGAATTCTGTCGGTGGACATATCGCCAAAAATGAACAAATCGCCGAATTGGTTATCGTGGACAAAACGCCGAAAATAATCAATCCGCCGAATTCTGTCGGTGGACATATCGCCAAAAATGAACAAATCTCCGAATTAGTTAGCGTGGACAAAACTCCGAAAATGCCCAAACTCCGAATGTTGTCGGTGGACATATCGCCGAAACTGGACAAATCGCCGAATTAGTTAGAGTGGATAAAACGTCGAAAATGCCCAAACGCCGATTTGTGTCGGTGGACATATAACCGAAAATGGACAAATTGCCGAATTAGTTAGCGTGGACAAAACGCCGAAAATTCTTAAACTCCGAATGCTGTCGGTGGACATATCGCCGAAAATGGACAAATCGCCGAATTGGTTGCCGTGGACAAAACGCCGAAAATGTCCAAAACGACGAATTCTGTCGGTGGACATATCGCCAAAAATGAACAAATCGCCGAATTGGTTATCGTGGACAAAACGCCGAAAATAATCAATCCGCCGAATTCTGTCGGTGGACATATCGCCAAAAATGGACAAATCTCCGAATTAGTTAGCGTGGACAAAACTCCGAAAATGCCCAAACTCCGAATGCTGTCGGTGGACATATCGCCGAAACTGGACAAATCGCCGAATTAGTTAGAGTGGATAAAACGTCGAAAATGCCCAAACGCCGATTTGTGTCGGTGGACATATAACCGAAAATGGACAAATTGCCGAATTAGTTAGCGTGGACAAAACGCCGAAAATTCTTAAACTCCGAATGCTGTCGGTGGACATATCGCCGAAAATGGACAAATCGCCGAATTAGAGAGCATGGACAAAAATGATGTCGGTGGACATATCGCCAAAAATGGACACATCTCCGAATTAGTTAGCGTGGACAAAACGCCGAAAATGTCCAAAACGACGAATTCTGTCGGTGGACATATCGCCAAAAATGAACAAATCGCCGAATTAGTTATCGTGGACAAAACGCCGAAAATAATCAATCCGCCGAATTCTGTCGGTGGACATATCGCCAAAAATGGACAAATCTCCGAATTAGTTAGCGTGGACAAAACTCCGAAAATGCCCAAACTCCGAATGTTGTCGGTGGACATATCGCCGAAACTGGACAAATCGCCGAATTAGTTAGAGTGGATAAAACGTCGAAAATGCCCAAACGCCGATTTGTGTCGGTGGACATATAACCGAAAATGGACAAATTGCCGAATTAGTTAGCGTGGACAAAACGCCGAAAATTCTTAAACTCCGAATGCTGTCGGTGGATATATCGCCGAAAATGGACAAATCGCCGAATTAGAGAGCATGGACAAAAATAATGTCGGTGGACATATCGCCAAAAATGGACAAATCTCCGAATTAGTTAGCGTGGACAAAACTCCGAAAATGCCCAAAGTCCGAATGCTGTCGGTGGACATATCGCCGAAAATGGACAAATCGCCGAATTAGTTAGCGTGGATAAAACGCCGAAAATGCTCAAACGCCGATTTGTGTCGGTGGACATATAACCGAAAATGGACAAATTGCCGAATTAGTTAGCGTGGACAAAACTCCGAAAATGCCCAAACTCCGAATGCGGTCGGTGGACATATCGCCGAAAATGGACAAATCGCCGAATTAGTTAGCGTGGATAAAACGACGAAAATGCCCAAACGCCGATTTGTGTCGGTGGACATATAACCGAAAATGGACAAATTGCCGAATTAGTTAGACTGGACAAAACTCCGAAAATGCCCAAACTCCGAATGCTGTCGGTGGACATATCGCGGAAAATGGACAAATCACCGAATTCGTTAGCGTGACAAAACGCCGAATCCTGTGAGTGGACATATCGCCGATTGCTGTAGCATAAACAATGCACCTACGAGGGCCACTCTATATTGAGATGGACCTAACTGGTTTGGTTAATATTTAATTAATTTAAATTCTTTTTATCTAAGTTAAAGTGAGGGCAAATGCAATACATAATTAACTTTTTTATATTTTACTGTGCTCAAACTTTTCTGTCAGTAAATTACTAGGCTGGTTAAAATATGAAATGTACCTATTGACTGCACAAAATAAATGGTTGTATGCAATTATATTAGCAGTATTAGCAGTGAAATAAAGAACGCCCCGATGGACAAGCGAACACTTTATTGCAGTTACACAATAATCAAAAACAGATTGACACATCAATACAATACAACATGTAACAAAACACGACCGAAGTGACGCGCAAGCAGCGACTGTTCATTACTAGCGGCTTCACGATACTGTGACGTCAGATGCGCCGGATCGAACCATTGGCGTACCGTATTCTGACACTTCCCCTCGATACGCAGCGGATGACTTATCTTTTCCATGGTGATTCCAAATGTTCATCATCTCCAGGCATTTCAAATGTTTAGGTCTAGGTAAACACTTCGTAAGAACGTCAGCTGCCATATCTTCCGTCTTGACATGTAAAACTCTCAGGGGACCATTCCGAATAGCTTCTCGTATGAAGTGGTACCTGATGTCGATATGCTTGCTTCTGCCATGAAAGGTTGGGTTGCTCGCTAACTTGAGGGCACTCAGATTATCGTTGTATATCTCCACATCAGCTAGGTGGGAAAAACCAAGTTCTGTTACAAAATTCTTCAAATATAAGGCTTCCTTAGCAGCTTCCGTCAATCCCATGTACTCCGCTTCAGTAGACGAAAGGGCGACTGTTCTTTGTTTCCTAGCATCCCATGATATAGCTCCAGACGATAAAATAAACGAATATCCAGTATAAGAGCGCCTGTCATCAATGCAGTTTCCCCAATCGGCATCCACGTAGCCTCTTATTCCCTGGTTGTCAGGTTCGTAAAGGATTCCTAATCCCTCTGTACCTTTCAGATAACGAAGTATCCGCTTAGCAGCAGTCCAATGTATATTCCTGTAGCAATTATTGAACTGTCCGAGAAAACTAACTGCAAAGCATATGTCAGGCCGGGTAGCCATTGCCAGATAGGTAAGAGCGCCTATCAGTTCCCTGTACGGGAGCCTCTTCTCTTCTTCAGTGGCTTCTTCCGTCGGTTTTGTGAGTTTGACGTTGATGTCCATGGGAGTAGATACAGGTTTGGCTTCTGACATACCAAATCGGGCTAGAATTTCAGATATATAACCTCTCTGGTGAAGTCTTATCTTGTTTCCTGATCGAGAAAATTCAATTCCCAAGCAGTGACCAATATTTCCAAGGTCTCGCAGTTCAAATTCGTTGGACAATTTTCGTTTCAGTTCGTTGATAGTTTTATCTTGTTTAGATGCTACCAATATGTCGTCGACATATATCACAATCAAGGTCAAATCTTCCCCTTTTCCCATGCGGTATACACAAGGATCAGCTTTGGTAGGATTTGCACCGCAGCTCAGTAGTACTTGATTCAGCTTGGCATGCCAACTTCTACCAGCTTGTTTCAAGCCATAGAGAGATTTATTGAGTAAACATACTTTCTCACCTTGTTCGAGTTCCTTGAGCATCTTGGCTGCTTTTCTTCCAACTTCAGAATCATCGGATTGACTTTCCACGATGGTTTCTAGGATTACTCTAAGTTGTTTTGGTGGATCCATGTAAATGACTTCTTCGAGATCACCGTTCAAGTAAGCGCAAGTCACATCGAGCTGGTGTATCTTCATTCCACATCGAGCTGCTAAAGCCGTAACCAATCTTACAGAACTTAAACGTGCGACTGGAGCAAATGTTTCGTTGAAGTGAATACCAGGCCGTTGACTAAAGCCTTGTGCAACCAGTCGAGCCTTCCTTCGCTCGAGCGTTCCATCAGCACGATACTTGTTTCGT
The DNA here is from genome assembly GCA_940337035.1 of Agriotes lineatus. Taxonomy (NCBI): domain Eukaryota; kingdom Metazoa; phylum Arthropoda; class Insecta; order Coleoptera; family Elateridae; genus Agriotes; species Agriotes lineatus. The sequence continues at coordinate 163,791,070 of OW679194.1, read as the reverse complement.
AGTACGATTCTGCTGCCTATTACATCTTGGTCTGGAGGACGGTCCGCAAGTTTCCAAGTGTCATTTTTGATGATAGATTTTATTTCGATAGCCATTGCTTGATACCATTCTGCAGCATCCGGTCCGTTTATAACATGATTCATGGGTATCTCGGCCAAAAACGCGTGTTCTGCAATTTCTGCTGTCTCCGCTTCCTCGGGAATCGTGTTGTACACTTTTCGTGGTCTTCCCCTTGATCCACTCCTCACCAATTTTGGTCTTCCGGGTCCACGTCTGATAACGCTTTCCTCAGGCTCAGGTGGCTCGTCTTCAGGTTCAGGTTCCTTGTATTCCAAGTTAGGATAGTCCAAACGTATGTCCATAGTACGAGTTTCTTCGTTTTCTGCAAAAACTTCGGGAGTTCTCGATTCAATTATGTCGCTCGGCACGAAATCTTCGAATTCTTTAACCAAGGGAGTTTGTTTCTCAAGAAATTTCACATCCCGTGTTACAATTATTTTCTTTTCGTTTGGTAGCCACACCTTGAAACCTTTGGTTTGTTCGGAATAACCAATGAACGTGCCTTCTAAGCACCTATCGTCCAATTTACTTCTGGCAGGGTCACGGTTCAGGCAGAACACTTTACATCCAAACTCTCGAAGATGAGATAGATCTGGAGGTTTTCCTGTCCAAGCTTCATACGGTGTAACCCCGTCCAAACTTTTTGTAGGACATCGATTACGAATGTAATTTGCCGTGTTCACCGCTTCAGCCCAAAACGAGGTCGGTAAGCCGGATTGGATCAATAAACAACGTGCAGTGTCCAGTAGAGTACGGTTTTTCCTCTCCGCGATTCCATTTTGCTCTGGACAGTATGGACTGGTTAATCTTCGTGTAATTCCCTGACTTTTCAATAAGTCATCGAATTCTTTGCTTGTGTATTCGGTTCCGTTGTCAGATTGAAAACATTTTACTTTTCGTCCTTGCTGATTTTCGACAAGTTTCAGAAATTCCTTCGTCTTTTGGATGACTTCGTTCTTGTGCCTAATGAAATAAACAAAACAATAACGAGAATGGTCATCGATGAATTCGACGTAGTATCTGGCTTTTCCATTGGATTCGATTCGCATAGGACCGCAAACGTCAGTGTGGATAATTTCCAAAGTTTCGGTCTTCCTCTCGGATTTCTTGGGAAAAGGAAGCCTGGTCATCTTTCCTTTGTAGCACACCTCGCATTCAAGGTTGCAGTCTTCATCAGCTTTGAAGTCGTGGCCTGGAATGTAACCTTTACGTTTGCATAATAGAACGTCTTTCGCGTTTAAATGCCCTAAGCGTCGATGCCATGACATTAGATTTCCCGAACCGGTTTGACACGTAAACGCTGAATCTTTTTGATTGTTCACGTTTGAACTCTCTCGTATGTAATACAAATCCCCTATGCGTTCAGCAACAAGTTTAACTTCGCCCATTTTATTCAGTACAAGAGCACATTCTTCTTTGAATAGAACATCAAAACCATTCGAGGTAATTTTTCCAACCGATAACAGATTCGTACGCAGATCGGGTACGTGTAACGCGTTGCTTAGCTTAACGTATTTTATTTCGCCAAAAGCATCGGCTACGAACGATGCACTGCCTTTGGCAACAATTTCCGTCGACGCACTATTCGCAAGAGTCAGATTATCGCGTACAGAGTCACTGATTTCCACGAAATCTTCGAGATTATTGCACAAGTGGGACGTCGCGCCACTATCGAGACACCATTTGCGTTCTTTGTTCTTTGAATCGGTTCGTGATGCTCCAACGCGTAGGCATACTCGTTGAGAGTCTGTATCGCATTTCGCAGATGATTGCGCGTTTTTCACTTTACTTTTACATTCCGATGCCTTGTGGCCGATTTTCCTACATTTGTGACACCGAAATTTGAAAGTTTCAGAAGAGTTTTTCTTCGTTTCAACGTTTGTTTCCGGAGAATTATTAGATTGACGCCGCCACTGGTGGGATTTTTTCTTCGCGAACATCGCTCCCTGCCCCGTGACCGCGTTGCACGCTTTGTTTTCCCGCGCGTCGCTTTCTTCTACGATTTTTACGCGAAGCACTTCCGGTTTCGGCAGTTCGTCCCTAGATTCGATAGCACAGCGAAAATTTTCATAGCTTGACGGCAAACTATACAGCAACATGATGGCTAATAAGTCCGAATTAATTTCGATTTCCATATCGGTCAGTTTATCTACCGCGTCAAAGAAGCTGTTTAGATACTCACGCACGTCACTGCCTTCTTGCATTCGCTTCAGGGTCAGCTGTTTTAATAACGTCGCCTTCCGGGCTGGACCTTTGGACTGGTAAATGGTTTCTAATTTCAACCACACATCGCGAGACGTTGCACAACCTTTTATTTGCTTCAGTTCTGATGGAGAGATCGACAAAATGATGTCGGATTTTGCTTTCTTGTCGCATATATCCCAGGCCGCTGCAGGTTCGGCTGACCGGCCGCTTGCACCATCGCTCCCCGCCGAAGTTGGTCTTGCAATGTCCCCGTTGACGTAGCCCCACGCATCGGTTTTGACCAGCAATGCCTCCATTTGAATTTTCCATGTGTCGTAATTGTCTTTGTTCAAAGTTTCAATACGAGTAACGTTTACAACACTCATATTTGGACAAAACGATTTCTTCCGGCACACAAGTCAATATGAATCACGGCTCGGCACTGTTTTTGAGTTCGCGGTTTTTACTTACTTTTTAGGTTAAAAACGTCCACCCTTGGGCATATGTGATCCTAGGCCCATAACCTATTAGCAGTATTAGCAGTGAAATAAAGAACGCCCCGATGGACAAGCGAACACTTTATTGCAGTTACACAATAATCAAAAACAGATTGACACATCAATACAATACAACATGTAACAAAACACGACCGAAGTGACGCGCAAGCAGCGACTGTTCATTACTAGCGGCTTCACGATACTGTGACGTCAGATGCGCCGGATCGAACCATTGGCGTACCGTATTCTGACAAATTATTTAAAAATGCTAGCTCTCGGTAAAAGACAAGCTCCCTCTTAGGTAGGTTCCGAAGTCGACTGTAATTTAATTTGATCTGAATTGTACTATTTCAAGCCAGTAGTACAAATACGCGTTACTTCAATGTTCACAAATTGTTAAATCACAAAATGGTTGTCTTGCGCAAACAGCGGTCCTTTGAAAGTTTAAATACTCGTGAAAATATGAGAATTCGCAAGGTAAATATTCAAATTATTTGCGCTTGGCAACAAATAACAACTTTTTGTTTTAGCAGTGACGTGTTACGTGACGTAGGACAGACGCCGGCTAACTGCAATTGTTTCTGGTCGCTTTCTGTGGCAGCCTCAAACTTCCGCTAAACCACGGATTTTGATGGCGCTTTGCTAATTACTGGATATACGGCTTAGCTGAAGCCTTGGAAATAATCTAACCTCCTTCAGCAAGGTTTGATCTCGTATGCAACTCGTTTTCCGGACGCTAACACTTATTTTTTAGGCTAAATTTGTACCTTAGGAAAATAGTCGAACTGCACCGATCCTGCACTGGAGATGATGCCGTTGGATTTTCTCAGCTATTACTGCTCCTCTTGCTGCCAGATCTGGTGGAGACGTTCTTGGAGACTTGTGCTATGCGCTGGACTGCTAATACGTTGGCTCCGAAGCTAATTGTGGCCGTAGTCGAAGATTGAAAAATGTTGGTGATCGGCCCGATATCCTCGTAGATGGGATTGTCGAATTGTTACAATTTTCATTGCGGAACTTTATGAAAATACTCCCACATGTACACTGGCACTTGGGAAATTAAATGGTATACTTTGTATAACTTTGAAAACACGTTTATTATCAAAATTATGTATTAAATGTTGAGCACAAATCTTAACAAACTGCCAACAATTTCTATTCAATTGTTCTCTTGTTCTTAAACAATATCGCGTTTAGTTGCTAAGTAATAATATTAACAGAAGTAAGGTTTGATAAACAATGTTACAAAATGGAAGAAAATTTGATTACTTAATTAATATTTACAAATTTCTTAAATTGTAAAGTATTGTCTTTCTATTATAATTAATAATGTCTTATAGCGTTACACTCAAGAACGTTTTATTATTATAGTTTTAGCCACTGCTCTGCTTTGTAATTTCAAATGCACTGATTTATTAGAGTTCACCACTTCTCATTTGCTTCCTTCCTGTCCTGTTGCATGCTTCTCTAATTGCTCTTTGCAATGTTCTGTTATTTGATTCTTGCTTATACTACCTCTTAGATTCCTCACAATTTTCACTTTGCTTGGCTTTATTGAATACTACGCTTCTTTTAACATGCACATAGCAAACCTTTTTGTGTCTATTAATTTCTTTCGGTCAGGCTTCACATTATGCACAAACCTATTACTTTTATTTATTTAAAAGTCAATTTTGACCCCTGTGAAAATAAGCTTTGCCTTTGCGTTCTTTACTCAACGACTTTACTATTTCTCGCATATCATTGTCAATGAATTTAATATTATAATTTTAGTTTAACATTGCAGTTACATAAAACACCCCAACTATGTGCTTATTTAATCGGTTAATTATGTTACACCACTAGCAGAGCCATATCTTGGGATTAATACCATTACAATATATTATGAAATACAAAGTAACTATTAACAATAATTCACTTGTTCTTTTCTTTATGTTCAAAATAGTCCCCTTCAAAGTCGATACATTTTTGTAATCTTCGCTTGCATTCTTCGAAGGAAAAATGCCAGTCACTTGGTTTTAACGTGTTAAAAACTGCATAATCTGTTTCAATCTCCTCTACAGAATTAAAACGAAGCCTTCTTACCTGCTTTTTTAATGTAAATAAAAGCCAGAAATCACACATGGCTAAATCCGGAGAATAAGGTTGATGTGGAATAACATTGACTTTATTTTCTTTCAAGTAATCTACTATTAATTTTGCGGTATGGGAAGAAGCGTTGTCATGATGGAAGAATACACCTTTTACCCTAAGCTCCTCTAGCACCTGAGGACGACAGACAGTGATGTACCAGTTTGCTGTTGTTGTCTTCTGATGTTCTAGCCTAACAGTCTTTACCAATCCCATGCTCCTGAAGAATACAGCAAACATCACTTTCTTCATTGATTGCTGTTTTTTGGGTGTCACCCGAGTTAATTAAGGGTGTCACGGCTGATTTTGAAACGCTCGGTTTTTTGCTCGTCAGTAAGCTTATGGGGCACCTAGAGGGAAACAACTTTCTTTAGTTTTAGTTCTTGATGTAAAATTCTTGAAACTGACTCGAATCCAATACCAAGAAATTCTTCTATCATGGCATACGTCACTCTGTTGTCCTTTTCTACCATTTTCCTAACAGCTTGAATGTTTTCGGGAGTTACTGTAGTTTTTGGCTGTCCTTTACGGGTGCAATCTTTAAGAGTAACACCTAGATTGGCTTGAAGTTTTTAATACAAGAAATAGGGGTCGTCGAAAATGTTTGGGTTTTATGTATCTCACAATATATAGCGTGACCCTCGTATAATATAATACTGGATGTTCTAACATTTTTTTATATCCCGTGTGCATTTTTGTGATTTATTTATTTATTTCGGCAACAGCCGTTGGGCCAATTATAGGCTTTGCTGTGCATTTATGGGGACTTCCAACCCCACTAACGACTGCCATGATGTTATTATGCCATCCGGGGCCAACTATTTCCGTGCCATCCGTAGCGCGAGGCGCCGAGCGAAGCAGCTGTGGAACTCCCATCCAAGTTCTGACCAGAAAGAGAGTTGCTTAACTCTACTGATCGAACGTGAAAGCTTGTTCAAGCTACACCACCCGGGACCATACCATATTTGAAAATACAAATAAAATAAGTATGTTTTAAAAACCAGAATGTCTATTTTTATGTTCTATATCGCTCATATACAGTGACCGCCAAAAAGTCGACATGAAATGGGACATTTTTATTTTTTATTTTTCAAAAAACTTTTTACGGCAATAATTTGTGCTTCTTTGAAAACCTATTTGTCCTCTATCAACTATACCGAGGAAATGGCGTTTTTGAAATTATCAAAGTCTAAAACGTGCTATTTTTCTGAAATTATGTAAGATTTCAATGAGATTTTTATAGCGTGTGTTAGTTTTAGCTAACTGAACAAATTCAAGGTCAACTTTCCATGCTTTAAAGAAATCTATTTCTCCACCTATCAATTTAAGATCAAACATTTTATTAGAGCAAACTACAATTGGAAATCCTAATTTTCCAAAGCTACCTAAACTCACTCCTCCCTGTCTAACAATACCTGCTGAAATAAACCTAAAATTGACTTCCTACATTAAAAGTGAAACTTCTCTGGTGATGTACAGAAACCTTTTCCGAGAAATAGTAAACCATTACCCGGGATATAAGCAAATTTACACGGATGGCTCGCGAGTGAATAACAGAACGGGTTGTGCGTTTGTCAGCGGTGAACACGTTGAATCTTACAGACTTAACGATTGTACATTAAACTATACAGCTGAACTTTACGTTATCCTAAAAGCACTCCAATATACCTATATGCAGTCACGACTACTCCAGTTGGTTAATTTTGACCGACTCATTAAGAGTTCTCCAAGCAACAGAAATTATCTACACGGAAAACTATTACGTAAGCCAAATCCACCAACTGATCGGCCAAGTTCTCACCAACAAGAATGTAGTATTCATCTGGATTCCGTCGCACATATCTATAGAAGGGAATGTACTTTATACTGAAGCAATTAAAATATGAGGAATTCTGGAGTTGTTATATTTGCCGGCTTGTGCTGTTTTTCGACGCTGGTTTTTTATGATGGTCCTGCCCTCGAACCTTTATTAGCCTGCCCGAGCTTCATAGAAATTATGGTCGAGCAATTGATCTAAATTCGTGATTTTTATGATGGGTGTGTGGGTATAATTCTTAAGAACGCGCGCGCTCGGTAATTTTTGTCGTTTGAATTTCTTCTTTCTCTCCAGCTGTTGGCTGACATTTTTCTGTTTCTAAAAAGAGCTTACACGGGGTAAATCCGTGCAGAGATGCTTGAACTAGAGGCTTGTTTGTTTACCTGATTTTAAATGCGTATTGCTTTCTAACAGTCGCTTTTCCCCGGGCGGTCGAGGCGTTTTATTGTCAGGTTTCTAGGATTTTTGTTATCCGTCCGCTCTGGCCGAATTTTTAATTGGGCAATCGCTTTGTCGACAAAAATAACAGTAATTTTTTGGCGAACTGGGCTCGACGAATCGTTTTAACACATGTGTGCATTGTTTTTATTTGGAAAGGGACTCGTATCAAGTATATATACTCCAAATCTAAATTTTAGAATTCAGAGCAGAACTAGATTTTAAATTAATTTAACGGTGTAACGCCAGATACATTGTTACTAAACCGAAACATTTACAGGCCAAGAAAGTCATATTTTTAAAAAAATATTTATAGTATCTAGAATCTAAAGAAAAAACTTGTTTTACACATTTAGATGAAACTTGGATATTCTGAAATGGATGACAAATACGCTACGAATCTCTTGAATTATTTTCTTGTACTGATATCTTCAATAAAACTTGTGTATGTATCATGTTTGTATTAGTTGTGTATATTCTCGCTATGTCAGAAATTGTAAAAGTGCTGCACTTTTCACGATTAGTGTAGCAATAAGTGCCTGAACTTATTTTTAATTGAAATGATTCATAATTTTGCTTTTCCAAATTTTACATGTAACATGTTTGTTATCATATTATCATTTTGTGTTTTATACTTTATAACTCCTTGGTACAGCTGTTAACATTTTCGTTATTTAAATTGCAATTAAGAATTTTGGCTAGATAAATATTCCCTGCTTATTTCACTTTGACAATTAGTATTAATCTGTCATTTTGACTTTATTAGTTTTTAATATGCAAGTGTTACATGTACCTTTTGCAGTACACTGTTAAAAATAGTTATAACATGGCCATTGGGCCAGTTAACAACGTGTTTCCTGTGTTAACCAATTCGTAATAATAATTTTTGTATTAAGTGCGCGAAATGAGTGTTTTTGTGCATTTCGAACGAAACGAAATGAAACGAAACGCCATTTTCCAGGCTGCTATCTCACTTCTTGATAATGGTCTGACTACGCTGTTCCAACTCCTTACGATGGAAAAAAGGAAGTAGCGCATCGGATAGTTAATGAGGTAAAACTAACCTGGACTATTGAAGATTTACAAGACATCGCCATAACTTGGTGGTATTCTACCAACCCTATTAATTTGGCGACTGAATACAATTTTCCGTCACTTCGTTAAGCGTGGAGGGAAGTTGAGATAGTGTTTATACTTTGCATTGGATTACAAGTTGTCAAAATAATACCAGCTCTTCTGTCTTGTTAAAGATCATAGGCTCTATTCATCATCATCATGTAGTAGCTGAGTACTTAATTGCTGTATTAATGCATCTCAATTTTCATCCATGTTATGAGATCCGCAGCGTGTTGGCAATAGTTTTTTGCGATTTTTTCTATGTCGTCCTTCCAATTAATTATTGGGCTACCACTATTCTTCCTTGCTTCGACCTTCATTCAGCCACTTTCTTAATCCATCTCGCACTGACCAACCCATTACCACTTCCAGCTGGCAATGCAACGTGCCACATCTTGTACTTCATTTTTTATTTGACTCTGTAATCTCACTCCTAACATGTCTCGTTCCGGTTTCCATTGGCAACGTTTGATTAATGCCACTGTTATCTTCTTCAAAGTTCATGCTTCAGATGTCTAGGTTAGTACTAACAGTATGCACTGATTGTAGACCTTTCTCTTTAAATATTTTATTCGTTCATCAATTTCCGATCCGCTCCACACTAGTTGACAGCGTCTTGCAAAACTTCAGTCGAAGAGATTACTCAGAAATAGAATATGCGGATGATGTAACAACTATCCTGCTAACTGGGAAGTTTAAAGGTGTACTTTGCAGCCTCATGCGATCTACCCTTAAACTTATTGGGAACTTAGTAACAATCTCTCCCTATCGGTTAACCCACTAAACGCCTTTTAAGCTTTAATAGCGATGTTTACTTAGTGTTCTAGCATTTTGCTAGTTTCTAATGTCTAAACCTAATAATTAACAATGAAAAGCATGGACATACAAATTGGCTGTACAAGAGACTAGATTATATTTCCACAACACAGGCGGCCGAAACAGGTTTTCGTTACAGTAAATAATGGGTCATTAATAACAAAAATAATAAAAAAAACTCGAAAAAGTGACAGACTAAAAGCTAATACAAAAATAAAAAGTTAATACTATAGTTTTATACAGCACGAAAGTCTAAATAATTAGAATTTTATTAATATCCACTCTGTAAAGCAAAATGTACTATTATGTTATATTGTCGGTGACAGGGAAGAGCAGGGTCTTCCGTTTCTTGGAGGTCATTTGACTGCCCTCGAATTTCTAGGCGAATTGTATTTTATTTTTATTATGTAAGATTTCTCCTTCTTTTTGGAAATAAAAATTATTATTATTATTATATATGTGGGCCCTATCCTTTAGAGATACCCCATACTCTTTTTTAATAATTACTTATTAATTGTTGTCAGCCCTGTTGCTAGCATTTTCACTGAAGGGACATCGAACTTTCCTCCTTTAGGATTTAGGCAATCTTAATTCACAGTTGGCAAAGACAGGTAGAGAAATCGTAGGGAACACCGTTGCAAGTACTGGGATTTGAATGCAAATCTGCTAGATATTAATTAATATTTAACAGGAAATATCTTGTGAACAAAATATTTTCGAACGCATACTATGTTTTTCAGGAGTCTAGAATTACATACTTCAAAAAAAAATGTGCATGTGTACATGACACCCTAAATATAACCCACTTCACTGCTTCATTATATTCACGGATCTTGATAAAATCCTTAGTGCTCTACAAGTCTACAAGACGTAACCATATCGGATTCGTTCATAACAGACATTTCATTTACAATGTTTTATGAAAAAATTATCGAATTGCAGCATACTTACTCAATATTGAATCCTAATATTAAAGAGAAACAAAAAGGAACAGTAAGAATCAGTTTGTTTAAGAAACAAATAAATGCCCACTTTTAACAAGCTATACATTTGTGAGCTTTAAAATCGAATTCCAAATGTTCTGAACATTTTGGCCAGGCGCTATATGTATTTAGAGGGTAATATCTTGTTTTAACAACCTGCGAAATAGTTCAAACAATGCGCTCTATATTTGCAAGGGTAAAACAGTCTATGTGTGGGACGATTAAACCTGTGCAATGCGGTTAGTGGCTGCCACTTTGAGTAGTTGCTAGCACGTATTATGTAAATAAACTGGCTCACCTCACCCAAATAATGTAATCTGATCACAACTTCAAAATGATGTATCTTTTTAAGGAAGCATTTTGCAATAGATGTTTACAAGCTCTTTCTTTATTTCAAGAAGAAGCTGCTGTAGTATTTTGTCAACATTTTTTTCTGAGTTACCTTGTAGAAAAATAAGTTCTTCTTACTGAAAAACGAAAACAAGCTAACATTTTAAGGATGGAAATCCATTTGGAACATTTTTGGCGTCTCTCGGCACTACTCATTTATTTCATGTATTGTACATTTTTATTTTCTTTAAACGTCAGAAGAACATGACATTAGGAAATTCAGCTGAAAAGTTTAAAGTCTGTTTTTACGTAATACATTATTGAACGCTCGTAACGCTAGTTAAGTACTTTTCATGCCGGCGACAGATAAGCTATTTACGTTATACTGAATCCTTGAATTTTATCCAACGCCAGAACCAAAATAAAATAAAACGTTGTAAGTAACACAACCATAATCAAAAATATAGCTTTCGAAATATTTAATCTATTGATTATGCCCTTAATATATAAATATGTGGATCTTATCGTACAGCTAAAGTACCCAATTTGGAAAGGTTGTAATTTTTATCTTTTTAAGGGAAAATATACGGTACCCCCCACCCCAAAAAAGCGCCCTTGGGTGCTTTCCAAGAATAATTCGACACTCAGCATCACTCCGTTTCGTCTAAAAAATAAAAAACAAATATTTATTTTAATGCTTACCAAAACAATTTTAACAAAAACAAAAATCAATTCATGAAATTAACTTAAATACTAAAAATTGGCCAATCTAATCAATTCAACTTTGTATGTGCTGTGTGATATTCTTAAGAAGCCGTTATAACAAAAAGACTTTTGAATAGGTGTAATTAAATTTAAAAAAAAATTGTAATCATCATCATCGTCATCAGTAGATTTGCCCTATATATTTACATGTGATTATTATTAAGGAAAATAGCAACAACCGGACGTATACGGACATTTTGAGGGCTGGCAACTATTGTTTGACTCATGGCACGTGGGTCACACCCATGGCACGTGGATCACACGTGGGAACTTAGAATAGGTTAACGGTAATTTTTGAATTGATGTCGGTATATCGAGACTTTGATTTTTATTTATATGTCGGTTTAGCGAGGTTTTGGTGTTGTATAAAAAAGATCAGAAAGTACCATATCTTCGGATTTTTGCCTTTGACCATACCTCAAAAGTTGATGTTGCCTTCATTCGGATTACCTATCGTATAAAAAATATCCAAGACTTCGGGAAGGTTTCTGACGACCGGAATCGTGTCACATACGAATAAACGTACACCGCACAGCACGTTTAGGCACCCCCCAATACAAAGGAGGGATCTAGTGTGCTGGAGTTTTCATCAAAAGATCCGCACAGCCGAGGCGGAGATTTGGTATAGTAGGTTCATTAGTCGGTTGTCACGAAATTTTAGAGATATTTGACTCGGAGTGGTTTTCGATATGATGGAATTCCAGCACTTCGTACACTTCGTGTCAAAGTAAAATTAAAAAGATACAATTAGTCTGCTAACTATTGCAAATATCCACACTCGAAATGAAACATTAAGCTGTAAGTTCAAAGTACTGAATTGGTCGTCATTTGCAACATTTATATCAAACGCGACCTTTTGTTTTTGCCAACAATCCCCCAATTTCACCTGTGTGACTTCTGCTGAAAAACCACTCCGTAACCTTATGATGAAGTATAGACTAAACCCAAAATCTGTCAACTGCAACGAAGTTATTGATAATTCATTTAGATATTTAAAAACAAAAAATTCAAATCCCAGTTCTTCATCAACGGTCGTCATTTATATCAGCATGTATTTAGAAATAATTGTTAAATACATATATCTTTATGCGATATTGGTTATAATCGGTGGTCTGCTAGTAGATGACACGCGGGTGTCACGACGCAGAAGAGGCAGTATCTTAATTTTCTCCAGTAAACCACATACTTTCGTAATTTATTTTAGTGGTTTTGTAATTTTTTATATCGCTTATGATTTACATATAACAAATTAAATCTGAGTGACGATAACCAGATTTCTTTGGAAACAAGTGTAATCTAATTCTATATATTTGGAAAAAACAAATGACAAAGAAACGGTATATGAAGTACTGTTAACTGCGTTAACAAATTTACAGTAAATACTCAATTAGCCATCATCAGTAAAAATGTTGGTCAAGAAGTTTAACAATAAATTTGAAAAAAAGTTGCTACAATAATTAAACCTTAGTTGTTAATCATTTATTGCCCTGCATACAAGACAACTAGATTGCACCTGTTTCCAAAAATCACGACACAATAATAATTCTGCATCGTAAGAGTAAGAAAAATTACTGATACAGAAATATTACTAATGAATGTCTCTTGCCTGAAAAGGAATCAGAAATTATCGGCCATGCTATTAGAGAATTACTGTCTGATCCGTGACGTGAGACCCGTGATTCGCCCACTACTAGTGCACCAATAATAACCAATATCAATCTCGGAAGAAGCCTTACATCAGTTTTGAATTTCATAAGGAACATCCTCCAAATATGTCCCAGCGTTATATGCAAAAATGTGCAACGTTTCTTGAAAACTTGAACACCGTGCATTTGGAAAATTGCGTATCTGAGGTTTTTGATTCTATTATGTTAGGTACAATGTATCTCCAGGATTGACTTCACACACGATATTTACTCGCTAATAGCTTCCTAGAAATATGTGGCATCTGTACACTGCAGCTACCAGTAAAGATGAGACTGCTGGGATATTGTTTGCCCTTGTCTAAAATTAATTAATTTCTATTATCTTTATCGGTGTTGTTATAGACTATTAAGCAAATTAATTTTAGTATCGTTAAGAGCTTCATTGCCGCACTCAGTGCACTCTTTTTATATAAAAAAATACATTGAACCTGAATTTGATGATTAAAATAAAATATTGAACTATACACGTATGCGTATGGTACTGAACGAGACTCGTTTGATTGCCGTAAAACTCGCCAATCAAACCCTGTTACGATAAAGAAGCTGACCTGCAATTAATTAAATAAGATAATCAGTCGTAGTAAAAATCGCAGATTAACCTCCTTAAAGTACGTACTACACGGAAGCTCTAAAAATTTTCACTTACCGCGCAGGCCGAACTAACTCAAATTCGGCGATATGGTCGTGGGTTCAAACCACCAGCTGTGTGCCGTGCAAAGTCTTCAAAAAAATATGGGCGCCAGAAATCAGATGATTTTGAATAAGTAATTAGAATTTATTAAAGGCATAATAAATTGGTAATCACCAAATATAGTCTTTGTAATTCATAAAATGTTTGCTACACTATTCAACCAAAACTAATTGCGGGTGGCCACACGCATTACCACAAAAAAAAATCTTTTTGGGTCCTTAAATTACAAGAAATAGCAAAATAAATCTAGAGATATGCATATCGCTGTCATTCATAAAAACCTTTCTTTCTGGGTTGCTGAAAGAAAAAAACGTGGGTGCTCCTTTTACAAAAAAAAAGTATAAAGTACATATAAAAATTCAGTAGTTTTAAATGCTATCTTTAATTAAATTTATTGAGTGAATGAACTATTATGTTAGTAATAAATTTAGCATCCGGTATCACCAGCACAAGATTAAGTTGGTAGGTACATAACCCGTCCTCGATTGGCGTTGTAATAAAAAACCGAACTAACTGACCTTCTAGGCCCTCACAAGTTTAGGGTGTAAACGCTAGTCGGAAGCTGCTATCACTGGTAACCCGCATACAGCAAGGAATCAGCCTTACGCAACATGGGTGCTGAAGCGATGCAGAAAATAGCAAGTATTCGTTTCGAATTAGGACAGGAAACTGGACTCCAAGTTGTTAATCCCAAGTGCAATTTGAGAATTCCAGGTAAAAATACTTCCTGGTAAAAAGATAAAGAAATGCAATTATTATGAGGATAACAGAAAGAAAAACGCATCGTACCTAAATAAATTTATCAGCTTTCAAATAAAATGCTCGTAAAAGTCAGTTGAGCGCACGTACTTTTGACTTATTTAAAAATCAAACCTTGACCACGGAAAACGCCTAGGCCGAGGCCAGAAGACAAGTCCCCAGCGATAATAGATAGAGCAGGTCAAAAGTGCACCGCGCTAACGATAGCAACTCAATACAAAATGCGCTCGTTTGGGAAATTTAAGAATTCGAAATGCAATGGACTATAATTCAAATAAAAATATACAGGTTAGGCTTGAAATAATTTGGTACATGGTGAAACAATTGAGCGCAGCCAAAAAATTGTTTCAACTCCGGTCGTTAAGATGCTCATAATCAAACTTGTATCGTTAATATCTATAATGTACTGTACTGCAGTACTGCAATATGTTACAACCCTAAATTGACCCTTTTTCCTATGTGAAACTGCAAAACATAGTATCCTGTTTAAGGGGAGAAAAAACTACTTATTTTACCAATGACCTTACAACACTTGAGCTCCTCTAAACGGCAATTACGTCAAAAGTATACAGCCGTTTCCCTAGCAGGAACGTTGAGAAATTTGAGAGATCTATTGGAAGGTAAAATGAGAAGTTTTTTCGGATTTTAAATGTAAGAAACTCGATCTGAGCACCTGTATCGGTTGTCCAAATTCTAGAGTGTTATCTGAATTGAAAACATTCAGTACGTATTTCGCTATAAATGTTTTTATCAGAAAATTCCGCATTCAGGTTGCAATACCACACATCATTTGGACCCACTTTAACAACGGTCTCAAAAATATTCCTTGTAAAGCAACAGGAAACAATCCGCATTTAGTAAAATATGTTATCTGGTTGCTTAGCAGATATGGTTACGTACATAAGTACGGTACATTAATTAAATCATAGGAAATTATTTATAAATATTGACAATACTACTACTGGAAATTGTGATAGAGTCTGTGTTTATTAACTGTTGTCAGTATTGTCTAATTATATATAACTTTCATTTGTTTCCAAAATCGATATCACACAGTCACTTAAAAAATCACAAGCAGTAATTCATCACATCTTTGGCAATATTTTAGCTTTCCCTCCTTGACGAGTGTTTCTGACATGACATAAATTTTTGTATTCAGTGAATTAATTAACATACAGGGTATTAGAATTTATGAAACAAATGGAAAGGTTACATTTTACAGCAAAGCATAACATAAAAATTCTAACCAATATAAATGCTATAATAATATATTTCCAAGCTATTCTTGCTTAAAAACCAACAATATTTCTGAGGACGTTTTCCGTTTTTACGACTTTAGATCTAATTTGTTGCATTTTCTCGTTTCTGAATTTAAAATCCCGCCTGTAAAGGGGCATCTATAAACATGTACCGGTTCACAAGCGTTTCTCGGCGGCAGTTTAACGCACGTGTCTTTTTCGCCGATCCGTTTTGGGACGCAAAATTCGTCGCTAAAAGAGTCAGTTGTATGAGCAGGAAACAGAGGGAGCGAACGGATTTACACCGTCTTCTCTGGCCCCAGGCCAGACGTTGGAACATGTTGTGTGTATCAGATGATGCAGTGTTTTCGCGAATTGCGCGTCTCCTCCTAATTTCCGTCCCGTGGCTTAGGGCTCCTTGAAGGAATCTAACGCAACCATTGAACAAGGCAACAAGTGGTTTTCGGGCTGTGTTTTCGCTTCGTCGCGAGGCCTTCGAGCCTTCGCCGGGAGTCGTAGTTAATGGTTTTTGCATAGTATCGCCATTATACTATAGGTGTATATCGTTTACGCAGTGGCGCATTTCATGGTGTTTTTCCTCGTGGTTGGAATCAGGCCGCGTTATGGTCGCGAATAAATGAACTGCCTGTGGGTGTTGACGGTTGGACTTAGGAGTTGATAAGTGTCCTTTGTTGGTGCCGTTGTTAGTCATGAAATCCCAGTACCGCGGAGTTGGCAGCTTCGATTAACGCTCATGGGCGGATTATCTATTTGGAAATCACTGTTGGGGCTAATTTGGCGGGCAGATATGAGTACAGTCCCGATAAGCTGTTTTAATTACGTTGCAAAAATGTAGATAGTTGAGTAGAGTCCGGGGCGAAGTCGTTAAGGGATTAAGCCGATAAGAGATGATTAAGCGGTAATGATTTGCTAATGACCGAACTAAAGTAGGTTCATCAGCTATTACCTGATTGGCGGAAACCCCCCCTCCCATGTATCCAAAGAATGAAAAATTTTACACAATGATGAGATATGATTTATGCCATTTAGTTAAAATCTGTAGACGACCTGAACATGAGTGCGCTAAAATTTGTGACAAATGAAAGAGGAAAAGAACTTATAGTGTTGGATGAATTTAAATATAGTGTCCACAAAGAATTACCAACTGGGGTTAAACGATGGGTATGTTCGATCGGCGCAAGCAAGAAGTGTTCAGCATATTTGAAGACCGAGGGCAAATTTAATGTTTTGGTGGAAATCATTGATAAGCATAACTATGAACCACTACAAGAAAAATTATTGAACAGAAACGTATTAAGCAATTCCTTAAAAAGAAAAGCTGTCGAGGATGTAAGTGAAGGGCCCATGAAATTAGTTCATAAAGAACTAAGAAAAGGTGACGTCGACACTTTGACAAATAGCGACATCCAGTGCATAAGAAGAAATATATACCACGCAAGAAGAAGCCTTTTACCAAGACTACCAACAAACGTTGAAGAAGATCACCAAGCCCTAAACTCATATCTAGTTAAAACAAATCGGGAGGAAACATTTTTACTAATTAACGACGCGGAAAATAACGTGGTGATGTTTTCGTGTCAAACAAACTTGGAGTTTTTTGTGCAATTTGGAAACTATATATGTGGATGGAACATTTGACTGCTGTTCTAAGTTTTTCCTGCAAAGTTTACAATTCATGGGCTAAAAGGAGACCATTATATACCATTAGTTTTCTTTTTGCTTCCTGACAAACGGAAGGCCACGTACAAATTGGCATAAATTATGCTATCCAAGTAGCCCAAAAGTGTGGGAAACAATTAGCACCAAGTACAGTCGTGGTCGATTTTGAACAAGCTATACACCAAAGTGTGACAGACTTGGACCAACATCACCCTAATTGGATGTAGGTTTCATCTGGGTCAATCACGGTAAGTTTTATTTTTAATTAATATGCGTTTTAAATAACAATAACTTAACAATTCTAGGTCGAGAAAAATACAAAAACTCGGTCTGGCAAGCTTCTATAAAGACAAGGAAACGGAGGTGGGAAAATTCTTAAGGTACTGCTTCGGTTTTCCATTTCTCGATCCTAAAGATGTTGGGGATTGTTTTGCCATTTGACTTCAGTGCAATTCAACCTGCGAATTCTAAATTAACAGAATTTACCGACTATTTGGTGGACAATTACATATACGAATCTTCTACATTTCACCATATATATGGGCTGAAAATTCAAGTAGCTTAAAAAGGACCACAAATACTTGCGAAAGTTTTCATTCGCGTTTTAATTCAGCTTTTTACCATTCGCATCCTCACATTTTTAAGTTTATCACAGTTTTGTTGGATTTTCAAAGTGATACTTACATAAAAATAAGAAGTGTGCGCATCGTAGTGTAAAAGTCACATGTGCTAACGAATTGAAGAATGGATTTCTTTCGGATATTAGCAAAATTATTTTCAAGAACGTTTAAAAACTATACGTTAGAAAGTTGGGTAACCACTTTAGCTTGTTGCTTCATTCAAAAATAACTAAGAATTGTATACGTTTTAGCATTAAATTACATTGTTCACTAAGTTAATACTCAAGTGTATACAAGTGAAATTTTTTTTAAAGTATCACAACAAAAAATGCTTACATGACTACCGATGAATTAAACTTTTAGTACTGCCCATTGTCTATGCATTAGAATTTAATAAGCTTTCATTGGGATTCCTCTAGGAAGTACGTTGTCCAGGAGCTGTTTTAAAGAACTACTACTAAATCAACCAGGCTATGCTAATTACTGAATTTTAAACAAAAACTCAGAACAAGTTTCGCATGTTTGTTTTAGGTCATGCAAGTACTAGTACTAAAGATAAAATAAGATTATCACAAATAAATGTTTTCCAAATTTGGCAATTTTACTGACATCAAGAAATATATTATTATACTTCTTTGAAGCTTTATTAGTATTTCAATGTCAGCCTTGGGAAAATATGTAAGGCAAGGGTCTTGATTATTAATCTTATAGTATCTTTTCCGATATTTTTCCGGAATGATAATCAATATCCAAATCCTAGTAAACACTAAAAATTACATTACTATAAATATGGCTATTTAGGTAAGCAGACTAAATTTTCAAGTATGATATAAATATTAAATATTGTGGATCCCTATAACGTATGACTGCAATGGAGAAACAGTATTTTTGGATATAACGTGCTCCTTCAGCAAAGTGAAAAGCGGTACATATTTTTTTAACTAAATTACAATTTATGTAGTTCTCATAGTAATTGCATAATTACTTTCAGCCTGATAATTATCTCCCGCGGTTCTGGAAACCATAAAGCGCCACAAATTAGATATAATGTTCTCCGTAATGTAGCGGAAACGACATTTCAAATATAGAGTTGCCTTGGCCACAAAATTTCCCGGAATCACAACTATTTCACGCTTAGACAAGCAGCATACATCACATCGCAATCTAATTCTGACTTTCAAACGATAATGTCACAGCGTAATGTAATTTGTTTCGCAATTCGGAAGCGCAAATTACAGCATTACATTATCATAGGAGAATATAAGTGTTTCAATGGAGTCACAACAAAATGTAGGATTGCCCTGCAAGCTGCTGCCCTTGCTCGGCTGCATCAAAGTTCTAAACCATCTGCTCCACATATTCGCGTGAAAACTTTTCAAAAGGAAATAGGAATGCGAAATTCTTATCGGTTCTTTCGGGTATTGTATTACTATCCTTACAAAGTTGTAAGCGCCTTTTTGGATTCCTTTAGAAGTTTTACTGGAATTTGCGTAAATTAGGGAATTCCTTCTAACAATTGCACAACAAAGTTTCACTGCGACTTTTCAGTTTAAGGAGCTGCTGATTTTTTCTGAAATTGTCTCATATCTAGAGATAATCTTAAAGTGCATCTACCCGTGGATTGATTTTCAAGATTTAAACGAAAAACCGACACCGGTTGAAATACAGTGTAAAACACTATACTCTGCAGCATATCCACGTTTTAAAATAGAATTTCATTCTCTTTGCCTTTGCAATTTGACTCCGTAAAACATTCCTTAACAAAAAGCAGCTCAAAGGATGACGTATTTCATCAAGACCTTCAAACTCTGGTGTAATCTACTTGCAAAGAACATACAATATTTGTTATATACAGTGCATTTCGAAACGATTGTATCCAAGATGAAGTTACTATTGAAACCGCAATTCTCGAATAGTTGAAAATCAGTCAGAGATGTCCTACCACGTCAGAGGCTGAGATCCCAAAAGTAGCTAAATAACTTCCATTTACTGCACTCATTTTCTTACCACCTACAGAATTACTACATCTGATAGAACTCAGAGATGTCGAGATTTTAGCTAACAAAAAGAAACAGGACTGATTTGGAAAGAGTGCTAAAAATTATTGAGCAATTCGCAAAATGCAATAACCAGGTTCCTAAACATAAAGAAAAAAGAGATTAATTAAGAAATTCTCAAAAATTGCATATTACAGCTATTGTTATAATATTAAGCAGTGAAAGGGCTAGAAGAAGAAACCACAACTACGAATGGACAGCCAAAAAAAAACCGCAGAATTTGGCTGTATCAGTAGTATGCCGACACCACTAATTGGATTATGTCAAAGGTCAATCAAATTAATCCCCGAATTAAATTGATTGACCTAATTAATTGAATTCCGCGAATTAAATTGACCTAATTAAGCCGCGAATTAAATGCTCCAATGAATAGACCCAATTAAATTCTGTGAATTAACCCGCGAATTAAATTACACATATGATCAGAGAATTAAATTTGATTATGCGATTCCCGGAATTTTGTGGCAGCCATTTTGGGTTTGATTACGCGCTTGCGTTCGTTGACATCTCTCTCTCCCACAGTCGTTCTCTGTCTTGTTTTATTTAATTAAAAAAAAAACGTTTTGCCACGACCAAGGTTCGGATTCGAACCGACTACAGATGTATTGATAGGCAAGCCCTCTACTGCTCGACTGTCAAGCATTATGGCTTACGGTGTGTTTAGACGGAGCTATGCTGCAAATTTTATTTGTATACGCACGTCTCCATATTTTAAATTAAATATTTCTTGCTATCTGCATTGATTTTCAATTAAAATTATGTCAGAACAACGTTTTCCGGGTTAGCTAGTAACTTTAATATAATTCGCTGCTTATGATATAATTTTTAAATGTCTATAATTTTCAATGTTAAATGTTGAAACGAGACTAATATTAAAATTATAACTTACAACAGCGGAATTGCATCGTCTATAATTTTAAAGGATCGATAATAACTTAAAAAAATCGCTTCTTTGCTGAAATAAAATGTTATATAATATATTAGTTTCATATCGTTGTGGCTTCGTAAGTGTTCTTGCTCGATTTAATTATTTATTTTTATCATTCGCTCCGTTTATTAACGCTATAGTTTCCGTCGTTGCTGTGATATTTTTGTTCTATGGCTTAAATTTTAAAAATGTAAAATTAATCAATTCAAAGCGAATTTCTAATAACTTTACAATAATTCGTTGTGATATTGTTATCTGCTTCGATGTTATTTTTTTTTATTATGCCCTACAATTTAAACGTTTAAAAACATGTACTCGCGGTGAGTAATATTGTTTTTTTCAGTTTAAAAGCGTGGTAGATGACTAATAAAATGCATGTAGGGACCTGCAAACAGTTGACGTGGTCCAGAAGAATATTTAATTAAACTAGCACTGTAAGCTTGACTTGAGCCTGATATTGCTATCTGCGTCGATTTTAAATTTTAAATTAAATTTTGTTGACTATATAAATACGCGTTTGTCCAGTTTTAAAAAGCATGGTCTACGATTTTGCATTTAATCAAAATTACATTGCTGATAAAAAAAGAAGCGACAGGGCGGCGCTGACCCACTAGCGGGCAAAGGGTTGATGGTGAGAAATGCTGAAAAGGCTGGGGATTATATCATTACATCGATGCAATTCTTGACGGCATGAAACCCTTTTTTGTAAAGACACCAGTCGTCTCTTTCTGTCTTTGTATGTATGTACGAGGGTTAAGCCACAATTATTGAGAATAAAGAAAACGGTTAATATTTTAGGATTTTATTTTAAATATGCTCACACTAATTTCCTTCAGCGATAATACACTTGAGCATTCTTTCATTTTACACGCTGCCAATCATCTTCTGTAGGAACACCTTCCAAATAATCGTGAACTGCGGTATCAATCTCTTCCTTAGACCAAAACCTTCTACCCTGCAAATGTCTTTTAAGCCCATAAAATAGCCAAAAGTAGCATAGGTACTGCTAAACCAGGAGAGCACGGCGGGTGTTTTATTTCGTTTATATTTTTTCCAATCAAAATCTGCAGTGTTAAAGCAGCCGTATGGGACGATGCATTTTCATAATGCCGCGTAATTTCCTTCTTTGGAACTTCAGGAAAACATATTTGATATAAACAGACGATCAACGTATAAAATGTTGCAAGTTGTGAACATTACGTAATTTTTTTTTGACAGTTGCTTGGTCAAATTACAAAAATGTTATAGATCAGACACTGATTTAATTTAAGCGCAAAATGTATCGATGCAGTCCACCTGTAAAAATCAGAATTCGTTTAACAAAACAATTTTATAATAACGAAAATTATGGTAAAAATAGTTTTAGTACAGATATTTTACACTTTTTTTATAAATTGGATTGCTTGATTTATATGAATTTTCGCCACTTTGTATCTGTAAAATAGCTTCAAATACTAATATTTAAATAAAAAACACGCAATTCGACATCATCTCACTTAAAATTTTACAAAAATCGACATCATGTCACTTGAAATTATACAAAAAACGATATTTTTATTCAAATTTAACATTATGTCACATAAAATTCTACAAAAGTCACTTAAAATTTTACAAAAATCGACACCATGTCACTTGAAATTATACAAAAAAAACATATTTTTATTAAAATTTAACATCATCTCACATAAAATTATACAAAAGTCACTTAAAATTATACAAAAAACGACATTTTCATTCAACACGCGATTAAATTTGAATAAAAAACACGCAATTCGGCATCATTTCACTTAAAATTCTCACAATTCGTTTTACAAAACAATTTTAAAATAACGAAAATTATGTATTAGGAATGTATCGCCTATTAACACTTTCGGCAGGCAACAAGCCGCGGCTTCGCCTTGGTTTGTACTTCCCTATCTCGAATGTTAACAGGTCCTTACATTTCTTGTTACTTAAATAGGTACTAAGAAATTAGTAGTAGTTAATATTTTTATTATTCAACAGTTAAGTAATATATGTGATAATTACTCGACTGGCAACCATGACGAAATAGCTTATCGTTATTTGCCTATTATCATTTCAGCTCTAGGGTAGTGCTTAAGTACATATGAAAATTAAGAATGTGATTTCTGGGGTTATAGAAAAACTATGTGTTTGAACCTTAGCCGTAAACAGCTTAGTTTCTGAAAGATTGTTAAATTTTCACGTTAAACACCTTCTAAGTAAAATAAAAAACATCAAATCAAATTGCGAAAGGAGGTTATGAAATGTGTTTAAGCAATAAACACACAAAAAGAAATACCGAAAAAATCATAAATTGACAAAACAGTTCCATTAAGTAATAAATTATAATAACTGCTGAAAATAGCCATCAGCATTCAGCGGTTATATCTAATGCATGATTCGACTACATCGAACGATCAATTTAACTTGACAGTTCATTTACAAAAATTAGTTACGGAAATGGATAAAACTATGTCTACATCAACAAAGTTTTGTGTTTATCAGGTTGTCTTTTCCTCTGCAACGCCTTCAATCCGTATTTTCTCTTTTTCCTATACGGTTTAGGTGACAATTCAACTGTCCATGTCCTGTAAGTATGGTTATTGAGTTTGAGGCATGGTATTGGCTGCTTCGCATCTTATTTCTTCCCTCTGGAAAAATCTTTTGGTCGTCCTGCCTTTCTCCTCTTATTCCCATTCGCTTTGCCACATGTCCAATATGATCTCTCCAATCCTCTCTTTTCCTGCATTATTTGTTCGAAATTCGGCGATTCTCCAGCTCAGACTTCAGCTGCCATAGCTGATGTAGACCTGTACGCGTCCGTTATTGCTCTGCAGGATTCTCTGTTTAGTTTAATTAGCTTTTTCAGATTCTTGGTCTTGCATATTTTATGCCACCAGATTTACACACTGTAGCTCACCATCGGTATTGTTGCAAAATTGTATATTATAGATATAGAGACCTTTTTTGGTCATCCCCAGATTCGTCTGGTGTGGCGTTGTAGTGTATACGCCAAGGTTTTTGACTCTTTAGTTACCTCGTACGTATATGTGTTTCTCAAATTGCAAATTGGAGTCCAGGTAGGTGCCCAGATATTTGGTACTGGTGACCTTTGTTATACTCCTACCTTTAATTTTCACTGTGGGGTGTCTTCTCAGTTTCCCCTTGAATGTCATGTAAATCGTTTTATTTTTTGAAATGTAGAGTTTCTGATCAGTTGCCCATTGCTCCAATTTTTCCGTAATGGCACGAGCTCGTCTTTTTAGCTCATACCGGCTGCTTGCTGCTGTTAACAGGGCAACGTTATCTGCGTACGCAATAAATATTTCACCTTCCTCTTCTGCTTCTAGCAGCTCGTTCATAACGAAGTTCCAGAGGGTTGGGCCAAGTATGGAGCATAGAGGGCAGCCTCTTGGACGTTTTGGTAGGTGATGTGGCATAGTTTATTATCATCTTGCTTAAGTAGCTTCGAATGGTTCCTACAAACTTGTGTGGGACTTCTTTTTGGCTCAGTTTGTTTAGTATTGCCGGCCACCATACGTTGTCGAAAGAGCCGCTTATATCGGCAAAGATTACTAACACATGCTTGTATTCTGAATGGTCTATTTCTCTTATGAGGTGAGTTATATCTTCTACGGTACTTCTTCCCTCCCTGAACCCATGTTGATTAGGGTGGTGTAGGTTTTTCTCAGTAGCACTTTCTATAATTTGGTTTTTTAGAATTATTTCTAAAAGTTCTCCCAGTTCAGCGAGAAAAGCTATTGGTTTCTATGATTTAATTATCGTTGGGTCCTTATCTGGTGCTTTAATGACCAATCTTCCACTCCTCGGGGAAGTATTTTAGTATCAGGCAGTCGTTGAAGATTCTGACTAGGTATTTCGCTGTCTCCCTTATAGTACCTTTTATGATTGTGCCAGGCAAACGATCTTTTATATTTCAACGTGCTTCCTTGACATCTTCTTCGTTTATTACTGTGTCGGTTTGTAGATTCCTTTCCGTCCTTTCAATTGCTTCTTTCCTGTTTTGGTGCCTTTCCGTATCTTCCCCTGGGAAGTCTTCTGGGAACGTTCAGTCCAAAGTGTATGTCAGGGTCTTCTGTATGGATCTGGTATATTTGCGGCTTGTTTTTTGGATTATTGCCTTATATTGCCACGTTTTGATCTTGCTTTCCGCGATTTGGTAGATGGTACCCCACGGGTTTTTCCCCAAGTCGTTGTTGACCACCACCATAACAGTTTAACACTATAATAATAAATGAAATTCACGAGTACAAAATTACTTCAGTCGGAAATTGCAGCACGAAACTGACCACTTGTGATCGAAAATATATCAATATTTACGTCTAATTTACTGAACGCATTTGACATTGCTAGAATAGGCGATTTGAAATGCACGTTAGTTCTAGAAAGCGGGTATGAAAATGAAAATTGCGGTCTAGGACATTTGGGCGCGGCCGTCTGGGCGCGGCCGTTTGGGCGCGGGGACACTTGGGCGCGAGACACTTGGGCGCGAGACACTTGGGCGCGAGACACTTGGGCGCGAGACACTTGGGCGCGAGAAAGGGTCAACATTGGGATTCACGAACACATTAAGTGTGAATAATTTCAATTTGGCATAAATAAACAAACATTTATTAAATCATTATTTATCCTGAGAAGTTAATGTAATTAATCAAACAATATTAAAAGAATAATCCAATTATTTATTGAAACCGTTATGAGATTAATTTTAAATAAGGTGGTAGTATGTACCTATATTAGATAAATTTTTAAATATATCCGAATAAAAATAAAGAAGGTAGAATATTAGATTAGTTTTGAAATAATTCTGAATACATAAAAAAGGCAGTACCTATGTTAGATATGAAATAATAGTTCTGAATTGAAATAAAGATGGAAATAGATTATATATAGATGTTGAAAATAATTTTAAATAAAAATTCATTTATTGTGCTGGTAAATGAATAATGCTGTGCTATATTTAATCGATTGATGGTTCTAATGTTTAATATGTTTCTAATATGTGTTCTGTTTTGACCGAAACTAGTCGACTTCGAGTTTTGTTTATAATGATAATACTTAACAATAAACCTTAAATTTTAAAGTAATCAATTATTTTCGTTATGTTATGAACCGACTAACTGAAGATAAAAGCAGAAATAAGAATAAGAATAAATAATCATATAAAAAGATTAATTTTAATAATCAAAATTTATTTTTGAAATTTTTACCATTATAATACATATTATTCTTAAAGTAAATATATACAATTTTTTAAAATATAAACAAGAAGCATCCACGCATTTATTTAATAATTGTACGAAATGCCTCTTAAAAATTCTAGATTGTCCCTATTGTTTACGCCGTCTACATGATTATATTGATTATTATAATCTTTAACCAAATTTTTTATTTTCTATCAGCCTGGATAAATTTTTGTTTTTTTTCAGTGGGCTCATTTCCCGCAAGTAACTGTTCATAAGCAACATCTCTCCTTCGTTGAATAGTTTTCACACTGTCGACGAATCTCCAAATGGTTGGATGGTTCATCAATAGCTCTGTTTGTACCCAATCTCTATTCATTTATTCTTTGTTACTTATTATTTTAATGTAATAAATCTCCGCAAAAGATTTGCTAGTATTTACCGGAAAGTTAAAATTTTTAACTTGCTTTAATAATATTCTAATTTTTGACAATTAATATTTCTATACTAAATTTTTGCCACCCGCCACCTCCTTGAACGTGCTTTAGGTAATTTTCGTTATTTAAAATAAATTTTCAGACCTATGAATAGTAAAGCTAGCTAATACTAATATACGTTAATTAATTTCCTCGCGCCCAAATGTCTCGCGCCCAAGTGGCTCTGCGCCCAAGTGTCTTCGCGCCCAAACGGCCGCGCCCGAACGGCCGCGCCCAAACGGCCGCGCCCAAATGTCCGGCTCCGTGAAAATTGAGATCTGGTCCTTAAATCAGGCAGTCGGAATTGTAATTGTGATAAAAGTGTAGGGCATCAACATGATAATTAATTAAATTGAATAGAAAAATTAACAAATGTAACGTTCTACGATTTGATGGTTCAGTCAAATTAAAATGAAGGCACAGAGAATTATAATTACTCATGGCGTCATTAACACCGGACTTATAAAGACACTACTTCAAAAACGTTTTCTGTATGCTTTCGATTCTAATTGTGTAATAAGTATAGCATGGATACCAAATTATGTCCGCATATTCCAATTTAGTACGTACAAGTGAGTTGAAAAGAGTTATTAACGTGTCAATACAATTGAATGAACGTGAATTACGTATAAAAAAGCCTAATTGTTTGGATGAATAATTTAATAAAATTTCAATATGTCGATTAAATTTTAAGAATGGATCGAAGGCAACGCCAAGGTCATGAAAACTTTTAACACGCTTTAAATTAACATTATTCATAGTGTACTGAAACAAAATCGAATTGGATTTAAGAGAGTAGGTCATATATTGGCATGTATTTACATTAAAACTTAACTGATTATATACTGACCATTCCCAGATTTTATTAAGATCATCTTGCAGTCGTTTGCAATCAGGAATGTCATTAATAGTTGAACAGAAATGCCTGGAGGCTGGATCAGGTTTCTGTTACTTGTACTGGTTCTTTGTCCCTAATATTTAAGCACAGGAATGAGACTGCATTCCTGTTTTAAGACAACTTAAGTCAATGTCACTTAAAGGGACGATAATGTTGCTACCCTTAAAACTCAGCCTCACGTTTTATGGACTATGGCTTAGAAGAGGGCAGAAAGGATGCGAATGAATACAACATTAAATGTCGATTGATTTTATTACAAAAATAAATGGGCTTTCATGCAATATAGCTGCTTAGATACTAAAAACATTTCAAAGTGCAAAGGTATAGTTCACTAGAACGATTTTAAAATTGCAAAATAAGTAGTAAGCAATTATAGTTCCGCGTTGTCTGCGAGTTCGTGCGATGAACTCTGATACTAGGTCGTGCAGTAATCCAATATGCTTGCGCCTGCAAATGGCCTTTAAACCGGCTGATTATGATAGCAGAATTTCATTTAAAACTTATGAACTATATTTCGTAAATTTTTAATTGAAATTTATATCTGCTTAATCCAAAATTAAACAGTAGTATAAAATAGTTTTAAATCATCTACATATAGTAATGTAGAGGCGTAGTTAACAACATGAGTTATATCGTTTATAAATATAAAAAACAGCAACGGTCCCAGAATGCTTCCCTGGGGAACTCCAGAGTATGCAGTAAATTCGTAAGATAAATAACCGTTAAGATAAACTTGTTGTTTTCTATCCGCTAAATAGGAATCACGTAGTTTAATTAAGTATATAGAAAAGCCAAAAATGTCAAGTTTGAATAAGAGAATCGAATGCCTTAGCAAAGTCGGTATAAATGACGTCAACCTGTATTCCGTTGTTAAGTGCATCTGAAATAAACTGAGTAAAAATTGTCAAATTAATGACCGTCGAACGTTTATTTATGAAACCATGATGGTCTATGGATAATAATGGAGAAATTTGTTGTCGAATACTATTATTTAGTAGGGATTCGAAAATATTACTGAAAACGCAAAGAAGAGATATGGGTCGGTAATTTGGGACGTTTTTTAATAATAGGAATTACTTTGGAGTATTTCCATTTATTTGGAAAAAAAGTATTAGTTATCCACAGATTAAAAATCAAGCATAAAAGAGTCGCCAGAAAATCGGCACATCCGTTAACAATGTAAGTGGGAATTTTATCAGGCCCTAAAGAGCGAGTATTTTTTAGCTTTTTAATAACACCAAGAACCTCCGGAGGTGTAAAATTAGAGACACTAATATTCAAATTTGAAGTAGTGTTGAAGTTGTTTAACAAATTATTATTTAAGTTATTACTATTGCCATTAACATAGCAGTTACTGAAAAAATCAGCGAAAGCATTTACAACCTCCAACCCACCATCAACTCTAAAGCCACTATGATCAATCATTGTTCTAGGAACGTTTGCATATTTGTCTTTACTTTTCACAAAAGACCAGAGTTTAATAGGGTCATCATTAATATTATTTTCTATATCGGATAGGTATTCTCGATAGCTCTCACTTATAAGTTTCTTGGTATCAGCACGTATTTTTTTTAAGTTATTGTAATTCATTTGAGAATCTGTAGATTTGAAAAGACGTCTATACTTTTCTTTGAGTTTTAAGTTTTTTATAATTGATTTATTGAACCATCGAGGATACTTACTGTTTCTTTTAATAAATTTGGGTATGCAATCATCAGAAACAGAATATATGATATCATAAAATTTATCAACATCCTGATTAACAGAACTTAGATCATAAATAGGAGACCAATCAGCATTCTTCATTAATTTCGTGAGCAAGTCATCATCGCCTCTTCTAAAGTTGTATAGTAGTAATTCTTGATTGGCTCCGCAAGTTTTCAGCTTCGCCACATTAGCATCAAAAGAACAAAGTAAAAGACGATGATGTGAGTCAGAAACTACAAGACCATACGCCTCCGGTAAGATATCAACACTGACACGAAGTAGTTCATAAGCATTTTTACTAGCATCTGTGATGTATATTAACACAAAATAAAAAGACCAATATGAACTGAAATTGACTTTAAAGCAAAGTATATCGAAGAATTTATCGCACACTGAGTTAATATTTAGCTGTTGCACCTGATATTGTAACCGCACCGCTGCCAATAATCCTCCACCTTTTGGTTTACCAGTCGTCACCATGTTTCGGTTCTTTCGAAATACGGTATAATTAGTACCAAACAGTTCGTTATCCGAAATACCATCTTGTAACCATGATTCAGTAATTAGAATAATATTGAAATCGTTGTTCAGAATATTTAAGTAAAATTCGTTTACCTTAGAGTTCAGACCGCGCACATTTTGGAAAAACAGTTGAATATTTGTCGAACTGGGTAGTTTAGCCGCCAAGGAATTAGCAGATGTGTTAGAAGGCTTCTAGATTTGAGGGAGATCTTCAAACAAACGGATTTTTACTTCCTTTTACGATAAAGGAAGTATTGGATTCACCCCAAAAATTCGAAATTGAGTTTTCAACAGATCTTCACGTTTCAGAGTCCCCTGATCCCAAAAAACATATTTTTTTTTCATTGGTCTGTGTGTCTGTGTGTCTGTGTGTCTGTCTGTCTGTCTGTCTGTCTGTGAACAGAATATCTCAAAAACGGAAAGAGGTTTGGCGTTGAAACTTCATATATAAGTTTTGTGTACTATGCAGATGCGACAGCAAGCTTTTGAAGAAAATCGCATAACCGAAAGTAGGTGTTTACTCTTGTGATTTTTCAGTTTTTTTCGATTTTTTCAAAAACGGCTCTAACGATTTTTTTCAAACTTTACATTTTTATTACATTTTTAATGTGCATTGACGTGAGATAGGTGATTTTCCAGTTGAATACTTCTAAAGTGGGTTTCTTTTGTTTTTTTTTCTATTTTTTTTATTAACTCCTATTTTAAATAGAACACCCGGTATATTATTACATTTTTGAATTCTCCTTAACATTTTAGAGAAAATTTGTCTCTTCAACTAACGCTCTATTTTGTACCGTTTTTGTAGAATTCGTAATTTTTGAAAATTTTTGACAAATGCTTAAAAATTAAAAATTAAATTTTTGACTAATTATAAGATCACTGTAAAAGGAAGTTGTGTGAGTGTATCACACCAGATTTTTATAACATTGGAATTGTCATCCTTCTTCATATTAATGGTACCGTTTGTAGTCCATACATATTTAAAATATAGATTCTTTTTTAATTCCTTAGCATGCCATAACAATTTTTTATTAAATGGAGAAAGATGTTCGTTAATGTATATACGTCCGGCACCGCTCTTTGCTATAATGTCATTGTTGGTAAGTTTCAGATGTTTTCCACAATCACACACATCTCTAGTTTTACGACTTAAAAACTGTACAACAATCGGTTTGGGTTTAGTATTGTTGCTGCTAGGAATACGATGCATGGCCTCGATACAGTCCATGTGAACGAATCAATATTTAATTTAGATGCAATTTTATGTAGCACCGAATTTAGATCCTCTTGTTGGGTTTCGATGACACCATGAATTTCAATATTTTTGTTTCTAGTATATAGTTCCATAGAGTTAATTTGCGCTCGAAGATTCTTTATTTCCACTTCCTGTGATGCTACAACAGTCTCCATTTCGCTTATTTTATTCTCACTTCGCTCCATATCAACTTTAATGCTGGATAATTGATTTTGTAAATCGTCGAAACGTTTAGAAAAAGATCGAATGACTGCATGAGCGCGGCAACATTCAAATTTAAACCAGGTAATACCTTTAGTTGCTCGGTGATATGCTCGATCATGCGTTTTAGTGGATCAGGTTGAGTGTCCCTTGTGTTTACATTTGTGGTACACTTATTGCACTTCCAAAACTTAGTTGTTTTGTCTTCACACGTTACTCGAAATGCTTGCTTCAATAGATAGCCCAGTACATTGCAAATGAAATGAACCACAACACTCTCCCGCACAATCAATCGCATCATCATAACGATTTAACTTTTTGGAGCACTCGACACACGACAAGCCTTTTGAGCGACATCTTGGAATAAGATCATTATAATATGAAATATAGCAAATAAGAACTTGAAATAATGAAACTTTAAAATTTCAAATAACTCGCCTGTAAAATATTGTGACGTAGTTCACTCTAATTCCAAGACGTAATAGATAAAAAAAATTAACTCCACAGCAATGCATAAATCTTGACGGTGCCTGGAATAACTTACATTTATTTGAGAAGTAGTATGCCTTTATCGTATTGAAAACGTGTTAACACTAATGATACTGAGACATAGTCGCTTTATGCCTTGAAATATATTATGTAATGATTATAAAATGGAATATACAATTTCATCTTTTAGCCGATAAGAACTTTTGCTTTGACATCTGATGCCAGGTACC